>CM061536.1:98965786-99565786 GCA_030545055.2 Neoaliturus tenellus | reverse complement strand
TACAAAGGATGGAGATAATACCGCAAAAAGACAATTTTACTATTAATAATATAGATGAACTCACAGTGGATGGTTCTCAATTCAATACTGGGAAACACGGTGTTTTGTTACCAAACACGGTGCGTTGTCTGGTTACCGGTCCTTCCAATTGTGGAAAAACAAATGTAGTATTCAATTTGATTACAAACCCTAAAGGCTTACGTTTTAATAATTTATATGTATTTTCAAAGTCACTACAACAACCAAAATATCAGTTATTGGAACAAATACTCAATAATGTGCCTGAAGTTAAATATTTTAAATTCAACGCGAGCGAGAGTGTCATGCAACCGCAAGAGGCTAAACCATTCTCAGTATTCATATTTGACGACGTATCTTGTGAAAATCAAAATACAATAAGAAATTACTTCGCCATGGGTCGACATAACAACATAGATAGCATTTATATTGGTCAAACTTACAGCAAAATACCGAAACAGCTCATTAGAGACAATGCAAACATGTTAATTGTATTTAAACAGGATGAAACCAACCTAAAACACATATATTATGACCATGTAAGTGCGGATATGCCATTTGAACGATTTAAAGAGTTGTGTGGAAAGGCTTGGGCTGAAAAATATGGGTTTTTAACAATTATGAAGGAACAACCGCTAAACAATGGTCGATACAGGATAGGATTTGATAAATTTATACTAATACACTGATCATGATGTAAAACATTCATTGTTGTACAACACGTCTTGCTACAAACATGGTTAACCAAGAAAAGTTAATAAAGGAAATAAAATCACTTAGTGATTCTATTCGAGATAAAAACAGAGCATTAAAATTAGGTATTAGCGAAAGGGAGAAATTTCTTGAATCTACTTTTAAACCTATTACTGAACCCTTGAAACAATTAAACAAAAAATTTGCTAAACCCGTTTTGGAAGGAGATGCAATTGCACCTATTACAAAGTTTGAAAGAGAAAATGTAAAATCAGAAGATTTTAGTGATGAAGACCTGGAATCCTCTACATATAGTGGTTTTACCGGCGGAGAACCTGAAAGAGAGCTAGAATCACCAGACTATAGTGGTATAAGAGAATTATATGAAGTAAAAGCTAAAAGAGGACATGAAGATGTATCAACTGCTAGTGAAGAGGAAAAAGAAGAAGAAGCAAGGGAAGGTCCGTCAAACATAAGCTTGTTGGGTGAAAACATTCATAACAAAGGACCTTTAGGAAGGAAATACATGATAAAAATGTTAGCTGGAATAAATCCTAATAAAAACTACCATAGTTATGGAGTAAGATTAACAGAAGAAGGTTTAATGGTTGGTAATAGCCCGGTAAACATTGATGAAAATGATAATATTATTGTTGGTAATCAAAGATATAAGGGCACAAGAGGATTATTTGAATTATTATTTGAAAAAAAGCCTTTAGAATTGTTAGTTAAAGAAGAAGACATGGAAGCATATAAACAGATTTTGGAACACACCAATGCATACAGGAGAAAATATTTAGCTGACCAACCAGTTTTTAGATCTAGGTCTTTAAAATATAGAGTATTTGTATCCAAGTTAATACCAACAACGAGAAGACAACCAATGCCGATAATGCCAAGAAAACCTGTAAAACGAAGGTTTGTGTCATCCACTTTGGATATAAGTGCTCCAGAACCAAGAAAAAGAAACAAATCTGTTACAGGTACAGGTTTAATGAAGAAACTATATAACACAAATGTGATTTATTACAATAATATCAATAAATTGGTGGATAGAATGAAACTAATACATGAAGCTAAAGAAGCGGGTCATACTGGATTGGAAAACGAATGGGTGGCTTTAGTGGATGAACTCCGAAACCGTGGGGTAATCTCATAAAAAATGCGTTACTCACTAGATTACTATTCAGTTGCACCATGAGTGTCGACAAGTTCGGACGTTACTCCTCGGATGGGTTATATTACGCAAATAATTTAAAAAGAGGAGCTGGTTTACCACAAACACCTGATGGGGATTATGATATAACTAATAAAAGGTTAAAAAACATAAAAGATCCCACAGATGAAAACGATGCAATAAATTTAAAAGTATTAAAAGAAAAGATATCACCAACATTAAGACTACAGAAAAACACATATGACGCAGGTAATCATAGAATTGTCAATGTTGGTAAGCCAAATCAAAACGCTGATGCAATAAACAAAGGTTATTTATCATCAGAATTAAAAAATACGTTAAAATTCAATGGAAAAACGTATACTGCTGAAAATAAACGTATATCCAACGTAGATGACCCTAAAGATGCAAAAGACAGCGTAAATAGACGCTATTTACATTCATTAATACCTGAAAAGACAAAAGATGGTTTTTCTTTTTATAAATTTGTTATTAACGATATAGGTTATCCGAAAAATGAAAATGATGCTGTAAATTTAAAATATATAAAAGATCATTGTATTACACGTGATGTAGGAGTTATTGATTGTCTAGGTAATTGTTTAGCGAATGTTAAAGATGGTTCGGCACCATCAGATGGTGCAACAGTGGGTCAAATGAAGGAAACTTTAAAGCAAGAAACATCTGGATTTGTAAAACAGGATCAAGTAGTATCACGGTCGGGTGATGTGTTTGTACAAGGAAATGAAAAGTTTATTTTACTTGAACAAAAAAATAATGTTTGGGATTGCAAAGACATGAAATTATCAAATGCGCATTTAGCTACAGATGCTCATGGTGTTCCGATTTTATCACAAGTTTTACATACTAATCCAAACAATTATCATAGAAGTTGGTTGGGTACAAATAGAAGAATAATTGACATATTTCCAGGTATCGATGATTACGATTGTGTTGTAGTAAAACAATCTTTAATATTAGACAAACCAAAAGGTAGTACTTTCAATGCGAAAAATAAGAAAATAGGTAATTTGGCACAAGGAACAGATCCAAAGGATGCTGCAACTGTAGGACAAACATTACAATATGATAGTGCAAATCAAGAGTTTATTTATAATACCAAAAGATTTAAATTAATGGATGTAAATGATTATCAAAATATATTAATTGCAGATCCAAATTCATTTAGCGGATTTAGAAAATTGTCTGGTGAGGAATTTATTCATAAAAATCATGTATTTAGAAATGAAGCAGACAGATCATTAATTAGTGCAGATTTAAAATATTTTAAATGTCCCGGGAATGATGCAAATGTAACTGATGAAGACTAAGAATTTGTATAAAAACTGATATGGGTTAGAAATCGGGACTAATATTATAAAAATGGGTTACACTCTAGAATGTTATTCAGTTGCACCATGAGTGTTGACAAGTTCGGACGGTATTCATCGGATGGATTATATTACTTTAATACTTTAAAAAGAGGTGTTGGATTACCACAAACACCTGATGGAGATTATGATATTAGTAATAAACGGTTAAAAAACATTAATGATCCCACAGATGAAAATGATGCAATAAATTTAAAAGTATTAAAAAAAGAGATAGTACCAACACTGAAATTAGATAAAAACACATATAACGCGGGTAATCATAGAATTTCCAACGTTGGTAAGCCAAATCAAAACGCTGATGCAATAAACAGAGGTTATTTATCATCGGAATTAAAGAATACGTTAAAATTTAATGGAAAAACGTATAATGCTGAAAATCGTCGTATATCCAACGTAGCAGACCCTGTAGATGAAAAAGACAGCATAAATAGACGCTATTTACATTCTATAATACCTGAAAAGACAAAAGATGGGTTTTCTTTTTATAAATTTGTTATTAACGATATAGGTTATCCAAAAAATGAAAATGATGCTGTAAATTTAAAATACATCAAAGATCATTGTATTACACGTGATGTAGGAGTTATTGACTGTCTTGGTAATTGTTTAGCGAATGTAAAAGATGGTTTTGCACCATCAGATGGTGCAACGGTGGGTCAAATGAAGGAAACTTTAAAACAAGAAACCTCCGGTTTTGTGAAACAAAACCAAGTAGTAACACGTCAAGGAGATGTATTTGTACAAGGAAATAAAAAGTTTACTTTACTTGAAGAAAACAATTATGTTTGGGATGGTAAAGGAAAGTTATTGACAAATTTAGGTATTGGTGAAAAGCCTGGTGATGCTGTTACTTATGAACAGATAATACAATTAGAGCCAACTGGAAAAAAAATGGTGGAATTGTGATAACAAACGATTAACAAATGTTGCAGACCCTGATTATGCCGATAACGCTGTAACTGTTAATTTTCTTGTTAAAGTAATAGGTAATTTATTATTTGATATGCATAATTATATTGTAGCAGGACAACATAAACCTATTGACGAAAAAATGAGAAATACATGGATTAAACAAGAAATTCTTTATAAATATTTTTTTAATCATAACACACAAAAGTTTAGATCATCAGATTGGGGTACTTTTGATATTTAACTAAATAACACCATATATTACATCATTTATGTGCAACCTGTCATAGAGGTAACACATGGGTTACGCTTTTCAAATATAAAAGACAATCATGGCGTTTCATTACACCAGTCCATATCGAGACACTATACGGAAAGGAGGCGGTATCACGTCCACAGCGGTTTCTCTGTTAAGTAAAGCTTTAAATCGTATTCCAGTAGGATCTATCGTAAACAGAGCAATAGACGCTTTACCATACGAATTTCACATACCGGGAGGTTATCAGTATTGCGGACCAGGAACTAAATTAAAAAAACGACTGGAAAGAGGTGATCCAGGCATAAATAAGTTAGATCAGGCTTGTAAAGAACACGATATCGCATATTCCACGTTTACCGATTCAAAAAATAGGTCAATCGCTGATAAAAAGCTAGCGAATATAGCTTGGCAACGAGTAAAGTCTAGTGACGCTAGTATTGCGGAAAAAGCAGCAGCTTTAGCGGTAACAGCAGGTATGAAGGCTAAAACAGCGGTAGGAGGTGGAAAAAGGAGGGGTAAGAATAAAAAAGGATCAACCAAGAGAAAACATGGTGGTAATATTAGACTAAAAAGACGTTCTCCGAGGAAAAATAATAAAAAACCGACAATATGGTCAATGGTAAAAAACGGGGCTGGTCTATACCTAAGACCGTATCGTGCATATTAAATAAAAGAAATCAATTGGTTATACCACATAAAGCGTTGACTAATGTTGAATTATTTAAATATATTTCCTGTTTAAAAATACCATTTTTCCGCGGAGTATTTATGAAAGACAGTTTACCAAAGAAAATATGGAAAAATGAGACTGGAATCGTAAATTTGGATAATACTGAAGGGTCCGGCACCCATTGGGTGTGTTATAAGAAACTAAATAGTAATGTATATTATTTTGATAGTTTTGGAAATTTGCCACCACCTAAAGAACTTGAACATTACTTTAAATCTGCTAAAAACATATATTACAACTATAAAAGAGAACAACCTGATAATACTTCAATATGCGGCCATTTATGTTTGGAATTCCTAGCTAAAAGTATCAGTCACTATTGAGATGTCTTCCTATACGGTATCATTAACAGGAAAATCGTCCACTTTACGAAGTATCCTTTTTCCAGCGTTACGCTTGCAAAAAGGAAGATTTTGGGAGGCAGCACTGTTGGATTTTACAACTTACAACTCTATTCCCAATGTTACGGAAGGTAAAAATAACTTATTGCATTATTATAAAGGAAAAGATGCCAGTGGTAAGTTAACAGACTTAGAAGAGTGCAGTTTACCCACAGGTTCTTATGAAATTGATCATATTAATGAATTTTTGCAAAATAAAATGGGAAAAGACAATATATCGCTAAAAGGTAATAATAATACAATGAAAGCTGAGCTTACTTCAAAATATTATATAGATTTCACTAAGCCAAACTCAATTGGTGATTTATTAGGATTTCCCAAAGATGGAGCAATTTTAGAACCAAATAAAACACATTCCGGTAAACAAACTGTAACAATATTAAAAGTCAATAGTATAGACATAACTTGTAACATTATACAAGGAGCTTACAGAGATGGAGCAAATACTCATATAATACATACTTTTTACCCCAGTGTACCACCTGGATTTAAAATTGTTGAAAAGCCGCAAAACCTGGTATATCTACCTTTGAACACCACTTTCATTTCAGACATCGTGTTGAACGTATTGGATCAAGACGGTAACTTGATAGATTTCCGAGAAGAGCCTATTACGGTTAGATTACATTTAAAATCAACACTTTAATACAAAATCATGGGTTTAACATTTAAAAGCGAACAACCTACGGGAATCCGCATTAGTAGCTCTTCAGCTGTGGAGGAGTTAACACGCGAGAACATTCGTTTCTTAGAGAGAATTGGATTAAAAGTAACCGATAATGGATATACTGGATATAGCTCAGGGTCCAACATTCGACGAAACCCTATGGGAAAAAGAATATCACACCCACAACCCTTACACTTCATCAAAATTAAACAATAACGATGAAATTCGTATTCCCATACAAAATCAAGACATTTACACACTACCATGTGAAAGTTACTTGTATATTGAAGGAAAAGTTACTAAAAAGGACGGTACTACTACTGGTACAACAGTTCCATTTATAAATAATCCCATGGCTTTCCTGTTTGATGAAATTAGATATGAAATATCAGGTGTAACAGTTGATTCTACTAAAAAAAGTAGGTATTGCAACAACTTTAAAGGGATTAACATCTATATCACCTAATGAAACCAATTTAATACAACCTGCAGGATGGGTTTTACCTGCAAAAGACACAATCACTCCAGATACAAATGGAAATTTTGATTTTCATATTCCGTTACGTTTGTTGCTTGGTTTTGCTGAAGATTATAGGAAAATAATATTAAACGTTAAACAAGAATTAGTTTTGTTGAGATCTTCAAACGATAAAGATATTATTAAAGCTCCAGACGGTACAACAGATGCAACTTTAGAATGGAAATTAACATTAGACAAAATTGTATGGAGAGTTCCACATGTAAAATTAGCTGACGAGCATAGAATGCTACTATTAAGAAAGTTAAAGGCTGATCGTGATATTGTAATTCCTTTTAGAAGTTGGGAATTTCATGAACATCCCAGCTTGCCAACTACGGATCGACACACTTGGACAGTTAAAACATCTAATTATGTGGAACGAGCCAGGTATATTATATTTGGTTTACAAACAGGCAGAAGAGACACCATCACCAAACATGCAGGCCAATTTGATCATTGCAACTTGAAAAATATTAAAGTTTATTTAAATTCACAATTTTTTCCATACGATAATTTAAATGTGTCATTCGCTAATAAAAAGTACAGCATATTGTACGATATGTATGCAAGATTCCAAAGTTCATATTATGGTAAAACGAATGCACCTTTACTATCACCAGAAAAATACTTAGATGGTTACCCTATAGTTGTAATCGATTGTTCTAAACAAAATGAATCGGTAAAATCATCAAGTGTAGATATAAAAATAGAAATGGAATTCAACGCGCCTATATCGGCTAATACAACTGCATACTGTTTAATTCTACATGATAAAATCGTAACATACACACCTTTAACTGGAATTGTTAAAAATGTATTGTAAAAGACCGGTTTTCCTACATTCCAATGCATTCCGCGAGTATAAAAGCAGAGCGTTCAGCTCGCTCCTTATCAGTTTGTTGCCTGTTGTTGTATGGGTAGCATCTTATTCAATATGGCTTCTCCTAGTGGTACACAAGAAAATGTAGTAGATATTGAGAAGGAGATATCCGACTTTTTAGATCTTCAAGGTCAACCGGAGGGAGATGAACACAACGCTTGCGGACAACTCCACGCCAGTAATAATGTTGAGGAAAAAGGTAAAAGAAGAAAGAATGCACACAAGAGGAAAAGGGATATTGAAGATAATATTTCTCCTAACATATTAAGTGAGGTATTCTTGCGAATATTTTACCCAATCTCTTCCAGTTTGGACAAAAGTGTTTTAATAGGTGTTATGAAATCTACAGATTATTCCCCTACTGTAATTTTAACTCATGGACCCAAAATGATTTTGTTTACGGACACTGCTTGGGAATCGTTTATGAAACACTTGCATCTGCTAGAATGCTATTTAAGTAGTAACATGTTTGGAAGAAAGACAAGAGTAGGCCTTTTGGATTCAAATGTGGAAATCGATATTGTTAAACATCGTGGTGATCATCAGTTGCGGTTTAGAGACACAACAAGACATGATAACAAGATTCAACTTAATCGAGAAGAGTTTTTTATTCTAACTTGTGCAACTGAACCAATAACGAGATACTTGAGACAACTGGTGTTTTCAAGTTCAATTATTAAAGATTATCTGGAAGACACTTTGGACAAACAACCGGACGCACCTATATTGTACGGACCTGTAGATACTTCTATATTCAATAGGGTTCCTCATGAAGTACAAATGTGGAGACAATTGGAAAAGTACGCTCAACTACATAAGAAATCAGTAAAACATGAAAAAGAGGAAGAAGAAGGAGGAGAAGAATCAAGTGTTAGTGATGAAAATGAAAACAAGGAAAATGTAAAGATGGAAACCTAAATGACAATTAACTACACAGCAATGGTTAATTTTTAAAACAATATCAAACACTTTGTGGGGTTAGGCCTACCGGGGACGGTGCCCACGTTAAATATACACCAACGCGCCAACAACTGTACGGCCGGGTATAAAAGTCGTACCTACCGTGGTGTGGAAATCAGTTGACCTTTGGACTTCGTCATGAGCAGACGAGTGATCTTCGCAATGGACAAGGAAGAAGAACAAGTAAAGTCCAAACCTGGTATAATTGAGTTCCAAGCGTTTCGGGGTAATGATGATAGATTTATCATAAAAGAACTTGTGTTTTTCGACATCAATACAAGTGTTCCTTATTCGTTTTTATTTAAACCACCATGTTCTTATTCATCTTTAACCAGTAAAGCCGCTACTACCAACAGATGGATTTCAAAACACTTCCATCATATCGATTGGTATGATGGTTTTACAAGTTACACAGACTTGTATCACATTATGCATCACTTTTCAGACAAGTTTACCAATATTTACACAAAGGGGCTGGAAAAGAAAAGATGGATCGAAGGATTTACTCATGTTCCGGTTAATGATGTGGATTTGGATAAAAACTACAAGTATACGATGGAAAATGTTTGTATTTGTACTAAAAGTCCAGAACATGAAAAAGATAGACATTGCGCTTTAAAAAACGCCTATAAACTCGCATCTTACCTTCAAAGTGGGGAAATGGGGAGTGGTGGGGGTAACGGGGGTTATATAAGTGAGGAGCAGACCGGGACCTGGCATGAGTATTACTCGAGATTCCGAGACGACAACATCCCCCAGCAAGAAGACGAAGAAGACGATCTATAACTTGACCATGGCATCTCACCAGTTCCTGCAAACTTTGGTTGAGCAGTTCAATGCTCACTCCAAATCTACCATACTACCCGTCAAGAAGTGTTCCGAACTTAAAGACGAGAAGCACTACATTATCCACGCCATGAAGAAGATGGAGACTACAGTTGGAGAGGCCATCTGCTGCAGTCTTAGCGAGGCACCATTCACTCCGGGGGATGAGCCCAAGTTCCAAGTCTACCTGCCGAAACGGTTCGTCCATCTCCTCCAGAACGAGGATCTGCGCTCCATCCAACCCGGCTGTCTCTACCTGGTTTCCCACGGTTGCACGGGTAGCAATTCCACCGAGTTGACCATCCACATCGCCGACAAGCAGCAGTGTTAGATTTAAGTTTTACTGTTGTAAATATGTTATTGTAACGTTTTATAAATAAATAAACCATAAAAAACAAAAGACAAAAAAATGCAACATATCAATATGTGAAGTTTGTCACATATTGATATGTTGCATTTTTTTTAAACTTCGCGGGTGACCTTGACCTTTGACCTTTGCATTTCACAGTTACCCCCACCACGCTACAAGTCAAACCTGTTTGAATGCAAACACCCCCACCACTTTTTCATATACCTCCAAGCGCTGTGCCTTGGCTTTATTTCTACTCCGGCAGCCAACCTAGCAACATCAGGATGTCTCTCAACGTAAGCTGTGCCAGCTATGAGGAGGTGACTATCAAAACACAACAGGAGCTGAACGATTTGTACAAGGAGTTGCAGCTAATGGTGGCAAGAGGCTACCGTATAAATGTGCAAGTCTACGCTTGCAATATACGGAACACCCGGCAGCCAAAGGAAGAGCCTGGACACTCATCGACAGCTTCCTCACCAACGTCCATGAAGACCGAGCCGGACAACTTGGATTACTTCAGCTGACTAGCAGTTGTATTTCTTGTTCTAACCATTGTAGAATATGTTTATTTTTTCATTATATTAAAGAAGTAAAAGAGCAAAAACACCTATCTTGTTACTGACATATTAGCTCAGTAACAAGATAGGTTTTTTTAAAACACAATTTGAATGACCTTGAAACTTCCCCCTCCACTGCTTTGCTACCCCCACCACTTCACTATTGGTGTACATGGCACATCACGATTAGAAACCTCATTCCATCTTCAACAGCCAAACCGACAACATCAACAATGGCAAACCTACCAACAGATGAAAGATGTCCTCACGCATGCTGCGACTTCATCCACGAGTTAGAGAAAAGGATGCAAGAGAGGGAGATAAGAAGAAAGCAGATCCACTCAGAAAATATCATGATAGTCAACGGCTATCTTTTATTGTTCGGCCTTATTATGGTTGTACTTTTCATACTATATGGTATAGTCACATGTGTCGGCAAGGTTGCAGAAGAAAACGCCCGCCACCATCAGTTGGAAAGTTTCAATGTTACTTTGTAGGTTTTCCTTTTTTTTTAAAAACTCCGTTTGGATGACCTTGAAACTTCCCCCACCACTTCACCATGTTCCTGCATAAGTATCACATCACCCGTCATTCCTTGTTCGACAAGCAACCATGGCGGACAACACCATCAGCCAAGCTGACTCCACTACTGATGTTGGAACGACCTTGAACTTTCCCCTCCACTCCTTCCTTTTTTAAAACCCAATTTTAAATGATCTTGAAATTTCCCCCTCTACTTTTCGATAATGTTACAACTGACTGCAGCTCACCTCATTCCTTGCTTAGCTGCCATGGCGGAAAGAACTCTTTCTCAAGTTGACTCCACTACGGACGAAGCATTTCCCTTGCGGTGGACTGTTCATTTACAGGATGCGACAGAAGTGGAAGTCTTGTATAAAAAATTACTCAATGTATTAAACGGGAACCCTGGACCTCTTGAATGTAGAATGGATTTGAATTTTGATGCAACCAGGGTCGGCACAGAACCCTCAACTTCAAGCCAGCCTCAGCAACGAGATTTTACACATTTATACACTCCAATATCACCGGAAGGTGTAACTGTCTGCGAGGCTGACTCAACTACACGTTATGTTCAGCCGAAGCCTTGGGTGTTGATTATTAACAATGTGTACAAAGTGGAATTGGTATGTAATAGATTAAAGGAGTTGATGGTACAAGATCCAGGCCTGCGCTTTCAAATAGATATACATTTCATCTGGAGAGCACCTGCGCGGGGCCCTTCGTCTGACAGCTCTCCAAGTACGACGGACGAGGAGGACAACTAGTCATCTTTTTTAAAACTCCGTTTGAATGACCTTGACCTTTCCCCCTCCACTGAGTTTATTTAAGGTGCACTCTCACTGACTCATCGCGCACCTTCACCGCAGCAACATGGACATTCAACTCAACTACTGTTGCGAACAGAAATGTTTTTCATCGCCAAATGACATTGATGTGGTGGATGGTCTGGCTTGTAGAACATGTGAAGCTTTTGGTCAGTGCATGTGTAAGTGCAAGTCTTGGAAGAAGCCGAAACCGAAGTTGAAGACATTCCATGTGTACCAAATGAGAGGGCATAAGTACACTTGCTGCCCTGAACGTTGCATTGAATTCAAACTAAAACAGCTAACTGGCTGCAAATTGTGCAACAATCATTTTGCAGGTTTTTGCAAACATTATTTAGGAGCGTGTCAATACAGATCAACTTGGCATACCGAAGCACTCACTATCAATGAAATCGCTATAGACTCACAAGAGTAGTCTTTCTACTCTTTGACTTTTTTTAAACTCCGTTTAAATGACCTTAAAATTTCCCCCACCACTTCCCCATATATCTAGAGTACGCAGGGCCCGGAGGTCAGTCGCTCGGCGGCTGTCGTAGGATGCACATCCGTGTTGTGCAGTCTGCTGTGCAGTTTTGATTTTAACCAGTTCAATGTCACCACACTTGAACTCTGGCGAAAACGTCAAGCTGTTAAACACAATCCTAAGCCCCAGGTTCACAGTCAACCTCAAGGTCATCACACTTTAACATGTAAATTTAAGGTAGCACCAAAACGGTGCTACCTGGCTTGACATTTTCAAGTTTCCCGAGGTCATCGCAGTTCCCCCACCACTTCCCATATAAATAGAGTGCGCGGGGCCGGACAGTCAGTCGCTCGGTGTCTGTCGTAGGGTGCACATCGCGGTTGTAGTACTGGTCTAAAGGGGGCTGCTGGCTCACTTCAAGGTCACCCGAGCGGTGTCACATGACGGTTTAGGCAGAGTCACGTTGCAAACTTGCAGTTTCCTCAGCACTTTTGCTGTTTCTCGTCTAATTTCGCTCCAAGTCGTCAAGGTCATGGGAACCGGACTGAAACTCGGAGCGTAGTGCGAGAAACAGCAAAAGTGCCAAAAAATTTTAGGTTTCAGCGTGACCTTGACCTTTGTGACATCGATGACGTCATTTTGGTGACGTAAGGGGTGATGACGTCATCAGCACGTCATTTCTGTGACGTCATGGGTGTGACGTCATGGATGTGACGTCATTGGTGATGACGTCATCGATTGCGTCATCGATGACGTCATCGATGACGTCATCGGTGAGGTCATTGACCTCGATGACGTCATCCCTCAGGTGACCTTGAAGTGAGCCAGCAGCCCCCTTTTTCCACTACTAGTGCTGTCGAAATGTTGACCGTATCATGGATGTCTACACACTAACCAAACAACACGCATTCCTACACATACGGCTTGATCACCCATTACTATTTCCTCAATGTGTTTCAAGACTATCTTTTCTTATCTTAAAATAAATAAAATAAAAATGAGTTGACAGAGGTGTAAAGTATGCTCAGTATGCTTAAACCAAGTTACGGTCAGAGGTCAAGAGATAGGTATCGATCTTCACTGGAAAGTGCGAATCAAATACTGGAATTGATTTACTCATGTAAGATGTACAGGGTTTTTAAAAATAAGTATTTACTTTTAAATGTACAGAATTGAGTATAGTTGCGGGTAAAAAAAAAAACTCGAAACTGTTCTTTAAAAAAAGCAAATCCATTTTTTACAGGTTGAAATTTGTTTATACAGTGTGTGTTAAAAAGTCACGGAACAGCTCAATCTTTTTTAATAAGGGGAACAGCCCATAGGGATTGAGAAGAACATATTAAACGTAAGCATAGGTCATCATGTAAATAAAATTAAAGATCTCTATAAATAAATTCCGCAAACCCGACCTTGAAAGTATACCGATTCAAAAATGGCAGGCGATCAAACTTTATAATGAAAGTATATTGCAGAATAGAAATAAACGCAATACCTCCCGATGCACTCGAACTTTCAAGGACGGACTGTATCAAATTACTCAAAAGGCAAAGCCCTATAAAAGTATGTATCATATGGCGTAGGCCAAAGCAGTTTTCCTGACGACTTCCATATCGGACGTCTTGTGAAGAAAGGATTGGAAAAAATCTTCATTGGCCTAAGTAATATGATACATAATTATAATGGGTTCTGCATTCTGAGCAATTTGATCGCCTACCATTTTGACTCTTTCACCCTTATAACGTCGGTTTTGCAGCATTAATCTTTATTTATAGAGAACTTTTTTGTAGATATTGACCTATACTTACTTTTTTCTTATTCCTATGTTCCGTCAGTAGTGTGTTTTTGCGGTTGCTGGCTCAGTTCAATGACCTCTGAGGAATGTGATGACGTCATCGCCAAGGTCAACGACCCCGATGACGTCATCGATGACGTAATCGATGACGTCATCGACGATGACGCAATCGATGACGTCATACCCATGACGTCATCAAAATGACGTCATCGAAGACGTAATTGATGACGTCACCATCGATGACGTCATTTCCGTGACGTCACACCCATGACGTCACAGAAATGACATGCTGATGACGTCATCATCCATTACATCATCAAAATGACGTCACTGACACTGTTAAGGTCAAGGTCACGCCGAAACTCAAAATTTTTTGGCACTTTTGCCGTTTCTCGCACTACGCTCCGAGTTTCAGTCAGAGTCCACGTGACCTTGACGACTTGGAGCGAATTTGCGATGAGAAACAGCAAAAAGTGCCAAGTCAAACTCGAGTTTGCGACATGACCTTGCTTAAACCGTCATCCACTAGTCCTCAGAGGCCATTGAACAAGCACAACATCCGCAATTTCATATTACTGTGACCTTGAACACTTAACAACTACAGAGCGCCGACACCGATGCGCACCCCACGACAGCCACCGAGTGACTGACCGTCAGGCTCCGTGTACTCTAGGTATATGGGGAAGTGGAGGGGGAAATCTCAAGGTCACCCAAATGGAGTTTTAAAAAAGTTGAAGAGTAGAAAGACTACTCTTGTGCTTCCTGGGCGACCTCATCAATTTCCAACGGATCTGTAAACCAATCCGATCTGTAGCGGCAGGAGTCCAGAAAACAGGTGCACCACCCATCAGGTTGTCCGTAGCACTTCCGACAATTGGTAAGATTGGAGAAGTGAAATTTAATACACCGCTGCGGACAACAAGTATAAAAGTATTTGGATTTGTAGATTTTGAAAGTTTGTAGTACCGGTGGTGGCAGCTGTTGGTTCTTGCATCTACACCTGCAACATCCGAAGCATTCACATTGCCGGCAGGCCAGCCCATCCACTTGCCACTTTGGTAAGAGGAAACACTTATCCTCACAGCAATAGGTTGTCCCCGTCTCTTCCTCCCAACGCTTCTTTGCACAATATATGACGCCTTGTATCTCCAAACACCTATGCTCGCAACATGAGATGCACTTACTTTCCATAGCTGATGTTGCTTTGACGAGGGAGCACGATGAAGTGATGCTGTGGTCAGTGGGAATGGGGTTTATATAAACTAAGGTGGGTGGAGGGGGAAAGGTCAAGGTAATCCAAATGGAGTTTTAAAAAAGAAAAGAGTAGAAAGACTACTCTTGTGTATCTATAGCGATTTCATTGATAGTGAGTGCTTCTGTATGCCAAGTTGATCTGTACTGACAGGCTCCTAAATAATGTTTGCAAAAACCTGCAAAATGATTGTTGCACAATTTGCAGCCAGTTAGCTGTTTTAATGTGAATTCAATGCAACGTTCAGGGCAACAAGTGTACTTATGCCCTCTCATCTGGTACACATGGAATGTCTTCAACTCCGGTTTCGGCTTCTTCCAAGACTTGCACTTACACATGCATTGACCAAAAGCTTCACATTTTCTACACGCCAGGCCATCCGCAACATCAATGTCATTCGGCCATGAAAAACATTTCCGTTCGCAACAGTAGTTGAGTTGACTCTCCATGTTGCTGTGGTGAAGGTGTGCGATGAAATGATGCTGCAGTCATTGAGAGTGCACCTTAAATAAACTCAGTGGAGGGGGAAAGGTCAAGGCCATCCAAATGGAGTTTTAAAAAAGATAACTAGTCGTCCTCCTCCTCCTCATCCGTTGTACTTAGAGAGCTGTCAGACGAAGAGCCCCGTGCAGGTGCTCCCCAGATGAAAAACAAATCAATTTTAAAACGAAGACCAGGATCTTGCATCATCAATTCCTTTAATTTGTCACATACTAAGTCGACCTTGTGTAAGGTGTCAACAACAAGCTTCCAATTAGTTGGTTTAATATAACTTGTAGTAGAGTCTGCCTCGCTGATAACCACATCCTCCGGCCGTATTGGAGTGTAAAGATGTGCAAAGTTCTTCGGCTGTAGCTGAGGTTCAGGCTGGCTGGAAGTAGAAGGTTGAGTGTGGACCCCTGTCGCATCGAAATCCATAGTCATTCTACATTCAATGTTGGGGTTTTCGTTTAATACATGCACCAATTTCTCATGCAACATATCCACTTCTGCCGAGTCTTGCAGATGAACATTCCAGGAAAATGGCCATTCTTCATCCGTAGTGGAGTCAACTCGAGAAAGAGTGCTGTCCGCCATGATAGCTAAGCAAGGAATGATGTGAGCTACAGACTGTGGTAACAGTATTGAAAAGTAGAGGGGGTAAACCAAAAGTATGTGGAGGGGGTATTTTCAAGGTCATTTAATTTGGGTTTTAAAAAAAAAGGAAATAGTGGAGGGGGAATTCTCAAGGTCATCCAATTTGGGTTTTAAAAAAAGGAATGAAGGTTACTCCTCTTCAGCCTCGTTGTCCCCCACATCCTCATTAGCCTCATCTTCATCGACGTCAGACTCGCCGTAAGGGTAGATCGGGGACATGGGCGAATATTGTGGAGATTGTTGACCGTTGTTATCGTCCCCTTGCATTCTGACTTGGGACCAATCATAATTTAAATTCATTTGTATTATGATTCCAGGGTTGTCCCGCAGTATTTCCTTCATCCGTTCGCAAATTGTTTCCAAATAGTGTACACTATCGATCGACAGTGTCCAACCCGTACTTGTACCGACATCAGTAGTGGAGTCAGCTTGGCTGATGGTGTTGTTGTCTGCCATGGTTGCTTGTCGGACAAGGAATGACGGTTGATGTGATGCTCATGCAGGAACATGGTGAAGTGGTGGGGGGTGTGGTGGAGTAGTGGGGGTATTTTCAAGGTCATCCAAACGAAGTTTTAAAAAAAAGGAAAACCTACAAAGTAACATTGAAACTTTCCAATTGATGGTGGCGAGCGTTTTCTTCTGCAACCTTGCCGACACATGTGACTATGCCATACAGTATGAAAAGTACAACCATAATAAGGCCGAACAATAAAAGATAGCCGTTGACTATCATGATATTTTCTGAGTGGATCTGCTTTCTTCTTATCGCCCTCTCCTGCATCCTCTTCTCCAACTCGTGGACGAAGTCACAACATGCGTGAGGACATCTTTCATCTGTTGGTAGGTTTGCCATTGTTGATGTTGTCGATGTGGCTGTTGAAGATGGAATGAGGTTTCCAATTGCGATGTGCCATGTACACCAATAGTCAAGTGGTGGGGGTAACAAAGCAGTGGAGGGGGAAGTTTCAAGGTCATCCAAATTGTGTTTTAAAAAAACCTATCTTGTTACTGAGCTTATATGTCAGTAACAAGATAGGTGTTTTTGCTCTTTTACTTCTTTAATATAATGAAAAAATATACATATTCTACAATGGTTAGGACAAGAAATACAACTGCTAGTCAGCTGAAGTAGTCCAAGTTGTCTGGCTCGGTCTTCATGGATGCTGGTGAGGAAGCCGTTGAGGAGTGTCCAGGCTCTTCCTTTGACTGCCGGGTGTTCCGTATATTGCAAGCGTAAACTTGCACATTTATACGGTAGCCTCGTGCCACCATCAGCTGCAACTCCTTGTATAAGTCGTTTAGCTCCTGCTGAGTCTTAATGCTCACCTCCTCGTAACTTGCGCAACTGACGTTGAGAGACATCCTGATGTTGCTAGGTTGGCTGCTGGAGTAGAAATGAAGCCGAGGCACAGCGTTTGGAGGTACATGGAAAAGTGGTGGGGGTAATGGTGGTGGGGGTATGGAAGATGCAATTAAACACTTCTAAACTTTTTCCATTGATACAAAGGGATGGAACAAATAGCACAGGTGTCCTTTTAGTTTTCAAATCTAAACATTGGTGCTAGAAATCCAAACTGTTTTCTACCACCTTCCTGTACGAACCGTCGAAGGTCTCTGACGGCAGCATTGCCACAAGGCATACAAAACTTTTCCCCGTCTTGGAACCTATACCAGGAGTATCCCGAATACCCTCTATTATCTTTCTTGTACTCTTCGATATCCTGTTTTACTGTTATAGGGATATTATCTCGTAAAGCCGTCTGGAATAAAGATGCGTCAGTTATAACTCGTTGTAAGCAAAGCTCGTACAAGGTGCTCATCGTTTGCTAGTTGGCAACAGAATGACCGTTTTTCGCAACCAAGCAGGTTTGAATCCTAGTGCGGTAGTGGGGGTAATTACGGTAGTGGGGGTAGTTGTGAAATGCAAAGGTCAAAGGTCAAGGTCACCCGCGAAGTTTAAAAAAAAAAATGCAACATATCAATACGTGAAGTTTGTCACATATTGATATGTTGCATTTTTTTGTTTTTTTTTATTTTTTTTTTGTCTTTTATGATTCGTTTATTTATAAAACATTACAACAACAACATATGTACAACATTAAAACTTAAATCTAACACTGCTGCTTGTCAGCGATGTGGATGGTCAACTCTGTAGAATTGCTACCCGTGCAGCCGTGCGACACCAGGTATAGACACCCTGGTTGAATAGAGCGAAGATCCTCGTTTTGTAGAAGATGGACGAATCTCTTGGGCAGGTACACCTGGAACTTTGGTTCATCCCCCGGAGTAAACGGCGCCTCGCTGAGACTGCAGCAGATGGCCTCCCCAACTGTAGTCTCCATCTTCTTCATAGCATGGATTATGTAGTGCTTCTCGTCTTTTAGTTCCGAGCACTTCTTTACAGGTAATATTGTTGACTTGGAGTGAGCATTGAACTGCTCGACCAAAGTCTGAAGGAACTGGTGAGATGCCATGGTCAGGTTACAGATCGTCTTCTTGCTCGGAGATGTTGTCGTCTCGGAATCTCGAGTAATACTCATGCCAGGTCCCTGTCTGCTCCCCACTTATATACTCTCCGTTACCCCCACCACTCCCCACTTCTCCATTTTGAAGGTAAGAGGCGAGTTTATAGGCATTTTTCAAAGCGCAATGTCTATCTTTATCATGTTCTGGGCTTTTTGTACAAATACATATGGTTTCCAGCATGTATTGATAATTCTTATCCAATTCCACATCATTAACCGGAACATGAGTAAATCCTTCGATCCATCTTTTCTTTTCCAGCCCCTTTGTGTAAATATTGGTAAACTTGTCTGAAAAGTGATGCATAATGTGATACAAGTCCGTGTAACTTGTAAAACCATCATACCAATCGATATGATGGAAGTGTTTTGAAATCCATCTGTTGGTAGTAGCGGCTTTACTAGTTAAAGACGAATAAGAACATGGTGGTTTAAATAAAAACGAATAAGGAACACTTGTATTCATGTCCAAAAACACAAGTTCTTTTATAATGAATCTATCATCATTACCACGAAACGCTTGAAACTCAATAATACCAGGCTTGGACTTTACTTGTTGTTCTTCTCCCTTGTCCATTTTGAAGGTCACACGTCTGCTCATTACGAAGTCAGGAGGTCAACTGATTTCCACACCACGGTAGGTACTACTTTTATACCCGGCCGTACAGTTGTTGGCGCGTTGGTGTATATTTAACGTGGGCACCGTCCCCAATAGGCCTAACCCCACAAAGTTTTGGTTATTGTTTTAAAAACTAACCATTGTTATTTAAGTTTCCATCTTTATATTTTCCTTGTTTTCATTTTCATCACTAACACTTGATTCTTCTCCTCCATCTTCCTCTTCTTCCTGTTTTACTGATTTCTTATGTAGTTGAGCGTACTTTTCCAATTGTCTCCACATCTGTACTTCATGAGGAACTCTATTAAATATAGAAGTATCTACAGGTCCGTATAATATAGGTGCGTCCGGTTGTTTGTCCAAAGTGTCTTCCAAATAATCTTTAATAATCGAACTTGAAAACACCAGTTGTCTCAAGTATCTTGTTATAGGTTCAGTAGCACAAGTTAAAATGAAAAACTCCTCTCGATTAAGTTGAATCTTGTTATCATGTCTTGTTGTGTCTCTAAACCGTAGCTGATGATCACCACGTTGTTTAATAATATCAATTTCCACATTTGAATCCAAAAGTCCTACTCTTGTCTTTCTTCCAAACATGTTACTACTTAAATAGCATTCTAGTAGATGCAAATGTTTCATAAACGATTCCCAAGCACTGTCCGTAAACAAAATCATTTTGGGTCCATGAGTTAAAATTACAGTAGGGGAATAATCTGTAGATTTCATAACACCGATTAAAACACTTTTATCCAAACTGGAAGAGATTGGGTAAAATATTCGCAAAAATACCTCACTCAATATGTTTGGAGAAATATTATCTTCAATATCCCTTTTTCTCTTTTGTATAGTCTTTCTTCTTTTACCTTTTTCTTCAACATTATTACTGGCGTGAAGTTGTCCGCAAACGTTTTGTTCACCTCCTTCCTGGTGACCTTGAGGATCTAAAAACTCAGATATCTCCTTCTCAATATCTACCACATTTTCAGGTGTACCACTAGGAGAAGCCATATTGAATACGATGCTACCCATACAACAGTAGGCAACAAACTGATGAGGAGCGGTCTGTACGCTCTGCTTTTATACTCGCGGAATGAAACAAAACCGGTTCTTACAATACATTTTTAACAATTCCAGTTAAAGGTGTGTATGTTACGATTTTATCATGTAGAATTAAACAGTATGCAGTTGTATTAGCCGGTATAGCATCGTTGAATTCCATTTCTATTTTTATATCCACACTTGATGACTTTACTGATTCATTTTGTTTAGAACAATCGATTACAACTATTGGGTAGGCATCGAAATATTTGTCAGGTGATAATAAAGGTGTATTTGTTTTACCGTAATATGAACTTTGGAATCTCGCGTACATATCGTACAATATACTGTATTTCTTCTTAGTGAATGACACATTTAAATTGTCGTATGGAAAGAATTGTGAATTTAAATAAACTTTAATATTTTTCAAGTTACAATGATCAAATTGTCCTGCATGTTTAGTAATGGCGTCTCTTCTACCTGTTTGTAAACCAAATATAATATACCTGGCTCGTTCTACATAATTCGATGTTTTAACAGTCCAAGTGTGTCGATCCGTAGTAGGTAAACTGGGATGCTCATGAAATTCCCAACTTCTAAATGGAATAACAATATCACGATCGGCTTTTAATTTTCTTAAAAGTAGCATTCTATGCTCGTCAGCCAATTTAACATGTGGAACTCTCCATACAATTTTGTCTAATTTTAATTTCCATTCTAAAGTCGCATCTGTAGTAGCATCTGCAGCTTTAATAATGTCTTTATCGTTAGAAGATCTCAACAAAACTAATTCTTGTTTAACGTTTAATATTATTTTCCTATAATCTTCAGCAAAACCAAGCAGCAAACGTAATGGAATATGAAAATCAAAATATCCATTTGGATTTGGAGTGATCGTGTCAATCGTAGGTAATACCCATCCGGCAGGTTTAAGTAAATTGGTTTCATTGGGTGTTATAGATGTTAATCCTTTTAAAGTTGTCGTAATACCTACTTTTTTAGTGGAATCAACTGTTACACCTGATATTTCATATCTAATTTCATCAAATAGGAAAGCCATAGGATTATTTATAAATGGAACTGTTGTACCAACAGTAGTACCGTCCTTTTTAGTAACTTGTCCTTCAATATACAAGTAACTTTCACATGGTAGTGTGTAAATGTCTTGATTTTGTATGGGAATACGAATTTCATCGTTATTGTTTAATTTCGATGAAGTGTAAGGGTTGTGGGTGTGATATTCTTTTTCCCATAGGGTTTCGTCGAATGTTGGACCCTGCGCTATATCCAGTATATCCATACTCGGTTAATTTTAATCCAATTCTCTCTAAGAAACGAATGTTCTCGCGTGTTAACTCCTCCACAGCTGAAGAGCTACTAATGCGGTTTCCCGTAGGTTGTTCGCTTTTAAATGTTAAACCCATGGTTTTGTATTAAAGTGTCGATTTTAAATGTAATCTAATCGTAATAGGCTCTTCTCTGAAGTCTACCAAGTTTCCGTCTTGATCCAATACGCTCAACACGATGTCTGAAATGAAAGTGGTGTTCAACGGTAGATATACCAGGTTTTGTGGCTTTTCAACAATTTTAAATCCAGGTGGTACACTTGGGTAAAAAGTATGTATGATGTGGGTGTTAGCCCCATCCCTGTAAGCACCTTGTATAATGTTACAAGTTATGTCTATACTATTGACTTTTAATATTGTTACTGTTTTCTTACCGGAATGTGTTACATCTGGTTCTAATACAGGCCCATCGTTGGAAAATCCTAATAAATCACCAATTGAGTTTGGTTGAGTGAAATCTATATAATATTTGGAAGTAATTTCAGCTTTCATCGTATTATTATTACCTTTTAATGTTATATTGTCTTTTCCCATTTTAGTTTGCAAAAATTCATTTATATGATCAATTTCATAAGAACCTGTGGGTAACCTGCACTCTTGTAAGTCTGTAAATTTTCCACTGGCATCCTTTCCCTTATAATAATGCAATATGTTATTTTTACCTTCCGTAACATTGGGAATAGAGTTGTACGTTGTAAAATCCAATAGTGCCGCCTCCCAAAACCTTCCTTTTTGCAAGCGTAACGCTGGAAAAAGGATACTTCGTAAATTGGACGATTTTCCTGTTAATGATACCGTATAGGAAGACATCTCAATAGTGACTGATACTTTTAGCTAGAAATTCCAAACATAAATGGCCGCATATTGAAGTATTATCAGGTTGTTCTCTTTTATAGTTATAATATATGTTTTTAGCAGATTTAAAGTAATTTTGAAGTTCTTTTTGTGGTGGCAAATTACCGAAACTATCAAAATAATATACATTGTTATTTAGTTTCTTATAACAAACCCAATGGGTGCCAGGCCCTTCAGTATTATCCAAATTTACAATTCCAGTCTCATTTTGCCACATTTTCTTTGGTAAACTGTCTTTCATAAACACACCGCGAAAAAATGGTATTTTTAAACAGGAAATATATTTAAATAATTCAATATTGGTTAATGCTTTATGTGGTATGACCAATTGATTTCTTTCATTTAATATGCACGATAAGGTCTTAGGTAAAGACCTGCCCCGTTTTTTACCATTGACCACACGGTGGGCTTCTTCCTGCCTTTTCTTGTAGATCGTCGTCTTCTTTTTATATTTCCTCCATGTTTTCTTGTGGTTGACCTCCTTTTTACTCTCTTTCTCCTCCTTCTTCCACCTCCTACTGCTGTCTTAGCCTTCATACCTGCTGTTACTGCTAAAGCTGCTGCTTTTTCTGCTATGCTAGCGTCACTTGATTTTACTCGTTGCCAAGCTATGTCCGCAAGCTTTTTGTCAGCTATTGATCTATTTTTTGAATCGGCAAACGTGGAATATGCGATATCGTGTTCTTTACAAGCCTGATCTAACTTGTTTATGCCAGGATCGCCTCTTTCCAGTCGTTTTTTCAATTTAGTTCCTGGTCCGCAATACTGATAACCTCCTGGTATATGAAATTCGTATGGTAATGCGTCTATTGCTCTATTTACTATGGATCCTACTGGAATTTGTTTTAAAGCTTTACTTAACAGAGAAACCGCTGTGGACGTGATCCCACCTCCTTTCCTTGCAGTGTCTCGATATGGACTGATGTACTTGAACGTCATTATTGTCCTTTTATAATGGCAATGTGCAACTCATGTGTTAACTCTATGACAGGTTGCACATAAATGAAGTCATTTATTGAGTTATTTACTTAAATATCAATATCACCCCAATCTGATGATCTAAACTGTTTCGTTTTAGGGTTAATAAAGTATTTATTATAAATTTCTCGTTTAATATACTCACCTCTCATGGATTCAGCATAAGTATTATGACCTGATTTTCCTTGAAGAATATCTGGTGTAAAATGATTGTGTAAATCAAATATCGCATTACCTAAAACTTTTACAAGAAAATTAACAGTGACAGCATTATCTACATGTTCAGGGTCTTTAAGGTTTGTTATACGTTTATTATTACAATTATACACTTTACTATCCTTTAATGATGTTGTAATGGTCTGTCCTACAGTTGCAGCATCATTTGCTTCTCTTCCTTGTGCCAAGTCTCTTATCACTCTATTATTACATGTAAACCATCTAAAATATCGATCTGGATCTAGATGTACGGTTTGTGATAAAGCAGCTGCATCTTGTTTTTCATAACCCCATCCCATATTTGATAACTTTTTATCCATGCAATCCCAAGCATCATTTTTGTATGTTAATAAATTAAATTTTTCATTACCTTGAACAAATTCATCCCCTTGCTTCGATACTACTTGATCTTGTTTTACAAAAGAGGTTGTTTCTTGTTTTAAGGTTTCCATCATTTGACCCACTGTTGCACCATCTGATGGCGCCGAACCATCTTTAACATTTGCTAAACAATTATTAAAACAATCTATAACCCCTACATCACGTATGATGCAATGATCTTTAATATATTTTAGATTTACAGCATCGTTTTCAGTTTTTGGATAGCCTATATCATTAATAACAAATTTATAAAAAGAAAATCCATCTTTTGTCTTTTCAGGTATCAAAGAATGTAAATAGCGTCTATTTACGCTGTCTTTTGCATCTTTAGGGTCATCTATGTTGGATATACGTTTATTGTTGGCACTATACGTTTTCCCATTGAATTTTAACGTATTTTTTAATTCAGATGACAAATAACCTTTGTTTATCGCATCACCATTTTCATTTGGTTTACCAACGTTGATAATTCTATGATTTTCCACGTCATATGTGTTATTTTGTAGTTTTAATGTTGGCGATATCTTTTCCTTTAATATTTTTAGATTTATTGCATCGTTTTCATCCGTAGGATCTTTTATGTTTTTTAACCTTTTATTACTCATATCATAATCTCCATCAGGTGTTTGTGGTAAACCAGCACTTCTTTTTAAACTATTGGCATAATATAACCCATCCGAGGAGTAACGTCCGAACTTGTCGACACTCATGGTGCAACTGAATAGTATTCTAGGGAGTAACGCATTTTTATGAGATTACCCCACGGTTTCGGAGTTCATCCACTAAAGCCACCCATTCGTTTTCCAATCCAGTATGACCCGCTTCTTTAGCTTCATGTATTAGTTTCATTCTATCCACCAATTTATTGATATTATTGTAATAAATCACATTTGTGTTATATAGTTTCTTCATTAAACCTGTACCCGTAACGGACTTACTTCTTTTTCTTCGTTCCTGAGCACTTACATCCAAAGTGGATGCCATAAATCTTCGTTTTACAGGTTTTCTTTGTGTTAACGGCATTGTTTGTCTTCTAGTTGGTATTAACTTGGATACAAATTCTTTATATTTTAAAGACTTAGATCTAAAAGGAGGCTGGTCAGGTAAATACTTTCTCCTATATGCATTTGTCTGTTCCAAAATATTTTTATATGCTTCCATGTCTTTTTCTTTCACTACCGATACTGAAGGCTTATTTTCAAATAATAATTCAAATAATCCTTTTGTGCCCTTATACCTTTGATCACCAATGACAATATTATCATGTTCGTCAACGTTTAACGGGCTATTACCTATCATTAAACCGTCTTCTGTTAATCTCGCTCCATAACTATGGTAATTCTTATTAGGTATTGTTCCGAGTAACATTTTTACCATGTATTTCCTTCCTAAAGGTCCTTTGTTATGAATGTTTTCACCCAACAAGCTTATGTTTGACGGACCTTCCCTTGTCTCTTCTTCTTTTTCCTCTTCACTAGCAGTTGATACAACTTCATGTCCTCTTTTGGCTTTTACTTCATATAATTCTTTTATTCCACTATAGTCCGGTGATTCTAGCTCTCTTTCGGGTTCTCCACCGGTAAAACCACTATACGTAGAGGATTCCGGGTCTTCATCACTAAACTCTTCTGATTTTACATTTTCTCTTTCAAACTTCGTAATAGGTGCAATCGCATCTCCTTCCAATACAGGTTTAGCAAATTTTTTGTTTAATTGTTTCAAGGGTTCAGTAATAGGTTTAAAAGTAGATTCAAGGAATTTCTCCCTCTCGCTAATACCTAGTTTCAATGCTCTGTTTTTAGCCCGAATAGAATCACTAAGTGATTTTATTTCTTTTACTAATTTTTCTTGGTTAACCATGTTTGTAGCAAGACGTGTTGTACAACAATGAATGTGTTATACCGCGTTTAATGTATTAATATAAATTTATCAAATCCTATCCTGTATCGACCATTGTTTAGCGGTTGTTCCTTCATAATTGTTAGGAACCCATACTTTTCAGCCCAAGCCTTTCCACACAACTCTTTAAATCGTTCAAATGTCATATCCGCATTTACATGATCAAAATATATATGTTTTAGGTTGGTTTCGTCCTGTTTAAATACAATTAACATGTTTGCATTGTCTCTAATGAGTTGTTTAGGTATTTTGCTGTAAGTTTGGCCAATATAAATGCTATCTATGTTGTTATGTCGACCCATAGCGAAGTAATTCCTTATTGTGTTTTGGTTTTCACAAGATACATCGTCGAATATAAACACGGAGAATGGTTTAGCTTCTTGTGGCTGCATGACACTCTCGCTTGCATTAAACTTTAAATATTTAACTTCAGGCACATTAGTCAGTATCTTTTCCAATAACTGATACTTTGGTTGTTGTAGTGATTTTGAAAATACATATAGATTGTTAAATCGTAATCCTTTAGGGTTTGTAATCAAATTGAATACTACATTAGTTTTTCCACAGTTGGAAGGTCCGGTAACCAGACAACGAACGGTGTTTGGTAACAAATTGCCATGTTTCCCACTATTGAATTCTGAATTATCCACTGTGAGTTCATCTATATTATTAATAGTAAAACTCTCTTTTTGTGGTACTATCTCCATCCTTTGTAATGGTTCAACCTAAAATGATTCTCTATCGTTATATCAAATCCTTTTTAGGTATCCAAGAATCTTCCGTCTTATTAAATCCTAACCATCGTACTTTGACCTTATCTTTTTTCCGTTGCAACACCTTTTCAACTAAATATACATCGCCTACTGTTGATTTTAACATTTCATGTCCATAAAACCCTCCTTCAAGCAATTGTCCTTTATTATCTTTTAAAATATATGTCTCAGGTACTGTAGGTTGTACTTTGAATACAGTAAAAACCTCATTGGTCCAATTTGGCAGGTATCTTTTACTGAATACACCTTTATATTTACTTATTCGCACTTTATCACCCACATTAAATTTTTTAGGCTTTAGTTTTTCAACTTTTGGTTTAGTATTCGTTTTTATACGTTTTAATACAAGGTTTTCATTTTTACTAGTTACTTGGTTTGGTTTCATCCCGATAGTCCTATGAAATTTGTTATTGTAATCGTTTATAAGTTTTGGTAACATATCAATCCATATGTGCGATCCTCTGTTGGAAAACATTTTATACATTGCACTTTTTAAAGTTCTGTTGAATCTTTCGATTATTGAGGCTTTTACTTCTGAATTGGTTGAATAATGGTTTATATTGTGTTTTTTCATTAAATTTGCAAATTCCTTATTAAAATATTTTTTTCCATCATCTGTTTGTAAATGTTTAATAGTATGTTTGTCTCTTTGTATAGCTGTTTCCATTGCTTTTGTAACACTTTTGCCACTTTTATCTTTTAGTGGTAAAGCATCTGCCATTTTTGAAAAACAGTTAATAACAGTCAATATGTATTTATATCCTTTATTTTGTTTGCTATAAGGAATCATTTCGATTAAATCCGCTTGATATAAATCATTAATTCCTTTTATCACCGTATTTCTTCGTGGAAACTTTCTTCTTGCAGGTTTATGAAGTTCGTTGACAATTTGTTGCTTCTAGTCCTTCATATTGCAGGTTTCAATGTTTGTTGTATCACATGTATAATCACAATGAATGTTGTTTTAAATATTCACATCATTTATATGGGTCAAGGTCATCCAAACTTGTGTAAAAAAATGGGGAACACGGCGTTGGACTTGCCGTGTTCCCCATTTTTTTACGGAAGGAGAAAGGAATAAGGTCGAAGTTGTAGAAGGACGAAGAATAGGTTACTAGTTGATAGGGTTTAAGGAGTAATGGCCGAAAGGAAGAGTGTGGATTTTGTCGGGCAAAATATGTCTTTTATCATCCCGAGCTGACAGTGCTTTTTTAATTTCGGTGACACTGTAGACTTGATGCTTGAAGCTTCGGATATTGTTGAATGTTGCTGATATCGTAGTATCTTCAAACAAACAAGTCTTGTAGTGGTCAAATGTTACGTGTTTTTTCAAATAAGATGTCTTCACTCCTTTTGCTTTCTTGACTGTCGGTGTGTTGTTCTCGTGGTACATCTTAAATGAATACAATTTCGCCATCAGCGCTACTATTTCTTCTAAAGGCATTCCATTTGCTTCATCTTTGAATTTTCCAATTACTTTTTTATTTTTTTCATTGAAATTTGGATGGTTCTTCGGATAGTCAGAAAAGTCGAAATCTTCTTTGTATGGAAAAGTCCTTAGGTCTTCATACATGTCCAAAGTCTTTATCCAGTAGATAAACGCGTCCGTATCCATGTATGCGACTCCAATGTTTTCCCTTCCGTAGTGTTTAACCATTTTGTTATAATGGAAATCATACATCAGGGTTTTACTTATGTCCAAAATCGACATACCTATGTATAACGGACGGTCCATGACTATTGTTGTTTTCTTCATACTGACAGCGACTAGATTTTCGTTTATAATCATGGATGTTCCGAAATTTGGTTTTTGCACTAATTTTTCCAATTTCCTAGGATCACTCACTAATTTTACATTTTTGTGTTTTCTTTTGTTCTCCAAGGTCTTCCCAAAGATGGCATTGTTCATTAATTTATAGAAGTCCTTTTCAAATGCTGTTGTCGCTGCAGCTCTTCTTGTAGTGTTGGAATCAATATATGGTTTCAACCAACAAGACTGGGTGAATTCAATTGCTCTATGAATTCTCACTATACGTAGACCCAATTCGAGAGCCTGTTGAACTACCCAGTAGTGAGCCACATAGCGATCTTTATTCTCCAAGGTCATCATCAATTTTGGCCATCTTCCTGTCGGTGAAACTTCAGTCTTGGCTAGGAGAGGCAAGTCGTAGTGATGGTCATGAAGGTGCTCCGGGTATTCAAAATCACAGTCCAAAATATAGCCTTTTGGACCATCCTTTGGAATCTGTGAGATGTCTCCGATGGTGGCCGGGTCGATCCATTTGAAGTCAGCGTAGGGAAGCGGATTTGACATTGCCCAACCATAAAGGTTGTTTGCGTCAAAGTAGCCAAGGTAGACCGATGGTTGTTGCTCGTCGAAGCCGGGGATGTACTTGTTGTTGGCTTTGACATGACGTGTTACAGCTTGTGTCAAACCGCCCCGTACACCAGATTCCATCATGAGCACCATATCAATATCCGTTAGAAGTTCCAGTCGACAGTTGGTTGACTTTAGCATAGCTTGCCATGCTAATCCTGGAGATGTGTACGAGTGTAGAGGGTCCAGTCCATAGGCGGAGAAGCAGGTGTTTCGAAATTCTTCCATCACATCGCACAGCAGAGTTACGTCCAATTTTATATAAAAGTCAGAATATTCCCCTAAGGTTTGAATGTTTAGTTGGTTCCAAACATTACAAGCATGATTGTAGTCTTCAACGGAGATTTCACTTTCGTTTAATTTGCTGTTGAAGGCTTCAATCGGTGGTAGACTGGTTTCTTCAAATTTTTCTGTAGAAGTTATGTAATCGTAGGGGAACACTCCTTTACGTAATACTAAGTCCAATTTATCTTCAGGTACAATCTTGCTGGTTTCTTTTAAGTCTTCTCTTCGTAGATTCTCAGACAAACTGCTCAAACTAGATGCCATAAATCTATAAGAGTCTACAAAGCGAAGTTTAATTTTACCTACGGTTTTTGAGAAACTGATATACTTTTCCAATGTTGTAGCAAGAACATCGAT
Source organism: Neoaliturus tenellus (assembly GCA_030545055.2). NCBI lineage: Eukaryota > Metazoa > Arthropoda > Insecta > Hemiptera > Cicadellidae > Neoaliturus > Neoaliturus tenellus. The sequence continues at coordinate 99,535,808 of CM061536.1, read as the reverse complement.
TTTACCATTATCTCTTCCTAATTCTGGAATAATGAAGTGGGAGTCGTAGCCGCTAAGATTGTGTAACACTACAGGGATAAAGTTTGGCAGTTTGTAATTTATATTGCATGAATTACAAGCAGGTCCTCTGTATAACCCTGTGAGGTGATCATGATCTCTTACTTTTGGATTTTCTTCACTGAAGCTCTTCTTACATAGATAACATCTTGTTGCTGAAATGTATTCTTCTTGTTGATTTTGGTTCAAAGGTTCCATGGGTAAAACATTACCGTATAAGCGTTCCGCCTTTTCAGCAATCTCATACAACTGGTCTACAAAATACTTAGCAGCTTCTTCCCCACGGTAGAGTATCGGAGTGGATGTTAAGCCATAGTCTTGCAATTGTTCTTCAGGTAAAGTAGATTTCACCAATAAGCAAAAACTGTTAGGTTGATGCAATTGATATTTGGTTCTTCTAGTTACTTCACCATCCGAAAGTTCCTGCGGCACTAACGTGGATTCAAAGTCAGCATAGATAACTAGTGGAATCCGGTATTGGTGAACTGTTTTATTGAACTGGACAAATGCTCTAGATGGTGGTGGCAGACTAATCTTCACTTCATAGTTGTCATTACAAAGCCGCTGGTGTTCCGACAACCACTCCGATCCTCCACGTCTCAACTCTTTATATGTAAAACAGAAACATCTTTTACACACTGTTAACCTACGTTTCTGTTTTGATAATTGATTTTTAACCAAGGCTGCAAAGTCCTTTATCCACACATAATGTGAAATTTCACCCTTAGTTATCAATAACAGATCCGTGTGGTTTCTTTCCTCAACTTTTGATACTCTCAGAGGATAAACACTATTGGAATCATCTAAACCAAACACATTTACAGAAACACCTGGGTTTTGTTTCTCAAAATTACCAATACTTTTAACACTAACAGGGTATGACAAGCCTCGAAAGTTGTAGCGGTGTTGGACAATTTGATACGCTCTGCTAACTCTACAAGGATTTTCTTGCACATATTTTGTTAGCATAGCATATTTAAAGCATTCATTGTCCTCATTTTGCACATTGATACAAGATTTGGTAGCTTGTATCTTCTTTGGCAAAGGTATATAACTACTACCCCTTATACCATATCCGTGCTTGTGAACCCTTACATCCATACCTTCAATCGATGACAGACTCCAGCCGGATCCTCTTCCTTCATGTTCTTGCAGTTTAACTAGCAGTTCATGCAAACATTCTTCAATAATTTCATTGATATGAGATTCAGTTGTAAGGGTTCGGTTTTTGGTAATGAATGCTCTTAATGCCGTTTCACCATCAGTATTGGTAAACTTTGATTCTAACACCAGTCCAAATTTAATGAAGTTCAATCTCTGTAATTCTTCTTTTAGCGTTTTTCCAACAAGTACTCTGGCCTGGGTTATAAAATTATCTAATTCCAATTGCACATTATCAATTTTAAAATGTGTTACAACCTGTCCTGGTAAGGCCGTGGTGCGCAGTTGTCTCACATCTTCCAGTTCTTCTTCCGTGTCCTCTTCTTCCGTGTCCTCTTCTTGCATATCCTCTTCTTCAATAGGTCTTCTAGTAGTGGATGGTCCAGCACCAGCAAATTGGATCACACTAGGTCTTCTTCTTTGCATTTGCTGTAGATAGCTGTCCCAGTAGTCCGTCTGCTTCTGGTGCTCTTCCAAAAACCGGTCAATTGAGTCTAAGTCTATTTCATCCATGGTAATATCTTCTTTTCCATCTTCTTCTTCATGTAATTCTCTGTGTATGGTGAAAAGATCTTCGTCTTGAAAGATTTCCCCACAAATGTCGCAAAGAGCCATTTCAAACAGTTTGGCTTTGAATGCACACTCTGTGAATGTCCACACAATAATGAGCAGCGCGCTCCACCGGGACCCTTTATATCCGAGGCAGATAGGTGGGGAAAGTGACGTCATATAGAAACAGGTTATCACTCATGTGCTAAATTTAGCCTTTACACAACCGTTTGTAATACATTTATCAGTAGGCTTGATAAATTGATGATATTTGGTCTAGATTCAATAATTTGTACATGTTTTTCAAAGACATCTGTTTGAGCAAGTTTATATAGGTCAAGGCCATTTAGAATTATTATTTTGAGCGGGGGATAGAGCACTAAGCAGCATCATTTACTACAAAGTGCTCTATCCCCCGCTCACATTCTTTTTTTTAACTTTTTGTTTAAGCTTTTACAAAGGTGAAACATCACCATCAGAGTCGGAATCATCCTCATCACGAAATAGGCAGCGATGACAATACATAATTCTTCTGGCAACTAACATCCTATCCATTGGACGATGAGGAGTGTCTTGTTCTTCTTCTTCTTCGATTTCCAATTGGAATTCCATTTCCGACTCAGATGATGACTCTAATGTTTCGTAGGCGTGCAAGTCCACTTCATTGTCCGTTGAACCAGCTTCGTCAGAGTCCGTTTCAATATCCATTATCTCTTCCTCCTCTTCTTGATCAACCGCAGGTAGTTGGTCCTCTACTTCTATAATTTCTAGAGGTATTACCTCCAGAATAGAGACAATTCTGTTGCGATGGAACACGGTGTTGTCAAGTGGAGCCATGGTATGGAAGTGTTGTATCCATCCAATTTGCTTACCCTTTTTATACCCCCACCAACTATACAATTTATGTGGGTCAAGGTCACGTAAAGATACCCTTTGAGCGGGGGATAGACCACTAAGCAGCATGCTAGTCCATTGCCGCAAAGTGATCTATCCCCCGCTCTGTTCTACAAAACCTCAATCAAGTCCAAGTCCAAGTCCTGTTTAACACATTTTATTCTAATTCCATATCCAATTTAAAAATTTCAATTTCACATGGTTTACATTCCTGATGTATCAAACACTCCAGCTCCCTAAACATATCGTCCAGTTCGTCCAAATTATGATGTCCTACTTTTAACACATGAAGGTGGTTCATGCTTTGCATTGTAGCATGACCATCAACAAACAAGTTTCTTTTCCACGCTAACATAAATTGGCAGTTTTCTTGAAAGATTTTTCTCACCAAACAATCATACACAGCCGTCAACATGTCTCTACAATCTTCATAGTGTACCATCACAGAATACCTGTCCAAGTTAGCACCAAGCAGCGATCCACTCATTGTTTCTAGCGTTCCACTGGGGATAGCTTAAGGACTTCCACTAAATTTCCCTTACTCTTCCCGGTCATCGGTTTTACATACCTTTAGCAAACCCATCATTTTGGTTTCTTCAATAACTTTACACAGCTCAAAGACCCAAGCAAACAGCTCATCTATGTTATTATAATTAATTTTTGTCCAGTGTTCACACTTATGAGTTTGGTTGTTTATAATACATAGATAAAATGTAGACCCATCTCGTCTTATACAGTGCTCAACTTCCATTCTATGCCGATTTAGCACTTCCCAAACATTGTGTGGATCTATCAAGAAGTCACCACCTTTGTAATTGTACCGTGACATGTTTACACGGAGTACAGAAACAGACTGAAGCAAATGAACGACTCATACAAGCTTAGTAAGAGCATTAGAGTGGGGGGTATCACGTGATACATGACATTAGTTGTAAGGTTAGCACTTTACTTTAAACAGTAATTTATATGGGTCAAGGTCATTCAAACTTTGAAAAATTTTTACCTCCAAACACTTGTAGCTTGCTACAAGTGTTTGGAGGTAAAAATTTTTACCTCCAGGTAAAGATTTTGGAGGTAAGTTTTTATTTGTTAAAGATTTTCGTAACTTAGTCTTCACCCTCAAGGACACGGTTTGAGATTGTCCCAGTGACTTTACATCACCGCCAGGTTAAAGTATTATACAAGTCAAGTATTTTTTTTTTATTATTTGACTTGTGTAATACTCCTCTCCCTTACTTTAAGAGGGTTAGGACTAAATTTGGAAAAAATAATTTGGAAGAAGAATTTTTGTTTTTTTAAATATCGTCCAACACAACCTAACAATTTAGAATTTCTTTTGGTAGGCCTACATCCTAATCCATTTCCCACACAGATTGGCATCCTTCCCTTCGTATTAGATAGCCTTTTTTATGGATGAAATATTGTCTTTGTACCATCCGAACGGGTACTTTCATTGTATGAAGGCTGCCATCACCTTTTACAATGATTTCTACTTTGGCATCAAAAGCTCCATAAGTTTGAGCAATAAAATAATATTTTTCATCCATTTTAAGTCTTCTAATATCAAGCGGTTGCGGACTGTGGGGATGTCTGGGTTGGGATGTTTTAGACCTAATGTTGTTAAGACTGTAGGGTCTTACTCTCGGAAGATTGATGTTTTTGCTCAAGTGCGTTTGGCAACGGTCTTTATCTAAAACAGCAAACTTCTGACAGCAAAGAACCCCAAAGTCTTTTGACATCCACACGTAATCGCATTTATTACCCTTGCCAGCAGGGAGTTTAACACGCTTACGTTTTTGTGTTGGACGCTTTACTGGAGTGTTTTGGAGCTCTTCCGGTTTAGGCTGGCTAGAAGGGATGGAGGTGGGAGGTGAAGGTTTAAGAAGGTCAAAAGGTAGGCTGCAGACAATTTTGGGTGGGGTAGGTGAACGGGTTAGGTCGATTGAGGGAAGTTCGGGGGAGAAGATTGATTTACGGGGTGGTTTGGTTGGTGTAGGTGGCATGGGGGATATGGGTGAGGGACATTGGGATTTGGTGTAGGATAGGATTTTCTTTGTGCGACTATAGGGGGTTATCCTCGACCTTGACGCCTCTTGAAACACCGCAGACTCCGATCCCGAGTCTGATAGCAGCGAGAGTGCAGGAGAGGCTATCAGGACTCGTCCGCTGGGGTTTTTTGAAGATGCCGCAGGTGTGCCAGCCTCTTCCGATGCTGCAGGTGCGCCAGTCTCTTCCAATGCTGCAGGTGCGTCAACCTCTTGCAATGTTGGTGGCAATGGTGAGAGGCTGGGCATCGAGGCAGGCTGCGGTGGCGGCGGCTGCGGCGGCATCGTCAGGCAGCTCAGAATCTGCGCTGTCATGAGGTATTCTAGGATCGGAGCGGAGGACGATGAGGGCTGAGGCGTGTTGGCCGAGGTTGAAGAAGCTGGTGGGTAATTCTTGAGCTTAAGACCCATCTTGATGAAGCGAATAAATGAAGAGTAAATATGACAAGAGTAAATATGAAAAGAAGATTGAAATAAGTAAACAAAATCTCAGGAGCGAGAGAGGACCGTCCGGTACGGGAACCTGGACAGGAATGAGAAGTGCATGCCACCCGGCCGCCTTATATCCCCACCGGGGCTGCCACGCCCAGGATATCAGGGGGGGGGGGTTCGCACTTTTTGTCGGGGGGGGGTTCGCACTTTTTGTCGGGGGGGGGGGGGGTTCGCACTTTTTGTCGGGGGGGGGGGGTCAATTTAAAACAATAAGCCTCACTTAAGGCGTTTATGTTAACATCGCTGAAGCCTCCAAAAAAGACACACTTATAGACGAGTCAAACCTTGTGTGTTACTTGACTTGTACATTTTTTTGAAAGAGCTTAATACCTTGTTAATAAGACCTGACTGTTAAAGAATTTTTTGAAAAGTTTTATATATTTAGGTCAAGGTCACGGAAAAACTTTAAAAAATTAAGCCCCACACCCCCCGATGGGGGTGTGGGGCACTTGGGTTGTCATCGCTGTAGCCTCCGAAGAGACCCAACTATGACAACAAGGCAACATCCAATGTCGTGTTCCCTTCGCCACGCAAGACTTGTAAACATTTACTGCATTGTCTTTTCAGTAGCTAACAAAGATTCATTTACATAATTTTGTGTTTCCAGAAGGAAACAAACTGAGGACACCCTAGTGGCTTATGTCCTCGTCCGAGTGCAGAGGCCGCCGCAACCTTTTGCATGCCAGCGTACAAACGGACATGCTCCCAAATGCCATCCGCAACCTTTTGCATGCCTGGCAGGAGCCTACCGATAATTAAAATAGGCTTTACACGGGGGCCTACTCCCGTAACCTATCTTTAATATTTTTTAATTTACAATGCATTGAATTTTTACAAGTCTTTGTGGGTCAAGGCCACACGGACATTAAAAAATTTCGGCCCCCGTACATCCATGGCGAACCACGAATGTTCGGGGGCCTTGGGGACTAAAAACACAAATAGCTAACAAAGATTCATTTACATAATTTTGAGTTTCCAGAAGGGAAACAAGAGGTTGAGGACAGCCCTAGTGGCTTACGCCCTCGGTCCGAGTGCAGAGGCCACCGCAAATTGGCCACAGCTGTGGTCTGCATGTCAGCGTACAAACGGACCGAGTCCCAAACCCAGCCGCAATATTGCATGCCTGAGAGGACTCATGCTAACGTTGGTATAAAATGCTTTTACACGGGGGCCTACTCCCGTTCCCTGACTTTACAATTTACTTTGAGCATTGAAAAAGCTCAAGGGGGGATTGCTAAAACAAGCGTATACACTTTAGAAACATATAACACACTTACAACACACAATTGAGCTCAACGTAGTCAATGCTGGAACAAGCACATACACATTAAACACATATAACAAACAAGACACAAAGGATAAAAGACACAGGAGACATAGGGTACAAGTAAAACACTCTCATATAAAACAATTCGCAATACCCAAACGCAAGCGCAATATCTTACAACTAATACAAGTCTTAAAGTTAGAGTAGACTTCGCTAAACACTGAAGGCGCCATTCAATGTTTAGTGATGCCTATGGCGGTCCGTCCCGGTCGTTCACGTTCAACGCGCGGGAGCGGACTGCGAGCCGGCTCTGGCTGGACCCCCTTATATCCCCGCCGGGGCTGCCACGCCCAGGATATCAGGGGTGGGGGTGGGGGTGGGGGTGGGGGTGGGGGTGGGGGGGGTTCGCATTTTTGTCGGGGGGGGGGGGGTTCGCATTTTTGTCGGGGGGGGGGGCAGGTAAGTTAAGTGGGTCAAGGTCACCCACAACACTTGTACTCTAAGTGTTGGCTGTACCCCCACCACAACTGGGTCCCTAGGCTGCACAACACCGCTTCGCCAGTATGTCTCCGGCTTCCATGCGGTGCGTCTCGCTGTTCCATAGCTCTCTATATGTAAGTAATTTTACAAGTTCTGAATGTAGGTCACTACACTTTAACTCTGGAACGATATCGACTTGTAGTATTTCAGTGTTTTGACTCAAGGTCATCACACTTTAACTCTAGCACATCGGTTATCATACCAGAGGTGCTCAATAACCTAACTTGTAATGTTTAGGGTGGCGTTTGCACGCCACATGGTATCGCCATGACTGTCCAGTCCAAGTTTTAAGTTAAATTAATTTTACTGTAATCTTTTCCATTTCCGCTTCGTTTTGCCAAAGTATAAGGTGTCGCTTAATAAAGTGGTATTTCTCTAAAGTTATAGGAGATTGCAGGGATACAATTAGTTTATTTAGGAGACTCTTTATCTTGGAGTTTAACACAATTTCCACTTTGACTTTGCTTCCTCGGCTCTCACAGCCTAAGCTGTACAGAAATGTTTCTTCTAGTGCCAACTCGGGCCAAGAGAACAGTGTGTTGACTGTAGGACAGCTCATGGTGAAGTGATGCGATACTCCAGCGTTAAGCCTCACCTTCCCCCACCACTGTGACCTTCCCCCACTCCTGCTGTTTCCCCCACCTCTTTTCCCTTGACTCGTGCGCTACAAGCAGTCTCTCAGTATTGTGCGGACTTTTGTGAGGAGACGCCATGTCGCGGGACACTTTAGGTAAGAAACTTCGCCGTGTTAAGGCTTTATTAGTTGCTCATTGTCCACCACTCAAAGTTAAGAGAGTTTCGACTTTAGCTAAGTGGCGCAAACTGTTGCGCGGACACCCTCAGTTTTCTACCAAACAGACTAATGTCAGTTTTACTGATGAAGATTTGTTTAGAATATTGGATGAAATGACTTTTCCTTGCAAAATTCAGTTAGTTACTCCCATTCCTGACAGTTTAGAGTCTTAGTCTCTCAAGCCGATATACCTACAGTACACGGAGCCTGACTGTCAGTCACTCGGTGGCTGTCGTGGGGTGCGCATCGGTGTCGGCACTCTGTAGTTGTTAAGTGTTCAAGGTCACAGTAATATGAAATTGCGGATGTTGTGCTTGTTCAATGGCCTCTGAGGACTAGTGGATGACGGTTTAAGCAAGGTCATGTCGCAAACTCGAGTTTGACTTGGCACTTTTTGCTGTTTCTCATCGCAAATTCGCTCCAAGTCGTCAAGGTCACGTGGACTCTGACTGAAACTCGGAGCGTAGTGCGAGAAACGGCAAAAGTGCCAAAAAATTTTGAGTTTCGGCGTGACCTTGACCTTAACAGTGTCAGTGACGTCATTTTGATGATGTAATGGATGATGACGTCATCAGCATGTCATTTCTGTGACGTCATGGGTGTGACGTCACGGAAATGACGTCATCGATGGTGACGTCATCAATTACGTCTTCGATGACGTCATTTTGATGACGTCATGGGTATGACGTCATCGATTGCGTCATCGTCGATGACGTCATCGATTACGTCATCGATGACGTCATCGGGGTCGTTGACCTTGGCGATGACGTCATCACATTCCTCAGAGGTCATTGAACTGAGCCAGCAACCGCAAAAACACACTACTTCCGTCCACCTGGAGGGTTAAAATTCCTGTAAAGGCCTGATAAAGTATATTTTAATGGATTATATAACTGTACAAAGCTTCATCACTCAAACTAAATTAGTTTAAAAAATCATTAAGGCTATCTGAGACTTTATGCACACTGCATTAAAATACTTTTTAACACTTCAACTTCAATGCTTTTTCTTGGAAATCATTTCGACATATTATCACTCTGCGCAGGTAAAAAGTAGGCAAATCTAGCCGTTTATCCCAGAGTGCCGTAACTTGTGAAGATCTTCCGGATGAAGTAACCATAATGGATACAACACGAGATAACGCCGAGTGCCGTCCAAATGGTGGAAACATGGTAATTCGATATGAATATTCTCCTTCAGATCGCTGAGGCAATGTAACGAGCGTTTCCGGAGAAGTAGGAGCCTCCACAGGATGGCTCAGATACTGCTGCCAGCCGATACTGGCTCCGATATCGCCAGTCGATACAGGCTCCGATACCACCAGCCTATAACTTCCTCCGATACCACCAGTCGATACAGGCGCCGATACCACCAGCCTATAACTTCCTCCGATACCACCAGTCGATACAGGCGCCGATACCACCAGCCTACAACTTCCTCCGATACCACCAGTCGATACAGGCTCTGATACCACCAGCCTATAACTTCCTCCGATACCACCAGTCGATACAGGCTCCGATACCACCAGCCTATAACTTCCTCCGATACCACCAGTCGATACAGGCGCCGAGACCACCAGCCTACAACTTCCTCCGATACCACCAGTCGATACAGGCTCCGATACCACCAGCCTATAACTTCCTCCGATACCACCAGTCGATACAAGCGCCGAAACCACCAGAATATAACTTCCTCCGATACCACCAGTCGATACAGGCGCCGAAACCACCAGAATATAACTTCCTCCGATACCACCAGTCGATACAGGCGCCGATACCACCAGCCTATAACTTCCTCCGATACCACCAGTCGATACAGGCGCCGATACCACCAGCCTACAACTTCCTCCGATACCACCAGTCGATACAGGCTCCGATACCACCAGCCTATAACTTCCTCCGATACCACCAGTCGATACAGGCTCCGATACCACCAGCCTATAACTTCCTCCGATACCACCAGTCGATACAGGCGCCGATACCACCAGCCTACAACTTCCTCCGATACCACCAGTCGATACAGGCTCCGATACCACCAGCCTATAACTTCCTCCGATACCACCAGTCGATACAAGCGCCGAAACCACCAGAATATAACTTCCTCCGATACCACCAGTCGATACAGGCGCCGATACCACCAGCCTATAACTTCCTCCGATACCACCAGTCGATACAGGCGCCGAAACCACCAGAATATAACTTCCTCCGATACCACCAATCGATACAGGCTCCGATACCACCAGCCTATAACTTCCTCCGATATCACCATTCGATACAGGCGCCGATACCACCAGCCTATAACTTCCTCCGATACCACCAGTCGATACAGGCGCCGATACCACCAGCCTATAACTTCCTCCGATGCCACCAGTCGATACAGGCGCCGATACCACCAGCCTATAACTTCCTCCGATATCACCATTCGATACAGACTCCGATACTGCCAACCGATAGGTACTCTTGTGTAACCTACTCGTGGTTATGTACTATTGATTGAATCCCCAGGAATGTTGCAAGGATTACGATAAATAAAGAAAACTGACTCGATGATTATAACCGTGAGTCAAGAATGCATTACCGTGTATGGGCGTGCAATTGAGGTGTACAAATAGAATAATCGAAGACACAGAATTCTTTACCTCTTTTTGTAAATAACTTCTGCCGTAGCTTACATTTCACACTATTCCTGTGCATCAGTAACTCGCGGTTTACGTCGACGAATTCAAAAATCATCAAAATTTCTTTTTAAATTTAAATGCAGTTCTACAAATTGCAGTAAATAATAAAAAATGTAAAAAAATATTTAAAGAATTTCGTTTTTAAGATACAGCTATTTTTCGGCTACTAAATAGTCAAAACTGTGAAGTAATGAGTACCTTTTTGTGCCACCTTGTAATTCATAAGAAGATTTGTATTGTGTCAGTTTTATCGGTACTTTTACAAATCCAAGTTTCCGACGCTTAAGCTAATCCATATTTATTGTTATCACAAAAAAAAAGAGTCAGCACTTTACACACTACATAAGAAATTATTACCAGATGTAATCCGTGCAATACTTTTAACTCTGTATTACCTTCCTTAACCTAACCGACAAAAACTCCCTCCATAACCACCAGTTAGTAAACATCTATGCAAACTTGATTGCCGTTGAAAGGACATCTCTACCGAATAACTTACCTCTTGAGGTTGCGATTCGATTCCCAGCCTTCGATCATTGAAGGTTTTCGTCAATAGATTCGCCCCGCGAGTGCGGAACTTCGACCTTTAACCTCCGTACAAGTGCAGACGACGCCGCGCTGCGAGCTCCGATCCCGCCACAAGGTCACAGCTAATTGCTCAAGGTTTGAGGTTATTTTGATGAGCCGCTTACGGTCCATAGCGGCCAGTATAATTAAATGTCAATAACATATATGAATGTGTCACGGTCTCCGGGAATCCGTCCGTGAATCGCTTCATGTGTAACGTTTATGCCCGAGGTAGAAACAATCGGAACGAAGTGTCCAGGGTTAAAACATGTATAAATGCGTACAGTATTAGTAGCGTTGGAGTCCAATGTGAATTAGAATAAGATTTTGCTCATCTACAGGAATCTTCTAACGGTAGGCGCGGATTTCCTCTACGATGCACATGAGCTGGGGAAAAAGGAAGAAAAGAAACATTCTTGCCTATTAGATGTCCGGTACCGTTAGGCAGGAGTGGGGAAAATTGCTGCAATGTAATAGACGAGGGCTGTTTCAATATCAGGTAAAATGATGTAAAAATAGTACCCAAAATATCACTAGTCTGGTAGGAAAAGACCGGGTGCATGTTATTCTTATGGACATCAGATGGATTATGTCACCGGCCTAGGCCTAACTCAAAGCGGCATTTTCCAACATCAAAGGAATGAAACGCCCCTTATTTTGTTTACATGTTCCCCGCAGTTCTGATAGTTGTAATAGGAGCCTCTAATTACTGTGATTCTATCCATCTGTTTTCATTCAACCAATCAGCATAAACTTTAAATAAAAATTAAATATTGGTGTTGCTATATGTGTTTTTTATAAGCAGAGTTCTTACTTTCTCATAAGGCTGGCACCACTTATGTGGTTCAGTATACGGTTAGCTTAGTACATGATTTAAATTCATCATGGGCTAAGTATACATTGTGTTAACCATTTTAATGAGATTTTAAATAAATTGAACATACACTATAGTAATATGCACGAAAATAGTGCGATGGAAAATTTAACAGCTGTGTTCCCCCTCTACCCCTCTCACCCTGCAATGTTGCCATTTGTGGTTATGTTTGCCATGTGTAATGCAGTATAAAAGTTTGTTTCAGAATAAATTTGGCAACAGTACATAACGACAGTACGCTTTGTTCTTAAAATAACATCTTCCTTGATAAAATGATATTTTTCTATGAATTGAACAACAAATTTGGAGAACTACTTGCCAGGCGGAGGCGTTTTCCTCCATCAGGCAACAACTGAGGAATAAATGTTATTATTATTATTATTATTATTATTATTATTATTATTATTATTATTATTATTATTATTATTATTATTATTATTATTATTATTATTATTATAACAGTGAAATAAGATTGCGGGTCCGGGCACCAGAGAGCGCTAATATCTTCCGGGCCCCACGCCTCTAACGTGAGTGTCGCGAGTGTGTGATGTTGGACTGTGATTTGACTCGTAACAACTCTACAACGTTACAAACTCCACCTACAGCTAGGGCAGACGACGCGACAGTCGTCGTAGTAGGCAGAGTTGCGCAAGTTACTCCAGTTGGCGCTAGAGGTCGCGCGTGAGCTCCCTCTGTCTGCAACATCGCTGGTTTTGAAAGTGCAATTGTAACCATGGGAACCCGCAGTCCCCTGGGATAACGAGGCTCCTCTATAATTGGCGGTGCCATTACCGGTGCAGCGGTTTGGGAGATTTGGGGCATTTGTTAAAGTGGGCTTTGTATTGCTTTGTAATTTTTTATACATGGTATGGGAGTGGGTTCAGGGCACTAATGTATAACGGGATGAATCTTAGTAAATATATATTTTTACTTTTGGTTTATTCCAGTTCAATTTATGGGTTTTCTAAAAATATCATCTCAGAATAAAAACAAAATCGTCGATTATAAGATAACCTTCGGCGACAGAGTTAAAGCGAAACTGACTGACGATTAGGTGAACAACTGTTGATTCCATGATAGCAAAGCAAAACGAAAGTATCTATCCACTTTGCCTTGTTCGAGTGGGCAAGACTTTACGCAGGTTGCATATCTTGGCTTAATTTTGAACTTATGTTCCACATTAAAGACAAAGGTTGCATAATTTATGTTTTCCTTTAGGCTTTTTGGAAAATCTCAGATTAGATATATAAAACCTTTTCATAGGTACACAAACCAAACATAGACTATTATTCACCAAAATATTCAAGTAGTGTAAAATTGCGGCCGCTGGCCCAGTTCAAGGTCACCTGAGGGATGACGTCATCGAGGTCAATGACCTCACCGATGACGTCATCGATGACGTCATCGATGACGCAATCGATGACGTCATCACTAATGACGTCATTTCGATGACGTCACACCCATGACGTCACAGAAATGACGTGCTGATGACGTCATCACCCCTTACGTCATCAAAACGACGTCACCGACGCCACTAAGGTCAAGGTCACGCAGAAACTTAAAATTTTTTAGCACTTTTGCCGTTTCTCGCACTACGCTCCGAGTTTCAGTCAGAGTCCTCGTGACCTTGACCACTTGGAGCGAATTTTCGACGAGAAACGGCAAAAGTGCCAAGTTAAACTCGAGTTTCTGACATGACTCTGCCTAAATGGGCAATCGGTTATCCCTCAGGTGACCTTGAACCAGTACAACGCCCGCAATTTTATGTTACTGCGACCTTGAAAACTTAACAACGGAGCGCCGACACCGATGCGCACCCCACGACAGCCACCGAGTGACTGACTGTCAGGCTCCGTGTACTCTAGGTATATGGGGAAGTGGAGGGGGAAATCTCAAGGTCATGCAAATGGAGTTTTAAAAAAGTTGAAGAGTAGAAAGACTACTCTTGTGCTTCCTGGGCGACCTCATCAATTTCCAACGGATCTGTAAACCAATCCGATCTGTAGCGGCAGGAGTCCAGAAAACAGGTGCACCACCCATCAGGTTGTCCGTAGCACTTCCGACAATTGGTAAGATTGGAGAAGTGAAATTTAATACACCGCTGCGGACAACAAGTATAAAAGTATTTGGATTTGTAGATTTTGAAAGTTTGTAGTACCGGTGGTGGCAGCTGTTGGTTCTTGCATCTACACCTGCAACATCCGAAGCATTCACATTGCCGGCAGGCCAGCCCATCCACTTGCCACTTTGGTAAGAGGAAACACTTATCCTCACAGCAATAGGTTGTCCCCGTCTCTTCCTCCCAACGCTTCTTTGCACAATACGTGACGCCTTGTATCTCCAAACACCTATGCTCGCAACATGAGATGCGCTTACTTTCCATAGTTGATGTTGCTTTGACGAGGGAGCGCGATGAAGTGATGCTGTGGTCAGTGGGAATGGGGTTTATATAAACTAAGGTGGGTGGAGGGGGAAAGCTCAAGGTCATCCAAATGGAGTTTTAAAAAAAGTCAAAGAGTAGAAAGACTACTCTTGTGTATCTATAGCGATTTCATTGATAGTGAGTGCTTCTGTATGCCAAGTTGATCTGTACTGACAGGCTCCTAAATAATGTTTGCAAAAACCTGCAAAATGATTGTTGCACAATTTGCAGCCAGTTAGCTGTTTTAATGTGAATTCAATGCAACGTTCAGGGCAACAAGTGTACTTATGCCCTCTCATCTGGTACACATGGAATGTCTTCAACTCCGGTTTCAGCTTCTTCCAAGACTTGCACTTACACATGCATTGACCAAAAGCTTCACATTTTCTACACGCCAGGCCATCCGCAACATCAATGTCATTCGGCCATGAAAAACATTTCCGTTCGCAACAGTAGTTGAGTTGACTCTCCATGTTGCTGTGGTGAAGGTGCGCGATGAAATGATGCTGCAGTCATTGAGAGTGCACCTTAAATAAACTCAGTGGAGGGGGAAGGTCAAGGCCATCCAAACGGAGTTTTAAAAAAGATAACTAGTCGTCCTCCTCCTCCTCATCCGTTGTACTTAGAGAGCTGTCAGACGAAGAGCCCCGTGCAGGTGCTCCCCAGATGAAAAACAAATCAATTTTAAAACGAAGACCAGGATCTTGCATCATCAATTCCTTTAATTTGTCACATACTAAGTCGACCTTGTGTAAGGTGTCAACAACAAGCTTCCAATTCGTTGGTTCAATATAACTTGTAGTAGAGTCTGCCTCGCTGATAACCACATCCTCCGGCCGTATTGGAGTGTAAAGATGTGTAAAGTTCTTCGGCTGTAGCTGAGGTTCAGGCTGGCTGGAAGTGGAAGGTTGAGTGTGGACCCCTGTCGCATCGAAATCCATAGTCATTCTACATTCAATGTTGGGGTTTTCGTTTAATACATACACCAATTTCTCATGCAACATATCCACTTCTGCCGAGTCTTGCAGATGAACATTCCAGGAAAATGGCCATTCTTCATCCGTAGTGGAGTCAACTCGAGAAAGAGTGCTGTCCGCCATGATAGCTAAGCAAGGAATGATGTGAGCTACAGACTGTGGTAACAGTATTGAAAAGTAGAGGGGGTAAACCAAAAGTACGTGGAGGGGGTATTTTCAAGGTCATTTAATTTGGGTTTTAAAAAAAGGAAATAGTGGAGGGGGAATTCTCAAGGTCATCCAATTTAGGTTTTAAAAAAAAAAGGAATGAAGCTTACTCCTCTTCAGCCTCGTTGTCCCCTGCATCTTCATCAGCCTCATCTTCATCGACGTCAGACTCGCCGTAAGGATAGATCGGGGACATGGGCGAATATTGTGGAGATTGTTGACCGTTGTTGTCGTCCCCTTGCATTCTAACTTGGGACCAATCATAATTTAAATTCATTTGTATTATGATCCCAGGGTTGTCCCGCAGTATTTCCTTCATACGTTCGCAAATTGACTCCAAATAGTGTACACTATCGATCGACAGTGTCCAACCCGTACTTGTACCGACATCAGTAGTGGAGTCAGCTTGGCTGATGGTGTTGTTGTCTGCCATGGTTGCTTGTCGGACAAGGAATGACGGTTGATGTGATGCTCATGCAGGAACATGGTGAAGTGGTGGGGGGTGTGGTGGAGTAGTGGGGGAATTTTCAAGGTCATCCAAACGGAGTTTTAAAAAAAGGAAAACTTACAAAGTAACATTGAAACTTTCCAATTGATGGTGGCGAGCGTTTTCTTCTGCAACCTTGCCGACACATGTGACTATGCCATACAGTATGAAAAGTACAACCATAATAAGGCCGAACAATAAAAGATAGCCGTTGACTATCATGATATTTTCTGAGTGGATCTGTTTTCTTCTTATCGCCCTCTCCTGCATCCTCTTCTCCAACTCGTGGACGAAGTCACAACATGCGTGAGGACATCTTTCATCTGTTGGTAGGTTTGCCATTGTTGATGTTGTCGGTGTGGCTGTTAAAGATGGAATGAGGTTTCCAATTGCGATGTGCCATGTACACCAATAGTCAAGTGGTGGGGGTAACAAAGCAGTGGAGGGGGAAGTTTCAAGGTCATCCAAATTGTGTTTTAAAAAAACCTATCTTGTTACTGAGCTTATATGTCAGGTAACAAGATAGGTGTTTTTGCTCTTTTACTTCTTTAATATAATGAAAAAATATACATATTCTACAATGGTTAGGACAAGAAATACAACTGCTAGTCAGCTGAAGTAGTCCAAGTTGTCTGGCTCGGTCTTCATGGACGCTGGTGAGGAAGCCGTCGAGGAGTGTCCAGGCTCTTCCTTTGACTGCCGGGTGTTCCGTATATTGCAAGCGTAAACTTGCACATTTATACGGTAGCCTCGTGCCACCATCAGCTGCAACTCCTTGTATAAGTCGTTTAGCTCCTGCTGAGTCTTGATGCTCACCTCCTCGTAACTTGCGCAACTGACGTTGAGGGACATCCTGATGTTGCTAGGTTGGCTGCTGGAGTAGAAATGAAGCCGAGGCACAGCGTTTGGAGGTACATGGAAAAGTGGTGGGGGTGATGGTGGTGGGGGTATGGAAGATGCAATTAAACACTTCTAAACTTTTTCCATTGATACAAAGGGATGGAACAAATAGCACAGGTGTCCTTGTAGTTTTCAAATCTAAACATTGGTGCTAGAAATCCAAACTGTTTTCTACCACCTTCCTGTACGAACCGTCGAAGGTCTCTGACGGCGGCATTGCCACAAGGCCTACAAAACTTTTCCCCGTCTTGGAACCTATACCAGGAGTATCCCGAATACCCTCTATTATCTTTCTTGTACTCCTCGATATCCTGCTTTACTGTTATAGGGATATTATCTCGTAAAGCCGTCTGGAATAAAGATGCGTCAGTTATAACTCGTTGTAAGCAAAGCTCGTACAAGGTGCTCATCGTTTGCTAGTTGGCAACAGACTGACCGTTCTTTGCATCCAAGCAGGTTTGAATCCTAGTGCGGTAGTGGGGGTAATTACGGTAGTGGGGGTAATTGTGAAATGCAAAGGTCAAAGGTCAAGGTCACCCGCGAAGTTTAAAAAAAAAATGCAACATATCAATACGTGAAGTCTGTCACATATTGATATGTTGCATTTTTTTTTGTTTTTTTATTTTTTTTGTCTTTTATGATTCGTTTATTTATAAAACATTACAACAACAACAACATATGTACAACATTAAAACTTAAATCTAACACTGCTGCTTGTCAGCGATGTGGATGGTCAACTCTGTAGAATTGCTACCCGTGCAGCCGTGCGACACCAGGTATAGACACCCGGGTTGAATAGAGCGAAGATCCTCGTTTTGTAGAAGATGGACGAATCTCTTGGGCAGGTACACCTAGAACTTTGGTTCATCCCCCGGAGTAAATGGCGCCTCGCTGAGACTGCAGCAGATGGCCTCCCCAACTGTAGTCTCCATCTTCTTCATAGCATGGATTATGTAGTGCTTCTCGTCTTTTAGTTCCGAGCACTTCTTTACAGGTAATATTGTTGACTTGGAGTGAGCATTGAACTGCTCGACCAAAGTCTGAAGGAACTGGTGAGATGCCATGGTCAGGTTACAGATCGTCTTCTTGCTCGGAGATGTTGTCGTCTCGGAATCTCGAGTAATACTCATGCCAGGTCCCTGTCTGCTCCCCACTTATATACTCTCCGTTACCCCCACCACTCCCCACTTCCCCATTTTGAAGGTAAGAGGCGAGTTTATAGGCATTTTTCAAAGCGCAATGTCTATCTTTATCATGTTCTGGGCTTTTTGTACAAATACATATGGTTTCCAGCATGTATTGATAATTCTTATCCAATTCCACATCATTAACCGGAACATGAGTAAATCCTTCGATCCATCTTTTCTTTTCCAGCCCCTTTGTGTAAATATTGGTAAACTTGTCTGAAAAGTGATGCATAATGTGATACAAGTCCGTGTAACTTGTAAAACCATCATACCAATCGATATGATGGAAGTGTTTTGAAATCCATCTGTTGGTAGTAGCGGCTTTACTAGTTAAAGACGAATAAGAACATGGTGGTTTAAATAAAAACGAATAAGGAACACTTGTATTCATGTCCAAAAACACAAGTTCTTTTATAATGAATCTATTACCACGAAACGCTTGAAACTCAATAATACCAGGCTTGGACTTTACTTGTTGTTCTTCTCCCTTGTCCATTTTGAAGGTCACACGTCTGCTCATTACGAAGTCAGGAGGTCAACTGATTTCCACACCACGGTAGGTACTACTTTTATACCCGGCCGTACAGTTGTTGGCGCGTTGGTGTATATTTAACGTGGGCACCGTCCCCAATAGGCCTAACCCCACAAAATGTTGGTTATTGTTTTAAAAACTAACCATTGTCATTTAAGTTTCCATCTTTATATTTTCCTTATTTTCATTTTCATCACTAACACTTGATTCTTCTCCTCCATCTTCCTCTTCTTCCTGTTTTACTGATCTCTTATGTAGTTGAGCGTACTTTTCCAATTGTCTCCACATCTGTACTTCATGAGGAACTCTATTAAATATAGAAGTATCCACAGGTCCGTATAATATAGGTGCGTCCGGTTGTTTGTCCAAAGTGTCTTCCAGATAATCTTTAATAATCGAACTTGAAAACACCAGTTGTCTCAAGTATCTTGTTATAGGTTCAGTAGCACAAGTTAAAATGAAAAACTCCTCTCGATTAAGTTGAATTTTGTTATCATGTCTTGTTGTGTCTCTAAACCGTAGCTGATGATCACCACGTTGTTTAATGATATCAATTTCCACATTTGAATCCAAAAGTCCTACTCTTGTCTTTCTTCCAAACATGTTACTACTTAAATAGCATTCTAGTAGATGCAAATGTTTCATAAACGATTCCCAAGCACTGTCCGTAAACAAAATCATTTTGGGTCCATGAGTTAAAATTACAGTAGGGGAATAATCTGTAGATTTCATAACACCGATTAAAACACTTTTATCCAAACTGGAAGAGATTGGGTAAAATATTCGCAAAAATACCTCACTCAATATGTTTGGAGAAATATTATCTTCAATATCCCTTTTTCTCTTTTGTATAGTCTTTCTTCTTTTACCTTTTTCTTCAACATTATTACTGGCGTGAAGTTGTCCGCAAACGTTTTGTTCACCTCCTTCCTGGTGACCTTGAGGATCTAAAAACTCAGATATCTCCTTCTCAATATCTACCACATTTTCAGGTGTACCACTAGGAGAAGCCATATTGAATACGATGCTACCCATACAACAGTAGGCAACAAACTGATGAGGAGCGGTCTGTACGCTCTGCTTTTATACTCGCGGAATGAAACAAAACCGGTTCTTACAATACATTTTTAACAATTCCAGTTAAAGGTGTGTATGTTACGATTTTATCATGTAGAATTAAACAGTATGCAGTTGTATTAGCCGGTATAGCATCGTTGAATTCCATTTCTATTTTTATATCCACACTTGAAGACTTTACTGATTCATTTTGTTTAGAACAATCGATTACAACTATTGGGTAGGCATCGAAATATTTGTCAGGTGGTAATAAAGGTGTATTTGTTTTACCGTAATATGAACTTTGGAATCTCGCGTACATATCGTACAATATACTGTATTTCTTCTTAGTGAATGACACATTTAAATTGTCGTATGGAAAGAA
Organism: Neoaliturus tenellus; assembly: GCA_030545055.2. Lineage (NCBI taxonomy): Eukaryota > Metazoa > Arthropoda > Insecta > Hemiptera > Cicadellidae > Neoaliturus > Neoaliturus tenellus. The sequence goes on along the minus strand of CM061536.1, from coordinate 99,515,739 downwards.
TTGTGAATTTAAATAAACTTTAATATTTTTCAAGTCACAATGATCAAATTGTCCTGCATGTTTAGTAATGGCGTCTCTTCTACCTGTTTGTAAACCAAATATAATATACCTGGCTCGTTCTACATAATTCGATGTTTTAACAGTCCAAGTGTGTCGATCCGTAGTAGGTAAACTGGGATGCTCATGAAATTCCCAACTTCTAAATGGAATAACAATATCACGATCGGCTTTTAATTTTCTTAAAAGTAGCATTCTATGCTCGTCAGCCAATTTAACATGTGGAACTCTCCATACAATTTTGTCTAATTTTAATTTCCATTCTAAAGTCGCATCTGTAGTAGCATCTGCAGCTTTAATAATGTCTTTATCGTTAGAAGATCTCAACAAAACTAATTCTTGTTTAACGTTTAATATTATTTTCCTATAATCTTCAGCAAAACCAAGCAGCAAACGTAATGGAATATGAAAATCAAAATATCCATTTGGATTTGGAGTAATCGTGTCAATCGTAGGTAATACCCATCCGGCAGGTTTAAGTAAATTGGTTTCATTGGGTGTTATAGATGTTAATCCTTTTAAAGTTGTCGTAATACCTACTTTTTTAGTGGAATCAACTGTTACACCTGATATTTCATATCTAATTTCATCAAATAGGAAAGCCATAGGATTATTTATAAATGGAACTGTTGTACCAACAGTAGTACCGTCCTTTTTAGTAACTTGTCCTTCAATATACAAGTAACTTTCACATGGTAGTGTGTAAATGTCTTGATTTTGTATGGGAATACGAATTTCATCGTTATTGTTTAATTTCGATGAAGTGTAAGGGTTGTGGGTGTGATATTCTTTTTCCCATAGGGTTTCGTCGAATGTTGGACCCTGCGCTATATCCAGTATATCCATACTCGGTTAATTTTAATCCAATTCTCTCTAAGAAACGAATGTTCTCGCGTGTTAACTCCTCCACAGCTGAAGAGCTACTAATGCGGTTTCCCGTAGGTTGTTCGCTTTTAAATGTTAAACCCATGGTTTTGTATTAAAGTGTCGATTTTAAATGTAATCTAATCGTAATAGGCTCTTCTCTGAAGTCTACCAAGTTACCGTCTTGATCCAATACGCTCAACACGATGTCTGAAATGAAAGTGGTGTTCAACGGTAGATATACCAGGTTTTGTGGCTTTTCAACAATTTTAAATCCAGGTGGTACACTTGGGTAAAAAGTATGTATGATGTGGGTGTTAGCCCCGTCCCTGTAAGCACCTTGTATAATGTTACAAGTTATGTCTATACTATTGACTTTTAATATTGTTACTGTTTTCTTACCGGAATGTGTTACATCTGGTTCTAATACAGGCCCATCGTTGGAAAATCCTAATAAATCACCAATTGAGTTTGGTTGAGTGAAATCTATATAATATTTGGAAGTAATTTCAGCTTTCATCGTATTATTATTACCTTTTAATGTTATATTGTCTTTTCCCATTTTAGTTTGCAAAAATTCATTTATATGATCAATTTCATAAGAACCTGTGGGTAACCTGCACTCTTGTAAGTCTGTAAATTTTCCACCGGCATCCTTTCCCTTATAATAATGCAATATGTTATTTTTACCTTCCGTAACATTGGGAATAGAGTTGTACGTTGTAAAATCCAATAGTGCCGCCTCCCAAAACCTTCCTTTTTGCAAGCGTAACGCTGGAAAAAGGATACTTCGTAAATTGGACGATTTTCCTGTTAATGATACCGTATAGGAAGACATCTCAATAGTGACTGATACTTTTAGCTAGAAATTCCAAACATAAATGGCCGCATATTGAAGTATTATCAGGTTGTTCTCTTTTATAGTTATAATATATGTTTTTAGCAGATTTAAAGTAATTTTGAAGTTCTTTTGGTGGTGGCAAATTACCGAAACTATCAAAATAATATACATTGTTATTTAGTTTCTTATAACAAACCCAATGGGTGCCAGGCCCTTCAGTATTATCCAAATTTACAATTCCAGTCTCATTTTGCCACATTTTCTTTGGTAAACTGTCTTTCATAAACACACCGCGAAAAAATGGTATTTTTAAACAGGAAATATATTTAAATAATTCAATATTGGTTAATGCTTTATGTGGTATGACCAATTGATTTCTTTCATTTAATATGCACGATAAGGTCTTAGGTAAAGACCTGCCCCGTTTTTTACCATTGACCACACGGTGGGCTTCTTCCTGCCTTTTCTTGTAGATCGTCGTCTTCTTTTTATATTTCCTCCATGTTTTCTTGTGGTTGACCTCCTTTTTACTCTCCTTCTCCTCCTTCTTCCACCTCCTACCGCTGTTTTAGCCTTCATACCTGCTGTTACTGCTAAAGCTGCTGCTTTTTCTGCTATGCTAGCGTCACTTGATTTTACTCGTTGCCAAGCTATGTCCGCAAGCTTTTTGTCAGCTATTGATCTATTTTTTGAATCGGCAAACGTGGAATATGCGATATCGTGTTCTTTACAAGCCTGATCTAACTTGTTTATGCCAGGATCGCCTCTTTCCAGTCGTTTTTTCAATTTAGTTCCTGGTCCGCAATACTGATAACCTCCTGGTATATGAAATTCGTATGGTAATGCGTCTATTGCTCTATTTACTATGGATCCTACTGGAATTTGTTTTAAAGCTTTACTTAACAGAGAAACCGCTGTGGACGTGATCCCACCTCCTTTTCTTGCAGTGTCTCGATATGGACTGATGTATTTGAACGTCATTATTGTCCTTTTATAATGGCAATGTGCAACTCATGTGTTAACTCTATGACAGGTTGCACATAAATGAAGTCATTTATTAAGTTATTTACTTAAATATCAATATCACCCCAATCTGATGATCTAAACTGTTTCGTTTTAGGGTTAATAAAGTATTTATTATAAATTTCTCGTTTAATATACTCACCTCTCATGGATTCATCATAAGTATTATGACCTGATTTTCCTTGAAGAATATCTGGTGTAAAATGATTGTGTAAATCAAATATCGCATTACCTAAAACTTTTACAAGAAAATTAACAGTGACAGCATTATCTACATGTTCAGGGTCTTTAAGGTTTGTTATACGTTTATTATTACAATTATACACTTTACTATCCTTTAATGATGTTGTAATGGTCTGTCCTACAGTTGCAGCATCATTTGCTTCTCTTCCTTGTCCCAAGTCTCTTATCACTCTATTATTACATGTAAACCATCTAAAATATTTATCTGGATCTAGATGTACGGTTTGTGATAAAGCAGCTGCATCATGTTTTTCATAACCCCATCCCATATTTGATAACTTTTTATCCATGCAATCCCAAGCATCATTTTTGTATGTTAATAAATTAAATTTTTCATTACCTTGAATAAATTCATCCCCTTGCTTCGATACTACTTGATCTTGTTTTACAAAAGAGGTTGTTTCTTGTTTTAAGGTTTCCATCATTTGACCCACTGTTGCACCATCTGATGGCGCCGAACCATCTTTAACATTTGCTAAACAATTATTAAAACAATCTATAACCCCTACATCACGTATGATGCAATGATCTTTAATATATTTTAGATTTACAGCATCGTTTTCAGTTTTTGGATAGCCTATATCATTAATAACAAATTTATAAAAAGAAAATCCATCTTTTGTCTTTTCAGGTATCAAAGAATGTAAATAGCGTCTATTTACGCTGTCTTTTGCATCTTTAGGGTCATCTACGTTGGATATACGTTTATTGTTAGCACTATACGTTTTCCCATTGAATTTTAACGTATTTTTTAATTCAGATGACAAATAACCTTTGTTTATTGCATCACCGTTTTGATTTGGTTTACCAACGTTGATGATTCTATGATCTTCTGCGTCATATGTGTTATTTTGTAGTCTTAATGTTGGCGATATCTTTTCCTTTAATATTTTTAGATTTATTGCATCGTTTTCATCCGTAGGATCTTTTATGTTTTTTAACCTTTTATTACTCATATCATAATCTCCATCAGGTGTTTGTGGTAAACCAGCACTTCTTTTTAAACTATTGGCATAATATAACCCATCCGAGGAGTAACGTCCGAACTTGTCGACACTCATGGTGCAACTGAATAGTATTCTAGGGAGTAACGCATTTTTATGAGATTACCCCGCGGTTTCGGAGTTCATCCACTAAAGCCACCCATTCGTTTTCCAATCCAGTATGACCCGCTTCTTTAGCTTCATGTATTAGTTTCATTCTATCCACCAATTTATTGATATTATTGTAATAAATCACATTTGTGTTATATAGTTCCTTCATTAAACCTGTACCCGTAACGGACTTACTTCTTTTTCTTCGTTCCTGAGCACTTACATCCAAAGTGGATGCCATAAATCTTCGTTTTACAGGTTTTCTTTGTGTTAACGGCATTGTTTGTCTTGGAATAGGAATTGTTCCGAGTAACATTTTTACCATGTATTTCCTTCCTAAAGGTCCTTTGTTATGAATGTTTTCACCCAACAAGCTTATGTTTGACGGACCTTCCCTTGTCTCTTCTTCTTTTTCCTCTTCACTAGCAGTTGATACAACTTCATGTCCTCTTTTGGCTTTTACTTCATATAATTCTTTTATTCCACTATAGTCCGGTGATTCTAGCTCTCTTTCGGGTTCTCCACCGGTAAAACCACTATACGTAGAGGATTCCAGGTCTTCATCACTAAAATCTTCTGATTTTACATTTTCTCTTTCAAACTTCGTAATAGGTGCAATCGCATCTCCTTCCAATACAGGTTTAGCAAATTTTTTGTTTAATTGTTTCAAGGGTTCAGTAATAGGTTTAAAAGTAGATTCAAGGAATTTCTCCCTCTCGCTAATACCTAGTTTCAATGCTCTGTTTTTAGCCCGAATAGAATCACTAAGTGATTTTATTTCTTTTACTAATTTTTCTTGGTTAACCATGTTTGTAGCAAGACGTGTTGTACAACAATGAATGTGTTATACCACGTTTAATGTATTAATATAAATTTATCAAATCCTATCCTGTATCGACCATTGTTTAGCGGTTGTTCCTTCATAATTGTTAGGAACCCATACTTTTCAGCCCAAGCCTTTCCACACAACTCTTTAAATCGTTCAAATGTCATATCCGCATTTACATGATCAAAATATATATGTTTTAGGTTGGTTTCGTCCTGTTTAAATACAATTAACATGTTTGCATTGTCTCTAATGAGTTGTTTAGGTATTTTGCTGTAAGTTTGGCCAATATAAATGCTATCTATGTTGTTATGTCGACCCATAGCGAAGTAATTCCTTATTGTGTTTTGGTTTTCACAAGATACATCGTCGAATATAAACACGGAGAATGGTTTAGCTTCTTGTGGCTGCATGACACTCTCGCTTGCATTAAACTTTAAATATTTAACTTCAGGCACATTAGTCAGTATCTTTTCCAATAATTGATACTTTGGTTGTTGTAATGATTTTGAAAATACATATAGATTGTTAAATCGTAATCCTTTAGGGTTTGTAATCAAATTGAATACTACATTAGTTTTTCCACAGTTGGAAGGTCCGGTAACCAGACAACGAACGGTGTTTGGTAACAAATTGCCATGTTTCCCACTATTGAATTCTGAATTATCCACTGTGAGTTCATCTATATTATTAATAGTAAAACTCTCTTTTTGTGGTACTATCTCCATCCTTTGTAATGGTTCAACCTAAAATGATTCTCTATCGTTATATCAAATCCTTTTTAGGTATCCAAGAATCTTCCGTCTTATTAAATCCTAACCATCGTACTTTGACCTTATCTTTTTTCCGTTGCAACACCTTTTCAACTAAATATACATCGCCTACTGTTGATTTTAACATTTCATGTCCATAAAACCCTCCTTCAAGCAATTGTCCTTTATTATCTTTTAAAATATATGTCTCAGGTACTGTAGGTTGTACTTTGAATACAGTAAAAACCTCATTGGTCCAATTTGGCAGGTATCTTTTACTGAATACACCTTTATATTTACTTATTCGCACTTTATCACCCACATTAAATTTTTTAGGCTTTAGTTTTTCAACTTTTGGTTTAGTATTCGTTTTTATACGTTTTAATACAAGGTTTTCATTTTTACTAGTTACTTGGTTTGGTTTCATCCCGATAGTCCTATGAAATTTGTTATTGTAATCGTTTATAAGTTTTGGTAACATATCAATCCATATGTGCGATCCTCTGTTGGAAAACATTTTATACATTGCACTTTTTAAAGTTCTGTTGAATCTTTCGATTATTGAAGCTTTTACCTCTGAATTGGTTGAGTAATGGTTTATATTGTGTTTTTTCATTAAATTTGCAAATTCCTTATTAAAATATTCTTTTCCATCATCTGTTTGTAAATGTTTAATAGTATGTTTGTCTCTTTGTATAGCTGTTTCCATTGCTTTTGTAACACTTTTGCCACTTTTATCTTTTAGTGGTAAAGCATCTGCCATTTTTGAAAAACAGTTAATAACAGTCAATATGTATTTATATCCTTTATTTTGTTTGCTATAAGGAATCATTTCGATTAAATCCGCTTGATATAAATCATTAATTCCTTTTATCACCGTATTTCTTCGTGGAAACTTTCTTCTTGCAGGTTTATGAAGTTCGTTGACAATTTGTTGCTTCAAGTCCTTCATATTGCAGGTTTCAATGTTTGTTGTATCACATGTATAATCACAATGAACGTTGTCTTAAATATTCACATCATTTATATGGGTCAAGGTCATCCAAACTTGTGTAAAAAAATGGGGAACACGGCGTTGGACTTGCCGTGTTCCCCATTTTTTTACGGAAGGAGAAAGGAATAAGGTCGAAGTTGTAGAAGGACGAAGAATAGGTTACTAGTTGATAGGGTTTAGGGAGTAATGGCCGAATGGAAGAGTGTGGATTTTGTCGGGCAAAATATGTCTTTTATCATCCCGAGCTGACAGTGCTTTTTTAATTTCGGTGACACTGTAGACTTGATGCTTGAAGCTTCGGATATTGTTGAATGTTGCTGATATCGTAGTATCTTCAAACAAACAAGTCTTGTAGTGGTCAAATGTTACGTGTTTTTTCAAATAAGATGTCTTCACTCCTTTTGCTTTTTTCACTGTCGGTGTGTTGTTCTCGTGGTACATCTTAAATGAATACAATTTTGCCATCAGCGCCACTATTTCTTCTAAAGGCATTCCATTTGCTTCATCTTTGAATTTTCCAATTACTTTTTTATTTTTTTCATTAAAATTTGGATGGTTCTTCGGATAGTCAGAAAAGTCGAAATCTTCTTTGTATGGAAAAGTCCTTAGGTCTTCATACATGTCCAAAGTCTTTATCCAGTAGATAAACGCGTCCGTATCCATGTATGCAACTCCAATGTTTTCCCTTCCGTAGTGTTTAACCATTTTGTTATAATGGAAATCATACATCAGGGTTTTACTTATGTCCAAAATCGACATACCTATGTATAACGGACGGTCCATGACTATTGTTGTTTTCTTCATACTGACAGCGACTAGATTTTCGTTTATAATCATGGATGTTCCGAAATTTGGTTTTTGCACTAATTTTTCCAATTTCCTAGGATCACTCACTAATTTTACATTTTTGTGTTTTCTTTTGTTCTCCAAGGTCTTCCCAAAGATGGCATTGTTCATTAATTTATAGAAGTCCTTTTCAAATGCTGTTGTCGCTGCAGCTCTTCTTGCAGTGTTGGAATCAATATATGGTTTCAACCAACAAGACTGGGTGAATTCAATTGCTCTATGAATTCTCACTATACGTAGACCCAATTCAAGAGCCTGTTGAACTACCCAGTAGTGAGCCACATAGCGATCCTTATTCTCCAAGGTCATCATCAATTTTGGCCATCTTCCTGTCGGTGAAACTTCAGTCTTGGCTAGGAGAGGCAAGTCGTAGTGATGGTCATGAAGGTGCTCTGGATATTCGAAATCACAGTCCAAAATATAGCCTTTTGGACCATTCTTTGGAATCTGTGAGATGTCTCCAATGGTGGCCGGGTCGATCCATTTGAAGTCAGCGTAGGGAAGCGGATTTGACATTGCCCAACCATAAAGGTTGTTTGCGTCAAAGTAGCCAAGGTAGACCGATGGTTGTTGCTCGTCGAAGCCGGGGATGTACTTGTTGTTGGCTTTGACATGACGTGTTACAGCTTGTGTCAAACCGCCCCGTACACCAGATTCCATCATGAGCACCATATCAATATCCGTTAGAAGTTCCAGTCGACAGTTGGTTGACTTTAGCATAGCTTGCCATGCTAATCCTGGAGATGTGTACGAGTGTAGAGGGTCCAGTCCATAGGCGGAGAAGCAGGTGTTTCGGAATTCTTCCATCACATCGCACAGCAGAGTTACGTCCAATTTTATATAAAAGTCAGAATATTCCCCTAAGGTTTGAATGTTTAGTTGGTTCCAAACATTACAAGCATGATTGTAGTCTTCAACGGAGATTTCACTTTCGTTTAATTTGCTGTTGAAGGCTTCGATCGGTGGTAGACTGGTTTCTTCAAATTTTTCTGTAGATGTTATGTAGTCGTAGGGGAATACTCCTTTACGTAATACTAAGTCCAATTTATCTTCAGGTACAATCTTGCTGGTTTCTTTTAGGTCTTCTCTTCGTAGATTCTCAGACAATCTGCTCAAACTAGATGCCATAAATCTATAAGAGTCTACAAAGCGAAGTTTAATTTTACCTACGGTTTTTGAGAAACTGATGTACTTTTCCAATGTTGTAGCAAGAACATCAATTTTACCATCATCTCTTCCTAACTCTGGAATAATGAAGTGGGAGTCGTAGCCGCTAAGATTGTGTAACACGACAGGGATAAAGTGGGGCAGTTTGTAATTTATATTGCATGAATTACAAGCAGCTCCTCTGTATAAACCTGTCAGGTGATCGTGATCTCTTACTTTTGGATTTTCTTCACTGAAGCTCTTCTCGCATAGATAACATCTTGATGCCATATTGTATTCTTCTTGTTGATTCTCATTCAAAGGTTCCATAGGTACGACATTACCATACAAGCGTTGTACCTTTTCAGCAATGTCATACAACTGGTCTACGAAATACTTAGCGGCTTCTTCACCACGGTAAAGTATTGGAGTGGATGTTAAACCATAGTTTTGCAATTGGTTTTCAGACAAGGTTGATTTCACTATTAGACAAAAACTGTTGGGTTGATGCAACTGATATTTTGTTCTTCTAGTCACTTCACCGTCCGGCAGCTCCTGTGGTACTAACGTAGATTCAAAATCTGCGTAGATGACTACTGGAATCCGATATTGGTGAACTGTTTTGTTAAATTGGATACACGCTCGAGATGGTGGTGGCAGACTAATCTTCACTTCATAATTTTCATTACAAAGTCTTTTGTGTTCTATCAACCACTCTAATCCTCCTTGTCTTATTTCTTTATATGTGAAACAAAAACATCTTTTACACACTGTTAACCTACGCCTCTGTTTTGATAATTGATTTCGAATCAAGGATGCAAAGTCCTTTATCCACACATAATGTGAAATTTCACCCTTAGTGATCAGTAGCAAATCAGTGTGGTTTCTTTGCTCAACTTTTACTACCCGCAAAGGATAAACGTTGTTCGAATCATCCAGACCGAAAACATTCACTGAAACGCCAGGATTTTTCTTTTCAAATTTGTCTATGTCTTTCAATGTAACTGGGTAGGTGAGGCCTTGAAAGTTGTAGCGGTGTTCATTTTCGTAATATTCTCTACCAACTCTTTCAGGATGATCTTTAACATACTTGGTTAACATTGCATACTTAAAACATTCATTACCTTCATTTTGCACATTCCTACACGATTTAGTGTTTTGGATTTTCTTTGGTAAAGGGATAAAACTACTACCCCTTAAACCATATCCATGCTTGTGAACCCTTACATCCATACCTTCAATTGATGACAAAGTCCATCCAGATCCTCTTCCTTCATGTTCTTGAAGTTTTGTTATAAGTTCTTCCAAGCATTCTTCAATAATATCATCGATGTTGGAGGTGAAGGTAAGGGTTCGGTTTTTGGTAATGAACGCTCTCAATGCTGTTTCACCATCAGTATTGTTAAACATAGCCTCTAACACCATTCCAAATTTAATAAAATTTAATCTTTGTAGTTCTTCCCTCAAGGTTCCACCAACAAGTTCCTTAGCCTGGGTTATAAATGTTTCCAGTTCCAATTGAACATTATTAATTTTGAAATGTGTTACAACTCGTCCTGGCAAGGCCGTGGTGCGCAGTTGTTTCACATCTTCTAGTTCTTCTTCAGTGTCCTCTTCTTCAGTGTCTTCTTCTTCAAAAGGTCTTCTAGCAGTAGATGGTCCAGCACCAGCAAATTGGATCACACTAGGTCTTCTTCTTTGCATTTGCTGTAGATAGCTGTCCCAGTAGTCCGTCTGCTTCTGGTGCTCTTCCAAAAACCGGTCAATTGAGTCTAAGTCTATTTCATCCATGGTAATATCTTCTTTTCTATCTTCGTCTTCATGTAATTCTCTGTGTATGGTGAAAAGATCTTCGTCTTGAAAGATTTCCCCACAAATGTCGCAAAGAGCCATTTCAAACAGTTTGGCTTTGAATGCACACTCTGTGAATGTCCACGCAATAATGAGCAGCGCACTCCACCGGGACCCTTTATATCCGAGGCAGATAGGTGGGGAAAGTGACGTCATATGGAAACAGGTTATCACTCATGTGCTAAATTTAGCCTTTACACAACCGTTTGTAATACATTTATCAGTAGGCTTGATAAATTGATGATATTTGGTCTAGATTCAATAATTTGTACAAGTTTTTTCAAAGACGTCTGTTTGAGCAAGTTTATGTAGGTCAAGGTCATTTGGAATTATTATTTTGAGCGGGGGATAGAGCACTAAGCAGCATCATTTACTACAAAGTGCTCTATCCCCCGCTCACATTCTTTTTTAACTTTTTGTTTAAACTTTTTACAAGGGTGAAACATCACCATCAGAGTCGGAATCATCCTCATCACGGAATAGGCAGCGATGACAATACATAATTCTTCTGGCAACTAACATCCTATCCATTGGACGATGGGGAGTGTCTTGTTCTTGTTCTTCTTCTTCGATTTCCAATTGGAATTCCATTTCCGACTCAGATGACGACTCTAATGTTTCGTAGGCGTGCAAGTCCACCTCATTGTCCGTTGAACCAGCTTCGTCAGAGTCCGTTTCAATATCCATTATCTCTTCCTCCTCCTCTTCTTGATCAACCGCAGGTAGTTGGTCCTCTACTTCTATAATTTCTAGAGGTATTACCTCCAGAATAGAGACAATTCTGTTGCGATGGAACACGGTGTTGTCAAGTGGAGCCATGGTATGGAAGTGTTGTATCCATCCAATTTGCTTACCCTTTTTATACCCCCACCAACTATACAATTTATGTGGGTCAAGGTCACGTAAAGATACCCTTTGAGCGGGGGATAGACCACTAAGCAGCATGCTAGTCCATTGCCGCAAAGTGATCTATCCCCCGCTCTATTCCGCAGACCACACTCAAGTCCAAGTCCACATCCAAGTCCACATCCATATGTTACACTTTATTATTACTGCCACCAAGTAATTGTCACTCGCACATTTACTTGGTTTTGATAAAGGTACTGCACAAACTCCATATTGGTTGTTTGTTCGTTATACAAATGCATCATGAAATATGCAATCTTATCGATTGCGGCATTGTCCAACGGTTCGCAATTCACAAGTTCCAATGTGCCCTGGCTGGTCTTATCCTCTATAAGTTCCACCACTTCGTTGATGTCTTCTTCCAAGAGGATGAACTCAACACTGAAGCTCTCCATTGTTGTTGTTGATAGTGTCTAGACAAATGCTTGACTAAATGCTTTATTCATCAGTCCTACATATATACCAATTTCCCCCTCCTATTACCCATTCCCCCTCTACCTTTATATAGGTCAAGGCCATCCAATAATACCCTTTGAGCGGGGGATAGACCACTAAGCAGCATGCTAGTCCATTGCCGCAAAGTGATCTATCCCCCGCTCTGTATTCCACACAAGTCCTAGTCTTTACACACACACATAAGCCCCCCAGTCTTTTACACTTACTCATATACTCTGTCCTCCCTGCCAATTAAGAGTTCCCCATGTTTGCCACTATTTTCAATTAACCTTTCCAAGTCCCAAAACACAATGTCCAAATTAACCAAGTTCGCTCGTCCAATTTGAAACACACTATTCCCCCCAAAGTCACTTGCTCTCACTTGTTGTCCTGTATACTGCTTCTTCTTCCACGCTACAATCACTACCCTACCTTCTTCAACAACCATTCTTTTAACATTATCATACACCTTCTTCAACATCCCTCTACAGTTTAAATAGTTTATGGTTACATACTCCCACTCCTTACCAATGATCAGTGATCCACTCATTTTCTAGCGTTCCACTGGAAGGTTCAAAGCAGAATGAAGTCGGGATGTACAGACCCCCCTCTTTTATACCAGTTAACCGGTTGTCCTTCGTTTAAAGTGGGTCAAGGTCATTCAAAAGTACCCTTTGAGCGGGGGATAGACCACTAAGCAGCATGCTAGTCCATTGCCGCAAAGTAGTCTATCCCCCGCTCTGTATTCTACACACACACACACACACACACACACACATGTCCCTGTCTTTTCATTACATACCTAATATATATTCACTACCTTCATCGTCACTATCACTCATCACCGTTTCTACAAACTCCACCGGATTAAAGTTAAATTGTTTCAATTGTTCTTTTAAGTTTTCAATTTGTTGGTCTTTACTTCTAAAACACTGTGAAGGTGTGATATGTAGTCCGCTGCCTCGTTGATGCTTGCCACTCTGGGATCGCCTAACTTCAAGCTGGGGACTACAGCCTGCAGCTTGAAGTACGCCATACGCCTTTCTTGCTCCTGCCGTTGACCAGGACTGAGCAAGCCTTGCCCGTCTTGGCTCAACTCCAGCAAGGTCCGTAGCATTGGAGCTTTGCAGGCGTTTGCCCGAGCAACAGTTATGCTGTGGAATGGTCGAGCAGGTCCACGAGTAGCAGGCAGCACGTTGGCAGCAACGCCTTCTTGAAGAAGAAGAGGAAGCCCGAGAAGTTTTGGAGTTGGACGCCATGTTACAGTGCGGTATTCAGCTAAGCGGTACAAAGCAGAATAACCAAACTGCACATTAATACCCGTATATATACACATATCAGTGGTGGGGGTACTAGTTAACCTTGTAAAGTGGGTCAAGGCCATCCAAAAACATTACCAGAACGGGGATAGATCACTAAGTGGCATGTTAGTCCATTGCCACAGAGTGATCTATCCCCCGCTCTGTATTTCACATTCACGCACACATTCATACATACACACAAGTCCCAGTCCAAGTCTTTACCCACACACCTATCCACTCTCATCCTCACTATCATCACTGTCCAACAGGCTTTCACACTTCTTAATTAGTTTTTCCCATTTACTCGGATATAAAGTAGCTCCCTGCGAGTATTCTCTAGCATTCTGTCCCTTTGCTCTATGACTTCGTCGTACCACTCGATGATGTTTGGTGGAGTCTGGGTTGATGCGTCCCATCGTGGTTGGTTGAGAAGCTCCGCTGCTCCGCAACTCCTTCCTCACAGGACCAAAGCCGGAGAATCGGACACGACTCCTTGACGAAGGCCCCGATCGGATTGGTCCAATGCTCGGGCTGGAGTTGGAGGCAGCCGGGCCAGAGGTAGAGGCTGGGACGTTTATAGCAGACATGGTGGTGTTCAGCTTAACGGTGTAAAGCAGAATGAGAGGACGGTTGATCACCACTCCTATATATACCCATTTTTAGTGGTGGGGATAACACGGGGGGGGGTTGAAAGAAATTTTGCTTAGTCTTCCCGGTCATCAGTTTTACATACCTTTAGCACACCCATTATTTTGGTTTCTTCTATAACTTTACACACCTCAAACACCCAAGCAAACAGCTCATCTATGTTGTTATAATTTATTTTTGTCCAGTGTTCATACTTATAAGTTTGGTTGTTTATAATACATAGATAAAATGTAGACCCGTCTCGTCTTATACAATACTCAACTTCCATTCTATGCTGGTTTAGCACTTCCCAAGCATTGTGTTGGTCTATCAAAAAGTCACCACCTTTGTAATTGTACGTGACATGTTTACCACGGAGCACAGAAACAGACTGAAGCAAATGAACGGCTCATACAGCTTAGTAAGAGCGTTAGAGTGGGGGTATCACATGATACACAACATTAGTTGTAAGGTTAGCACTTTACTTTAAACAGTAATTTATATGGGTCAAGGTCATTCAAACTTTGAAAAATTTTTACTTCCAAACACTTGTAGCAAGCTACAAGTGTTTGGAGGTAAGTTTTTATTTGTTAAAGATTTTGTAACTTAGTCTTCGCCTCAAGGACACGGTTTGAGATTGTCCCAGTGACTTTACATCACCGCCAGGTTAAAGTATTATACAAGTCAAGTGTTTTTTTTTTTTTTTTAACTTGACTTGTATAATACCCCTCTCCCTTACTTTAAGAGGGTTAAGACTAAATTTGGAAACATAATTGGAAAAAGACTTTTTAAATATTGTCCAACACAGCCTAACAATTTTTTTTTTTTGGTGGGCCCATGTCTAGTCCATTTCCCACACGGTTTCACATCCTTTCCTTCGTATAGATAGGCTTTAGGTATGAAAAATTCTCTTTGTACCATACGAGGTGGTACTTGCATTGTACAAAGGCGGCCTTCACCTTTACAACGATTTCTACTTTCTTATTACCTGCTCCATATGTCTGACCAATGAAATAGTATTTTTTCATCAACCTTTAGCTTCTAATATCCCGCGGTTGCGGACCGTGGGGATGTCTGAACTTGAACGTTTTAGCTTAATGTACAGAGTATAGGGTTTGAATTGCCGAAATTTGACTGTACTTTTGAGGTGTCGTTGGCAGCGATCCCCTTCTGCACAAGCAAGTTTCTGGCAACACAAAACCCCAAACTTACTAGACATCCAAGCGTAATCGCATTTCTTACCCTTGCCAGCAGGGGCTTTAACGCGTTTACGTTTCTGTGTTGGACTCTTTAGCGGAGTGTCTTGGAGCTTCTCTGAATTAGGCTGGCTAGAAGGGATGGGGCTGGAAGGAGGTAGAAGGGGCAAAGATTGTTCAAGCGGGATGGAGCAAACAATTTTGGGCGGGGTAGGAGAGCGTGTTAGGTCTATGGTGGGAAGATCAGGGGAGAAGATGGATTTACGGGGTGGTTTGGTTGGTGTAGGTGGCATGGGGGATATAGGTGAGGGACATTGGGATGTAGTGTATGAGAGGATTTTCCGGGTTCTGCTGTATGGGGTGATCCTCGACCTAGACGTCTCTTCAAAAGCCGCAGACTCCGATCCTGAGTCCGATAGCAGCGAGAGTGCTGGAGAGGCTACCGGGACTCGACCTGACGACTTGACGAGTTCTCCTGACGATGGCTGTGCACCAGCCTCTTCCACTGTCGCCGGCAATGGCGACAGGCTGGGCATTGAGGCGGGCTGTGGCGGCGGCGGCGGCGGTGGCGGCATCGTCAGGCAGCTCAGGATGTTCGCAGTCATCAGGTATTCCAGGATCGAAGTCGAGGATGATGAGGGTCGAGACGTGTCGGTCGAGGTTGAAGTTGATGGGTAGTTTTTCAGCTTCAGACCCATTTTACCCATTGTAATAAATGAAAAGAATAGATGTAAAGAAAGAAGTGAACGTGTAAAACAAAAGTCTCAAGAGCGAGAGAGAGTACCTGTCCGTATGGGAGCTTGGACCGGAATGAGAAGTGCGTGCAGCCCGGCCGCCTTATATCCCCACCGGGGCTGCCACGCCCAGGATATTAGGGGTGGGGGTGGGGGTGGGGGTGGGGGTGGGGGTGGGGGTGGGGGGGGGTCGCACTTTTTGCGGGGGGGGGGGTCGCACTTTTTGCGGGGGGGGGGGGGGTTCGCACTTTTTAAAAAATAAGCCCCACTTGAGGCATTTATGTTACCATAGCTGAAGCCTCCCAAGGGACCCAACTATAAACAACTCCAAATTTGTGGGTTACAAATACCTAACTGTTATATTTTTTTAACAGACATTAATGTATTAACTGTGTTAATAAGACCTGACTGTTAAACACTTTGAAAGATTTTACATATTTAGGTCAAGGTCACAAAAAAACTTTCAAAAAATTAAGCCCCACACCCCCCTTTGGGGGTGTGAGGCACTTGGGTTGTCATCGCTGTAGCCTCCGAAGAGACCCAACTATGACAACAAGGCAACATCCAATGTCGTGTACCCTTCGCCACGCAAGACTTGTAAACATTTACTGCATTGTCTTTTCAGTAGCTAACAAAGATTCATTTACATAATTTTGTGTTTCCAGAAGGAAACAAACTGAGGACACCCTAGTGGCTTACGTCCTCGTCCGAGTGCAGAGGCCGCCGCAACCTTTTGCATGCCAGCGTACAAACGGACATGCTCCCAAATGCCATCCGCAACCTTTTGCATGCCTGGCAGGAGCCTACCGATAATTAAAATAGGCTTTACACGGGGGCCTACTCCCGTAACCTATCTTTAATATTTTTAATTTAAAATGCATTGAATTTTTACAAGTCTTTGTAGGTCAAGGCCACACGGACATTAAAAAATTTCGGCCCCCGTACATCCATGGCGAACCACGAATGTTCGGGGGCCTTGGGGACTAAAAACACAAATAGCTAACAAAGATTCATTTACATAATTTTGAGTTTCCAGAAGGGAAACATACTGAGGACACCCTAATGGCTTACGTCCTCGGTCCGAGTGCAGAGGCCGCCACAACCTTTTGCTTGCCAGCTTACAAACGGACATGCTCCCCAAATGCCATCCGCAACCTTTTGCATGCCTGGCAAGGAGCCTACCAATTATTAAAAGTGGCTTTACACGGGGGCCTACTCCCGTTCCCTGACTTTACAATTTACTTTGAGCATTGAAAAAGCTCAAGGGGGGATTGCTAAAACAAGCGTATACACTTTAGAAACATATAACACACTTACAACACACAATTGAGCTCAACGTAGTCAATGCTGGAACAAGCACATACACATTAAACACATATAACAAACAAGACACAAAGGATAAAAGACACAGGAGACATAGGGTACAAGTAAAACACTCTCATATAAAACAATTCGCAATACCCAAACGCAAGCGCAATATCTTACAACTAATACAAGTCTTAAAGTTAGAGTAGACTTCGCTAAACACTGAAGGCGCCATTCAATGTTTAGTGATGCCTATGGCGGTCCGTCCCGGTCGTTCACGTTCAACGCGCGGGAGCGGACTGCGAGCCGGCTCTGGCCGGACCCCCTTATATCCCCACCGGGGCTGCCACGCCCAGGATATCAGGGGTGGGGGAGGGGGTGGGGGTGGGGGTGGGGGTGGGGGGGGGGGTTCGCACTTTTTGTCGGGGGGGGGGGGGGTTCGCACTTTTTGTCGGGGGGGGGGGGTTCGCACTTTTTGTCGGGGGGGGGGGGGTTCGCACTTTTTGTCGGGGGGGGGGAGGGGGGAAGGTAAGTTAAGTGGGTCAAGGTCACCCACAACACTTGTACTCTAAGTGTTGGCTATACCCCCACCACAACTGGGTCCCTAGGCTGCACAACACCGCTTCGCCAGTATGTCTCCGGCTTCCATGCGGTGCGTCTCGCTGTTCTCTAGCTCTCTATATGTAAGTAATTTTACAAGTTCTGAATGTAGGTCACTACACTTTAACTCTGGGACGATATCGACTTGTAGTATTTCAGTGTTTTGACTCAAGGTCATCACACTAACTCTAGCACATCGGTTATCGTACCAGAGGTGCTCAATAACCTAACTTGTAATGTTTAGGGTGGCGTTTGCACGCCACGTGGTATCGCCATGAGTGTCCAGTCCAGGTTTTAAGTTAAATTAATTTTACTGTAATCTTTTCCATTTCCGCTTCGTTTTGCCAAAGTATAAGGTGTCGCTTAATAAAGTGGTATTTCTCTAAAGTTATAGGAGATTGCAAGGATACAATTAGTTTATTTAGGAGACTCTTCATCTTGGAGTTTAACACAATTTCCACTTTGACTTTGCTTCCTCGGCTCTCACAGCCTAAGCTGTACAGAAATGTTTCTTCTAGTGCCAACTCGGGCCAAGAGAACAGTGTGTTGACTGTAGGACAGCTCATGGTGAAGTGATGCGATACTCCAGCGTACCACCTCACCTTCCCCCGCCACTGTGACCTTCCCCCACTCCTGCTGTTTCCCCCACCTCTTTTCCCTTGACTCATGCGCTACAAGCAGTCTCTCAGTATTGTGCGGACTTTTGTGAGGTGAAGCCATGTCGCAGGACACTTTAGGTAAGAAACTTAGCCGTGTTAAGACTTTATTAGTTGCTCACTGTCCACCACTCAAAGTTAAGAGAGTTTCAACTTTAGCTAAGTGGCGCAAACTGTTGCGCGGACACCCTAAGTTTTATACAAAACAGACTAATGTCAGTTTTACTGATGAGGATTTGTTTAAAATATTGGATGAAATGACTTTTCCTTGCAAAATTCAGTTAGTTACTCCCATTCCTGACAGTTTAGAGTCTTAGTCTCTCAAGCCGATATACCTAGCATACACAGAGCCTGACAGTCAGTCACTCGGTGGCTGTCGTGGGGTGCGCATCGGTGTCGGCGCTCCGTTGTTAAGTTTTCAAGGTCGCAGTAACATGAAATTGCGGGCGTTGTACTGGTTCAAGGTCACCTGAGGGATAACCGATTGCCCATTTAGGCAGAGTCATGTCAGAAACTCGAGTTTAACTTGGCACTTTTGCCGTTTCTCGTCGAAAATTCGCTCCAAGTGGTCAAGGTCACGAGGACTCTGACTGAAACTCGGAGCGTAGTGCGAGAAACGGCAAAAGTGCTAAAAAATTTTAAGTTTCTGCGTGACCTTGACCTTAGTGGCGTCGGTGACGTCGTTTTGATGACGTAAGGGGTGATGACGTCATCAGCACGTCATTTCTGTGACGTCATGGGTGTGACGTCATCGAAATGACGTCATTAGTGATGACGTCATCGATTGCGTCATCGATGACGTCATCGATGACGTCATTGGTGAGGTCATTGACCTCGATGACGTCATCCCTCAGGTGACCTTGAACTGGGCCAGCGGCCGCAATTTTACACTACTTATTCATATTTAAATTACTAACATAATTCTTAATTAACAGAGATCGTTAAATAACAACTTATAAAACAATTTTTTAGAATTAATTAGACGAAGATATTACTAAAAAAAATGTCAACATCGCTCTTAAAGCACTTAGAGGACGTTGACTTCTACGGCGATCGGACAATCGCCACGGAGACTATCCAACATAAGATCGATACCACTTTACTACGTCGTCCGTTATATCACTGCACCAACTCTTACAACTGCACAAGTGCAGACGACCCTTCATCAGGTAGATGACAGCTTGTGTGAGTGCGTAGACCGAGAGAGTTCACTAATATTTAGGTGCCATGGTAGACCGGATGGAAGAGTCTTAGAGAGTAACACTGCTACGTTGCTACGTTCCAAGCTGCAACACACAATCAAGCGTCAATGCAGACGTACATACGCCAGTTGTTCATTTCTCCATCCTGGCTAATGTCAAGGATGTGTAAAAGCAACAACCGCGATCACGCGTCTGATTTACAGTGATTAAAACTTTATCCCGTTCCATATAATAGGTTAGTTTCCTTTGATAGTGTTGCTTTGGATACATGTAGTTGTACAAGCACTGATTTTATTGGAGGTACATGTTCTGAGATTCTACACAACAGTCACTCTCTTTTCAATCCTGCTCTCACTCTGGTACTAGGTACAAATTAGTGTTTGTGTGCAACTAAGATTCAATTGACATTTCTCTAAAATTTTGTTCAGTGTGTTTCTTTTTTGTCTATGTGCTACTTAATCGTTACCACAAAAGTATTCTTACAGTCTATAAAACTGGTATAACTATTTACTATATCTAGTTTTAAGGCTACAATTATACAGTATTTACATGACACTGCATTTTTTCATGTAATGTAATAAAAGATCATTAGATTTTTTAATATTCTTGTGATCAAATAAACTTTCTATGATTATGTAAAAAAAAAATTAAACAGTTTTGGTTTAAGTTTTGTTAGTTTTTCGTTTCTTAGTGCTTAGCATATATAAAAATTCTTTCAGAAAAATAATGCGAATTGATAAAATAATATTTGTAGACCTCTGTTTAAACAATAGCGTTTAGTGCCATAAAGTACAGTACCATGATTTAGAGTACCAGCACCACGATATTAAATGCCTTGGTTCTCCATACTATGTGTCTTAGTAACCTACACGTCAGATGCCTTGGTTCTCCATACTCTGTGTCTTAGTAACCTACACGTCAGATGCCTCGGTTCTCCATACTCTGTCTTAGTAACCTACACGTCAGATGCCTCGGTTCTCCATACTCTGTCTTAGTAACCTACACGTCAGATGCCTTGGTTCTCCATACTCTGTGTCTTAGTAATCTACACGTCAGATGCCTCGGTTCTCCATACTCTGTCTTAGTAACCTACACGTCAGATGCCTTGGTTCTCCAAACTCTGTGTCTTAGTAACCTACACGTCAGATGCCTCGGTTCTCCATACTCTGTGTCTTAGTAACCTACACGTCAGATGCCTTGGTTCTCCATACTCTGTGTCTTAGTAACCTACACGTAAGATGCCTCGGTTCTCCATACTCTGTCTTAGTAACCTACACGTCAGATGCCTTGGTTCTCCATACTCTGTGTCTTAGTAACCTACACGTCAGATGCCTCGGTCCTCCATACTCTGTCTTAGTAACCTACACGTCAGATGCCTCGGTTCTCCATACTCTGTGTCTTAGTAACCTACACGTCAGATGCCTCGGTTCTCCATACTCTGTCTTAGTAACCTACACGTCAGATGCCTTGGTTCTCCATACTCTTTGTCTTAGTACCCTACACGTCAGATTCCTCGGTTCTCCAAACTCCTGTGTCTTAGTAACCTACACGTCAAATGCCTAGATTCTTCATACTCTTTGTCTTAGTACCCTACACGTCAGATTCCTCGGTTCTTCATACTCTGTGTCTTAGTAACCTACACGTCAAATGCCTAGATTCTTCATACTCTTTGTCTTAGTACCCTACACGTCAGATTCCTCGGTTCTCCAAACTCCTGTGTCATAGTAACCTACACGTCAGATGCCTCGGTTCTCCATAGTCTGTGTCTTAGTAACCTACACGTCAGATGCCTTGGTTCTCCATACTCTGTGTCTTAGTAACCTACACGTCAGATGCCTCGATTCTCCATACTCTGTGTCTTAGTAACCTACACGTCAGATGCCTTGGTTCTCCATACTCTGTGTCTTAGTAACCTACACGTCAGATGCCTCGATTCTCCATAGTCTGTGTCTTAGTAACCTACACGTCAAATGCCTCGATTCTCCATACTCTTTGTCTTAGTACCCTACACGTCAGATTCCTCGGTTCTCCAAACTCCTGTTGTGGGGAATTTTCATTTGGACTGTTTGTTTGACTTCAGCATCATCACACTTAAGATTTCGACATATGATAGTGTGATGTCTTTTCCTACATAGGAGACATTTTACAAAATTTTGACAAACTTTTGCCCTATGACCTAGCTTCAAACATACAAAACAACCTCCAGACTTTTTTAGCTGTTCTCTTTTCTTATCTACTGACCAATCAAAGACAGATCCGCACTCAGCAGTCACGTGTGAGGACTTACCACAAAACAAGCAAGTTGTATTTGAACTTTTACTGTTGGCCACCATTGCAGCAGCTGTGGGCTGACTTGCCTGTGGACTCATTGATCTGCAAGAACGGTTAGTACTATGAGTCTGCTTAAATTCCCCCTTGGTCTGAGAAAATCCACCACGAGCAAGCTTAATCCGTTCTTCACTTTCTACTTCTGCTTTAAGAAATTCTAGGAGAAAGTTGAGATAGTTTACAGACTTAGTACTAATTACATTACCGTCACCAGTCAAAGTTGGCCGCTGCGAAGTGCGATGTCTCTCCCAGGCTTGTAGTACTGGTACTGGAAGGGCTGACTCCACTAGAGGAAACAACATTGCTGCATACTTTTCTGAGGTAACTCCAAGAGATTCTAGGGCATGCAGTTTTGTTAATATCTTGTCATACAACCGACTTAAATTTAGCTGGTCTTTCTTATTTTGTTGGTCTAATACCAAACTGAGAAGATCTCTTACATATACTTCAATAAGCAATTCGTCCCTCGCAAACATATTCTTAAGGACATCAATGGCTTTTTGATAATTGTCCTTCGATGGAGGGTAACTATCAACTAATTCCCTAGCTGGACTGTTTGGTACTGTGGATTGCAATAAGTACTGAAATTTATCTTCTGGTTCTAGCTTAGGGTCTTCATGAATTTTACGGAATTGCCCCCAAAAAGACAACCAGTTTCTTAAATTTCCATCAAAGGCATTTATCTCTAATTTAGGAAGACGGAAGTTTTTCTTGTCGGATGTCTGGTTAGGGCTAACAGTCTGTTTTTGATCTGATTCGTTAAAGATAGGTTTGTTAATCAGATCCTCAAATTTTACTTTTAGGCCTAACCATTTATCTCTATATGATTCACAAGAATCAAACTCATCCGCCAGAGCATTTTCTAATTCGTCATCTCTTAAATTACCATTGATAATTGCTTCACTCACCTGAGTGTCCAGCTCAAATAGTCTATTAGCCTTGTCTTCAATACTTTTCAAAGCTACTTTCAATTCATGTTTTGACGTAGTATCTTGGTCCAGGGCTTCTAATTCGTTACAAGTTTTTGTAAATAATCTTCTTACTTGCTTCCTCTTCAACTTCAAGCTATCTAACTCCATGTCTTATTGATATTTCAGTCCTAGTCCACGGTCGCCACTATTTTAACTATGTGAAATATTATTCACTTTAATAATTATCATGGAGAAAAGACACCTCGACACTTTTAATAATAACAAGAAGGGAACAAAACAATAAACATTTTATTTTTATCTAAACCCTGGATATACAATGTTGTCTAACAATTATTAAAACATCAAAACTTTACTTTCATTATTAATCTTGTTTTTCACTTTCATTAATATCTCCTCACAAAAGCACATGGCTTTGTTTACATTTTAAATTAACAGCTGACAGCTGATTTAATACATTATTTACAATAGTTAAATATTCAAACAAACAGTCCAAATGAAAATTCCCCACACCTGTGTCTTAGTAACCTACACGTCAAATGCCTAGATTCTTCATACTCTTTGTCTTAGTACCCTACACGTCAGATTCCTCGGTTCTTCATAATCTGTGTCTTAGTAACCTACACGTCAAATGCCTAGATTCTTCATACTCTTTGTCTTAGTACCCTACACGTCAGATGCCTCAGTTCTCCAAACTCCTGTGTCTTAGTAACCTACACGTCAGATTCCTCGGTTCTTCATACTCTGTGTCTTAGTAACCTACACGTCAAATGCCTCGATTCTCCATACTCTTTGTCTTAGTACCCTACAAGTCAGATTCCTCGGTTCTCCAAACTCCTGTGTCTTAGTAACCTACACGTCAAATGCCTAGATTCTTCATACTCTTTGTCTTAGTACCCTACACGTCAGATTCCTCGGTTCTCCAAACTCCTGTGTCTTAGTAACCTACACGTCAGATGCCTCGGTTCTCCATACTCTGTGTCTTAGTAACCTACACGTCAGATGCCTTGGTTCTCCATACTCTGTGTCTTAGTAACCTACACGTCAGATGCCTCGATTCTCCATACTCTGTGTCTTAGTAACCTACACGTCAGATGCCTCAGTTCTCCAAACTCCTGTGTCTTAGAAACCTACACGTCAAATGCCTAGATTCTTCATACTCTTTGTCTTAGTAACCTACACGTCAGATTCCTCGGTTCTTCATACTCTGTGTCTTAGTAACCTACACGTCAAATGCCTAGATTCTTCATACTCTTTGTCTTAGTACCCTACACGTCAGATTCCTCGGTTCTCCAAACTCCTGTGTCTTAGTAACCTACACGTCAAATGCCTCGATTCTCCATACTCTGTCTTAGTAACCTACACGTCAGATGCCTTGGTTCCCAATACTCTGTGTCTTAGTAACCTACACGTCAGATGCCTTGGTTCTCCATACTCTGTGTCTTAGTAACCTACACGTCAGATGCCTTGGTTCTCCATACTCTGTGTCTTAGTAACCTACACGTCAGATGCCTTGGTTCTCCATACTCTGTGTCTTAGTAACCTACACGTCAGATGCCTCGATTCTCCATACTCTGTGTCTTAGTAACCTACACGTCAGATGCCTCAGTTCTCCAAACTCCTGTGTCTTAGTAACCTACACGTCAAATGCCTAGATTCTTCATACTCTTTGTCTTAGTAACCTACACGTCAGATTCCTCGGTTCTTCATACTCTGTGTCTTAGTAACCTACACGTCAAATGCCTAGATTCTTCATACTCTTTGTCTTAGTACCCTACACGTCAGATTCCTCGGTTCTCCAAACTCCTGTGTCTTAGTAACCTACACGTCAAATGCCTCGATTCTCCATACTCTGTCTTAGTAACCTACACGTCAGATGCCTTGGTTCCCAATACTCTGTGTCTTAGTAACCTACACGTCAGATGCCTTGGTTCTCCATACTCTGTGTCTTAGTAACCTACACGTCAGATGCCTTGGTTCTCCATACTCTGTGTCTTAGTAACCTACACGTCAGATGCCTTGGTTCTCCAAACTCTGTGTCTTAGTAACCTACACGTCAGATGCCTCGGTTCTCCATACTCTGTGTCTTAGTAACCTACACGTCAGATGCCTTGGTTCTTCATACTCTGTGTCTTAGTAACCTACACGTCAGATGCCTCGATTCTCCATACTCTGTGTCTTAGTAACCTACACGTCAAATGCCTCGATTCTCCATACTCTTTGTCTTAGTACCCTACACGTCAGATTCCTCGGTTCTCCAAACTCCTGTGTCTTAGTAACCTACACGTCAAATGCCTAGATTCATCATACTCTTTGTCTTAGTACCCTACACGTCAGATTCCTCGGTTCTTCATACTCTGTGTCTTAGTAACCTACACGTCAAATGCCTAGATTCTTCATACTCTTTGTCTTAGTACCCTACACGTCAGATGCCTCAGTTCTCCAAACTCCTGTGTCTTAGTAACCTACACATCAGATTCCTCGGTTCTTCATACTCTGTGTCTTAGTAACCTACACGTCAAATGCCTCGATTCTCCATACTCTTTGTCTTAGTACCCTACACGTCAGATTCCTCGGTTCTCCAAACTCCTGTGTCTTAGTAACCTACACGTCAAATGCCTAGATTCTTCATACTCTTTGTCTTAGTACCCTACACGTCAGATTCCTCGGTTCTCCAAACTCCTGTGTCTTAGTAACCTACACGTCAGATGCCTCGGTTCTCCATACTCGGTGTCTTAGTAACCTACACGTCAGATGCCTTGGTTCTCCATACTCTGTGTCTTAGTAACCTACACGTCAGATGCCTCGATTCTCCATACTCTGTGTCTTAGTAACCTACACGTCAGATGCCTCAGTTCTCCAAACTCCTGTGTCTTAGTAACCTACACGTCAAATGCCTAGATTCTTCATACTCTTTGTCTTAGTACCCTACACGTTAGATGCCTTGGTTCTCCATACTCTGTGTCTTAGTAACCTACACGTCAGATGCCTTGGTTCTCCAAACTCTGTGTCTTAGTAACCTACACGTCAGATGCCTCGGTTCTCCATACTCTGTGTCTGAGTAACCTACACGTCAGATGCCTTGGTTCTCCATACTCTGTGTCTTAGTAACCTACACGTCAGATGCCTCGATTCTCCATACTCTGTGTCTTAGTAACCTACACGTCAGATGCCTTGGTTCTCCATACTCTGTGTCTTAGTAACCTACACGTCAGATGCCTCGATTCTCCATACTCTGTGTCTTAGTAACCTACACGTCAAATGCCTCGATTCTCCATACTCTTTGTCTTAGTACCCTACACGTCAGATTCCTCGGTTCTCCAAACTCCTGTGTCTTAGTAACCTACACGTCAAATGCCTAGATTCTTCATACTCTTTGTCTTAGTACCCTACACATCAGATTCCTCGGTTCTTCATACTATGTGTCTTAGTAACCTACACGTCAAATGCCTAGATTCTTCATACTCTTTGTCTTAGTACCCTACACGTCAGATGCCTCAGTTCTCCAAACTCCTGTGTCTTAGTAACCTACACGTCAGATTCCTCGGTTCTTCATACTCTGTGTCTTAGTAACCTACACGTCAAATGCCTCGATTCTCCATACTCTTTGTCTTAGTACCCTACACGTCAGATTCCTCGGTTCTCCAAACTCCTGTGTCTTAGTAACCTACACGTCAAATGCCTAGATTCTTCATACTCTTTGTCTTAGTACCCTACACGTCAGATTCCTCGGTTCTCCAAACTCCTGTGTCTTAGTAACCTACACGTCAGATGCCTCGGTTCTCCATACTCTGTGTCTTAGTAACCTACACGTCAGATGCCTTGGTTCTCCATACTCTGTGTCTTAGTAACCTACACGTCAGATGCCTCGATTCTCCATACTCTGTGTCTTAGTAACCTACACGTCAGATGCCTCAGTTCTCCAAACTCCTGTGTCTTAGTAACCTACACGTCAAATGCCTCGATTCTCCATACTCTGTCTTAGTAACCTACACGTCAGATGCCTTGGTTCCCAATACTCTGTGTCTTAGTAACCTACACGTCAGATGCCTTGGTTCTCCATACTCTGTGTCTTAGTAACCTACACGTCAGATGCCTTGGTTCTCCATACTCTGTGTCTTAGTAACCTACACGTCAGATGCCTTGGTTCTCCAAACTCTGTGTCTTAGTAACCTACACGTCAGATGCCTTGGTTCTCCATACTCTGTGTCTTAGTAACCTACACGTCAGATGCCTTGGTTCTCCAAACTCTGTGTCTTAGTAACCTACACGTCAGATGCCTCGGTTCTCCATACTATGTGTCTTAGTAACCTACACGTCAGATGCCTTGGTTCTCCATACTCTGTGTCTTAGTAACCTACACGTCAGATGCCTCGATTCTCCATACTCTGTGTCTTAGTAACCTACACGTCAGATGCCTTGGTTCTCCATACTCTGTGTCTTAGTAACCTACACGTCAGATGCCTCGATTCTCCATACTCTGTGTCTTAGTAACCTACACGTCAAATGCCTCGATTCTCCATACTCTTTGTCTTAGTACCCTACACGTCAGATTCCTCGGTTCTCCAAACTCCTGTGTCTTAGTAACCTACACGTCAAATGCCTAGATTCTTCATACTCTTTGTCTTAGTACCCTACACATCAGATTCCTCGGTTCTTCATACTATGTGTCTTAGTAACCTACACGTCAAATGCCTAGATTCTTCATACTCTTTGTCTTAGTACCCTACACGTCAGATGCCTCAGTTCTCCAAACTCCTGTGTCTTAGTAACCTACACGTCAGATTCCTCGGTTCTTCATACTCTGTGTCTTAGTAACCTACACGTCAAATGCCTCGATTCTCCATACTCTTTGTCTTAGTACCCTACACGTCAGATTCCTCGGTTCTCCAAACTCCTGTGTCTTAGTAACCTACACGTCAAATGCCTAGATTCTTCATACTCTTTGTCTTAGTACCCTACATGTCAGATTCCTCGGTTCTCCAAACTCCTGTGTCTTAGTAACCTACACGTCAGATGCCTCGGTTCTCCATACTCTGTGTCTTAGTAACCTACACGTCAGATGCCTTGGTTCTCCATACTCTGTGTCTTAGTAACCTACACGTCAGATGCCTCGATTCTCCATACTCTGTGTCTTAGTAACCTACACGTCAGATGCCTCAGTTCTCCAAACTCCTGTGTCTTAGTAACCTACACGTCAAATGCCTCGATTCTCCATACTCTGTCTTAGTAACCTACACGTCAGATGCCTTGGTTCCCAATACTCTGTGTCTTAGTAACCTACACGTCAGATGCCTTGGTTCTCCATACTCTGTGTCTTAGTAACCTACACGTCAGATGCCTTGGTTCTCCATACTCTGTGTCTTAGTAACCTACACGTCAGATGCCTTGGTTCTCCAAACTCTGTGTCTTAGTAACCTACACGTCAGATGCCTTGGTTCTCCATACTCTGTGTCTTAGTAACCTACACGTCAGATGCCTTGGTTCTCCAAACTCTGTGTCTTAGTAACCTACACGTCAGATGCCTCGGTTCTCCATACTATGTGTCTTAGTAACCTACACGTCAGATGCCTTGGTTCTCCATACTCTGTGTCTTAGTAACCTACACGTCAGATGCCTCGATTCTCCATACTCTGTGTCTTAGTAACCTACACGTCAAATGCCTCGATTCTCCATACTCTGTCTTAGTAACCTACACGTCAGATGCCTTGGTTCCCAATACTCTGTGTCTTAGTAACCTACACGTCAGATGCCTTGGTTCTCCATACTCTGTGTCTTAGTAACCTACACGTCAAATGCCTAGATTCTTCATACTCTTTGTCTTAGTACCCTACACGTCAGATGCCTCAGTTCTCCAAACTCCTGTGTCTTAGTAACCTACACGTCAGATTCCTCGGTTCTTCATACTCCGTGTCTTAGTAACCTACACGTCAAATGCCTCGATTCTCCATACTCTTTGTCTTAGTACCCTACACGTCAGATTCCTCGGTTCTCCAAACTCCTGTGTCTTAGTAACCTACACGTCAAATGCCTAGATTCTTCATACTCTTTGTCTTAGTACCCTACACGTCAGATTCCTCGGTTCTCCAAACTCCTATGTCTTAGTAACCTACACGTCAGATGCCTCGGTTCTCCATACTCTGTGTCTTAGTAACCTACACGTCAGATGCCTTGGTTCTCCATACTCTGTGTCTTAGTAACCTACACGTCAGATGCCTTGGTTCTCCAAACTCTGTGTCTTAGTAACCTACACGTCAGATGCCTCGGTTCTCCATACTCTGTGTCTTAGTAACCTACACGTCAGATGCCTTGGTTCTCCATACTCTGTGTCTTAGTAACCTACACGTCAGATGCCTCGATTCTCCATACTCTGTGTCTTAGTAACCTACACGTCAAATGCCTCGATTCTCCATACTCTTTGTCTTAGTACACTACACGTCAGATTCCTCGGTTCTCCAAACTCCTGTGTCTTAGTAACCTACACGTCAAATGCCTAGAATACTCTTTGTCTTAGTACCCTACACGTCAGATTCCTCGGTTCTTCATACTCTGTGTCTTAGTAACCTACACGTCAAATGC
This sequence comes from Neoaliturus tenellus, assembly GCA_030545055.2. Lineage (NCBI taxonomy): Eukaryota > Metazoa > Arthropoda > Insecta > Hemiptera > Cicadellidae > Neoaliturus > Neoaliturus tenellus. The sequence continues at coordinate 99,486,404 of CM061536.1, read as the reverse complement.
CTAGATTCTTCATACTCTTTGTCTTAGTACCCTACACGTCAGATGCCTCAGTTCTCCAAACTCCTGTGTCTTAGTAACCTACACGTCAGATTCCTCGGTTCTTCATACTCTGTGTCTTAGTAACCTACACGTCAAATGCCTCGATTCTCCATACTCTTTGTCTTAGTACCCTACACGTCAGATTCCTCGGTTCTCCAAACTCCTGTGTCTTAGTAACCTACACGTCAAATGCCTAGATTCTTCATACTCTTTGTCTTAGTACCCTACACGTCAGATTCCTCGGTTCTCCAAACTCCTGTGTCTTAGTAACCTACACGTCAGATGCCTCGGTTCTCCATACTCTGTGTCTTAGTAACCTACACGTCAGATGCCTTGGTTCTCCATACTCTGTGTCTTAGTAACCTACACGTCAGATGCCTCGATTCTCCATACTCTGTGTCTTAGTAACCTACCCTTCAGATTCCTCAGTTCTCCAATCTCCTGTGTCTTAGTAACCTACACGTCAAATGCCTAGATTCTTCATAATCTTTGTCTTAGTAACCTACACGTCAGATTCCTCGGTTCTTCATACTCTGTGTCTTAGTAACCTACACGTCAAATGTCTAGATTCTTCATACTCTTTGTCTTAGTACCCTACACGTCAGATGCCTTGGTTCTCCATACTCTGTGTCTTAGTAACCTACACGTCAGATGCCTCGATTCTCCATACTCTGTGTCTTAGTAACCTACACGTCAGATGCCTCAGTTCTCCAAACTCCTGTGTCTTAGTAACCTACACATAAAATGCCTAGATTCTTCATACTCTTTGTCTTAGTAACCTACACGTCAGATTCCTCGGTTCTTCATACTCTGTGTCTTAGTAACCTACACGTCAAATGCCTAGATTCTTCATACTCTTTGTCTTAGTACCCTACACGTCAGATGCCTTGGTTCTCCATACTCTGTGTCTTAGTAACCTACACGTCAGATGCCTTGGTTCTCCAAACTCTGTGTCTTAGTAACCTACACGTCAGATGCCTCGGTTCTCCATACTCTGTGTCTTAGTAACCTACACGTCAGATGCCTTGGTTCTCCATACTCTGTGTCTTAGTAACCTACACGTCAGATGCCTCGATTCTCCATACTCTGTGTCTTAGTAACCTACACGTCAGATGCCTTGGTTCTCCATACTCTGTGTCTTAGTAACCTACACGTCAGATGCCTCGATTCTCCATACTCTGTGTCTTAGTAACCTACACGTCAAATGCCTCGATTCTCCATACTCTTTGTCTTAGTACCCTACACGTCAGATTCCTCGGTTCTCCAAACTCCTGTGTCTTAGTAACCTACACGTCAGATGCCTCGATTCTCCATACTCTGTGTCTTAGTAACCTACACGTCAGATGCCTTGGTTCTCCATACTCTGTGTCTTAGTAACCTACACGTCAGATGCCTCGATTCTCCATACTCTGTGTCTTAGTAACCTACACGTCAGATGCCTTGGTTCTCCAAACTCTGTGTCTTAGTAACCTACACGTCAGATGCCTCGGTTCTCTATACTCTGTGTCTTAGTAACCTACACGTCAGATGCCTTGGTTCTCCATACTCTGTGTCTTAGTAACCTACACGTCAGATGCCTCGATTCTCCATACTCTGTGTCTTAGTAACCTACACGTCAGATGCCTTGGTTCTCCATACTCTGTGTCTTAGTAACCTACACGTCAGATGCCTCGATTCTCCATACTCTGTGTCTTAGTAACCTACACGTCAAATGCCTCGATTCTCCATACTCTTTGTCTTAGTACCCTACACGTCAGATTCCTCGGTTCTCCAAACTCCTGTGTCTTAGTAACCTACACGTCAAATGCCTAGATTCTTCATACTCTTTGTCTTAGTACCCTACACGTCAGATTCCTCGGTTCTTCATACTATGTGTCTTAGTAACCTACACGTCAAATGCCTAGATTCTTCATACTCTTTGTCTTAGTACCCTACACGTCAGATGCCTCAGTTCTCCAAACTCCTGTGTCTTAGTAACCTACACGTCAGATTCCTCGGTTCTTCATACTCTGTGTCTTAGTAACCTACACGTCAAATGCCTCGATTCTCCATACTCTTTGTCTTAGTACCCTACACGTCAGATTCCTCGGTTCTCCAAACTCCTGTGTCTTAGTAACCTACACGTCAAATGCCTAGATTCTTCATACTCTTTGTCTTAGTACCCTACACGTCAGATTCCTCGGTTCTCCAAACTCCTGTGTCTTAGTAACCTACACGTCAGATGCCTCGGTTCTCCCTACTCTGTGTCTTAGTAACCTACACGTCAGATGCCTTGGTTCTCCAAACTCTGTGTCTTAGTAACCTACACGTCAGATGCCTCGGTTCTCTATACTCTGTGTCTTAGTAACCTACACGTCAGATGCCTTGGTTCTCCATACTCTGTGTCTTAGTAACCTACACGTCAGATGCCTCGATTCTCTATACTCTGTGTCTTAGTAACCTACACGTCAGATGCCTTGGTTCTCCATACTCTGTGTCTTAGTAACCTACACGTCAGATGCCTCGATTCTCCATACTCTGTGTCTTAGTAACCTACACGTCAAATGCCTCGATTCTCCATACTCTTTGTCTTAGTACCCTACACGTCAGATTCCTCGGTTCTCCAAACTCCTGTGTCTTAGTAACCTACACGTCAAATGCCTAGATTCTTCATACTCTTTGTCTTAGTACCCTACACGTCAGATTCCTCGGTTCTTCATACTATGTGTCTTAGTAACCTACACGTCAAATGCCTAGATTCTTCATACTCTTTGTCTTAGTACCCTACACGTCAGATGCCTCAGTTCTCCAAACTCCTGTGTCTTAGTAACCTACACGTCAGATTCCTCGGTTCTTCATACTCTGTGTCTTAGTAACCTACACGTCAAATGCCTCGATTCTCCATACTCTTTGTCTTAGTACCCTACACGTCAGATTCCTCGGTTCTCCAAACTCCTGTGTCTTAGTAACCTACACGTCAAATGCCTAGATTCTTCATACTCTTTGTCTTAGTACCCTACACGTCAGATTCCTCGGTTCTCCAAACTCCTGTGTCTTAGTAACCTACACGTCAGATGCCTCGGTTCTCCATACTCTGTGTCTTAGTAACCTACACGTCAGATGCCTTGGTTCTCCATACTCTGTGTCTTAGTAACCTACACGTCAGATGCCTCGATTCTCCATACTCTGTGTCTTAGTAACCTACATGTCAGATGCCTCAGTTCTCCAAACTCCTGTGTCTTAGTAACCTACACGTCAAATGCCTAGATTCTTCATACTCTTTGTCTTAGTAACCTACACGTCAGATTCCTCGGTTCTTCATACTCTGTGTCTTAGTAACCTACACGTCAAATGCCTAGATTCTTCATACTCTTTGTCTTAGTACCCTACACGTCAGATGCCTTGGTTCTCCATACTCTGTGTCTTAGTAACCTACACGTCAGATGCCTCGATTCTCCATACTCTGTGTCTTAGTAACCTACACGTCAGATGCCTCAGTTCTCCAAACTCCTGTGTCTTAGTAACCTACACGTCAAATGCCTAGATTCTTCATACTCTTTGTCTTAGTAACCTACACGTCAGATTCCTCGGTTCTTCATACTCTGTGTCTTAGTAACCTACACGTCAAATGCCTAGATTCTTCATACTCTTTGTCTTAGTACCCTACACGTCAGATGCCTTGGTTCTCCATACTCTGTGTCTTAGTAACCTACACGTCAGATGCCTTGGTTCTCCAAACTCTGTGTCTTAGTAACCTACACGTCAGATGCCTCGGTTCTCCATACTCTGTGTCTTAGTAACCTACACGTCAGATGCCTTGGTTCTCCATACTCTGTGTCTTAGTAACCTACACGTCAGATGCCTCGATTCTCCATACTCTGTGTCTTAGTAACCTACACGTCAGATGCCTTGGTTCTCCATACTCTGTGTCTTAGTAACCTACACGTCAGATGCCTCGATTCTCCATACTCTGTGTCTTAGTAACCTACACGTCAAATGCCTCGATTCTCCATACTCTTTGTCTTAGTACCCTACACGTCAGATTCCTCGGTTCTCCAAACTCCTGTGTCTTAGTAACCTACACGTCAAATGCCTAGATTCTTCATACTCTTTGTCTTAGTAACCTACACGTCAGATGCCTCGGTTCTCCATACTCTGTGTCTTAGTAACCTACACGTCAGATGCCTTGGTTCTCCATACTCTGTGTCTTAGTAACCTACACGTCAGATGCCTCGATTCTCCATACTCTGTGTCTTAGTAACCTACACGTCAGATGGCTCAGTTCTCCAAACTCCTTTGTCTTAGTAACCTACACGTCAAATGCCTAGATTCTTCATACTCTTTGTCTTAGTAACCTACACGTCAGATTCCTCGGTTCTTCATACTCTGTGTCTTAGTAACCTACACGTCAAATGCCTAGATTCTTCATACTCTTTGTCTTAGTACCCTACACGTCAGATTCCTCGGTTCTCCAAACTCCTGTGTCTTAGTAACCTACACGTCAAATGCCTCGATTCTCCATACTCTGTCTTAGTAACCTACACGTCAGATGCCTTGGTTCCCAATACTCTGTGTCTTAGTAACCTACACGTCAGATGCCTTAGTTCTCCATACTCTGTGTCTTAGTAACCTACACGTCAGATGCCTTGGTTCTCCATACTCTGTGTCTTAGTAACCTACACGTCAGATGCCTTGGTTCTCCAAACTCTGTGTCTTAGTAACCTACACGTCAGATGCCTTGGTTCTCCATACTCTGTGTCTTAGTAACCTACACGTCAGATGCCTTGGTTCTTCAAACTCTGTGTCTTAGTAACCTACACGTCAGATGCCTCGGTTCTCCATACTCTGTGTCTTAGTAACCTACACGTCAGATGCCTTGGTTCTCCATACTCTGTGTCTTAGTAACCTACACGTCAGATGCCTCGATTCTCCATACTCTGTGTCTTAGTAACCTACACGTCAAATGCCTCGATTCTCCATACTCTTTGTCTTAGTACCCTACACGTCAGATTCCTCGGTTCTCCAAACTCCTGTGTCTTAGTAACCTACACGTCAAATGCCTAGATTCATCATACTCTTTGTCTTAGTACCCTACACGTCAGATTCCTCGGTTCTCCAAACTCCTGTGTCTTAGTAACCTACACGTCAAATGCCTAGATTCTTCATACTCTTTGTCTTAGTACCCTACACGTCAGATTCCTCGGTTCTTCATACTATGTGTCTTAGTAACCTACACGTCAAATGCCTAGATTCTTCATACTCTTTGTCTTAGTACCCTACACGTCAGATGCCTCAGTTCTCCAAACTCCTGTGTCTTAGTAACCTACACGTCAGATTCCTCGGTTCTTCATACTCTGTGTCTTAGTAACCTACACGTCAAATGCCTCGATTCTCCATACTCTTTGTCTTAGTACCCTACACGTCAGATTCCTCGGTTCTCCAAACTCCTGTGTCTTAGTAACCTACACGTCAAATGCCTAGATTCTTCATACTCTTTGTCTTAGTACCCTACACGTCAGATTCCTCGGTTCTCCAAACTCCTGTGTCTTAGTAACCTACACGTCAGATGCCTCGGTTCTCCATACTCTGTGTCTTAGTAACCTACACGTCAGATGCCTTGGTTCTCCATACTCTGTGTCTTAGTAACCTACACGTCAGATGCCTCGATTCTCCATACTCTGTGTCTTAGTAACCTACATGTCAGATGCCTCAGTTCTCCAAACTCCTGTGTCTTAGTAACCTACACGTCAAATGCCTAGATTCTTCATACTCTTTGTCTTAGTAACCTACACGTCAGATTCCTCGGTTCTTCATACTCTGTGTCTTAGTAACCTACACGTCAAATGCCTAGATTCTTCATACTCTTTGTCTTAGTACCCTACACGTCAGATGCCTTGGTTCTCCATACTCTGTGTCTTAGTAACCTACACGTCAGATGCCTCGATTCTCCATACTCTGTGTCTTAGTAACCTACACGTCAGATGCCTCAGTTCTCCAAACTCCTGTGTCTTAGTAACCTACACGTCAAATGCCTAGATTCTTCATACTCTTTGTCTTAGTAACCTACACGTCAGATTCCTCGGTTCTTCATACTCTGTGTCTTAGTAACCTACACGTCAAATGCCTAGATTCTTCATACTCTTTGTCTTAGTACCCTACACGTCAGATGCCTTGGTTCTCCATACTCTGTGTCTTAGTAACCTACACGTCAGATGCCTTGGTTCTCCAAACTCTGTGTCTTAGTAACCTACACGTCAGATGCCTCGGTTCTCCATACTCTGTGTCTTAGTAACCTACACGTCAGATGCCTTGGTTCTCCATACTCTGTGTCTTAGTAACCTACACGTCAGATGCCTCGATTCTCCATACTCTGTGTCTTAGTAACCTACACGTCAGATGCCTTGGTTCTCCATACTCTGTGTCTTAGTAACCTACACGTCAGATGCCTCGATTCTCCATACTCTGTGTCTTAGTAACCTACACGTCAAATGCCTCGATTCTCCATACTCTTTGTCTTAGTACCCTACACGTCAGATTCCTCGGTTCTCCAAACTCCTGTGTCTTAGTAACCTACACGTCAAATGCCTAGATTCTTCATACTCTTTGTCTTAGTAACCTACACGTCAGATGCCTCGGTTCTCCATACTCTGTGTCTTAGTAACCTACACGTCAGATGCCTTGGTTCTCCATACTCTGTGTCTTAGTAACCTACACGTCAGATGCCTCGATTCTCCATACTCTGTGTCTTAGTAACCTACACGTCAGATGGCTCAGTTCTCCAAACTCCTTTGTCTTAGTAACCTACACGTCAAATGCCTAGATTCTTCATACTCTTTGTCTTAGTAACCTACACGTCAGATTCCTCGGTTCTTCATACTCTGTGTCTTAGTAACCTACACGTCAAATGCCTAGATTCTTCATACTCTTTGTCTTAGTACCCTACACGTCAGATTCCTCGGTTCTCCAAACTCCTGTGTCTTAGTAACCTACACGTCAAATGCCTCGATTCTTCATACTCTGTCTTAGTAACCTACACGTCAGATGCCTTGGTTCCCAATACTCTGTGTCTTAGTAACCTACACGTCAGATGCCTTAGTTCTCCATACTCTGTGTCTTAGTAACCTACACGTCAGATGCCTTGGTTCTCCATACTCTGTGTCTTAGTAACCTACACGTCAGATGCCTTGGTTCTCCAAACTCTGTGTCTTAGTAACCTACACGTCAGATGCCTTGGTTCTCCATACTCTGTGTCTTAGTAACCTACACGTCAGATGCCTTGGTTCTTCAAACTCTGTGTCTTAGTAACCTACACGTCAGATGCCTCGGTTCTCCATACTCTGTGTCTTAGTAACCTACACGTCAGATGCCTTGGTTCTCCATACTCTGTGTCTTAGTAACCTACACGTCAGATGCCTCGATTCTCCATACTCTGTGTCTTAGTAACCTACACGTCAAATGCCTCGATTCTCCATACTCTTTGTCTTAGTACCCTACACGTCAGATTCCTCGGTTCTCCAAACTCCTGTGTCTTAGTAACCTACACGTCAAATGCCTAGATTCATCATACTCTTTGTCTTAGTACCCTACACGTCAGATTCCTCGGTTCTTCATACTCTGTGTCTTAGTAACCTACACGTCAAATGCCTAGATTCTTCATACTCTTTGTCTTAGTACCCTACACGTCAGATGCCTTAGTTCTCCAAACTCCTGTGTCTTAGTAACCTACACGTCAGATTCCTCGGTTCTTCATACTCTGTGTCTTAGTAACCTACACGTCAAATGCCTCGATTCTCCATACTCTTTGTCTTAGTACCCTACACGTCAGATTCCTCGGTTCTCCAAACTCCTGTGTCTTAGTAACCTACACGTCAAATGCCTAGATTCTTCATACTCTTTGTCTTAGTACCCTACACGTCAGATTCCTCGGTTCTCCAAACTCCTGTGTCTTAGTAACCTACACGTCAGATGCCTTTGTTCTCCATACTCTGTGTCTTAGTAACCTACACGTCAGATGCCTTGGTTCTCCATACTCTGTGTCTTAGTAACCTACACGTCAGATGCCTCGATTCTCCATACTCTGTGTCTTAGTAACCTACACGTCAGATGCCTCAGTTCTCCAAACTCCTGTGTCTTAGTAACCTACACGTCAAATGCCTAGATTCTTCATACTCTTTGTCTTAGTAACCTACACGTCAGATTCCTCGGTTCTTCATACTCTGTGTCTTAGTAACCTACACGTCAAATGCCTAGATTCTTCATACTCTTTGTCTTAGTACCCTACACGTCAGATGCCTTGGTTCTCCATACTCTGTGTCTTAGTAACCTACACGTCAGATGCCTTGGTTCTCCAAACTCTGTGTCTTAGTAACCTACACGTCAGATGCCTCGGTTCTCTATACTCTGTGTCTTAGTAACCTACACGTCAGATGCCTTGGTTCTCCATACTCTGTGTCTTAGTAACCTACACGTCAGATGCCTCGATTCTCCATACTCTGTGTCTTAGTAACCTACACGTCAGATGCCTTGGTTCTCCATACTCTGTGTCTTAGTAACCTACACGTCAGATGCCTCGATTCTCCATACTCTGTGTCTTAGTAACCTACACGTCAAATGCCTCGATTCTCCATACTCTTTGTCTTAGTACCCTACACGTCAGATTCCTCGGTTCTCCAAACTCCTGTGTCTTAGTAACCTACACGTCAAATGCCTAGATTCTTCATACTCTCTGTCTTAGTACCCTACACGTCAGATTCCTCGGTTCTTCATACTATGTGTCTTAGTAACCTACACGTCAAATGCCTAGATTCTTCATACTCTTTGTCTTAGTACCCTACACGTCAGATGCCTCAGTTCTCCAAACTCCTGTGTCTTAGTAACCTACACGTCAGATTCCTCGGTTCTTCATACTCTGTGTCTTAGTAACCTACACGTCAAATGCCTCGATTCTCCATACTCTTTGTCTTAGTACCCTACACGTCAGATTCCTCGGTTCTCCAAACTCCTGTGTCTTAGTAACCTACACGTCAAATGCCTAGATTCTTCATACTCTTTGTCTTAGTACCCTACACGTCAGATTCCTCGGTTCTCCAAACTCCTGTGTCTTAGTAACCTACACGTCAGATGCCTCGGTTCTCCATACTCTGTGTCTTAGTAACCTACACGTCAAATGCCTAGATTCTTCATACTCTTTGTCTTAGTAACCTACACGTCAGATTCCTCGGTTCTTCATACTCTGTGTCTTAGTAACCTACACGTAAAATGCCTAGATTCTTCATACTCTTTGTCTTAGTACCCTACACGTCAGATTCCTCGGCTCTCCAAACTCCTGTGTCTTAGTAACCTACACGTCAAATGCCTCGATTCTCCATACTCTGTCTTAGTAACCTACACGTCAGATGCCTTGGTTCCCAATACTCTGTGTCTTAGTAACCTACACGTCAGATGCCTTGGTTCTCCATACTCTGTGTCTTAGTAACCTACACGTCAGATGCCTTGGTTCTCCATACTCTGTGTCTTAGTAACCTACACGTCAGATGCCTTGGTTCTCCAAACTCTGTGTCTTAGTAACCTACACGTCAGATGCCTTGGTTCTCCAAACTCTGTGTCTTAGTACCCTACACGTCAGATTCCTCGGTTCTCCAAACTCCTGTGTCTTAGTAACCTACACGTCGAATGCCTTGGTTCTCCATACTCTGTGTCTTAGTAACCTACACGTCAGATGCCTTGGTTCTCCAAACTCTGTGTCTTAGTAACCTACACGTCAGATGCCTTGGTTCTCCAAACTCTGTGTCTTAGTAACCTACACGTCAGATGCCTCGGTTCTCCAAACTCTGTGTCGGGCCTCGGACCGTGCACGGCTGGTCTTGAGATGATCCTTTCACACGACCGACCCTGGCCGTGAGGTCAGACTATCGCGTCATCCGTAGTCTGCTCATCCGGCTGGCGGCGTCCAACACGATCAAACCTTTACGATAATGTATAATGTTCACAAAAATTGCAACCATTCAACAATTTTGTCAGCCAACTGCGAAAATGTTAAATATATTTATTAAAACCTTCAAAATAATCTGATTTTAAACGCAATTGAATTATATAACAACAGTTTACTTGCCTTTTAAATATAAAAAAAATTGTTGAAAAAAAATACTAAACGTAATTTGTGCCGGTGCGCAAAATCACATTATATTTGAGAATAAAGAGACAACAAAGGAAATATTGTAAACCATTCAGGGCTGGTGTTTTACTATCTGCAGCCCGTACATTACATAAAAACTCGTCGCGCCTCATCTGTCGCCCACGTAGGAACGGGACTTAGTCACATTAAGCTTCCAGACTCAACAGTACAAAAAAAAAACAAACAAAAATTCTAGAATGAGAACTAGATAGGTGACATAAAAAAAAAACAATCATAAATCAGTGACGTAAAACTATGCATTATCTGATATATTGAAAACGAACTAATTATTTGTCAATACAAACAGCATTACGTAAGAGGTGCGGGACCCCATCAATCTGATTTTTGAGTCACCTACCTTGATTTGTTTTAGATGCATTGCCCTGAAACAAATGAAAAAAATTTAACAACTGATTTGCCTTAAGAGTAACGCCTAACGTGGCGTTTTTAAGGTCGTTGTGAAAGGGGGATTTTCCGAAACACGTAAACTAAATGATCCTCTAATATGGTAACCTATTATTAGAACCAAATGTAAAGCCAGGTTTACACCCTCAGAATTTTTCACTCTCAGAGAGCCTCGTACTCTCAGGAGGTACTCGCAGAGGTGTTTAAACAACCAGCGAATTTTGCAAGATAGTTAATCCCAGAAAGTTTTCTGCTAGTACTATCAATAACTGTCTGAGCTTTTTATGAGAGTAACTTACTAACTCTCGGAGAAAAACTCTCACGTGTAAACCTAGCTTAATCGAGAGATTTCTCCCGCTAGTGTCTAGTATTAGAGCAGGAAGTTGCTCTGCGACGAAAGCCAACTGTAACCAAGAAATTGCTCTCGATATTGTCTAGTGATGGAGTTGTTGTTGTTGTTGGTGGTGGATAAGGAGACTCCGCGGCTGAACCGTTTAGCACCTCTGCCTCTAATGGGCATTTTGCGCAAGCCCCCGGAAGGATGGGATATTGAAGGAAGAGAAAGGGTGAGACAAGGGACTGTCCACTCATGTTCCAGTTAGGGGTTTCTATGCCCGTCGCATTCCTCACCCCCTGCTGCCTTGAACATATGTCTCAGCTAGGGGTTTCCATGCCCATCGCATTTCTCCATGATGGAGTTGGGAGTTGCTCTGCGGCGAGAACCAACTGTAACTGAGAGAACCCTCCCGCTAGTGTCAAGGGTTGGAGCAGGAAATTTCTCTGCGACGAGAACCAACAGTAACTGAGAGAACCCTCCCGCTAGTGTCTAGTGTTGGAGCAGGAAGTTGCTCTGCGACGTGGGCGGCGAGACAATGGGATGCTGCTAGTTCCTGAAGCCGCCGCCGCCGGCGCTGGCTGTCCTTGGACCGGCAATAGCGATGGTAATGGGACCGTGTGTGATGTCAGTGTTGAGACCGCCTCAAGGTCGACCTCGCGAGTGTAACTGCACTACTTGGACCCATCCCATCCTCGAGCCTCGGGCCTCGCCCTGGCGGATGTGACCGAGACCGACACTCCTGCAGCACTCGGGGAGCGGTCACTGCTACTGGCGATCAGAGAAACCCCGCACCGTTTGTATCCCATACTTGTTTACCAGACGTTTGTCTGGACCCATTTTACTTTGTTCATTTGGCGATTAATGTTACCGGTACTGAAAAAATAATCAGCTGGTATTTGTCAGTGACAAAGATACCCGTCAGCTAATTAGTCATGTTCAATATTCAGTCATAATAATCTTAAAATAAGCTCCACATTGATTCGGAGTCTCGATAATTCTGAAAGAAAAGAGATAATTGCAAGATTATCGAACTACCTTACTTGGAAGAATTCCTGCCCTGGAATATTGAACCATGGACTAACCATGAGGAGATTTTAAATAACGTTTTGTTCTGGCTGTATCAGGCCATTGTCAGGATTAGATACAGCTGTGATCCACTTTTTATAAGGTCCTGATCCAACCTTTTCAGAAAATTCTCCATTTCTAGTTCTGATCCTTATAGAAAATTTATTGAATGAAACATTATGTTTTCTCTATTTGATTCTGCATTTTTGTATTTAATCAATGACGATCTATATGTAATTAAAATTCAGATTTTATAACTTTGAAATGGTATAACTTAAGGGGTTGGTAACCCCCCTTCATGTGCATTTCAATATGTGCGTGGATCGTATTAAAGTAATGGGGTGAATCGTTACAGAAGTGTTGAATGTTGATACAAACTTATTGGCGGGATGCGGATTTGAACCCAATACATTGCTGTCGTTGTACCAAAATCCGACACGTTAACCACTCGCCGCCGACTCGCCCATTCCCATTCAAGACTTCCGCAATTTTAGATTTTATTGAAAATTCCTTTGAATTTTATTGAACATAACTACTCCCCTATATCGAAACCATGACCGAAACAAAGTAGTTTTTGCAAGAAGTCTCGCTAACAGCTGAGCGGTATGCTATCGTGTGCGGGATGGGAGGCATTTCCCGCCGTTTTCTGGCTGTTGAACTCTCCCACAGCTGTTGGCTAACCTCATTGTCCACATTTTGCAACCGATTTCCCGCCAATTAAACATCGGATTATCAATCAGCTGTTAAGTAACATCCTGCAGTTGTGGCGGGGCGGCGCGTTCGTGCGAGACCTGAACATCTTTGCCTATAAACGTCCTTGTTCCAAATAATTACAATAGGCCTACTGTCTATTTAAATAAAATCTATACTTATTTAATATGCTAAGGGGTTTTTTTGTAGACAACTCCTCCTACAATTCTCGACCAATTTTCAAGTTTTTGTGTCATTGGATTATAGGGCTATGTTTGTAGTTGTATCCGCCAAAAATGATGAGAATCGGACTTAAAATACGGGCGCTATTTACAAATTACATTTGAAATTTTCTTATTAGAATAACATTGAGATTGGTTTGAGTATTTTAAACATCTGTTAACGTACAGCTATATTTTTTGTGATCATTGATATTCACAATATTGGATTGGTTGGCTTTCATTGATTCAGAACTAAATGTAACTTTTGTATTGCATTATTGCATTCAAATAAAGTGTTCGTTGTCGAGCAACACGTGCACTAGTAACTCGTATAGTTGGGAGATGACTTGTTGGCCAGCTAGGGAAAAAGGGATTGAGGGGAGGTATACCCCCACCTTAGTGATTTATAGCTATTCTATTGGTTAATTTAACAGCTGATTGTGGTGGGGGCATCTTCCCCTTCACCAGCCAACAAGTCATCTCCCAACTATATAAACCTAACAAAAACATAAGTTTTTTTACCGTAGACATAATATAACATTCTGGCAAGCGGTTTATTCTTCACGACGAATTTGTGATCAGTTACTTTTACGTCAAATATGGTGAAACAATATTATGGGGAAACCATATTTGACGTAATGCACAAAATTAATCTATTACATGTGAAAGGTAAATCCCTCACTCACTCACCACTAATCCTCCAACTTTCAATCATACTAGAGTGTTGAAATTCGGTTTAATGATTAGTAGAACTCAAAGCAAGAAAGCTGAGTGGTTTTTATCCAATCCAACTGTAAGGCTATACTTAATTTGCTTTGAAGTTTTACTTGTTATCCAATACATCTTATACTCTAAAACAAGCTCTGTTTGTACGGGCAAAGTTTTTTTCTCTCCAAGGATTTTTTAACTTTTTGTTGAATATGGGGGTTTTGCCACGATGAATCGATTGGAGCCGGTCCCATGTCTGAGAAAAACCCCGTTTTTGTCCCAAAGCCCTTCAAAGTATCTATGCTATCCTTATGGAGATTTTTAAATTGAACAAAAATCAGCTGATAACAGTAGATATAAACCAATGTGTTACATCTGTAACCTGTAGTTTAGGAAAATTATACCAAAGTGGCCCGTGTACCCGTCGGCCTAGCGAGTGGGCGAAGTGAACCAGCTTGTCTTAAAAAGAAAGAGGGCGATTGAGCGGAGCGAACGACCTTTGTGTGAGAATGAAAGTAATAGCTTTACCGAGCTTAAGCTCGGTCCTCCAGGTAGCCTACTAATTTAAAAACTTAACATAGATAAATATAGCCGTTCCAGGTGAATCCCATTTGAAACATAATATTGTTAAATCTCCAGGTGAATATAACTGTAAAATAAGCTCAGGCTGTTTATTTATAACTTATCTCGAATTATTGTACGGAGCGCTTGGACGAAAATAAAAGAATATAAAATACCGTGTGCCTGATAACTCATTTAATAATGTCCTCAAGTTCATATCCACAGTTTTTTACAACTACGGCAAGTGTGAGGACGCATTTTTCAGACAGGAAGAATATTAGCTGTGTTTCCTTTCTTTGTGTGTTATTTTTCCAAAACTAAAGATGCTATCATATCTATGTAGTACTTCAATTTGTTTATAATATACAACACTGAAAAATAGTAACCTTGATTTATTTTAAAACTAGCTGTTTCCCGTTACGATTTCGGCCGTGATTGAATTTATTTTATAGATAATTAAGGTCGTTCGCTACGCTCGCTCACTGCCACGGTCACTTTATATATAAGAAATCGAAAGAATGCCTAAAATTTGAAATCTTCCTTGAATTTGTCTTTTAGCGACCAATAAAAATAGATCAAATAGAGATTTTAAGATTTTTTACAAACTATTCCCTCTGGGTCAGAGCCCTTTGGACAGATTTGCACCAAACTTCACACAAACCATCCTTGAATAATGCTTAATAATGCCTGAAAGTTCATTACAATCTTTCGAGTGGTTTCGGAGTCCACAGACAACATATATACATATATACTTACTATTTTATAAATATGTAGACGAACGTAAGATTAGTTTGGTTTAAAGCGAAGAGAGCACATAACTTCCACACAATGGATGTCTCCTATGAGAATGTAGGCCTTAGTCAGTAACATAAGACTACAAGATCACGCCACAATCATCCTACTCTCATCTCTCATTCATATTCAGGTAAAAAATACCCACTATGGGAGGCACTATGCTGACTCTTGACTCAGGGTTCCTCGATACTTGTGTAATAAGATGCCGACCTAACAGGCTATCTCACAGTGCAAAACTAAGCAAAACAATCTCGTCTATATGGAGTCAGTCGTGAGCTGGGGGAGAAAGAGTTTTTCATATATTTTTGCAATGCTACACATCCGAATTCTTGATAAATTTCAGGAAAGTGGATTAAAAGGGGTTTTTGATCAAGTAAAAGATTGTTAAGCAATCGAATAACAAGTTTAAGTATTAAGAGTAACTACATGGTTTAGATGCATTGTTTATCATGCACTTATTTGTATTCGATTCTATGCGTGTCTTTATGACAAGATTTTTATCTGAAAATGAGTTTAGGTGAGTTAACGCTTGCAACACTAAACGTGTTTTTCTTCTTCTTTCTTTTCTATAAGCGTTAAGATTCGTACCCTTTACTCTTAGGACAAATTTCATACAACATTTCACTTTCAACCTTTTATTGATGAAATAAAAGTTATAGAAATAAGCATATGTGCAACCTAGTTAGGCGAACCTTTATCTGTATCCTATTATTCGACGCTTAAGACTTTGTAAACCATAAAGGAATTCAGTGAAACCAACTAAGGGATATGAGTGTCCGAGCCTCTATCGAACTGTAGGCGAGTTTATTTATTTTCTACTTGATTTAGTAGAAAAGTGTCTCCTACGGATATATAGAAAGATATTTAGGTTATAGTTGCTAAAGAATCTAAAGAAACCCATTTAGTGTTTGGTCAGTAATCTGAATTTAAAAAATTGTCGATTTAAAATCATCTATTAATTTTTTTTTTTTGACATCAAATTAAATTGATAGATTTTTTGTAAATCCAAGTATCATGTTAAAGTGTTTAGGTTGATTGTTTTGTTTTAGTGCTTTTTTTATACACGAGGCAGTTTTTAACGTTTGGTTAAAGAAAGGTCTAACCATAGTCTTGTTATTGTACTTTTCCTGTAGTAGTACTGGAATGCTATTGATATGAACAATTTATTATTATTTTGTGTGTAAAATAATGAGATTTAAAATAAATGCAGCAACATTAAAATCGGAAAATATCAAACGTAGTATTGGATGGAGCGCATGGAGAGAAGCTGCCGATTTCCAAGAATCGGTGCTTGGTTTGTATTTTAGTCGTTTCTCCGATCAGTGCCGTCGCGGTGGCGTGACGTTCGAGTTCGGAGGCGCGACGATGCTGCTGCTGCTCGTGGTTGACGTAACGCTACGGCCACGGCTGGCCCCGGCGCGTGCCGACGGCCTTTATATAACTTGGGTCCGGCGTCGCTGGCAGCGCGGGTCCCTAGAGTCGCTCAGAAAAGTTACCATTGGCTCATGGGTGAATCGGCGAGTTAGAGAAAAAAAGTGGTTTACGCAAGTTTAAGAAGAAGTATACTGTGTAAGGATCTGACAACAAATAACGGAGTTATTGCGATTTTTCTTCATAAAAACATTGATTTTGTTGATAAAATGGCCTTAATTTTCATTGGTTTTAATGCAAAATCAATGTTTTTTTTTATGAAGAAAAATCGCAATAACTTGGTACTATTGGTTAAATAATTTAATTTTGCAAATTTTTATGTGTTGTTAGGCCTAAATTTTTATAAAATTTACCGATTTTGAAATACTGTATTTGAGTTTGAAAATTTAAAATGGCCACCATTTTTAAAATATACAATATAAAAAATCTAGTTTAAAAATAATTTTTTTCTTGGAAATGTATAAAGTTTCGTACTAAATATGAACAAAATACAACGATACGTTACGGAAATAAAAATTACTATGCGAAAAAACAAAATAGCGGCTGTGTGAGTAACTTAAGACTTCCGGACAATTTAATATGATATTTTGATATGTTTCTAGCCCAGGAATAAATGCCCTAAAATATTGGTAGGGAGTTCTGAAACACCCTGTATATAGGGTCTATGTCTAGAACTTCTGTTCACATTTACGCCACAAGCACTTGAACTTTCGTTCGAGTCAATATTTACCGTCTCAGTTAGGGCTGCTAGACCACAAGTGTTAACCCAGAGAAAGTGACTGAACTCTCCTATCTGAGGCAACAATCAACATGTTTACAAATCATAATGGTTTTGTCAAGTTCTGTTGTGAGGTTGGTTAACAAAGTCAATAAGACATACGACTGTACCGTGAAAGGGGTAAACAAATCATTTACATCTTTTCTGCTCTATTCTATACGCTAGTGCATAATCTACTGTTTTAAAAGAGTGCAAAACCAATTTTAATTTTGACGTGAATTATCCATTAACAATTTCTTTGACCATGACAAGCTAAAATTTAAACTTCAGAGTTATTCAACACCTTTATGTTTGTTTTAACACCAAACATTATTTGAATAAGCTGGATCCACAGGACTGGTCTACGGCGGCGAGTAGGCTACATCTTCCGTGAACGATTTTTGAAATGCTTTAACATGGCAGCACGGCCGCGACGAACGATTGCAGACGTTTCTATTAAATAAATTCCAGTCCTAAAAGATATAAATATTCACAAATTTTACAAATCTACAACCCTTTAAATTATTTGTTTCACTATATACTGCCGGTCCGACAAGCTATAGCTCACAAAAAACCGTATTACCAGGACTGTGAAGAAAAAAACAAGAGCAATTTTCATATTTAAAAATGCATATTTTGATCAAAATACGTGACGTAAACCTAAAGAGTAACAAGCACCTGCTGTTTTTGTGTGATCTGCATATTTACCTGGTAGGTCCAACCTTTTGACAGCTAATGAGGCAGCCGTTCTCTGTTGTACTAGTAGGCCTATGTAGGCTACTTGTTGCTGGAAATCGAGCATTAATTTGAACTACGACATGCCATTGCTCAAAATGTTACGTTTAGTTGTAAATCAATGACATCCGACCAATCCAATATTGTGATTATCAGTAATCAATCCAAACTACTCAAACTACTCATACTTACAGTTGTACATTAACAGATGTTTTAAATGCTCAACCCAATGCCAATGTCATTCTAATGAGAAAATTAAAAATTTAAACTATGGGTAAAATTTAAGTCTTTGTTTTAAGTCCAATTCTCATCAATTTTTGGAGGAAACAACTAAAGACCGAAAACTACACCTAAAACTTGAAACTCGGTTGAGAATGGTAGGAGGAGTTCCAATTACAAAAAACCCCTTGTATTAAATAAGTATTGGTAGAGAGGTATAGGTTAGAGTTTTTCCCCGGTCTTGCCATATACCTTATTTGTATCTTGATTTAAATCAAATAACGAATTAATGGTCGGGTTCACGTTCATTCACCGCATCCACCGCAACCGGGATTTAGATAGTCACGTGACAAATCCCAATGGCCACCTGATAAATCCCGGTGGATTCTGGTAACGTCATTTTGCTGCCGTCTTATGAACCCACCGGGATTTTGCTTGTTGACGTTCACGTGCTAACCGCAAAAAATCCACCGCATCCCGGTTGCGGTGGATTGCGGTGGATGTAACGTGAACTCGACCAATGACAGAAGATCAAGTTTTATGATGGTAGCCCTGATCTCATAATCAGCTGGCAGTTCATCAGCTGTTTATTGGATCTCTGTACTTGAGCCAGCTTTAAAGATACTCGTATACGATGACTTGTGTATTACGTCCATGAATGGAGTCAATGGCAAGTGTACAGTCATGTCGCACCCGCTCGTCTATTACCAGCTGAAATTTCCCAGATCTGATTACGACCCAGTGACTCACGGTGAGGATCATTACGGATGACGCGGGAGGGTGAGGGGGAGGAGCCTTGCGGAACAGTGCCAAGGTCTATCAGCTGATCGGAGCATCGTGACAGCTGGAGCCGCTTCTTGAGCAACCGCTACCGTCTCTCACATCAGCTGGCTAATAATCAGCTGTAATTCACCGGCGGATGCAGTGGTGCCAACGGGTCTTACCAAATTTACCCAAATTCGAATAGAATTTTAACCAATTGAGCTGGAAATCAATAAAATAACCCTTTACGAAAAACCCATCGCTTTACGGGAAATCGGTTTTAATATTTGAATTTATGTTAAATATATACCGATAAAAGTAATATTTATATTAATATTTCAGATTTTCATCCAACAATTTTAAATACAAGAGTAAGCCAAACAAAACCCGTTTTTTCTTGAAATAAATCGTTTTCCAAATTAAAAAAGATTCTTGCAGTTTCAGCTTACAGTGTGAGGTCTGTGGTTGCTAGGCGTTTACAGCGAATCCTCAATTTGCTCAACATTGCAAACCAACATTGCTGTTGTGACATGAAAAACTAAACACTAGGCTCAGTTTTTCATTTTTCACATTGTGTGCTAATTTATGGTTTTATTTTATTTACTTGTTGATGAAAGAAAGGGTTGGTTATTATATTTGTTCTGACCTCTTCTGAAATTTGAGATTAAAGGGTATCCTGAGGCACCTCGCTAGCATTTGTTTCGGTATACTGCGCTGGCCCGATTAAACAGCTAGAATTGTTCTTGCAGTAGCGCGCCTGCAAAGGACCAAACCCCCGCCGAACTTAAATGTATTGCAGCTTGCCTCATAGCCTGGAAGGCGTTAAGAAAATGCTGTTTATACCGATTCCGAACGACACGCTGGTTGAACTTATTACGGAAGCTGCGGGCCAAGGTACAGGATTTACCCCGTCGCTCGACATTGAATTGTCGCTGGGAAAGATCTACTGACTCCTGATCATCCTAAGGGCTAAGGAACTTAAGCAAAATTGCTGATTTTTACTGGTAAGGCTGAAGAAATAAATTTTGTAATTATTGGCAAATTCTTTGAGAAAGTCTAACTTAAAATCTCAAAATCTTAAATACTAGTACACGCGTGTTGCTCAAAATCGAGCAATTTATTTTGATTCAATATAAATGTTACATTTAGTTCTAAATCAATGACATCCGACCAATCTAATATTGTGAATATCAGTACAGTAATCACCAAAAACTACGCGTAGCCTATTTACAGCCGGACATTATAACAGATGTTTAAACTGCTTTATTTAATCCCAATGTTAATTTAAAGGGAAATTATGAGACTTCAATGGTGAATAGCGCCTTTATTTTCAGTCCGATTCTCTTCAGGTTTTGGCGCAACAACTACAGACCAAGCGGTATCCAACGACACAAAAAATATGAAAATCTGTTGAAAATTGTAAGAGCAGGAGTTCTCTATACACAAAAATTCTTAGCGTATTAAATAGGTATAGAATAAGTTGCAAGTGCAAGATGATTGCCAAGGGAGTTATTCATGCTTGGTCCTTTTAGACTAAATAATGATTATGTAATAAAAAATAATTAATTTTAGCCATAAGAATTTTTTAATATAATTTTGGTTGTTTTGGAGGAAAAATAGACCTGATCCTATAGCTTTATTAAATTCTGTTTAAGAACGAAAACATTCACATTAAATTAATGAACCACGTGGAAAGTATTCATATGTTTACCCTGGATTAAGTCTCATTGGTCAACTTGAGTTAGGGTCTACAATATTCTTTTAAAATTAATTTTTGTGGTAATTGTGTTATATTTAAAATGTAGGAAACCGAACCAATTTGAGGTGTAAATTACTAATAATGCTTAATTATTAGACCTATTACTAGTATATGCGTTGCTTGAAGTGGAGCAATTTATTTTAATACAATAAAAATGTTACTTTTATCTCTAAATCAATGACGTCCGACCAGTCCAATATTGTGAATCTCTTTAAGGGGGCGGTCTACCCCAGCCAAAACAACAACAATGCCGAATGCCGCTCGCGGCCGTAGCGCTAGGCGAGTTTGATGGCTGCAGAGGTTTACGGCGATCGTGTTTCAGAATTAACCGATTAAGATAGAGATTGGCTGTTAACTTTTTCTAAAAGTAGAAAATATTATCTAGTCGGCTATCTTTTTAGAATTTTTATATAAAATTTCTAATTTAAGTAATAACTGTCCAAAATCAGCTGTTTTTAGTTTTGTAAATGCAGAGGTTTACGGGGATCGTGTTTTAAAACTAACCGCTTAAGATAGAGATTGCCTGTTAACTTTTTTTTAAAGTAGAAAAAAGGATCTAATCGGCTATCTTTTTAGAATTTTAAAATAAAATTTCTAATATCATCTATAACTGTCTAAAATCATCTGTTTTTATAGATTTTTAACTGAAATATTCTATTGGTTTTAATGAACTAATTACAAAAGTGTAACAGAGGAAAATTAGTACCGTTATTCTTCTTTAATATGACACCTTATTTATAGCTCTAGGCTTCATTTGGCAGAAAATAACACGATTCTAAAAACCCCTTGCATTTGGGTGCGCGCCAGGGGTAGACCGCCCCCTTAATCACCAAAACTAACCATATTTACAGCTGATTATTAACAGATGTTTAAAATGCTTTATTCAATCCCAATGTTATTTAAATGGAAATTTTTGAGATTTCAATGGTGGATAGTGCCTTTATTTTCAGTCCGATTCTCATCAGTTTTTGGCGGAAACAACTACAGACCAAGCCCTATCCAACGATACCAAAAACTTGAAAATCGGTTCAAAATTGTAGGAGGAGTTCTCAAGACAAAAAAAACCATTAGCGTATTAAATAAGTATAGATTATAGTCTACTGTAATAATTAATAATAACGAGGAGGCCCGTGCGTAAATTGCGCATTTTATTATGATTCTGTATGAATGAAACTCACCTACAAGTACGTGAATGTTGATTATTAAGGGCCATTTGCACAAATAAATTATAAACCGGATTAATGTAATCGAGATTAATTCTGTTAAAATCAGCTGGAGATGTAAGTTTAAACTATGCATGTGCAACTCACTTTTGGGTTAAACTTAGGTTTAAACTGAATATCAGGTTTAAACTAAATTGGTGCAAACGGCCCTAAGTGACAGAGATCTATTTTTGTTTACTCTGGCTTTTAAAATTCATCTGAAGGTAATCAGCTGTTAAATTACAATTCACATTAAAGCTTGCAATAAAAGTTGGCGAACATTGTAAAGCGCCCTCTAGAAATAAATCAAAGGCGAGGGGGGCGAAGCCCGAAACAATATGACGTTTTTAATTACGATTCGTCACTGCGGTATATCCTAAGCTTTAGAATGACACCTCAATCTTGAATATCGGTTCAGTAGGTCGAGAGAAAAAGGGACGTAACAGACGAAACCCTTATAGAAATAAGAAGATAGATTGTCAGCAATCTGTCATGTAGAAAAATAATTAATTAATTATTTCATCAATTATTTTAAAATTTTAATGCAGTAATTTTTGACACATATTTTGTATTCAAGCACACATATTTTTCTGTAAATATTCATTCTGAATAAATAGTTCTACATGCAAACATTTTGTTAATTTAAGTTTTAATAACTAATTGTCTCAGTGTAAACCATTTTTGTAGACCCAATTTAGTTGTGTGATGCTTATTGCAATGAACTCATCATTACCATGGTAATAAAATTGGTTTAGATTTTGATTTAAATATTTTTTATGGTAAAGAATTTAAGTAGGATAGTAGATAATTTTTTGTTGTTAGTTCCAACATGTAAAACTGTAATATATTAGAATTTTTTTTAGAAATAGGCCTAGTATCAAAAATAGCATAATCTGCATCACATGTACAGTAGATTAGTATGTTTTAAATTTCAAGTAGGGGGCCCGTGTGTAAATTTCACATTTTCAAATGTACCGTATATATTTTTGAGAACTCACCTACAGTACAATTTGAAGACATTATATGACTTTAAAAATTAACCATCAAAAAGGACATTTTCATATGAAAATAAGAAAATGTAAATATTTTACAACATTAATGTTGATTATGCAATAACATGTGATCTAGTTTTATTAACAACCTGGCTTAAAAATTCATCTGAAGCTTTAGCTCTTTATAAAGCTCAATTCAGGGGGCTAAGCCATTGCAGCCCAGCTTCACTTCCACAATGCAGGCCAATCAACCCTTTGAGGAAAGCACCCAAAGGGCACTCAGTGCCAATGTGAGTCATATTCAGGAACTCCGCTACACAGCCGCATGACTGGTCTTCTGTCATTCACCATTTGTATTTCCAATAATTACATCTTCCCACTCTAATGCGGAATCAAATGAGAACAGTTCACTGCTTCCGAGGAAGATCCATACCACCTACTGCTAAGGTCGGGTCAGCAATCAGAAAGCAATTCTGACCTTGGAAAGATTCCCAGGAGGCAGTCCAGTCAGTATGGATGGAAAAGTTTGAGTCCGTCAACTGGGATGCTGTCCGCAGTGGTGGTTTTCGGGACCTCAATCGGCCCGTCAT
Organism: Neoaliturus tenellus; assembly: GCA_030545055.2. Lineage (NCBI taxonomy): Eukaryota > Metazoa > Arthropoda > Insecta > Hemiptera > Cicadellidae > Neoaliturus > Neoaliturus tenellus. The sequence goes on along the minus strand of CM061536.1, from coordinate 99,462,983 downwards.
CTGGGGTAGGTAATCATGGATGGGCAGATTTGGAGCAGATAATATTTTAGAACATTCCCTAATTAGTGCATCCCTTTGTCTGGTTTCAGGTGGAGCGATATTACACAGGACCGGGAGCCAGGGGAGGGGGTTGCCATGAGTCTACCACTAATTTTTCTCATAGTCTTGTTTAGCTGGACGTTGGTCTCTCTGACATGCACACTGTTCAACCACATGAGAGCCCAGTACTCAGCCGTTATATAAAGCAGGGACAAAGTAGTGGTTCACAGAACTTGTGCGTTAGCTCCCCATGCTAAGTTTGACCCTCTGTGGGACGCGCCCCATTGGGAATTTTGTAAAATCACTTCTTGTCTGCGTACGCTTTGAGAGGAAAATGTATGCAAAATCTCATGCTTCTAGGTGCTAGGGTTTGGCCTGTGCGTTGATCGGAATTTCACATTTATATATATTGATGAAGGAAACCGAGCCAACTCGCTTGGATGCTTGTGAGCCAGCAAGGTGATGGATAATGTTAGCCCTAGCTCTTACCTTGACTGCTGTCTTTTGTAGATGGCTTTTGAATGTGGAAGACTGATCTAAAGTGACTCCCAGGTACTGTGGGTGGTCATTGTGCATTAGCTCAACACCATCAAATACGATTTTAAGCTTTTGTTGGGCCAGTCTATTGTTCAAGTAATAACATTAAAACATTAAAACAAATACATGTATACAGTATTAGTATCCACGTGCTCAAGTGAAATACAGTACAGTTAAACCGACAGTGCAACCAAATTAATAGCTGGCGTCCGAAACAGGGGAATACAATACCATGTTTTAGCATAAAAGCCGTATGATTAACATTGCCGACTGCGCAACAATGGGCTACTGGCCCAGGGGTGAAGATGACTCTTAATCCTTCACCTTACCGGCGCACGGCACCGTTCACAGCCCTCCGCCTCTGTACTGCCCAGCCGACGGTTCTCTCTTTTCATAATGTTTGCGCATCGCCATCATAGTGATTAATTTTTTGTGCAATTATTAAAATGAAACCAGTAGACCTACATGTTTTCAAATGAACGGATGGTCTGCATGTCTTTCTCGGAAAAGATATTTTTAAAAGTCATATCCCGTAACACATTACTCGACGCAACATCCGAAAATTGTTTAAAAAATACAAGACATTAACAGTGAAAGTATTAGTAATTTTTTTCTACTGCCACTGGGAAAACCCCAGTGAAAAAGATGAAAACCAAGTCAACTGGTGTAACAGTGAAATTATTCTTTTTGATTCTGCTGGTGCTTCAACCATTATGTGTTAAATCCTCAGCGCCAACATCGTCATCATCGTATGTTTTATTTATTTATTAATTACTATGGATTAGATCGAGGAATTTAGAATTTGACTCAGTCCAAATCCAGAAGCTCTTAGGAATAGTAAACAATGAGTGAATATATAGAATAAAATTTAGTGTTTTAAAAATAATTTCGCACTAAACAAGATTTTGTTCACTGAATTTCATAACTGCTTATTTTTCTAACCATTTTATCCCAAAATAATCATAATAGGCCTAATATTTACGTATACCTATCAATAAATTACAATTACATTGAATTATGATTTTTTTTAGTTAGTTAATTAAGGCCTATTATTATTGCGCTAGATTAATTAAAATTTATAAAAAGTGAATACATAGTTGATAGTTAGTAAAATAGCATGTTAAATTAAACAACCTTAAAAAATAAATAATTTATACCTAACGTAAAAATATTGAACAGTATAAGAACTACACAATTCACATTACTTTTTATATGATTTGGAATAAAAGGGATTATTTATTTATTTTCAGCCGTACACGGATAACCTCATCAAAATAATCCACGGAAATTGTAAATCCTGCAAAGATTGAGATGTTTTGCACCTCATTATTGTGCTTTGGGGATCCTCTACAAAAGATTTCATGTTGTGAACTGAGCCCCCCAGAATTATTTCCTGGATCCGCTCCAGTGGATATACGAAAGTAGCAAAAATGTGTAGACAACACGCTCTTTAACTTATAAATATGGATGGTCAATTTTATATTAATCATCAATTGTTACTTTCTCATTTAAAATGAGAGTGTCAAAGTGTATTTTTGTAATATTATATCACCTTTTCTTTTACCATGCCCAAGATATATGGGAGGTTTAGGCTCCTCAAGCCCTCCCGTTCGGTCGCCTACGCTGATACCTCAAGATATTTCCATAAAAGTATTCACACTACCTGTTCCATGATGGATGTAGCTTTTACCCACTATTGCCTGTAGCTCTTACCGTCAACGTAAACTAAAGCTCGCAACAATTTAATCAAAATTGCAGTCTAGTTTTCATTTCCGCAATGAAAAACTGGGTTTACTCGAACTCCAGCCCCCTAGAGCAACGTTTGTTGCTCTAGTTGGAGAATGACACCAGTGATAACAATGACAAAATGTTGATATTTTTTTTAGTTGTAGAATAAATGGAAAAGCCCCACCCACTAACAATCAAAAGGGATTCGGAGAGTTTAAAGATTGAAAAGATTATATTTAGTAGGCCTAACGAGGATTTTAATTAGGTCTAATAATTACAAACTTGCATGGATCTCATATAAAAACAAAAACCTAAACCAAAGCATGAAAATTTAACTGCTGAAATTTTAGTTTATTAGGCTAATAGAAAAATGTGAAATCATGTACATTACATTTTATCTCGGTTAGCGTACAAAAGCTGAGTTAATTTATGCCAACGACGCTTAAATAGCCGAGGTAGCGGCAGCCATATTGCAGGTGTTGTTGCATCGTTGGTGTGACACTATGATCGTTGGTGTTGTATGGAGAGGTACAACAGTTTGAAAATATTTGTACAATAGGTCAGTTTACTAATCTTCTCAAGTCATTTGAAGCTTCCCAGGCACACGGTGCATTTTAAAGCTGTCCTTGTTTGTAATATTGACTGAGCAGGTCAGCCTAGGATTTCTGTCCTGGCAGAGAACTGCTTGGTTACAGAGTGCCAAGTTTACTAAACTACAAGGTATATTTAGTTAAATGATACATACATGATGCTTGAAAATGAAATATCCTAATTGGTAACAATTTCTGTCTTATATTTTGTTGCAGATGAACATCAAGGTGTGATGGCCTCTGCACTAATCCAAAACATTGTTCGATTAAATACAACTTATTAATTATAGTCCGTTTTTTTAAACCTGATCCTTCTCGAGAAAATTGGGGTGGGGGAAAGATTTAAACTGTAAACACAAAATTTAAACTGTAAACAAAACGTTTCAACTCGTGACAAAGATGTTCGAGTAGCAGATTTACTTCAATAACGTTTTTTATAACTTATAATACCTTTCAGTATCTCCTAGTCAGCTGTTATGTTTAAAAGCCAAATATATACTTTGTTAAAGTTCTTAAGTAAAACAAAAAAAAAAAAAAAAAAAAAAAAACCAACAAATACAATCAAAAGGCTTCAGCCAATGGGATAGTAGCAAGTGTAAACAAACCCCCTAAACCATCTCTGATTCTGATTCTTGATTCTGATTCTCTCCCTCGAAGGATCAGGTTTTAAAAAAACGGACTATAATTCCCACAACATTTAGTCGTTTTAGGGCTTTTTAGAGGAGTAAAAATACTATGGCTCTGAAGGAGTTGCTTATTATCTTTACTAAAAGAGTAATGACTAATTTAACGTTAGGCCACAAAAGTAAGCTGCTTGAGTTACATTGAGCACTTTTCTTATATTTTCAAATCATATAAATCACATTTTCAATTCTATAATTAATATTTTACTCTTAAATCCGTCTCTGCTTGTGTGAGGGCTAAAATTTAGAGACAACCTACTACACTCCTCTACATTATTTCAACCTATGATGAAGCTAAGAAATTGAATGCTTCAAATCATTACTACTTCAATACAAATTTTCTTTTTAACCATTTATGAAATTAAACAGTGTTTTCAATCACTCTAGCTCTAGCTGAAAAACTCCTCGCTCTCTCAGTTCCTTATTTCTTTTTTCCACATTTCTTACAGTATTTTTTAGGATTTTAGTTTTGGTTGCGCACAAGGGCACTGACCAATGAATCCAAGCTGACGAGACTTGAGCACAGTTATCGAGACTTGTGGCTCTACACCTTAGAGGAGTATTGCCAATCATTTCTTGTGGGTGAACTGAACCCTTCTAGGTGTCAAACGAGGCAGCTCAAAGTTGACACTGTACTCAAAAATTCTTCTCAGCATGTAATCCCACACTGTGACTTCGCACCCTTCCTAACCGCAAGGGATGGGGCTAGAACATGAAACAGTTGTACTTCTTTAAACTACTGCTTTCCAGCCTAGATAGAGTGTAAAATTAAACTATCAAAAACTGAACCCTTATACTAAACATTAGATTGTTAGAACGAATTGTTAAATATGTCACCTTCTGGTATGAACTTTTTTGTAATATAAAATTAATTGTTTTTATTTTCAGTGGCATCCAAACAACAAAAAATGTTTGTATTTGTGCTACAAGTTCGTTTACATAAAAAAACAAATATTTGTTTGCGTTGTGTTTTTTTATATTTCTAATACATAACTGCTCTTCAAATCAGCTGTTGCCTGAAATTGGGAAATTCTGGTCTTCGCACTTATCCCACAGCTCAGGTATAAATAAACTACATAATTTACAATACGTTTATTCTTAAAATAATACAATTTAGTTTTCGTATACAAAAACTCTACACTTACACTATAAATAAAAGATCTACACCATACGTAAAAATCTACAATCTAATACAAAAATTATACCTAACTTATGAACATTCAGCTTTGTATAGCCTAGATGTAAGGTTTGACACACTTTACGCAGGTTCAAGCTTTATTCGGGGCTGTCCGACATGGGTCGATGAGTCGGTCAGTATGTTTCCCCCTACTGGGGGTTGGGCTGATAGTTGTACGCCGGATACTGCCCCTGCTGCGCCGGCGGCGCCCCGGGTGCCGGCGGCCCCTGCACACCACAAATACACTCTTTATTGTAACAATACGTTTAATGTTTAGCCTTCGCTAAGAGAAATAGATGACTTATGTTAATTGTTAACAATTACTGAGTCCTTCATTATATGTTTCTGTAAAATCAAACCAACACAAACAAATAAGTTTTTATGCAGTTGTTATTTACCAAAACGTATCATTTTAATATCTTTGATATTTTATCCAGTAAATATGTTTAAGTTTGTTTTATAATCATGCATTTCGTATTTAAACCTCGAGAGGACGCTAAGCCGAGGAATCCTCCGGGACAAAATTTTTTGTTGTGGGAAATATTTATCTTGGGGTTGACAGCACTGTACTTTTGTGTAGCTGTCGCCCCCCGCCCCCCTCCTCACCATGCATTTGACGTACCCTTATCCCGCTTTCAGCATCCAGGGTCAGTTTGGCGAGCGCTGTCTTGAGGTGCTGGACGATTCCTCCGTGAGCGTCCTTGTGTGTTTTGTGAACCCGAAGGAAGAGTCTGTGTGCGATCGTTTTTTATTTGGTTATTTGTAATAGTTTACGCTACATTGCCATTTTAGATTTGTTTTTATTTGAAGTAACTTTTTATTTTTCCATGTATAACTATTTGAATTGATTGTAGTATCATTGTTATATTTAATTTATGGTTTATGCAGGAAAACCTCATAGTATATATTTTTAATCTGATAGTTGAGTTTTATACAAAAGCTTTTTTATTTGTACTCCAAAACGTTATTTTTACTATTTTTTACTATTTTACCAAACTGTTATTGAAAAATAATAAGTTTTAAGTAAAAAAGTGAAATATGTTTAGTATAATCCACAATAGTTATAATAATTACATTTGTTAAATTAATTTTACCATTCTTGCTCTGTTTTGCAGGGATATAGCGTGAAATTTATTTTATAATCATTTTCTGATTTTATTTAAAAAATAAAAGTATTCATAATACATTTTGTGTATTTTTTTAAAACCCGGAGGAAACCTCCTTGAGCGAGAGACGGCGTTTTAAACTTTAAGCGACCTCTGGAGGGTTAATCTTTCTGATGTGTGGGAGGCTCATCAGTTTTTTCCCTATGTACAAGGTTGCTCTCCCCAGAACTTCTAGATGATTACAAAAATCTTTTTTTTTAACCTAGCATTACATTTATTATGCTAAAAACTATATTACAACTAATTACTAATTAATTGTATATAACATTATTTATATGTGTATATACAAAATAGGTGCATTGTCAAAAATTATTAAAAGAAAATAATTCTTAATTAATTAATGGATAAAGAATGTTGTGGATGTAACTTGCCTACCTGGGGCCGGGGGTATTGTGAGGGGTAGCCGGCCGGAGCCCCCTGTGCGCCTGGGTACTGTCCCCCGTAACCCTGCTGGTAGCCCTGAGGGTACGGCTGCGCACCGCCTGGGTACGGCTGCGCACCCGGGTAACCCTGCGTGGCCCCGGGCTGCGGCGGCGTGGTCGACGTGGTGGAGGGGGGGTAGCTCGTGGGGGGGTAGGTCTGCGTGGCGGCCGACGGCGCTGCAAGTACAAAAAATAATGGCTCTGTCATTTAAGCTTCACTAAAGGAGCGTTACAATTTTTTATTTCAGAATCTAAGCGAAAACCGGCAATGTAGTTAAAACAAGGGGATTTTAAACTCAGTGTGATTGTCATCTGATTATTTTAATGCTTTCTCATAAAAAAGTATTCATTGTATTTATAAAATAAGTTGAGTACAGGTGAGTTCAGCAAACCCAGAATTTGATAACCCATAATTCCGCATACTAACTCGGAGAGCCTGTGAGAACACTGAACAGTAAAGAGCACTGGGCTCCAAGGGGCCAAGCACCATGGCTCATGTCGTGGTGTTTTGTTAATTGTTTAAATTTGTTTTAGCAGATGATGACTAAGTTTTCCTTTTTGTTTTATGTACATCATACAATAAATACTTTTTCTTATGTTTACTCCTTTCTCAATAACTCAGAACTGTCACAAATTTGGAAACCATTCAGTCCAGGTTTAGGGGACTACTATAATTTAAAAATTTTATTGACTTTTAAAACTACCCTTGTTTTATACTAAATGAGATTCACTCACTCTCCAACACAATTTCCCGTTTTAAGGTGTTGGAAATAAATTCCACACACACACCCAGAAGAAAGCAAACTTTTGTTGGTTATAAGATATGGGAAGTTAAACTAAGTATGACATCTTCTGAAATTAATTTTAATGTTTAAATTTATAAAATAATGTTTAAAATTTAAAAGTTTTTCTCATCTGCTGGCACAAAAAAAATCACCATACAGCGTTAACTCGTAACACACCAGGAAAATCTGGTTTGGCTGTCCGCCCTATAATTTCAACTACTGCTGGTCTACCGTGCTTACTATACACAGCTGTAGGAACACAAGATGACTGTAGTGCCACAGGTGAACTACATTCTGTAAGAGCAATGGTGCCAATTTCTGAGACAATCGTGGTTGTCGCCCCCGAGGAAACAACGATTAAAAATGTGTTAAAAAATCAAAATTTTACTCTTTGTTACCTGCAAGTGTTGCCAATGCTGCAGGAAAAAAAACAATTGTTCTCGTTTGCATCGGAGATTATTTGTCTCAACTATTATTAAAATTAGGAATTTCAAAATAAACAAGGGTAGAAATTATGGTTGTATATTTACCTTGATTGATAATTTTTAATTTGATAACTATCAAATGGTTTGTTATTAAGTAATAATTCAAATGTAAGTTAGAGTAATATGGTGTGGTTACGATGAATATTGTACCCGTAGAAACTTTGCTTAATTCACTTTTTTAATCAGCTGTGTAATGGTAAATATTATAACAAACTTGACTTCCGTTTTAGTTTTCACACATCATATCCGGAAAAAATATTATACAGCAGACCTTCAGAAAGCATTTATGCTTTTCTTCTACCGACCATGGTAGGAACATACCTATAGTGGACTGCGGATAGGAACTCTGGGGGCTGGGGGACGCGACGGTGGCGGGTCCGTAGTTGGCGGGCTGGGCGGGGAACGTTCCCTGCGGCGGGGGTGCGGAGCTCTGCTGGCCGGGGGGGTAGTTACCGGGGTAGTTTGAAGGGGCCGACTGGGGTGGCTGGCCTCCCGGGTACGACTGGTACCTGTGACCACACAAACATCAACAATGGACTGACTACGTTAATGTCCAGAATAAAATGTTAAAAGCTCTGCTACTACTACTTGAAACTGACGGGCCCAGTAGATACCATGCCACCGAGAAAATAGATGGACACCTCGACAACCAGACAGCTTCAATGTTAACTAATTATTATAACAATCCCCACAAGAAAAAAAAGGAACCTAGTTAAAAGCTGATTATAACTAACTTAATGATTTATTTTAATTATGAGACATTGAACATAAAACTACACAATCTTTAAAATAAGCATTATAAAGCATCATTAAGTGCTTTGTTACAACAAAGATGTCCTCTTTAATTTCTGACCAAATGCCAGGTCACTTGCGTGGTAATTTACCTTTCACTTAACATTAGGCATTCTTTACTGCTCTCAGTACACTACCACATGTCACAATGTATTCGATATCATGCTGGAAGTATCTTAGGTGTGCTCTTCAGACAGGCGAGTTTGGGAGCGTTCTGCGCATCGGTGGCGATAGGCGGGCGGGGTGGGGCTGACGTCACCTTGGGATGAGAGAATTTCGCGCTCATATAGAATGTGTGATGCTTCTCAGATAAACCGCAATTTAAAGTAGAGTCGATAAAAATTTTAAAATTTGGATGTACTTTTACCCGTAAACCTAGCTGTTCACTAAAGCTAGCCTTTACTCAGTTAAGAGACATTCTACGACTAGCAGACGGCAAATCGAGGGAATTACATGAATTCCAAAACAGTGAAATTATGTGTACATAGCTTGAGTATTTTGGAGAAGTGACAATAATTCCTAAACAAAATGAGTGGTGAAGATTTTCTTATAAACAAAGACAAAGGAAGTAGACAGAGTTGAAAATGACAATTTAAATTCACCAATTACATATAGTGATTCAGCTGTAGCATCTGGGCCGTCTAACCTTGTGACAAAAAGTACAGTAAGCCTAACTTATGACTAATACAAAAACTGTGCATAGGGAAAAGCTTTTATTTGGAAACATTTCAATGTAAGTGAGACATGAAAAGTGTGAAACATGAAAATGAAAAGTTAAGCAAGTAACTTTAACAGGGAATATTCTATTTTTCATTTAATGGTGGTTATGGGCTAACTTTTTAATCTTTTTATTCCGTACATTCCTTTAATCCCTTTTGTGACAAAACCAAATTTTTTATTTTATTTATTTTCTTTCTTTAATAATCAGCAATTATAACCCTAGAAGCGGCCATTGCCGGATATCCGGCAATTTCATTTTTGCGAAAATCGTCAATTGCCGGATTCCGGCAATATAGGTCAATTTTTGTTCAACTACTCATTACACGTGGAAAACGATCAATAAATGTTATAATATTGATACCATTTTAAACAGGACATTCCAAACTTTCATTTTCTTATATAATCGAACCTTGTATCATTAAGATATCGACGCAATTCGTATTATAATTTGAACGAAATTAAGCGCGCAAACTATTTCCGGCTCAAAAACGGCGAAAAACATATGTTTTTTTAAAAAATTTTACTTTTAGTATTTTTTTGACTATCAGAAAGCCGTTGGTATGATTGAAAAGAGCACGAGCTCTTCTTTCGTTTCCAGTGATAAACATTTGTCATATGACTTCGGAAAATAGGAAAAATAATTTTTAAAATCAGCTAAAATGTGCGGTGCATAGTTTGGCCAATTTGCCGGAAATACGGCAAATTATAAATCGCCTATTAAAACAATTAATAATGAGTTTAGCGTGTTATAAATCATATAATTTTGTTGCTAGGAAAAAGTTATACATATTAGTAGCGATTCCTTCCTCTATGGTGCGTCCGGTGGTCTGTGGAAGAAGATGGAAATAGTTCTATTGCTAGGCCATTCTACCTATTGCCGGTGTGAAGCCTCACGCGTCTTATCCCAAAAATTGTTAAGGAACCTTAATATTTTTTATATTTTACTTGTATATATGTATATATTCTTGTTCAGGAAGATATGCACTTCAAATAAATGTACCAGTTATCTTATTATTAAATTGTAAGATAATTATATCAGCTTTTAATAACTAAATTAGGGTTTTTGTCAAGAACAAATTATGTTTAACTACACATGATAAGTAAAAAGAAACAGTTATTTTTGGTCATAAGTGTATTAATACCAAAGAATATATTGTAAAGTTTAGTAAAATAACAAGTCCTTTTTATATTTACCTATACTTTGATTTTATTTCTTTGTGTCAAACATACAACCTAAGTTTGTCAATTTTGCCCATTTTACCTATTTTTATCAATAACTGAGGATAAAAAATTATTTCCAATAAACCAAACACATTTATATGTAGAGAAATAAATTAAATACAGTTTATTATGCATTAGATTGAGTTTAAATTAAATATTGTAAGAGTTCTAGTAGTCTAATTAAAAAATATTACAAAATGATTTATAAAATTGATTGTTTACATTTTGCTAAATGGTATACTAGCAGCGATTAGTTTTATTTTATTTTATTTAAATGTGATGTTCTTTCGTGAACAAAATGAGTATGCATGTGATAGGGTTACCTTGTAAGGTTAAGTCACAGAGAGGGTTTGAAGTAACCTCTGCAGATTTTGCTGGAATACGGCCTGAGGGGTAGATTCTTGTTCTAATTTCGACCCGTGCATCCATTCTCTCAAATGACTTAAGAAAATTTGTTTTATTATTTCCTTATACTTATGAATATTTTCTTGTTCAGAATGATCTGTACTACAAAAATATGTACAATTGATCATATTATCAAGTTGTATAAAAATTATATGAAGCTTTGAGTAACTAAATTAGGTTTTTTAAAAAAAAAAATTTAAACACATATAAAGTAAAGAACAAAATTTTTTATGGTACAAAAACGCATTATTACCAATAAATACATTGTACAGTTTAGTAACATTGCACATGTACTGTAATATGTATATATTATTAACTTTATTTTTATCTTTCAAATGTACAGGACACGTATGTAATTTTTTCCCATTTTCCGTAATTTGCCCTGTAGCAGTTGTAAAAAAATATTTCTAACAAACTAAACATATTTTTCCACGTAGGGAAATAAATTGCCTACATTTTGTACATCTTCGATTTTCTGTATAAAAATCAGTGTAAAAGTTCTAGCACTCTACTTTTGAAAAATATTTCAAAATTTTTCCAAAAAATTGGTTTTTTCACATTTTGTAAAAAAAACGTACCAACAGGGATTTTATTTAATTTATTTTAGAAAAAATCTACGTCTTTTTCCAAACAAAATGAATATGCATATGACTAGTATCATTAGTTATCATTAGTAGTTAGGACACTGTTAATTTTTTTTAAAACGTCTGCAAAATGGCCGAAATTGACTGGCCGCTTAGCGCACACGCACCGATTTGGCCTGGCCGCTCCTAGGGTTAAAACCAATATTTTTTCCTTCTCACATAGTTTATAAGCAAATTAAACTTTAAGTTATCTTTTTAATTTAAGCCAAGTAGGATAGGCTAGATATTTTAGAATACAGTCAACTCCCGATAAACCGGGGTAATGACTGGTTGAAGGATCCAGATAACCCAAAACCACGGTTAAAACAAAGAGTTCAATAAATTGAGTAAAATACGAAATAAACAAGTTATAATAAAAAATCTGCAGGTTTCCGATATTTATTAATTTTTATTGACCAAACCTTATTGGAATGAATAAACAGACCTTCTAATTGAGTGAACAAGGAACACAATAGAAGGGTCCAACGTGGGCAAAAAACCAAGGTCAGGTGTTCTATTGTTTGGCATCTTGCAGCTGGGATGGGTGGGTAAGGTGAAGAGGGGAGAGGGTCCGGCGCTGGGTGAGGAGGGGAGGGTCGCTTGGGATAATTTATTCAAGATAAGAGCACACAAACAAAAACAAATTATTGTTCATCTTTTTGTCTAATTGGTAAAAATTTAAGAACAATAAATTGTTTTAAATGTATGCTAATTACTAAATTAGTCTAATAAATTTGTCAAATAAAATTTTAATGTCACTTTATCAAACATTTCTTGAAATGCAAATCAAATGCATTTTGAAATTTGTTGTTTTGCATAATATAACCCAAAATTACTAAGGGTCACTGAACAGCACACGAATCAGAATGATAATTACACAATGAAGTGGAAACTAATAGAACCTTTCTTGGTTTCTATTTTTAGCATATCCCGGCGGGCGACCAGTTGTTTCTAGAAGTCAATGTCATTACTCCGCCATTGCGCCCATCTTCTTAAAAAAAACCTTAGTGTATGAAATAAGTATAGAAAAGTTTTAAATTCATACCCAAGTCATTGCTCGAATATCAAGAATCGATACTTATTTAATATGCTAAGGGGTTTTTTTTGTTAAGGGAACTACTCCTACAATTTTCAACTGATAATCAAGTTTTTTAAGTCATTGGATAGGGCTTGATCTATAGTTGTTTCCCCCTCAAAATTGATGAGAATCGGACTTAAATTAATGGTGCAATGCATCATTGTAAAATGAAATTTTTCCATTAGAATAAAATTGGGATTGGGTCGAGAATTTTAAACATATGTTAATGCACAGCTGAAAAAGGTGTAGTTTTAGGCAATTACCGGAACTGAAAACCACAATATCAGATTAGAGAGTCATAATTGATTTCTTTGGTCATGTGAATTAAACGTAATGTTTGTGCTCAATTTCAAGCAACATTTGCAGTAGTGGAGAATAAATGTGTAAAACTTTTATAAGGACTTTCCTGGAAATACCCTCTCCCCTTTGATAAAATTTTAATTTCCAAATCTCAAACAAAAAACATTGTAGAGACCTGTTTTTAAGATAAAATCGTTAATAACTCACAGGTGATTTAAAAAATGTGAATAACTCAAAATTGAAAATTGCTGACAAAAGGTCCCTTTATGCTTTCCACCTCATACATCGTACTTCCTTTAGCGATCAAGTTTGACAAGTGTACATTCTACTGTAGACTACGCATGTTACCTACCCCGGCCCGTAGCCGCCCGGCTGTGCGTTGGTGGGGGGGTAGCCAGCCGGCGGGGCGCTGTTGTAACCCTGGGCTGTCTGTTGGTAGTTGCCCGAGGGACTGGCCCCGGCCGGGCCGTAACCCTGCGGCGAGGGGCCCTGAGACTGCGGTGGGGGGCCACCGTAAGTGGACGGCTGGCCTGAGTTCGGATAGCCCTGGACAAAACACACATATTACAAATTGGAACACTCTATGCACCCCTATATCTATATCTATATCGGTCTGAGCTCATCAATGAAATGACTAAGCAATGTTTAATAAGGAATAGATGGGGCAGCAAGTTTAAAACAACATACTGACAGACTTTATTGAGAAATATGGAATGAACCAAGGTTTGTGTTTAAATGTTCGCATTGACTTCATGCAAGACATAAAGCCCATTTCAACCCCTAAAAACCCTCTATTTAGGGGAAATCTACAACCGCCTCTTACCTTAATTTAAGCATTTACATATGCAGCAATTGTGTTCCAAATTTTAGATCTCAACAGATCTCCTTTAGAAGATCTGGATCTCCTTAGAAGGTTTAGATCTCCTTTGTAGCCTATTGTCAAAAGCACAATCTTTAAACGTAAATTTTAGATTACACGGCAGAGTAGCGTCTCACCTGGTTAGGCATGGGCGGCTGGCTGGGTTGGGGGTACTGGTTGGTGGGGTAGCCCTGTTGGGCATTCTGCTGCGGAGGGTAGCGGTACGGCTGCGGACCTGCCGCGTTGGTCGGCCCTGCAACACGCAATCACAACTACAATAATTAACTCAACCAAATATAATTTCACTGTCCACATAATCCACTTCACGAGAAGAAATTTTTCTATAATTTTAAATAAAAGAAGACAATGACTTTGTTTAACATGTTCGCTGCTGACAGCTGCTATAGCAGTTGCCCGCCCACTAGCGCTGTGTGCTGACAACTGCTAAAGCAGTGGCGTGCTCCCTTCAAAGATATTGCTTCAGTGTCAGCCCAGCTCTTTGCCGGGAAGGTTTATATCGTCCCCGCATATTGTGCCGGTTTCGGTCGTTAATCCGTTTCCGGCACGGGAATTCCGTACGTTTTCTCGCTATCATTGGAGGAATGGAAATATAATTCAGCATGTTGGTTGAGTTTTGACATTTTATATGCCGCAGCGAACATGTTAAAGAAAAGAAGGGAATATCTTAAATACTACTTTTCAATATTGTGGTATATGAAAAATAACAGCAATGCAGAAGAAATGACTATAATTGAATAAATGATTTGGAAAAAGGAGCCATGGAAAAATGATGTGTGGATTTTTTCAATAAATTTGGAATACCAAAAAGCAGTAGGCCTAAATTATAGCAACCACACGGCGTATCTACGACATGCAATGAGTAAAATTTCAGTATGTTTCATATAATTTTCCAGCAGATTATTAATATTTTTCAGCTAATTTTGCCTAACACTGTTCAAATAAGTGCACAAGTATTCTTTAATTTAATTATTACTTGATGGAAACAAAAGTCTTGACCAGCAGACATGATGTCTTCGATCGGTGGTGACAAGACCCCAGATTAGCGGACAAAAGAATTTCTGATTGTCAATGAACAGCAATGCCCGATAGGAAGAAACGAGCATCTTTCTCAGAATTTCCCATATCACTTCTTCATATAGGTGAAAAATTCCCATAAAATTATAGCTTTTCACGGGGTTTCCGTTGGATACTCTGCCACACAAAAATATTCAATTTTAATACCTTTACTGAAATGGCGATTTACTCAATAGGTAGCTTAAAGCCAAATGAATGAGAGATGAGGGTAGCATGATTGTTGCATGATCTTGTAGTCTTGTTACTGACCAAGGCCGGCATTCTCCTTAGACAGGACTGTTATTTCATAGCCCAACAGCCAATGGTATCTAGGGACCTACAGTTTAACGTGGGATCCGAACCACAATTTTGACCTCATATAAACAAATTGGTCTAATTAGACTATGAGAATGGTCTTTATGGATGAAATAGTATTCACTAGTGCAAACGTTAATCCCCTTCAGGGAATATCGCATCCACAAGCTATCGCTTATAACTATTCACAATTCATGACCTCCAAGTAGCTGGATTACAGGACGTCGCCACCATCCCAGTCTTCTTTGAATAAATCCTTTTGGCAATAAAAACCAACCTCAACCTAGTTTGTAAAATTAATTTTTAATAAAAACCAAAATTATTAATGAATATGTATTATTTACTGAATAAGAATAAATATTGTTGTCTGTTCAGGATTATTACATTAAAAAGTACTTTAGCTGAAACTGGATCAAAATTTTTCTCAGTTCTAGTAGACTACTACAAACATGGTTCTGGTAGATTGGTTGGTAACTACAAAAGAATGGCAGCCAATGTAGTGACTACTCACTCTGAGGCGGCATGGCCTGACCACGATAGCCCGGCTGTTGAGGGAACGTGTTGGGCCCCGGGGGTTGGGCGGGGGCCCCATCAGTAGTGGGGGCTCCAGCGGGGCCCGGCCCCATCATCCCATGCTGCGGGTGCGACCCGGGCATACTCTGCGGCGGCTAGAGAACACACGACAGGTTACAAATGTGGCCGACACTACTAAAACTTTCTCAAGTTACAGCTATCAAAGGTCTCTCTACGAGTACGATCCTACAACCTTAAATTCACTTTAATAAAAAATAATTAACAATTAACGAAAAAGCAAAATTGTCTAGATTCATATTTTGTTGTTTGTAATCTAGCCTGTGACACTACACTAGGCCTACTAATGGTGTTTTAATATTTGTCTAAATTTTCCGTTCTGTTTTCATTAGTCAGAAGTAATCATTCTGGAGCAAGCCAATATCTACTCATTTAATACCGACATCAGGGTTTTTGGTGTGGCTAATATAGCTAATATAGTCTGCAGTTGTTCCAGCCAAAACTTCAACAACAAGTCGACAGGAAGTAGCATATTCACCGTATCTATCTAATGCTGTGCCGAGTTTCAATGCGCTCGCTCTAATCCTAACCTTGAAGCGATGCAATTTGTAAAGCATTAGGACATGGCTACAAAGTAACCACCCGGATTAGAATTGAAACCCAGGTGGCTAAAATTGTTGCCACATAGCCGTGAACGTGTTAATGTCCATAGAAAAAGAATTCAATAATGTGATTAGGAAAGGGTGACTATTTTTTAAATTTTTAGAGCTTAATTCATTACACAAAGACTGATTTAATTTACACCGTCAGTCTATTTAAAAAACCTTGTTGAAATTCCATCTTTTGAGGATGAGTAAAAGTGAAAATAACTTACCGGAAGCAGAGCTTGAATATTCTGATTAGCATCCGCGATAGAAGCCAAATACACGAGGTTTCTGTGTAGCACTTGCTGATACCTAAAACCATAAACGTTCATTATTCTTCTCCATTAGTCTCCTTACTCAACGGGTAAAATTCAAAGATTAAGAAGGCCTTTACACATGCTACAATAATCCAAACATGCAAAATGAAGTAGGCCTACAGCAAAATCCTTCTTAACTGGCCACCTTGGGACCAGACCGCGGCAGGATACAGAATTAGCCGGTTAAGCTGACTTACTTTTAGAAACATACAGTTTTGAAACAAATATAGTTTTATAGGGTAATTGCAATAATAGAATAACATTTCATCACTGCATGGAATTTATAGCCCATTAATCACACTCTAAAAGAGATTTTTCTGATGTAACAAAACCAAAACCAATTTAAACAAAATGGAAAGAGTCTACAATAGGTTTAAACAGTTAACTTGAGACTTGACACTGTCGTACCGACGAACAGGAAAATTGTACGGAAAAGACTAATTATTTCTTTAATAACATGTATGATATTTTTATATGTAATTTTTCGGATAGCACTTTTATTGAAATCACTGGCTGGCAGGCCCTTGGAAAATTTTTTGGTTCGGTGCCATGATCTTGACGGGTAATCTGAGACTGTGAGTGGCACCAAGGGTTTTGGTTGGTGTAACTGCTAGTATCATTGATAGTAGGACTAAAAATGCACTTTGACCCACATTAATTAGCCTATCTTCACAATATTTTTAAAAGGAATTTAATGACTAGAGGCAACTGTGAGATACCTACAACTACAACAGTTCAAAATTTGTGCTGTCCGACAAAATAATATAAAATTGAGTGCCTCATGATAGCCTACATAAACAATGTAATTTAACAGTTTATTACTTACTGCATGCACTCCTGTACTTTCCCTTTGCTTTGATATTCTTGTATGGTTTGAATAAGCTGGCTATTTTCATCCAACATCTAGAACAGATCACATAGTTAGACATGTTTATTGAAAACTTTAATTAATTAAGCTTAAACGTTTTATGTAGGTCTTACATCTTACATCCCTCGGCGCTCAGTAATCCACCGAAGCGGCGTTGAGCTTGTCAATCTTGCCTGATGGGGTCAGGACAATCTGGCTAAGGCTTGGCAAGGTTGTTGGTCATAGTTATTTGATGAATTTACTTATTTACCTACCCTTATATATATCGTATGGCTCATTTAGCCAGCCACCATGGTTTAAGAATAATAAAATAAATTCTGCGGTGCAGAGCACCTGAGTCAATATAAGTAAAAATCTAAACACTAAAATAAAAATTAGATCTCTCGAGTTAAATCCAGGGCGCTCAGCCATTGCAGCCCAGCTTCACTTGAGCTATGCAGACCGGTCAATCCTTCGGGGAAGGCACTCAGTGGGCACTCTTCAACTATGTGTTCCATAGTTTGATACTCTGCTCCGCAGTCGCATGACTGGTCTTGTGTCATTCCCCATCTGTACTTCCAGTAATTACATCTTCCCACTCCAGTGCGGAAACGATTGAGTATAGTCCACTGCTTCTGAGGAAGATTCATACCACCTACCGCTACGGTCGGGTCAGCTATCAAGAAGTGGTTCCGACCTTGAAAAGCGTCCCACAAGGAAGTCCAGTTTGTATGGATGGTGAAGTTCATGTCCAACAACTGGGAGGCTGTTCGTAGGGGTAGTTTTCGGAACCTCAATCGGCCCGCATTCTGGGGTAAAAATCATGGATGGGCAGCTGTGGAGCAGATAAGATCTTTGTGTATTCCCTATTGAGTGCATCCCTTCGTCTTATTTCAGGAGGAGCGATATTACACAGCACCGGGAGCCAGGGTACAGGAGTTGCCATGCGTACGTACCACTAATGGCTCTCATGGTCCTGTTTAGCTGGACGTCGATCTCTCTAACGTGCACACTATTTAACCACACGGGAGCACAGTACTCAGCAGTTGAATATACCAATGACAGAGCAGTGGTTCGCAGAACTTGTGCATTAGCTCCCCATGTGGAGCCAGCAAGGTGATGGACAATGTTAGTCCTGGTCCTCACCTTAGCTGCCGTTTTTTGTAAGTGGCTTTTAAACGTGAGATCTAAAGTGACTCCCAGTTACTGTGGGTGGTCATTATGATTCAGCTCAACACCGTTGAATACGATTTTAAGTTTTTGGTTGGCCAGTCTATTATTCAAGTGGAAGCAAGCAACCTCAGTTTTTGTTGGGTTTGGATTTAGCTTCCATTCTTCAAAGTATTCACAGGGGGTCGTGAGGTCATTTTTTAGTGTTTCCTCCTTGTCGAAAATGCTGCCCTTGTATTAGCTTATTCCTACAAGTGTCCATCATTTTTTAACAATTATACAGAGTTAATTAATTCAAAAGTTAAATTATTATGGTGTGACTGGAATTTCATCAAATTTTTAAAAATCATATTTAACCAACCGTAGACAAAAGGTCTGTGTCAACGGAAATTGGTCCAAGGAGATTGGAGTTTTGACTGGAGTGCCCCAGGGATCAGTCCTAGGCCCTCTTCTGTTTTTAATTCAAATAAATGATCTTCCTAGCTCCGTTAAAGCAAAATCATTTTTATATGCAGACGATACCACTTTTTTAAATTCTCACTCTGATTTTCAACAGTTACTAGATTGTGCTAAAGAAACTATTGAAGAAGCTTCTAATTGGTTTAAAGCAAATGGGTTTTTACTAAATGAAGGCAAAACACAAAATATTTTATTCAGCTTGAGACAAAATCCAGTAAATGACCCATCAACAAATTTTTGCACTACTGTTAAATTTCTTGGAATTTTTCTTGACAATGAACTGACATGGAATTCACACATCGAATTTCTGTCAAAAAGGTTGAGTAGAGTAATTTTCTTAATCAAACGTATTTTGCATTGTGTGCCTGAAAATTACATTAGATCTGTTTATTTTGCTTTTTTTCAATCGATAATTAAATATGGTCTTCTTATTTGGGGTAATTGTAGAAAAATTACAGATATTCTTGTTCTTCAAAAGAGGGCAGTCAGAGTAATGGCAAAGGCTGATCCCTTGGAGCATTGTAAGCCACTTTTTATCAAATTAGAATTACAAACAGTGATAAACTTGTACATTCTTGATCTGGTCTCATTTGCTCTAAAAAACCTCCAGTCTTTAAACCTAAATAGTGATTTCCATCAATATAATACCAGAAACAAAAGCAAAATAGCAATAGAACATTGTAGGTTAACTAAAACTCTTAACAGCCATATAATCATGTCTCAAAAAATCTATAATAAATTAAAGCATCTTATTGACAAATACCCTATAAACATATTTGTCAAAAAATTTTACAATTGGCTTTTGAAAAATCCTTTTTATGCCCTTTCAGAGTTTTTAGACCTTAGAGACATCTGTTTTTAGTTATTATTTCTTCTCCATGATATCTAAATACATAATTGTAACTTCTCTTGTGTTTTAACCATAGTTATTTTTTTAACTTGTATATATTTGACTTGTTTGTATCTGACTGTATCTATGACTTTGTCAATGCATTTCATGTAAAATGGCAAATAAATTACTATTATTATTATTATTATAGTAAATGTATATAAAAAATTGATTACTGTACCGTAACTTACTCACTACCGATAAGATCATTTACAGTAAACTTTCTCTAATACGGCACGTCCGGGACTTGACATGTGCCGTATTACGAAATATGCGGGATTACAGGCTGATGAATATCAGGAAAAATGTAAATTAAACAAAAAAAGACTATAAAACACACCGGTATTTTATTATTAGGCAAAAGTATAGTATTATAATGTACTCTACTGTAATGAAGAATACAATACATGATTATGAAACTCAAAAGAGTACCGTAGACGCCCGATTATCGAGGTACAGTAATTGGGACTGAGGCTACCTCCACCCTATTCACGGGGAGGAGGTTATGTACTAAAGTGTAACTAATCAAATCATTTTTAGCTCCATGTTTAGTGTTGTCCACGGGGCAGTTAGCGCCTTAAGCGGATGGAACCGGGGTGACTAGAGTCCCCAACCGTTCTCGCTATGGGCGGGAACTTTAAATGTATCTCACGTGAGAGGCAACCAATTCTAAAATACATTTTGACTGTTATCATTCTATTGGGAATTTGACAGTTAATTATGATTGTTATCAGCATTATATAGTCAATGACATTATTGTCAGCTGTGTTCGTGCTGCGCAGATGCCTGCAATCACCTGTTCGTGTTATTAACTGGGATGCCAACCAATACGAGTGCTAGTAAATCCACACCAGCGCTCCAAGCCACTTTTCCTTAAGTGTAACTGGAGCCCCAGGGTGGTTCAGACGGACGTGACGGAGTGTCATGACTATGTCCATTAACTATGTAAGTTACACTACCGTGAATAGACCTCAGTAATTCTTGAGTTTAACTAGGACCATCGGAAAATCAAAATTTTTTTTCAATATGTCGGAAATTTTACGCTGAATCCGAAAATGATGGTTTTTTTTCTGCGGAAAAGCTTGGAAAATCGGAAATTACCTTCTTATTTCGAAATACGTCAAGTGGGTATTCAAATTAACCGGGATGTTACGCTGATCACGAATATGTATTTCGACCCGATTATAAAAAAGCCTGAAAATGCTGAAAAAGGGTCCGAAAATCCATTAAATGAACTATTTAAAAAATATGTCATGTGGGTACCGTAGGCTACTCAAAAGACGCGGAATTTTATGTAGAATACAAATATGGATATATTATTTGAATAGAACAAACTACTTAGTAGTGAATAAAAAAAAGTATTAGGCTACTAATAAAAAAATAAAAACACACTGAAACTTACATAAATTAACCGCTAACAATGTTTCAAATGGTTGTTATTAAAAGTAATAATAGGCAATACAATGTACATAAGTACTAACTTACATCACATATAATCTAAAATAAGGGCGAAACTTCGTTATCCGTCTCCACCGTTATTATCGATGTGGAAATTTCGATATTGCGATTGAAACTGAGCGATGAAAACAATCGAATTAACAACGATACTGAGAAAAGATATGTATCATAATAATAATCTAACCTAACAGTGTAACCGACAACCGTAAACCTCCGTCACTTTAATTGACAGCGATGTTTATAACAACTAAATCAATGGTGTTTGGAAACATTTAAAATGCATATATTCCCTCAATACAATAGCAAAAAAAACCTTTCTGATTTGTATTTGGCAGCATTAGTGTGACGCCATTTTAGATCTGCTTAAGTCTGCGTCTTCTCACAGTTAGAGATACAGCTACACAACAAACTTGGTTAGTTTATTTTGTGTTGTTCTTTATTACAGGTTACATTTTTTAGCTACAATTTTTACTTTTTCTTTTGTTGTTAGGCCTATTTACAGTTACTTATTGGAATATATATACGGTATTTGTTTTATTACCGTATTATTTTAAAAGGTTTATTTCATTATAAACGAGAAACTAAATCAGGTAATAAAATCGTATTCGTACCGTGTAATCGTATCATCGATATAATAACAATATTATCGCAATATCGAAATTTCCACATCGATAATAACGGTGGAGACGGATAACGAAGTTTCGCCAAAATAAGTTTTAACACTAAGAATAACTAACATAACCTAACTAACCTTAGAACCTAAACCAACCTAACCTAACTAGGTATCATGTGAGTCATAACAAGCAAAGTTTTATGTAGCCTAGAATACAAATATATACATATAGCCTATTTTAAATAAAATACACCAAGTTAGTACTCACATGATGGTTAGTAGCCTAGTTAGGTTAGGTTATGTTAATGTTATTTTAGGGGATCCTAGGTTAGTACCCATGTATATAGTACTGCATATAAGTCTACTCACGGTAGTGTACATAGTCAATGCTATCTCCCAATAACCAATATTAGTCTGTGGAATATGCTTAGTACAACACAGCGTTGCTACTTCGATTGAAGTTTCGTGATAGAAAAATTTCATTAATTTAGGCCTAGGCCCTACTAAGGTTTTTTAATTTTTTAAGTTCGTTTTAATTGTCTACCAAAATTTATTAACTTATCGTGGTGTAGCTTACTCTACTTGGACCATTACGCTAGGTACCAAGCCAAGCAGCCCGAAATCAGTGTTGTAAATATCGTAAGCCCTAACAGACGACAGCATGGACAGAGCGCACCTGCTGATTAACTGCTTTCTTGACAATATTCCCTCAACTCGGTGACAGTCACAGCGCTGGCACAACGGCATTTAATCCAAATGTTTAATATAGATCGGTGACAGTGATGGCGACCTAGCCTGGCGCTGATAGATCAGTGACAGAGCTGCGGTCGAGTGGTGTGGTGTGTAGGCCTACATCAAATAGTAAAACATCACAAATACAAATTTAGTAGGCCTAGGCCTATTTACTTTTTAGAAAGAAATTTAGAAAAAAAGCGGTAGGCCCTAACCCCAGGGTTTAGTGGGGTGGGACGTTTCCGGGGATTTTTTCCTGGGGTTACCAAAAAAGCTAATAGGCCCTAGGGCACCTGTAATAGAACTTCAAATTAGGAATAGCAACGGATTTATTGTTTGCGCGGCGACCGGCGATGTTCTGTGGCTGTCACTGAATTTGTTGTCACCGATCGCATCACTATTGTGTCACCAATATATCGGTGACAGAGAAATATCAGTGACTTTGTCATCGAAACAGAAATATCGAACATCTCTGCGAAGGAAAAATTTGGCAATTAACTTAATAACCCCTTTGGCAATTTTCGTGTTGTTTTGATGTTATTTGGCCAATAGGCTCAAGGCTATAAGTTATAGAGGGCGAAACTTCGTTATCCGTCTCCACCGTTATTATCGATGTGGAAATTTCGATATTGCGATAATATTGCTATTATATCGATGATACGATTACACGGTACGAATACGATTTTACTACCTGATTTAGTTTCTCGTTTAATATAATGAAATAAACCTTTTAAAATAATACGGTAATAAAACAAATACCGTATATATATTCCAATAAGTAACTGTAAATAGGCCTAACAACAAAAGAAAAAGTAAAAATTGTAGCTAAAAAATGTAACCTGTAATAAAGAACAACACAAAATAAACTAACCAAGTTTGTTGTGTAGCTGTATCTCTAAATTCAAACTGTGAGAAGACGCAGACTTAAGCAGATCTAAAATGGCGTCACACTAATGCTGCCAAATACAAATCAGAAAGGTTTTTTTTGCTATTGTATTGAGGGAATATATGCATTTTAAATGTTTCCAAACACCATTGATTTAGTTGTTATAAACATCGCTGTCAATTAAAGTGACGGAGGTTTACGGTTGTCGGTTACACTGTTAGGTTAGATTATTATTATGATACATATCTTTTCTCAGTATCGTTGTTAATTCGATTGTTTTCATCGCTCAGTTTCAATCGCAATATCGAAATTTCCACATCGATAATAACGGTGGAGACGGATAACGAAGTTTCGCCTTATAGAGTCCTGTTTGAGTAGTGTAGGCCTAGGCCTACACTTGCATGTAACCTAACTTAAGCCTATCACTTCCATTAGAAAGCGTGCATATGGTAGGTCTTGATAAGAAATATATAGGCCCTACCTAACATAAAATTAGGCTTGATCCCAAGATGCTACTCACCTTCTGGATTTGAACAGTAGTAAGGGGCTGTCTCCCTCTTTGAACAAAAGCCACAGACATAATGAAGAACTAATCTGACAAAAGTCCAAAAATAATCTTAGACTTATTCTAAGAAATATCCACCATTAGCAAACACAATTCTAACAGGAAAAACAAAAAAAATTTACGGAATGGAATACACTACGCCAAATTACCGGTCACCGGGGCGGCCATTAGCATTACAGCAGAGCGAGCAAAGCGAAAGAAAGCAATAGCATAGCATAGAATTGAGTATTCGAATATTCAGTCTATTGGGAGACAGTCGTGACACTTGTATCGACGCTGACGCTGCATGTTTACAGGCGTCTATTTCGGCGTGTTTTCCGTTGGTGGGAGAGCAAATTCTGACGAGGAGTGGGGGTAACACCGACAGTGTTACCAACACCGCAGGGATACTAACACTAAGCAACTCACTTCTTCATTCTTCCAGCCGTTTGCCACCTCATTGTCAGTTGTGGCTGAGGTGTAAACAACGAGGTTAACCGGTTAGTGAGACGATGTTTGGTTTGTAATGCCAGTAGAAATAATCTTATTCTTGAGTGAATTATTCCTACGGGAAGTAATGAAATACCAAGAAGGTCGATTGAAGCATTGTCAGTTGTGGCTGAGGTGTAAACAACGATGTTAACCGGTTAGTGTAGTGAGACGATTTATAGTGCTGTGCTTGCTTTTGTGAGTCAAGAGGACTGTCTGAATTTATTGTCTTGTAAAATTTTGACTTAGCCAATTACTGTTGAGGTTTTAACGGGTGAATAAAATTCATTAATTCGATAACGTTTAGGCCGCTCTGCCTTAGACGGCTAAATGGGTTATCGCTGAAGTACTTAACGGATAAGCCATCTGGTAAATAGGCTACCAAGTTTTAAATTTTCATATTAAAATGTGTAAAAAAATCCACTGACTGTTTTAATTAAAATTAATTAATAATTTAATTTTTTTCTTTATAAGTAATAAACATTTTTGAAATTAAATAATTAAATAGGCTTATATCTTAAAGATTTAACATCATATTGAATTTGTATCGTAGTTATATTGGTGTATTATTGATCTAATTAAGTCTTTTAAATAGTCATTATTAATAATAACAACCTTCGGTATAATTTCTTTTGCCTCCGTCTCTCTTATTCGTAATACGGTCTTCAGCATTGTCCGTGATGACCGTGCGTGGTATTTGCGGTGTTGGTAACACTGTCGGCGTTACCCCCACTCCTCGTCAGAATTTGCTCTCCCACCAACGGAAAACACGCCGAAATAGACGCCTGTTGCATGTTTGGTGTTGTCCGCGTGCAAATAGCGCTTCAAGCGGGTGGAACCGGAGTGACTGGAGTCCCAACCGATTCCACCATGGGCGGGAACTTTAAAATGTTACTTCAGTGAGCGGCAACCAATTCTGAAATACATTTCGGCTGTTATAATTCGATTGAGATTTAATTTGACAATTTTTATTGTTATCAGCATTGTATAGTCAATGGCATTATTGTCAGCTGTGTTCGTACTGCACTGATGGCTGCCATCACCCGGGGCCTACGCCAAAGGTACGATGATAACTAACCAGTGATTGGGTTGTCAACTCAGGTGCCAACCACTACGAGCGCTAGTAAATCTACACCAGCGCTCCAAGCCGCTGTTCCTCGTTTAACTATAGTCCGACGGTGGTTCCGGCGGACAGCCAAAGTAGCGGAGTGTCACCGTCACGACTGTAGTAATAACCTATTATTAGACTGTGATTCAGTCAGTCACTGGACGCGTTCACGTTCATCCACCGCAAAAGAGGTTTATTTACGTTTTGCCAATCACGTGACTAATTCCAGACATTTTATTTGTGGGATTTGTCACGTGATAGGCAAAAACGTAAACAAACCGCTTTGCGGTGGATGCTTGTGAACGCCCTCATTGTCACTGTCTAGACTTAGGTCTAAGTCTAATAGGTTATTGGGAAATGGTCGTGACACTCTGCCTCTTAGGTTGTCCCCCGGAACCGCCGGGGACTCCAGCTACGCAAGGAACAGTGGCTTGGAGCGCTAGTGTGGATTTACTAGCCCTCATAGTGGTTGGCGTTCGAGTTGTCAACACAATTACAGGTGAACGCAGCCCTCAGCGCAACACGAACATAGCTGACAATAATACCCTTGACTATATAATGCTGATAACAATAAACATTGTCAAAAATTAAATTCCAGTTGAATGATAACGGTCGAAATGTATTTCCTAATCAAGATGACTGTAGTGCCCCAGGGCATACGGTACGATGTGGCAACGTCGCAATTCCCTCCGCTACTAGGCCGGCTGGACTGCGTACTGTCCACAGCCCGCACATATTCCATACTGTTTTTTTAAACAAATCTTTTGCATTTTAAAGCTTAACCTGTTATTACCTGTTACCTATGATGTCTTCGCCGTAGTCACTGGAACCAGGGAATCGTCAGAAGCTTCTTTCTTTTCCATGACTAGGTCCTGAAGTCCGGGCCGACAGTATGGTCATCGATGAACTCCTGGATGGAATAGTATGACCTATCTAGGAGATAGTTTTTGAGCTTTTTTCTAAAATATATTTTCTGGGAGCAAGTTTGAGCTCATGTATGTGGGGGTCATATGTTTTTTTTTTTAGTTTATGTTGGGGGATGTTAAGGTTATGATTTGATGGAAGGTTGTATTTATGGCACTCTTTTTTTGTTTTGTTGATTTTAGATAGTTTTATTAGTTCTAGGATGTAGAGGGAAGTAAGGGTTAGTATTCTGTTGTTGATAAAGTGTTGCTGCAGGATTGCTGCTGGTGGAGATATTCAAGGATCCGTATTGCTTTTTCTTTTCTTTTTTTTTTTTTTTTTTTTTTTTTTTTTTTGAAGGATTAGAAGTTTTTGAGTACCTCCGGCGCCACCCCATGCGATGATACCGTATCGGAGATGGGATTCGAAGAGGGCATAGTATGCTGTTTTTGCTGTTTTTTAGTTGGTGATAATTTTAATTCTTCTCAAGGCATATATAGGATCGAGGATAGTTTTCTGTGTAGACTGTCAATGTGGTTGGACCAATTATTTAGATTATTATCTAAGACAATTCCCAGAAACTTTGTTCAGATGGTGAGGTCTTGGAGTTGTTGATTTGTAGCTGTGATCCTGTTTGTTGATCGAAGTGGTTTGGAGTGGTGGCTGAAATTATGGTTGTATCGTCAGCAAACATTATACAAGTTTTATCTTCTGTTATGTTCTGGGGGAATTAGTTTATGTAGATAAGAAAAAAACAACGGGCCTAAAATTGAGCCTTGTGGGATTGTTCCTGATATTGTTTGTTTCATGTTTGACCTGACCTTAATTTCCATATTTTCCAGTAGGTATTCGATTTCGACCTGCTGTTCTCTGTTGGATAAGTAGTCCTCAATCCAATTTAAGGCTTTGCCCGTGATGTTCATTTCCTTGAGTTTTTTTATGAGGGTGTTCCTTTCTAGGCTGTCAAATGCCTTCTGGTGATCTAGGAAGGTACCAGCTGCAGACTTTCCCTCCTCCCAAGCTTTGGATATGTTTTCGCAGAGTTGGTTTAGTGCTGTGTTCACCGACTTTCCTTTTCTGGAGCCATGTTGGTTGTCAGATAGTAAGTGAGAAGTCTCAAGATGCTGAAGGAGTTGATTGTAGCATTGACTTTGTACACTAGTGTACAAAGTCAATGATTGTAGACTACCTTGTCTAGGTATTTGGATGTGGTGGGTAAGATTAGATTGAGATGGGGCGATAATTCTCTATTTGAGTGATTTCTCCTTTTTTTGCTTGGGGTAGACCAAGGCTGTTTTCATTTGATCAGGGACTATGGCTTGGGTCAGGGATGAATTTATAATATCCAGCAGCGGATTAGTAATTTCATGTTGGCAAAATTTTAAGATTTTGTTAGGTATTCCATCGATTCCAGCTGAGGTTTTGGGAGGGAGAGAGTTGAAGATGTTGTTGAGTTCTTCCTGAGAGACGGGGGAGAAGCTGGTCAAGGCCTGGGGTCTGTTTGCTGGTAGTGGAGGGGGATCTTTAGCTTGAGGTTGGGGCTGGTTGTTTATCGGGTTTTCGTTACCCTTCTTTATGAAGTAGTCATTAAGAGCATCTCCGATGGCTTTGGGATCAGTAATGATTTTGTTGTTTAGGTTAAGTTTTATGGATTTCTGTATTGCATTTTTACAGGGTCTTTCCTTGTTTATGATTTCCCAGATTTTTTTATTTCTATTTGTTGCCGAATTTATTTTGTCCTGTATAAATGTTTTCTTTTAACATTTTATTTCAAAATCGTAGCCTGCTTTGAGTTGGATATAGGAGTTTTTATCACATACGGATCCTGTGAGGTGGTATTTGCCTTGGCATTTGTCAGAAGAGTTTTGAACTTCGTCAGGTTTTCATCCCAAAAAGCCTGTTTTGACTTCCTGTTTCCTATAGGTTTAAGTGTGCGGGGCATAATGACGTCCATTTCATACTTGATAGTTTCAATAACGTTTGTGCATTTGTTGTTGACGGATGTGACGTTGAGAACATCAGTCCAGCTTTCCTGCTTAAGCCTACACTTGAGAGCATTTAGGCTATCATTGTTAATTGATTTTGTTAGTCTTTTAAACGGTTTATGTGTGGGTTTTTTATGTCAACTTCTAAACTGACCCCGTGTGGCTCGGGATTTGGTTAGGCCTACTATGAGTCTTTACTTCGAGGATTCCCCTAAGATTTGTAGCGCAGATGTCTATACTAGTCTTTGATTGAGGGTTGATCCTGGTGTAGGAAATCGGGATGGGTCTGATGTCATATTCCAATAAGAAGTCTTGAAGATTTTTGGATTTTTCATTTTCTTTAGATAGGTCAATGTTTATATCCCCCATGATTATAAGATTTTTAGGCTGACTGTCTGGGAGTCCAGGAGTTTAGCAAGCTGATTGTAGAATTCTTCAGAGTTGTAGCCAGGCGGGCGATAGAGTCCGATGAGTGGTGTTTGTTCATTTCCTATTTTGGCTTTTGCTGCTGAGAATTCAGCAGTAAGTTCTCTGTTAAACGAGCTTACATCAATTTCATTTGTTTCCATGTGTAGATTGTCGTGCTTGTAGATGGTAATATCTCCCCATCTTCTCTCTTTTCTTGAGGTAGAGGCTATCAGGGTGAAATTTTCAATTTGAGTGGCAGATAATTGTTCTGTAGTTAGACCGTGTTCGGTAATTATCAGAACATCTCGTTTAATAGGTGTTATTTCTACTTGGAGTTTGTCAGGTTTAGTTGATAAACCTCGGCCTATGTTAAGGTGGAAGATTTTGAGTTTGTTGTTTTTGGGATTTAAGGATTTTGGGTCTTTATTTGTTGAGGACGAGGCTTTTTGTCTTCCCTATTCTGATGCTGGGTATAGGTTTCTTGGTTTGGTTTTGCGGGGTCAGTTGAGTCTTCGGCAGCATGATGTTTGCAGGGGTTAGGCTTTACTGTTTCTTCTTTGGAGGTGGGTGAGTTTATATCTTGCTGATTGGTATCAAGTTGTGTGGTATTGATGGGGTTATGTGCCTCATTTATTGTTTCCTGGGTGATTCCTGGCAGCAGGCAGTTTGGAGGGTCGGAGCGCCGCTGGTGAGTAGGGCAGGAGATGGGGTCTGTCTTCATGTTGAATACCTGATGTGAGTTTTGAGTCAAGTCAGTCTTGCTAAGTAAGTGTTGTGCTATCTTCTTCGCTCCAAATTTATTGAAGTGTATTCCGTCCCTCCCATAGTCATTCTCACTTAGAATCATGTTTAAGTCGATAAATGTTGCTTCATAATTTTCGCACATAAAGTGGAAAGCCTTGTTTATTTCATGAATATGTCCATCTATTACATCTCTTCTAAAAGGAATGCTGTTAATGTACCATTTTGTGTTTGGGAAGCCTTTAATGTTTGCATCTAGAGTGTACCATAGGGGCCTCGATCATGACCTGATTTTGGGGTTTTAGCTGTGGGGGCATTATTTGACTAAAAATTTTGGATTACTTTAGGTGGGAGGGTCTTGAGCGAGCCCAGATATCTGTTACAGTCCTGTTTCTTTCCTCCGGGGATTATTTTTGAGACTATATTTTGCTTTGAGTCGTGTTCGATGATATTCAAGGCCACCCGGAGAAGCGAGTCGCTGATGATGAGTGCATCGGGTTGTTCAGTCATCCGAGGTGTAGAGGGATGTGGTGCTGGTGGGGTTGCAGTGGGCATCCCAACAGGCGGTGGTCCCGTCATCGGTTTGGGCTGGTCCTCATCGCCAGTCCTTGCGAGAGGTAGGTGGCTGGGTTCCGCGTGATTTAAGGTGTTCTTCTCTAAGGGTGCTGCTGCGGTTTTCAGTCGCTCCGGTTGCCAGTCGCTGTTGGGTGGTTTGTCACTTTGCGAGGTGTCCTTGATTAGATCGTGGGTTTTGTTTTCCAATTTGTAGATTATTTCCATTTTTTGGCATTTTTTCCGTTTTGTTATGCATTTTCTTGTTTTTGGGCTTCTAGTTGGGACTGAAGGTCTTTAATGTCCTCCATTAAGATTTCTATAATCTTGTCTAGTTGGTTAGGTGTCTGAGGATTCATCGTTTAAAAACGTTTAATAACGCTTTCATCGTTTAAAACATATAAAATAATGCAAAAAATTTCTTATAATAATTAACTTTACTCGCAATCAAAGAATAAACTAATTATTTTTTTCAATGGAATAGCACTATAATAGGCCTTCCAACTTAACTTCTACAAAATAGTTGACAATAATGACAATATTTGTTTGCTTGATTTTGTTGCAAGTTATTTCATTACGCCTTTTCGTGTTTTTATTCATGGGGATGTTGGACTTGATATTCTTTGTTGATGAGGCCTAGATAGAAGATCCTCTCCACTTTTTGAGACTTTGATTCTGGTTTTCACAATATGTGAGAAGGAAACACCGTTTGAAAGTGAGTTTAAACCTAGTTAAACCCCTTTAGAATAGAATAGAATAGAATAGAATATATTTTATTTTTCTGAAAGACAATACATGTAATACAAACAGAAATACAGACAATATTTATCTACTACATACGTATAATAATACATAGTGTCTTATTTTCCAGGAACAATAGTTTCTGTTTTAAACTTAATAGTGTACTTAATATTAAATACAACAGATATAAGTTACACGCATGTACAAAAAAAGCAAACATAATAATATTTTTCTTTTACCTTGTCCGTCAGAAAAATTTAGGGCCTCAAAAGGCAAAGCCTGTGGAGAGGTTCCTTATATTTACATTTCTTAAAATCTAGGCAAGAGAGTGATAATCAATTTATCATAAAAAAGTAATAGATATTTCCCACTTATACATAATTAAAGAAAATACAACCAAATTACACAAGTAAAAGACTGAATGTTTAGTTTTTTTTAGAAATTAAACAGTATTCTTATCAAAATGCTAATTTATACATATTTTTACATCTGTATTGTTAACAGAAAACCAATGTTCTCGTGTTGTAGCAGCCAAACTTTCAGTTTTCTTGTAAATAAATGTACACTCTTACAATTTACAATATATTCTGGGAGGTAACAAAATACTTTTGGTCCAAGAAAGCAATAGCTTCTTGTAAACATAGTTAAATTTGGCTTTGGGACTTCAACCCTTTCCTTTTTTCTTAATTTCACTTTATATTCAATGTTCATAATTGGTAAATTTCCACTTAAAATGTAAAACATTTTTAAAACTTTATGTACAAACATATATTTTAAGGGTAGGACGTTTAGATTTAAAAATAAAGGCCATGATGGTTCCATTTTGCGTTTTCTTTTTATTATTCTTATAAATTTTTTTTGTAAAGTATATATAGGCTTAAGTTTGGTTTCAAATGCCCCACCCCAACAGAAAATCCCATAATCTAACCTACTATTTACTAATGAAAAGTATAGCATTCTTAGAATATTCTCTGTACAGAAATCTCGCAAAAAATAAAAATACCTAAGAGTACTATTCAATTTATTTTTTAGGGAATCTATATGTTTTGACCAGTTTACCTCTTGATCTACAATTATACCGAGATATTTTATGCTGTCAGTTTGATGAACTACAGCACATTTAGAAGAACACCGAGTATTCTGACACAAACAACTAGTGCATTTATATATTATATTGTTCGAAAAGTGTTTTTCATCTCTTAGACTGAAATTAATAAATTTGGTCTTTTCAGGGCTCAATAACATGTTATTTTTTGTAAACCACCATTGTAGGGCTTTTAGGTCCAATTCCATTGCTTGCTCTATATCAGTCCAGCTATTATTGACATAACACAAAGCAGTGTCATCTGCAAAAGATGTAATTTTGCCTATTAAATTTGCATCGCACAAGTCGTTTATGTAGATTAAAAACAAAATGGCTCCCAACACTGATCCTTGCGGCACCCCGTTTGTAACTACACCTAGCTCACTATACGTATTATTAATTTTGACACATTGTTTTCTGTTTTTTAAATAGCTTTCAAACCAATAATAAACATTTCCCCTTATACCACAGTCATAAAGCTTACTTAATAAAATTTTATGATCAACAGTGTCAAACGCTTTTTTTATATCTAAAAATATTCCGCTAACTTTTTTCCCGCTGTTTATACCATTATAAACGTTGTCCATAAAATTTTTAAGCGCGATTTCTGTATTTAATCCCTCTCTGAAACCAAACTGCTTCTCACTAAAAAATTTTGTTTGTTCTAAGAATTTGACTATTTTTTTCTTCATTATTTTTCAAATACTTTAGCAAAGGATGAGAGTAAAGAAATAGGCCTAAAGTTATTACACTCTGTGACTATTCCAGTTTTATGTAGAGGAATCACCACAGCAGTTTTTAATGTATCTGGAAAGACACCCTTTACAAAACTAAAATTAATTAAATACACCAGTACATCTACTATTTTGGGATACATAATTTTGATCAAACCTGAACTTATATTGTCTATTCCAGGTGAAGTTCCATTTTTCAAAGATTTAATTACATAACACACATCTTCTGCAGTCACAGGGTCAAGGAACATTGATCTGCATGAGAACTTCGTTTTAAAATTATTCTTCACATCACAATCATAAAAACTATTTGGCTTGGTTTTATTTATTTCAAGTTTCTTAACTACAGATAAGAAAAAATTATTAAATTCATTGCAAACTAATTTAGTATCACTGACAATACTACCATTTACACTCAAAAAATTTATCGAAGTTTTTTTTACCTTTTGTCCTGTCACCTCATTTATCACCTTCCACGTTGTTTTAGTATCGCCATTACATTTTTGAAAAAGATTTTCATAATAATTATTTTTTAATTTTAGGACTTCTATCTGTAATTTATTTTTATATTTTTTAAAATATGATTTTAATTTTTCATTATGGGGATGATTTTTTACTTTATCATATATTTTTTTCTTCAATTTAATTTTCATACAAATATAATTGTTCATCCAAGGTTTTATTTTGCTCACGGAAGTTTCTTTATTTACTAATTCTACTTTACTTTCCAGAATAACTGTTTGAAGCTTATCATGAAATACATCAAAGGCAAGGGAAGGGTCATTTTCATTATAAACATTTGTCCAATCTACCTTATCTATTTTAGATAAAAGTTTTGCATAGTCTACACGATAAGAAAGCGGATAAGGACAGCCCGCTGTAGAGGCTGTTCCTCTGTCCGTCTCACTCGCACATACTTGCACCCTGGCCACTATCATTGAGTGGTCAGTGATATTAGCATGTATCACTCCTACATTAACTTCAACTATTGCCTTATTCGCTACCTTAGCAAAGAAATGATCTATACATGAAACAGTATTGTCTGTGATTCTTGTTGGCTCTTTAACCAAACATTCAAACCCATTAAAAGAAAGAATCATATTATAATTGTCATTAGTCAAATTATTCTCTAATAAATTGTAATTAATATCTCCAGTAAGAAAAACATTTTTTTGTAGTTTAAAATATTTGTGATTGGTCTCAAAATAATTACAAATTTCGTCTACAAACATATCTTTGTGATATCCATGCAATCTATATATGGCTAATAAACAAAAAACTTCTGAAAGGAATGTAAATTCAATTTTTAATACGTCAGCTGATTGGAAATTGACTGGATCACACGATTTTAGTTCAATATCAGATTTTATGTAAACAATTGTTCCTCCAGCTCTACTTTCATCATTTGGTTTTATGTAACTTATATAATTCGGAATTTGATAAAAGCCCAACTCACAATTTTCTATCCAGACCTCAGTTAAAATAATAATTTCAGGTAACAACAATCTGCCGTTCAACTCTGTCAAAAAAAGGTCAAAATTTTTCCTTATGCTACGGATATTTTGATGTAAAATAGAAAAACTTTCCATTTATTTAACAGTTGATAAATGATATCCACATATATTTATAAAACAAATACAAATATTACCACTAGTGTATGAAGTTACTTTAAAGTATTCATTTTCAAGACCTTTATAATAATTCCTAATACTAAAACTACTAAAAGTTGATAAGATATTTATAAAATTCAGAATCATATGAATTTATAACTTTATGTTAAAAATCATAAAATATAATACACAAACCACATTTTTACTCATCCTGGATAAAAGAAAAAATTATGAAACTTAACATTTGTTATTTTGAACTCAAAATCAAGCTTATTACTAATAAAATTAATACAAATTATTTACCTGATAAAACAACAAACTACAGTAAAGAGACACAGTTTACGATTCATTTCAAGTCTTCCTGAGATGTAACGACTACGACTGGTGCATTGTCCTCTTTCCTTAAAAATATCTTGCCGTTCTTCACCCACAGGTACTTATAATTTTTTTCCTTCTTGTAAGCCCTCGCCAATGCATGAAGCTTCCTCCGGGACGGTGACAATGATTCATTGACGTAAATTGGAAGATCGTCTGTCCTACCAATATGTCTGGTCGATAATGTTCGCTTAGCACGCTTTTTCTTAAGAAATTCCTCTTTGTCTGTACGGCGCACAAATTTTACAATTATTCCTGGAGGCAGGTTACTTCCACTCTTTCTTGCACCCAATCTATGACATGTGTCTACCATCGAATCAGAGATTTCCATATCTATAGCCTTTCCAATATCCCTTACAATACTCAAAACATCCTCTGTTGTAGAAAAAGGAATGCCCTGTATCTCCACACAATTGATACGAGAGTATTGTTCAATATCTTCTAAGCGAGCTTCTAATAATTTAATTTTTTTCTTCAGTTCGTTGTTTTCAGTTGTAACATTTTCGACAAGTTTCAACAATTTTTCATTTTGCTCATGTTGGGCTTTTAGAGCCTTAGTGTTTTCCTCAAGCTGCAAATTCATAGCTTCGTAAGCATCATTAAAACTTTTTTCCTGATTTTTTTGGCTATCTCTTATTTCTGTTATCACGGTCATTTAATTTTGTATGTTGCTTTCAGGTATGTAGGCCTATTTAACTTTTCAAAATTTCCCGCCATTTTATTAACATGGCGGCGAACTTTAAAATTTCTTACGGAACCCCCTACATTTTATGGTGTTTTTGACATTGTTATGTAATTTTAAGACTGTTTAATACTTTGACATTTTTCTCTAAACCTAACGGTCGTGGAGGTGAAGGCAATAAAATTTTACTTTGAGTTCCATTGGAATAAAATGAGGCTAACTTTATCCACCCATATCTCCAAAACCCTTCATAAAATAATAATAAAAAAAAAACTCAAGAATAAAAATGTCTTAGAACTATGATTCAAGAACATTAAGCTCATAAAAATTATCATTTACGCTAAATTAACTTCTTTCCAATATGGCGGGCAAAAAATAAAAATTTCAAAAATTTGATAATATTAGATGAAAAATGTTCTAAAACATCAATTTAAGACATTTTTATTCCTGAGTAAAGTATTTCAAACACTTTGTAAATTTTTATGCCTAACAACCTATTCCTATCACGACCAATAATTTTTTTACCAATAATTTGCCCTACCTCGATGTTTTAATGGCCATGTTCCATCTGTAAGAGATTGGGTCCATAGGCCTACCATGTAAACGCATATAATGGTGAAATATAAAGTGAATGGTTCATTTAAACGGAAGTTTGAAATTATTTTAATATTGGTACAAACAGATCTATTTCACCCACCTCATTCAAATGGAAATTTATTCAGCCCCCAGAGCGGTCCCGACCACCGTGTTAATGTGACATCGGGGGCTTACCTATTCAAGCTCCAAATACTTATTCATCGTTGGAAGAAGTTCTTAAACCTGTTTTAAATTTCAACATATTGAAATTGAACCTTTCAAATATTTGTTTTATGTTTGTACTTCTTAAACTTGTAGTTAAGTATATTTTGATAACATTTAAAATGTTAAGTGAAACAAAATATTAGGTTCAATTAAATTAAATTTAACAATAAATATTTTACCCCTACAAGCTATGATAAAATTCGCGATGTTCTAGTTATTAATTACAACTTTTACTGACCCTTATCCTATACTCTTATACGAGCAATGTTTGCTTGTTTGCTTGTTTGCTTGCTTGCACAATTATCTCAAAAACGGCTCCGACGATTTCCTTCAAATTTTGGAATATGGGGGTTTTGGCCACCAGAAATCGATTGGAGCTGGTCCCATAGCTGGGAAAAATCCGGTTTTCGCGCTAGAGCCCTTCAAAGATCCCATGTTATCCTTATGGAAATTTTTTAACTGAACAAAAATCAGCTGATAACTGTAGATAAAATAAACCAATGTGTTACATCTTTAACCTGTGGTTTTAGGAAAATCATACCAATGTGCAGCAAACCTTCCGCCTGGCGAGTGAGCGGAGCGAACGAGCTTTGTGTGAGAAACGATAGTAATAATTTTACCGAGCTTAAGCTCGGTCCCCCTGGTACTTATTCCTAAATAGAGAATCGATGTAGTTGGTTCTGTACTCGAAACAACACACACACACACCTATTGTCACACCTCACACCTATTGTCACACCTCACACCTATTTGCTTATCCTCCTAAAATTGCTAAAAACGAACACCGCAATAAGGGAAATAGTATCATCGGCGATTAGAATCAGCCCAAGGCTGACAGCTCTACTCGTAGATAAATAAAAGTATCAAATCAAACAAATCCCTACTAATATTATAAATACAAATTTCCGGATGTTTGTTCAAAGCCATACTATACAGGCCTAACTGCTAACTATAGTAAGATGCACGAAAATAGTCCGATGGAAATTTTAAAAGCTGTTTCCCCCCTCACCCCCTCTCGCCCTGCAATGTTGTCATTTGTGGTTATGTTTACCATGTGTAATACAGTATAAAAATGTGTTTCAGAGTAAATTTGGCAACAGTGTATCGACTCTCATCGGACTATTTTCGTGAATCCTACTATAGCTATGGCGTCATTTTGGTACACGTATATGACGTAGTAGCCTAAGTTTGGACATCGCTTTCTGATCTACATCTGGAAGCACCGTCCACGCGGGTAGCGATGAGGAATCATGGCCAATTTGCAGTTAGGCCTGAGTAATCTTGTATGGCTTTGGGTTTACGCTTTCCTGCGGAAACTACTCAACTGATCATCATTAAACTTTGTACACATATTCTTGGAGGTATATCAGAAATAAAATGGGATACTTTTATTGAAGATATGTTTTTTTTTGCTGTAGATAAAAATTATTTGTCAACCAATTTGTTATCTATTCCATTTTAATAGAGATCGCCCCATGGTCGAAATTAGACCAAATATAACTTGATCTGGACCTAATTTATTAAAAATATTTTATAACTGGTGCACCAGTTCTTCCTAATTTCATGACATCATTTTCTATTACAACAGATGTCTAATGGTTCAATCAATTACCTTTCTTCCATAAGATTAACATTGGAAATTTGAAAGCCCTGGGTGTAGGCCTGGAGACCGATGTAAATTATAATGTGATTCTGCTCATCTACAGGACGATAACTTTCTAACGCTCCTTTCACACATCATGGTTTTGCCCGTACGATTAAAAATCGCACGGCGGACATTCCAATAGAATCTTATGAGACCTTTCACACAGGCCCAGCGACGGTTTTTAACCAGCTGCCACTTACTTGTACGGTGTGTTGGACGGTTTTTAAATCGTACGGTTTTTTCCCGCACGGCTAAAAACGTGATGTGTGAAAGGAGCGTAACGGTATGCGCGTATTTCTCCTACAATGCACACTAGCCGAGAAAAAGGAGGAAAAGAAACATGCTTGCCTAATTGATTATTTATTTGTTGCTAAGCAACAAATTCCATAAAAACTTCCAATTTTAGGTATTCTAACGAAATTTCTTATGATGGGTGAGCGTGACAGCGGTTGAGCGCGATAGCGAGCAAGCGTAGCGAACGGGCTAAACCTAACGGCCAGTAACACGAGCGAAGCCACGGGAAAAGCTAGTACTTTATAAATACCGGTGTCCTACTAATTTATTTTGACCGAGCTGTTTACCCGTTCCTCTTAGGGGGCTGTTTACACTGAGAGAAACGATAGTACTAAATCAACAATCATGTCACTTATGTGAATTCGGATGTTTCATCATTCGTACGTATGAATTGCCATGCACGTTTATTTATAAATCAAGAACCAGGGGGACCGAGCTTAAGCTCGGTAAAATTATTACTTTCGTTCTCACGCAAAGCTCGGTCGCTCCGCTCACTCGCCCTATTAATTTTTAAGACGAGCTCGTTCGATTCGCTCACTCGCCAGGCCCAAGGGTGCTGCACTTTGGTATAATTTTCCTTTAAAGATATAACACATTCGTTTTATCTACAGTTATCAGCTGATTTTTGTTCAGTTTAAAAACCTCCATAAGGATAACATGGGAACTTTAAAGGGCTCTAGCGCGAAAACCGGATTTTTCCCAGCTATGGAACCAACGCCAATCGATTCCCGGTGGTCAAAACTCCCATAATCAACAAAAAAATAAAAATCCTTGGAGCAAAAAAAAAAGTTTGCCCGTATAAAACGGAGCTTGTTTTAGAGTATAAGATAAGATAATTACACCCGACCAATGCAATACAGTATTTTGGTTATAAGTATTCACCCAGAACTACACTACCATTTACAACTGTTCATCAACAGATGTTTAAAATACTCCCCAATCTTCTAAATATATAAAAGGCAAATCCCTCACTCACTCACTGACTCACTCATCACTAATTCTCCAACTTCCCGACTAGCTAGAGTGCTGAAATTTGGTATACTCATTCTTTAGGCTCAAAATAGGAAAGTCTTACTATTTTCATATTAATATTCACAAAGTTCTACGCCCTAGACGTCCTCAAAGATACCATGCTATTCTTATGGAAGCAACATTTTTGTATTCTAACATATGATTATGGAAATTGAATTATTTTTGTTTACATCTGCCACATGATGATTTCATTCAAGAAAATGCTTATAAGCATAGAAATAACCAGGTGTGAGATATAATGTTTATTTATGTTTGTCATTGTCAAGATTAGAGTGATGTACTATAAATTTTAGTGTGGTGTACTTTGGTTGTATTAAGTGCAGTTTACTTTATTTCGTATTTTATTACTATATAGGCTACTCTTTTACTGTTCATAGGTACTAACAAACTGTTTTGCAAATATCGGTTTTGAAGCACTTAAGGGCTCCGCCACACTGGATTTCAAAATTACTTTAGGCATTCGCAGGGTTGCTCACTAAGAAAGTGTTTTACCATTATAGTTTTCGAAATTGCTTAGGGCTCTACCTCAAAGAAGCTGACAATTACTGTATAGCCTTTGTGTGTTGAAATTTGACAAGGACGATTATCTTATCTCATAGGTACTATCTAATCTAAGAAACGTTTTGCAAATATAGTTTTGAAGCCCTTTAGGTCTTCGCCCCACTGTACTTTCAAATTACTCTAGGGCCCACGGGGTTGATATATGATGGAGGATTCCCTTTGCTCATGGGTACTCACTAAGAAAAGGGTTTGCAAATATAGTTTTTAAAGCACTTTAGGGCTCTACCCCACTGGATTTCAAAATTACATTAGAGGGCCTTCGCGGTTTTGAAGTTTGACATGGACATTCCTCTTTGCTTGAAATTTGACATGGACGTTCCTCTTAGCTCATAGGTGGGTTACTCACTAAGAAAAAGGTTTTTCAAATATATATATATATATATATATATATATATATATATATATATATATATATATATATATATATATATATATATATATTGAAATTGTTTAGGGCTCCGTCCCACAAGTCTTGAAAATTACTCTGGGCCTGCGGGGTTGAAAGTTGACGTGGTTCCTCTTTGCTCATAGTTGCTCACTAAGAAACAATTTAGCAAATTTACTTTCGGGCTCCACCCCACTGAACCTCAAAATTACCATATATGCTAAGGTATTAAAATCTAACGTGGATGCTCCGTTTTGCAAATAGGTGCTCACTTAGAAACTGTTTTGCAAATATAGTTTTCGAAGTTCTTTAGGGCTCCACCCCATAGGACTTCAAAATTAATCCAGGGGCTTCCCCCCACAAATCCTCAAAATTACCATAAATCCTACGGTGTTAAAGTTTAACGTTTATGTTCCGTTTTGCTAATAGGTGTTTACTAAGAAACAGTTTTAGAAATATAGTTTTTTATGTTCTTTAGCTCTCCGTCCAACATGATTTTAAAATGACTGTAGGGCCTACGGGGTTGAAATTTGACATGGTTGTTCTTTTTTTGCTCAATGGTTCTTATTAAGAAAATGTTTTGCAAAATTCCTTCAGAGCTCAACACACAGTACTTTGTTGTTTTAATGTCATTCTTAAGGAAGAAGATTGTGTTGCTCTTTTAAAGATTTTATTACCTAAAAAATAAATTCGATCACGGGCGAAGCCGTGACGGGAAACAGCTAGTTTTATTATAATGGGCAAATTTAAAATGTCAATGATAGATGGTGCATTTATCGTAAACCCTACTCTCACCAATTTTTGGCGGAAACAATTACAAACCAGTCCCTATCCAACAATACCTAAAACTTGAAAATCGGTTGAAAATTGTAATAGGAGTTCTCTTTTAACAAAAAAGCCTTAGCGTATTAAATTTTTATAGATAGATTCCTTCTTGTAATAATACATATTCTCTAAACCTTGGTTATGAGTGCAATTATGTTCTATATAACTGTTTCATGTGATAATTACGTGAGTAGATGTTTTATTCGTTTCTGTGACCTAAAGATCTTATATTTATAAAATATATGTTTGTTTCAATCTAATTGGTTTGTACTATACTGAAGAAATAAAGCGAAATAAAATAAACACTTATCATAAGCCGTGAATGCAATTGAAAGAAAATTGCGCAGAGTGGTAAGGTTTCTGGGAATTATTTCGTTTGAGATCAAAGCATTCCACGCGTAGCATTAAATAAATGTTGAGTCAGCAGCGGCCGTCTTGCCTCAAACCCCTCAACCCGATCATTACAACAAACACAAGTGAAAGTGTCGCAGTGTTTAACGTGACATGAATTGAAGTAAAAGTAATTATTTGTAAAAAATTACGTTCCATAGTTTAATGTTTTTATTTTTTATTTTAAATCCCAAACAAATGCTCTTTTTGTTTATAAGTCTAAAGTTACAGCAATTACGAAATTTTGAAAATGCCGTAGTTTAACTAAAGAAGCAAAAAAAATCACTTTTCATAAGTATTTTTGCTATTTTTTCTTCCTGGATGCATAATTGCTATAATATGTTTGATTTATTTTTATTGATGCATCATTATGCAGATTGTAGGACTAACACAATTGCTACGTCAACAAAGTTGGATTTGTATAAATACGATCTAGTTTTAAAAAGCAACGCTGTATTAGGCTGATAAACTTTGGTCTTCCACTGTCCAACTTCAAGCGTTTAGTAATTTAGCCCTTCTTTAAATTGTATAGGCCTACTCACTTTTTACTTACATGATATGATACTTTGTAGTCTATCACAGTAGTGGAAAAAGGGGGCTGCTGGCTCACTTCAAGGTCACCTGAGGGATGACGTCATCGAGGTCAATGACCTCACCGATGACGTCATCGATGACGTCATCGATTGCGTCATCGATGACGTCATCACTAATGACGTCATTTCTATGACGTCACACCCATGACGTCACAGAAATGACGTGCTGATGACGTCATCACCCCTTACGTCATCAAAATGACGTCACCGACGCCACTGAGGTCAAGGTCACGCAGAAACTTAAAATTTTTTGGCACTTTTGCCGTTTCTCGCACTACGCTCCGAGTTTCAGTCAGAGTCCCCGTGACCTCGACCACTTGGAGCGAATTTTCGACGAGAAACGGCAAAAGTGCCAAGTTAAACCCGAGTTTCTGACATGACTCTGCCTAAATGGGCAATCGGTAATCCCTCAGGTGACCTTGAACTAGCACAACACCCCCAATTTCATAT
Source organism: Neoaliturus tenellus (assembly GCA_030545055.2). Lineage (NCBI taxonomy): Eukaryota > Metazoa > Arthropoda > Insecta > Hemiptera > Cicadellidae > Neoaliturus > Neoaliturus tenellus. Next base: position 99,420,506 of record CM061536.1, on the reverse strand, counting down.
TACTGTGACCTCAAAAACTTAACAACGGAGCGCCGACACCGATGCGCACCCCACGACAGCCACCGAGTGACTGACTGTCAGGCTCTGTGTATGCTAGGTATATTGGCTTGAGAGACTAAGACTCTAAACTGTCAGGAATGGGAGTAACTAACTGAATTTTGCAAGGAAAAGTCATTTCATCCAATATTTTAAACAAATCCTCATCAGTAAAACTGACATTAGTCTGTTTTGTATAAAACTTAGGGTGTCCGCGCAACAGTTTGCGCCACTTAGCTAAAGTTGAAACTCTCTTAACTTTCAGTGGTGGACAGTGAGCAACTAATAAAGTCTTAACACGGCTAAGTTTCTTACCTAAAGCGTCCCGCGACATGGCTTCCCCTCACAAAAGTCCGCACAATACTGAGAGACTGCTTGTAGCGCATGAGTCAAGGGAAAAGAGGTGGGGGAAACAGCAGGAGTGGGGGAAGGTCACAGTGGCGGGGGAAGGTGAGGTGGTACGCTGGAGTTTCGCATCACTTCACCATGAGCTGTCCTACAGTCAACACACTGTTCTCTTGGCCCGAGTTGGCACTAGAAGAAACATTTCTGTACAGCTTAGGCTGTGAGAGCCGAGGAAGCAAAGTCAAAGTAGAAATTGTGTTAAACTCCAAGATGAAGAGTCTCCTAAATAAACTAATTGTATCCTTGCAATCTCCTATAACATTAGAGAAATACCACTTTATTAAGCGACACCTTATACTTTGGCAAAACGAAGCAGAAATGGAAAAGATTACAGTAAAATTAATTTAACTTAAAACTTGGACTGGACACTCATGGCGATACCACGTGGCGTGCAAACGCCACCCTAAACATTACAAGTTAGGTTATTGAGCACCTCTGGTATGATAACCGATGTGCTAGAGTTAAAGTGTGATGACCTTGAGTCAAAACACTGAAACACTACAAGTCGATATCGTCCCAGAGTCAAAGTGTAGTGACCTACATTCAGAACTTGTAAAATTACTTACATATAGAGAGCTAGAGAACAGCGAGACGCACCGCATGGAAGCCGGAGACATACTGGCGAAGCGGTGTTGCGCAGCCTAGGGACCCAGTTGTGGTGGGGGTATAGCCAACACTTAGAGTACAAGTGTTGTGGGTGACCTTGACCCACTTAACTTAGTCAACCCCCCCCCCCCACCCCCACCCCCCCCCACCCCCACCCCCACCCCCCCCACCCCACCCCCCCACCCCCCCACCCCCCCCACCCCCACCCCCACCCCCACCCCCACCCCCACCCCCCCACCCCCACCCCCACCCCCCCCCCCGGGAACTTTTTTTTTTCGAAAAAATTTTTGACCTTGACCAAAAAGTTTTTTGCTCCGGACGAGAAGTGCTCAATTGTGTGTTGTAAGTGTGTTATATTTTTCTAAAGTGTATACGCTTGTTGTAGCATTTCCCCCTTGAGCTTTTGCAATGCTCAAAGTAAATCGTAAAGACAGGGAACGGGAGTAGGCCCCCCGTGTAAAGTTACTTTTGTATAATTGTTAGGCTCCTCTCATGCATGCTTCAATGCGGCTGAGAACTCTCATGCATGCTTCAATGCGGCTGAGAAATAGGAGTTGGTCCGTTTGTACGCCTATATGGGGGTAATGAGCCGATGGCCTCTGCACTCGGACCGAGGACGTAAGCCACTAGGGTGTCCTCAGTTAGTTTCCCTTCCGGAAACTCAAAATTATGTAAATGAAACTTTGTTAGCTATTTGTGTTTTTTAGTCCCCAAGGCCCCCGAACATTCGTGGTTCGCCATGGATGTACGGGGGCCGACATTTTTTAATGTCCGTGTGGCCTTGACCTACAAAGACTTGTAAAAATTCAATGCATTGTAAATTAAAAAATATTAAAGATAGGTTACGGGAGTAGGCCCCCGTGTAAAGCCTATTTTAATTATCGGTAGGCTGCTGCCAGGCATGCAAAAGGTTGCGGATGGCATCTGGGAGCATGTCCGTTTGTACGCTGGCATGCAAAAGGTTGCGGCGGCCTCTGCACTCGGACGAGGAGGTAAGCCACTAGGGTGTCCTCAGTTTGTTTCCTTCTGGAAACTCAAAATTACGTAAATGAATCTTTGTTAGCTACTGAAAGACAATGCAGTAAATGTTTACAAGTCTTGCGTGGCGAAGGGTACACGACATTGGATGTTGCCTTGTTGTCATAGTTGGGTCTCTTCGGAGGCTACAGCGATGACAACTCAAGTGCCCCAGGTGGGGCTTAATTTTTTTAAAGTTTTTTCGTGACCTTGACCTAAATACAGTAATGACCCCCCCCCCCCCGAACTTTTTAGAGAAAAAATTTTGACCTTGACCAAAGAGTTTTTTGCTCCGGACGAGAAGTGCCCAAACAAAAAAAAATTTGTACAAAGTAGTGGATTTAGACCAAAGATCATTGGTTTATCAAACCTGTTGAAGAATAAATTGAAAATGGGTGTTTAAAAGTCAAATCTACTACATGATTGATAAACTGGATGTATATGACGTCACCTTCCCCCACCCTTAAACCTCGGGTATAAAGGGACCCAGTTGAGCGCGCTGCTCATTATTGCGTGGACATTCACCGAGTGCACACTCATAGCCAAACTGTAAAAATGGCTCTTTGCGATATTTGTGGTGAGTTTTTTCAAGACGAAGACATCTTTGTTTTACACCGAGAATTGTATCATGAAGAGGACAGAAAAGAAGAGATTGTTGTAAGTGAAGAAGACTTGGAGGCGTTTGATCGGTTATTGGAAAACTACCAGAAGCAGATGGACGACTGCGATAGCTATCTACAGTTACACCGAGAATTGCATCGTGAAGAGGACAGAAAAGAAGAGATTGTAGTAAGTGAAGAAGACTTGGATGCGATTGATCGGTTTTTGGAAAAACCCCAGAAGCAGGAGGACTGGGCTAGCTATTTACAGTTAATGCAAAGAAGAAGACCAAGTGTTATTCAATTTGCCGGAGCTGGACCATCTACAGCTGGAGGATTTATTGAAAAGGAAATGGAAGAAAAAAAAGTGGAAGATGTAAAACAACTGCGTACCCAAGAAGAGGATATGGAAGAAGAGGATACAGAAGAAGTGGAAGATATAAGACAACTGCGCACCACAGCCTTGCCAGGACCAGTTGTAACTCATTTCAAAATTAATAATGTGCAATTGGAATTGGAAAACTTTATAACCCAAGCTAAAAATTTAGTTGTAAAAACATTGATGGAAGAATTGGCAAGATTGAACTTTATTAAATTTGGATTGGTGTTGGAGGCTATGTTTACTAATACCGATGGTGAAAACTCACCAAGAGCATTCATTGCTAAAAACCGAACCCTTACAACCACATCTGATATCAATGAAATTCTAGAAGAATGTTTGAATGAACTGCTAATGAAACTCCAAGAACATGAAGGAAGAGGATCTGGCTGGACGCTATCATCGATCGAAGGTATGGATGTGAGGGTTCACAAGCATGGATATGGTATGAGGGGTAGCAGCTTTATCCCTCTACCAAAGAAAATTAAAGACACCAACTCTTGCAGAAATGTTACAAACGGGGATAATGAATGTTTTAAGTATGCGATGCTAACTAAGTATGTAAAACATAATCCTTGTAGAGTTGGTAGGGAATATTATGAAAACGAACACCGCTACAACTTCCGAGGAATGTCGTATCCTGTGAGTCTTAATCAAATTGCAAAATTTGAGAAACAAAATCCAGGTGTTTCTGTTAACGTGTTCGGCTTAGATGATTCGAACAATGTGTATCCACTACGAGTTGGAAAAGTGAAGCAAAGAAACCATACTGATTTATTATTGATAACTAAAGGTGAAATTTCACATTATGTGTGGATAAAAGATTTTGAAGCTTTGGTTGCACGACAATTAACCAAAAAGAAGATTAGAGTGACAGTGTGTAAGAGATGCTTTTGTTTTACAAATAAAGATTTAAAACATGGAGGATCGGACTGGTTGAAGGAACACCAAAGACTTTGTAATGACAACTATGAAGTGAAGATTAGTCTGCCGCCGCCATCTCGAGCGTTCATCAAATTCAACAAAACAGTTCACCAATATCGGATTCCAGTAGCTGTCTACGCAGATTTCGAATCCACGTTAGTACCACAGGAGCTTCCGGATGGTGAGGTGACTAGAAGAACCAAATATCAATTGCATCAACCTAACAGTTTTTGCTTATTGGTGAAATCAACTTTGCCTGAAGAACAGTTGCAAGACTATGGTTTAACATCCACTCCGATACTCTACCGTGGGGAAGAAGCCGCTAAGCATTTCGTAGACCAGTTGTATGACATTGCTGAAAAGGTGCAACGCTTATACGGTAATGTTTTACCTATGGAACCTTTGAATCAAAATCAACAAGAAGAATACAATTTGGCAACAAGATGTTATTTATGCAAGAAGAGCTTCAGTGAAGAAAATCAAAAAGTAAGAGATCACGATCACCTGACAGGGTTATACAGAGGAGCTGCTTGTAATTCATGCAATATAAATTACAAACTGCCAAACTTTATCCCTGTCGTGATACACAATCTTAGCGGCTATGACTCCCACTTCATTATCCCAGAGTTAGGACGGGATGATGGAAGAATCGAAGTATTAGCTGAAACATTGGAGAAGTACATCAGTTTCTCAAAAACAGTAGGTAAAATTAAACTTCGCTTCGTAGACTCTTATAGATTTATGTCAACTAGTTTAGCCAAATTGTCTGAGAACCTAAGAAGAGAAGATCTAAAAGAAACCAGCAAAATTGTACATGAAGATAAATTGGACTTAGTAATGCGTAAAGGAGTGTTCCCCTATGATTACATAACTTCTGCAGAAAAATTTGAAGAAACCAGTCTGCCACCGATTGAAGCCTTCAATAGCAAGTTAAATGAAAGTGCAATCACCGTTGAAGACTACAATCATGCTTGTAATGTTTGGAACCAACTAAACATTCAAACCTTAGGGGAATATTCCGACTTTTACATAAAATTGGACGTAACTCTGCTGTGCGATGTGATGGAAGAATTTCGAAACACCTGCTTCTCCGCCTATGGACTGGACCCTCTACACTCGTACACATCTCCAGGATTAGCATGGCAAGCTATGCTAAAGTCAACCAACTGTCGATTGGAACTTCTAACAGATATTGATATGGTGCTCATGATAGAATCTGGTGTACGGGGCGGTTTGACACAAGCTGTAACACGTCATGTCAAAGCTAACAACAAGTACATCCCAGGCTTCGACGAGAGACAACCATCGGTCTACCTTGGCTACTTTGACGCAAACAACCTTTATGGTTGGGCAATGTCAAATCCGCTTCCCTACGCTTTCTTCAAATGGATCGACCCGGCCACCATCGGTGACATCTCACAGATTCCAAAGAATGGTCCAAAAGGCTATATTTTGGACTGTGATTTCGAATATCCGGAGCACCTTCATGACCATCACTACGACTTGCCTCTCCTAGCCAAGACTGAAGTTTCACCGACAGGAAGATGGCCAAAATTGATGATGACGTTGGAGAATAAAGATCGGTATGTGGCTCACTACTGGGTAGTTCAACAAGCTCTTGAATTGGGTCTACGTGTAGTGAGAATTCATAGAGCAATTGAATTCACCCAGTCTTGTTGGTTGAAACCATATATTGATTCCAACACTACAAGAAGAGCTGCAGCGACAACGGCATTTGAAAAGGACTTCTATAAATTAATGAACAACGCCATCTTTGGGAAGACCTTGGAGAACAAAAGAAAACACAAAAATGTAAAATTAGTGAGTGATCCTAGGAAATTGGAAAAATTAGTGCAAAAACCAAATTTCGGAACATCCATGATTATAAACGAAAATCTAGTCGCTGTCAGTATGAAGAAAACAACAATAGTCATGGACCGTCCGTTATACATAGGTATGTCGATTTTGGACATAAGTAAAACCCTGATGTATGATTTCCATTATAACAAAATGGTTAAACACTACGGAAGGGAAAACATTGGAGTCGCATACATGGATACGGACGCGTTTATCTACTGGATAAAGACTTTGGACATGTATGAAGACCTAAGGAGTTTCCCATACAAAGACGATTTTGACTTCTCTGACTATCCGAAGAACCATCCAAATTACAATGAAAAGAATAAAAAAGTAATCGGAAAATTTAAAGATGAAGCAAATGGAATGCCTTTAGAAGAAATAGTGGCACTGATGGCAAAATTGTATTCATTTAAAATGTACAACGAGAACAACACACCGACAGTCAAGAAAGCAAAAGGAGTTAAAACATCGTACTTGAAGAAACATGTGACGTTTGACCATTACAAGACCTGCTTGTTTGAAGATTCTACAATGTCTGCAACGTTCAACACTATCAGAAGCTTTAAACATGAGGTCTACAGTGTCACTGAAGTTAAAAGAGCACTATCAGCTCGAGATGATAAAAGGCATATTATGCCGGATAAAATTCACACTCTTCCTTTTGGCCACTACTCTCTAAACCCTATCGACTAGTAACCTATTCTTCGTCCTTCTACAACTTCGACCTTATTCCTTTCTCCTTCCGTAAAAAAATGGGGAACACGGCAAGTCAAACGCCGTGTTCCCCATTTTTTTACACAAGTTTGGATGACCTTGACCTATATAAATGATGTGAATATTTAAGACAACATTCATTGTGATTATACATGTGATACATGAAACATTCAAACCTGCAATATGAAGAACTTGAAGCAAGAAATTGTCAACGAACTTCATAAACCTGCAAGAAGAAAGTTTCCACGAAGAAATACAGTGATAAAAGGAATAAATGATTTATATCAAGCGGATTTAATCGAAATGATTCCTTATAGTAAACAAAATAGAGGATTTAAATACATATTGACTATTATTAATTGTTTTTCAAAAATGGCAGATGCTTTACCACTAAAAGATAAAAGTGGCAAAAGTGTTACAAAAGCAATGGAAACAGCTATACAAAGAGACAAACATACTATAAAACATTTACAAACTGATGATGGAAAAGAATACTTTAATAAGGAATTTGCAAATTTAATGAAAAAACACAACATTAACCATTACTCAACCAATTCAGAGGTAAAAGCATCAATAATTGAAAGATTCAACAGAACTTTAAAAGGTGCGATGTATAAGATGTTTTCTAACAGAGGATCGCACGTATGGATTGATATGTTACCAAAACTTATAAGCGATTACAATAACAAGTTTCATAGAACTATCGGTATGAAACCAAGCCAGGTGACTAATAAAAATGAAAAACTTGTATTAAAACGTATAAAACTGAATACTAAACCAAGAGTTGAAAAACTAAAGCCTAAAAGGTTTAATGTTGGTGATAAAGTGCGAATAAGCAAATACAAAGGTGTATTCAGTAAAAGATATCTTCCAAACTGGACAAATGAGGTATTTACCGTATTTAAGGTGCAACCTACAGTACCAGAAACTTACATTTTAAAAGATAATAAAGGACAATTGCTTGAAGGAGGTTTTTATGGACATGAAATGTTAAAATCAACAGTAGGTGATGTATATCTAGTAGAAAAGGTGTTGCAACGCAAAAAAGATAAGGTTAAAGTACGATGGTTAGGATTTAATAAAACGGAAGATTCTTGGATACCTAAAAAGGATCTAATATAATGATAGAGCATCATTTTGGGTTGAACCATTACAAAGGATGGAGATAATACCGCAAAAAGACAATTTTACTATTAATAATATAGATGAACTCACAGTGGATGGTTCTCAATTCAATACTGGGAAACACGGTGTTTTGTTACCAAACACGGTGCGTTGTCTGGTTACCGGTCCTTCCAATTGTGGAAAAACAAATGTAGTATTCAATTTGATTACAAACCCTAAAGGCTTACGTTTTAATAATTTATATGTATTTTCAAAGTCACTACAACAACCAAAATATCAGTTATTGGAACAAATACTCAATAATGTGCCTGAAGTTAAATATTTTAAATTCAACGCGAGCGAGAGTGTCATGCAACCGCAAGAGGCTAAACCATTCTCAGTATTCATATTTGACGACGTATCTTGTGAAAATCAAAATACAATAAGAAATTACTTCGCCATGGGTCGACATAACAACATAGATAGCATTTATATTGGTCAAACTTACAGCAAAATACCGAAACAGCTCATTAGAGACAATGCAAACATGTTAATTGTATTTAAACAGGATGAAACCAACCTAAAACACATATATTATGACCATGTAAGTGCGGATATGCCATTTGAACGATTTAAAGAGTTGTGTGGAAAGGCTTGGGCTGAAAAATATGGGTTTTTAACAATTATGAAGGAACAACCGCTAAACAATGGTCGATACAGGATAGGATTTGATAAATTTATACTAATACACTGATCATGATGTAAAACATTCATTGTTGTACAACACGTCTTGCTACAAACATGGTTAACCAAGAAAAGTTAATAAAGGAAATAAAATCACTTAGTGATTCTATTCGAGATAAAACAGAGCATTAAAATTAGGTATTAGCGAAAGGGAGAAATTTCTTGAATCTACTTTTAAACCTATTACTGAACCCTTGAAACAATTAAACAAAAAATTTGCTAAACCCGTTTTGGAAGGAGATGCAATTGCACCTATTACAAAGTTTGAAAGAGAAAATGTAAAATCAGAAGATTTTAGTGATGAAGACCTGGAATCCTCTACATATAGTGGTTTTACCGGCGGAGAACCTGAAAGAGAGCTAGAATCACCAGACTATAGTGGTATAAGAGAATTATATGAAGTAAAAGCTAAAAGAGGACATGAAGATGTATCAACTGCTAGTGAAGAGGAAAAAGAAGAAGAAGCAAGGGAAGGTCCGTCAAACATAAGCTTGTTGGGTGAAAACATTCATAACAAAGGACCTTTAGGAAGGAAATACATGATAAAAATGTTAGCTGGAATAAATCCTAATAAAAACTACCATAGTTATGGAGTAAGATTAACAGAAGAAGGTTTAATGGTTGGTAATAGCCCGGTAAACATTGATGAAAATGATAATATTATTGTTGGTAATCAAAGATATAAGGGCACAAGAGGATTATTTGAATTATTATTTGAAAAAAAGCCTTTAGAATTGTTAGTTAAAGAAGAAGACATGGAAGCATATAAACAGATTTTGGAACACACCAATGCATACAGGAGAAAATATTTAGCTGACCAACCAGTTTTTAGATCTAGGTCTTTAAAATATAGAGTATTTGTATCCAAGTTAATACCAACAACGAGAAGACAACCAATGCCGATAATGCCAAGAAAACCTGTAAAACGAAGGTTTGTGTCATCCACTTTGGATATAAGTGCTCCAGAACCAAGAAAAAGAAACAAATCTGTTACAGGTACAGGTTTAATGAAGAAACTATATAACACAAATGTGATTTATTACAATAATATCAATAAATTGGTGGATAGAATGAAACTAATACATGAAGCTAAAGAAGCGGGTCATACTGGATTGGAAAACGAATGGGTGGCTTTAGTGGATGAACTCCGAAACGGTGGGGTAATCTCATAAAAAATGCGTTACTCACTAGATTACAATTCAGTTGCACCATGAGTGTCGACAAGTTCGGACGTTACTCCTCGGATGGGTTATATTACGCAAATAATTTAAAAAGAGGAGCTGGTTTACCACAAACACCTGATGGGGATTATGATATAACTAATAAAAGGTTAAAAAACATAAAAGATCCCACAGATGAAAACGATGCAATAAATTTAAAAGTATTAAAAGAAAAGATATCACCAACATTAAGACTACAGAAAAACACATATGACGCAGGTAATCATAGAATTGTCAATGTTGGTAAGCCAAATCAAAACGCTGATGCAATAAACAAAGGTTATTTATCATCAGAATTAAAAAATACGTTAAAATTCAATGGAAAAACGTATACTGCTGAAAATAAACGTATATCCAACGTAGATGACCCTAAAGATGCAAAAGACAGCGTAAATAGACGCTATTTACATTCATTAATACCTGAAAAGACAAAAGATGGTTTTTCTTTTTATAAATTTGTTATTAACGATATAGGTTATCCGAAAAATGAAAATGATGCTGTAAATTTAAAATATATAAAAGATCATTGTATTACACGTGATGTAGGAGTTATTGATTGTCTAGGTAATTGTTTAGCGAATGTTAAAGATGGTTCGGCACCATCAGATGGTGCAACAGTGGGTCAAATGAAGGAAACTTTAAAGCAAGAAACATCTGGATTTATAAAACAGGATCAAGTAGTATCACGGTCGGGTGATGTGTTTGTACAAGGAAATGAAAAGTTTATTTTACTTGAACAAAAAAATAATGTTTGGGATTGCAAAGACATGAAATTATCAAATGCGCATTTAGCTACAGATGCTCATGATGTTCCGATTTTATCACAAGTTTTACATACTAATCCAAACAATTATCATAGAAGTTGGTTGGGTACAAATAGAAGAATAATTGACATATTTCCAGGTATCGATGATTACGATTGTGTTGTAGTAAAACAATCTTTAATATTAGACAAACCAAAAGGTAGTACTTTCAATGCGAAAAATAAGAAAATAGGTAATTTGGCACAAGGAACAGATCCAAAGGATGCTGCAACTGTAGGACAAACATTACAATATGATAGTGCAAATCAAGAGTTTATTTATAATACCAAAAGATTTAAATTAATGGATGTAAATGATTATCAAAATATATTAATTGCAGATCCAAATTCATTTAGCGGATTTAGAAAATTGTCTGGTGAGGAATTTATTCATAAAAATCATGTATTTAGAAATGAAGCAGACAGATCATTAATTAGTGCAGATTTAAAATATTTTAAATGTCCCGGGAATGATGAAAATGTAACTGATGAAGACTAAGAATTTGTATAAAAACTGATATGGGTTAGAAATCGGGACTAATATTATAAAAATGGGTTACACTCTAGAATGTTATTCAGTTGCACCATGAGTGTTGACAAGTTCGGACGGTATTCATCGGATGGATTATATTACTTTAATACTTTAAAAAGAGGTGTTGGATTACCACAAACACCTGATGGAGATTATGATATTAGTAATAAACGGTTAAAAAACATTAATGATCCCACAGATGAAAATGATGCAATAAATTTAAAAGTATTAAAAAAAGAGATAGTACCAACACTGAAATTAGATAAAAACACATATAACGCGGGTAATCATAGAATTTCCAACGTTGGTAAGCCAAATCAAAACGCTGATGCAATAAACAGAGGTTATTTATCATCGGAATTAAAGAATACGTTAAAATTTAATGGAAAAACGTATAATGCTGAAAATCGGCGTATATCCAACGTAGCAGACCCTGTAGATGAAAAAGACAGCATAAATAGACGCTATTTACATTCTATAATACCTGAAAAGACAAAAGATGGGTTTTCTTTTTATAAATTTGTTATTAACGATATAGGTTATCCAAAAAATGAAAATGATGCTGTAAATTTAAAATACATCAAAGATCATTGTATTACACGTGATGTAGGAGTTATTGACTGTCTTGGTAATTGTTTAGCGAATGTAAAAGATGGTTTTGCACCATCAGATGGTGCAACGGTGGGTCAAATGAAGGAAACTTTAAAACAAGAAACCTCCGGTTTTGTGAAACAAAACCAAGTAGTAACACGTCAAGGAGATGTATTTGTACAAGGAAATAAAAAGTTTACTTTACTTGAAGAAAACAATTATGTTTGGGATGGTAAAGGAAAGTTATTGACAAATTTAGGTATTGGTGAAAAGCCTGGTGATGCTGTTACTTATGAACAGATAATACAATTAGAGCCAACTGGAAAAAAATGGTGGAATTGTGATAACAAACGATTAACAAATGTTGCAGACCCTGATTATGCCGATAACGCTGTAACTGTTAATTTTCTTGTTAAAGTAATAGGTAATTTATTATTTGATATGCATAATTATATTGTAGCAGGACAACATAAACCTATTGACGAAAAAATGAGAAATACATGGATTAAACAAGAAATTCTTTATAAATATTTTTTTAATCATAACACACAAAAGTTTAGATCATCAGATTGGGGTACTTTTGATATTTAACTAAATAACACCATATATTACATCATTTATGTGCAACCTGTCATAGAGGTAACACATGGATTACGCTTTTCAAATATAAAAGACAATCATGGCGTTTCATTACACCAGTCCATATCGAGACACTATACGGAAAGGAGGCGGTATCACGTCCACAGCGGTTTCTCTGTTAAGTAAAGCTTTAAATCGTATTCCAGTAGGATCTATCGTAAACAGAGCAATAGACGCTTTACCATACGAATTTCACATACCGGGAGGTTATCAGTATTGCGGACCAGGAACTAAATTAAAAAAACGACTGGAAAGAGGTGATCCAGGCATAAATAAGTTAGATCAGGCTTGTAAAGAACACGATATCGCATATTCCACGTTTACCGATTCAAAAAATAGGTCAATCGCTGATAAAAAGCTAGCGAATATAGCTTGGCAACGAGTAAAGTCTAGTGACGCTAGTATTGCGGAAAAAGCAGCAGCTTTAGCGGTAACAGCAGGTATGAAGGCTAAAACAGCGGTAGGAGGTGGAAAAAGGAGGGGTAAGAATAAAAAAGGATCAACCAAGAGAAAACATGGTGGTAATATTAGACTAAAAAGACGTTCTCCGAGGAAAAATAATAAAAAACCGACAATATGGTCAATGGTAAAAAACGGGGCTGGTCTATACCTAAGACCGTATCGTGCATATTAAATAAAAGAAATCAATTGGTTATACCACATAAAGCGTTGACTAATGTTGAATTATTTAAATATATTTCCTGTTTAAAAATACCATTTTTCCGCGGAGTATTTATGAAAGACAGTTTACCAAAGAAAATATGGAAAAATGAGACTGGAATCGTAAATTTGGATAATACTGAAGGGTCCGGCACCCATTGGGTGTGTTATAAGAAACTAAATAGTAATGTATATTATTTTGATAGTTTTGGAAATTTGCCACCACCTAAAGAACTTGAACATTACTTTAAATCTGCTAAAAACATATATTACAACTATAAAAGAGAACAACCTGATAATACTTCAATATGCGGCCATTTATGTTTGGAATTCCTAGCTAAAAGTATCAGTCACTATTGAGATGTCTTCCTATACGGTATCATTAACAGGAAAATCGTCCACTTTACGAAGTATCCTTTTTCCAGCATTACGCTTGCAAAAAGGAAGATTTTGGGAGGCAGCACTGTTGGATTTTACAACTTACAACTCTATTCCCAATGTTACGGAAGGTAAAAATAACTTATTGCATTATTATAAAGGAAAAGATGCCAGTGGTAAGTTAACAGACTTAGAAGAGTGCAGTTTACCCACAGGTTCTTATGAAATTGATCATATTAATGAATTTTTGCAAAATAAAATGGGAAAAGACAATATATCGCTAAAAGGTAATAATAATACAATGAAAGCTGAGCTTACTTCAAAATATTATATAGATTTCACTAAGCCAAACTCAATTGGTGATTTATTAGGATTTCCCAAAGATGGAGCAATTTTAGAACCAAATAAAACACATTCCGGTAAACAAACTGTAACAATATTAAAAGTCAATAGTATAGACATAACTTGTAACATTATACAAGGAGCTTACAGAGATGGAGCAAATACTCATATAATACATACTTTTTACCCCAGTGTACCACCTGGATTTAAAATTGTTGAAAAGCCGCAAAACCTGGTATATCTACCTTTGAACACCACTTTCATTTCAGACATCGTGTTGAACGTATTGGATCAAGACGGTAACTTGATAGATTTCCGAGAAGAGCCTATTACGGTTAGATTACATTTAAAATCAACACTTTAATACAAAATCATGGGTTTAACATTTAAAAGCGAACAACCTACGGGAATCCGCATTAGTAGCTCTTCAGCTGTGGAGGAGTTAACACGCGAGAACATTCGTTTCTTAGAGAGAATTGGATTAAAAGTAACCGATAATGGATATACTGGATATAGCTCAGGGTCCAACATTCGACGAAACCCTATGGGAAAAAGAATATCACACCCACAACCCTTACACTTCATCAAAATTAAACAATAACGATGAAATTCGTATTCCCATACAAAATCAAGACATTTACACGCTACCATGTGAAAGTTACTTGTATATTGAAGGAAAAGTTACTAAAAAGGACGGTACTACTACTGGTACAACAGTTCCATTTATAAATAATCCCATGGCTTTCCTGTTTGATGAAATTAGATATGAAATATCAGGTGTAACAGTTGATTCTACTAAAAAAGTAGGTATTGCAACAACTTTAAAGGGATTAACATCTATATCACCTAATGAAACCAATTTAATACAACCTGCAGGATGGGTTTTACCTGCAAAAGACACAATCACTCCAGATACAAATGGAAATTTTGATTTTCATATTCCGTTACGTTTGTTGCTTGGTTTTGCTGAAGATTATAGGAAAATAATATTAAACGTTAAACAAGAATTAGTTTTGTTGAGATCTTCAAACGATAAAGATATTATTAAAGCTCCAGACGGTACAACAGATGCAACTTTAGAATGGAAATTAACATTAGACAAAATTGTATGGAGAGTTCCACATGTAAAATTAGCTGACGAGCATAGAATGCTACTATTAAGAAAGTTAAAGGCTGATCGTGATATTGTAATTCCTTTTAGAAGTTGGGAATTTCATGAACATCCCAGCTTGCCAACTACGGATCGACACACTTGGACAGTTAAAACATCTAATTATGTGGAACGAGCCAGGTATATTATATTTGGTTTACAAACAGGCAGAAGAGACACCATCACCAAACATGCAGGCCAATTTGATCATTGCAACTTGAAAAATATTAAAGTTTATTTAAATTCACAATTTTTTCCATACGATAATTTAAATGTGTCATTCGCTAATAAAAAGTACAGCATATTGTACGATATGTATGCAAGATTCCAAAGTTCATATTATGGTAAAACGAATGCACCTTTACTATCACCAGAAAAATACTTAGATGGTTACCCTATAGTTGTAATCGATTGTTCTAAACAAAATGAATCGGTAAAATCATCAAGTGTAGATATAAAAATAGAAATGGAATTCAACGCGCCTATATCGGCTAATACAACTGCATACTGTTTAATTCTACATGATAAAATCGTAACATACACACCTTTAACTGGAATTGTTAAAAATGTATTGTAAAAGACCGGTTTTCCTACATTCCAATGCATTCCGCGAGTATAAAAGCAGAGCGTTCAGCTCGCTCCTTATCAGTTTGTTGCCTGTTGTTGTATGGGTAGCATCTTATTCAATATGGCTTCTCCTAGTGGTACACAAGAAAATGTAGTAGATATTGAGAAGGAGATATCCGACTTTTTAGATCTTCAAGGTCAACCGGAGGGAGATGAACACAACGCTTGCGGACAACTCCACGCCAGTAATAATGTTGAGGAAAAAGGTAAAAGAAGAAAGAATGCACACAAGAGGAAAAGGGATATTGAAGATAATATTTCTCCTAACATATTAAGTGAGGTATTCTTGCGAATATTTTACCCAATCTCTTCCAGTTTGGACAAAAGTGTTTTAATAGGTGTTATGAAATCTACAGATTATTCCCCTACTGTAATTTTAACTCATGGACCCAAAATGATTTTGTTTACGGACACTGCTTGGGAATCGTTTATGAAACACTTGCATCTGCTAGAATGCTATTTAAGTAGTAACATGTTTGGAAGAAAGACAAGAGTAGGCCTTTTGGATTCAAATGTGGAAATCGATATTGTTAAACATCGTGGTGATCATCAGTTGCGGTTTAGAGACACAACAAGACATGATAACAAGATTCAACTTAATCGAGAAGAGTTTTTTATTCTAACTTGTGCAACTGAACCAATAACGAGATACTTGAGACAACTGGTGTTTTCAAGTTCAATTATTAAAGATTATCTGGAAGACACTTTGGACAAACAACCGGACGCACCTATATTGTACGGACCTGTAGATACTTCTATATTCAATAGGGTTCCTCATGAAGTACAAATGTGGAGACAATTGGAAAAGTACGCTCAACTACATAAGAAATCAGTAAAACATGAAAAAGAGGAAGAAGAAGGAGGAGAAGAATCTAGTGTTAGTGATGAAAATGAAAACAAGGAAAATGTAAAGATGGAAACCTAAATGACAATTAACTACACAGCAATGGTTAATTTTTAAAACAATATCAAACACTTTGTGGGGTTAGGCCTACCGGGGACGGTGCCCACGTTAAATATACACCAACGCGCCAACAACTGTACGGCCGGGTATAAAAGTCGTACCTACCGTGGTGTGGAAATCAGTTGACCTTTGGACTTCGTCATGAGCAGACGAGGGATCTTCGCAATGGACAAGGAAGAAGAACAAGTAAAGTCCAAACCTGGTATAATTGAGTTCCAAGCGTTTCGGGGTAATGATGATAGATTTATCATAAAAGAACTTGTGTTTTTCGACATCAATACAAGTGTTCCTTATTCGTTTTTATTTAAACCACCATGTTCTTATTCATCTTTAACCAGTAAAGCCGCTACTACCAACAGATGGATTTCAAAACACTTCCATCATATCGATTGGTATGATGGTTTTACAAGTTACACGGACTTGTATCACATTATGCATCACTTTTCAGACAAGTTTACCAATATTTACACAAAGGGGCTGGAAAAGAAAAGATGGATCGAAGGATTTACTCATGTTCCGGTTAATGATGTGGATTTGGATAAAAACTACAAGTATACGATGGAAAATGTTTGTATTTGTACTAAAAGTCCAGAACATGAAAAAGATAGACATTGCGCTTTAAAAAACGCCTATAAACTCGCATCTTACCTTCAAAGTGGGGAAATGGGGAGTGGTGGGGGTAACGGGGGTTATATAAGTGAGGAGCAGACCGGGACCTGGCATGAGTATTACTCGAGATTCCGAGACGACAACATCTCCCAGCAAGAAGACGAAGAAGACGATCTATAACTTGACCATGGCATCTCACCAGTTCCTGCAATCTTTGGTTGAGCAGTTCAATGCTCACTCCAAATCTACCATACTACCCGTCAAGAAGTGTTCCGAACTTAAAGACGAGAAGCACTACATTATCCACGCCATGAAGAAGATGGAGACTACAGTTGGAGAGGCCATCTGCTGCAGTCTTAGCGAGGCACCATTCACTCCGGGGGATGAGCCCAAGTTCCAAGTCTACCTGCCGAAACGGTTCGTCCATCTCCTCCAGAACGAGGATCTGCGCTCCATCCAACCCGGCTGTCTCTACCTGGTTTCCCACGGTTGCACGGGTAGCAATTCCACCGAGTTGACCATCCACATCGCCGACAAGCAGCAGTGTTAGATTTAAGTTTTACTGTTGTAAATATGTTATTGTAACGTTTTATAAATAAATAAACCATAAAAACAAAAGACAAAAAAATGCAACATATCAATATGTGAAGTTTGTCACATATTGATATGTTGCTTTTTTTTTTAAACTTCGCGGGTGACCTTGACCTTTGACCTTTGCATTTCACAGTTACCCCCACCACGCTACAAGTCAAACCTGTTTGAATGCAAACACCCCCACCACTTTTTCATATACCTCCAAGCGCTGTGCCTTGGCTTTATTTCTACTCCGGCAGCCAACCTAGCAACATCAGGATGTCTCTCAACGTAAGCTGTGCCAGCTATGAGGAGGTGACTATCAAAACACAACAGGAGCTGAACGATTTGTACAAGGAGTTGCAGCTAATGGTGGCAAGAGGCTACCGTATAAATGTGCAAGTCTACGCTTGCAATATACGGAACACCCGGCAGCCAAAGGAAGAGCCTGGACACTCATCGACAGCTTCCTCACCGACGTCCATGAAGACCGAGCCGGACAACTTGGATTACTTCAGCTGACTAGCAGTTGTATTTCTTGTTCTAACCATTGTAGAATATGTTTATTTTTTCATTATATTAAAGAAGTAAAAGAGCAAAAACACCTATCTTGTTACTGACATATTAGCTCAGTAACAAGATAGGTTTTTTTAAAACACAATTTGAATGACCTTGAAACTTCCCCCTCCACTGCTTTGCTACCCCCACCACTTCACTATTGGTGTACATGGCACATCACGATTAGAAACCTCATTCCATCTTCAACAGCCAAACCGACAACATCAACAATGGCAAACCTACCAACAGATGAAAGATGTCCTCACGCATGCTGCGACTTCATCCACGAGTTAGAGAAAAGGATGCAATAGAGGGAGATAAGAAGAAAGCAGATCCACTCAGAAAATATCATGATAGTCAACGGCTATCTTTTATTGTTCGGCCTTATTATGGTTGTACTTTTCATACTATATGGTATAGTCACATGTGTCGGCAAGGTTGCAGAAGAAAACGCCCGCCACCATCAGTTGGAAAGTTTCAATGTTACTTTGTAGGTTTTCCTTTTTTTTTAAAACTCCGTTTGGATGACCTTGAAACTTCCCCCACCACTTCACCATGTTCCTGCATAAGTATCACATCACCCGTCATTCCTTGTTCGACAAGCAACCATGGCGGACAACACCATCAGCCAAGCTGACTCCACTACTGATGTTGGAACGACCTTGAACTTTCCCCTCCACTCCTTCCTTTTTTAAAACCCAATTTTAAATGATCTTGAAATTTCCCCCTCTACTTTTCGATAATGTTACAACTGACTGCAGCTCACCTCATTCCTTGCTTAGCTGCCATGGCGGAAAGAACTCTTTCTCAAGTTGACTCCACTACGGACGAAGCATTTCCCTTGCGGTGGACTGTTCATTTACAGGATGCGACAGAAGTGGAAGTCTTGTATCAAAAATTACTCAATGTATTAAACGGGAACCCTGGACCTCTTGAATGTAGAATGGATTTGAATTTTGATGCAACCAGGGTCGGCACAGAACCTTCAACTTCAAGCCAGCCTCAGCAACGAGATTTTACACATTTATACACTCCAATATCACCGGAAGGTGTAACTGTCTGCGAGGCTGACTCAACTACACGTTATGTTCAGCCGAAGCCTTGGGTGTTGATTATTAACAATGTGTACAAAGTGGAATTGGTATGTAATAGATTAAAGGAGTTGATGGTACAAGATCCAGGCCTGCGCTTTCAAATAGATATACATTTCATCTGGAGAGCACCTGCGCGGGGCTCTTCGTCTGACAGCTCTCCAAGTACGACGGACGAGGAGGACAACTAGTCATCTTTTTTAAAACTCCGTTTGAATGACCTTGACCTTTCCCCCTCCACTGAGTTTATTTAAGGTGCACTCTCACTGACTCATCGCGCACCTTCACCGCAGCAACATGGACATTCAACTCAACTACTGTTGCGAACAGAAATGTTTTTCATGGCCAAATGACATTGATGTGGTGGATGGTCTGGCTTGTAGAACATGTGAAGCTTTTGGTCAGTGCATGTGTAAGTGCAAGTCTTGGAAGAAGCCGAAACCGAAGTTGAAGACATTCCATGTGTACCAAATGAGAGGGCATAAGTACACTTGCTGCCCTGAACATTGCATTGAATTCAAACTAAAACAGCTAACTGGCTGCAAATTGTGCAACAATCATTTTGCAGGTTTTTGCAAACATTATTTAGGAGCGTGTCAATACAGATCAACTTGGCATACCGAAGCACTCACTATCAATGAAATCGCTATAGACTCACAAGAGTAGTCTTTCTACTCTTTGACTTTTTTTAAACTCCGTTTAAATGACCTTAAAATTTCCCCCACCACTTCCCCATATATCTAGAGTACGCAGGGCCCGGAGGTCAGTCGCTCGGCGGCTGTCGTAGGATGCACATCCGTGTTGTGCAGTCTGCTGTGCAGTTTTGATTTTAACCAGTTCAATGTCACCACACTTGAACTCTGGCGAAAACGTCAAGCTGTTAAACACAATCCTAAGCCCCAGGTTCACAGTCAACCTCAAGGTCATCACACTTTAACATGCAAATTTAAGGTAGCACCAAAACGGTGCTACCTGGCTTGACATTTTCAAGTTTCCCGAGGTCATCGCAGTTCCCCCACCACTTCCCATATACCTAGAGTGCGCGGGGCCGGACAGTCAGTCGCTCGGTGTCTGTCGTAGGGTGCACATCGCGGTTGTAGTACTGGTCTAAAGGGGGCTGCTGGCTCACTTCAAGGTCACCCGAGCGGTGTCACATGACGGTTTAGGCAGAGTCACGTTGCAAACTTGCAGTTTCCTCAGCACTTTTGCTGTTTCTCGTCTAATTTCGCTCCAAGTCGTCAAGGTCATGGGAACCGGACTGAAACTCGGAGCGTAGTGCGAGAAACAGCAAAAGTGCCAAAAAATTTTAGGTTTCAGCGTGACCTTGACCTTTGTGACATCGATGACGTCATTTTGGTGACGTAAGGGGTGATGACGTCATCAGCATGTCATTTCTGTGACGTCATGGGTGTGACGTCATGGATGTGACGTCATTGGTGATGACGTCATCGATGACGTCATCGATGACGTCATCGGTGAGGTCATTGACCTCGATGACGTCATCCCTCAGGTGACCTTGAAGTGAGCCAGCAGCCCCCTTTTTCCACTACTTATCACAGAAAGCACTAAAGTGTTGTGTTAATCGGTTTTGCTTTTTGGCCCATTTAAAGTATTAGTACCATGTTGAACGAACCTTGCTCATTGGTTTTAATGCAATTTTGTTATATTGTCATGGTAATCAGTATATTAAGTACACCAGCAACGAACTACACCTTTTCACAGTTGAAAATTGTTTTATAAATCATGCGAAATAGTTATTTATGCTTCTAGGGACTTAAGTAGAAAATTTTCTTCCTGAAGGCGGGCGACATTTCCCTGAGGAAGAAAACGTACTTTAGTCCCTAGATGCACACAAAATTTGTCCTCCACCTACACGAATTTAGGCCTATAACAATAACAATTTTACGTTTATATAATCCTTTACTCCGACAAGCTGGATTAGTCACATTAACTTAAAAAACACACACTCACAAGGTAGGATATATAAATTTTATACAACACAACAGAAAAAAACAACCTCACTTATGACAATAGTCCTTGACAGCACAATGTTGTAAACCGTGGTCGGGAAATTTGATGTCACATTTTCTGCCTCTCATTTCATGTTTGGCAAAGTAAAAACTAACAATTCCTTACTTATTTATTTTATTTTTATTTTTTATTTTTTTTTTATTTATTCTCACGGTCGAAACCATTTTACAGAACATTACAGAATTCAAGATGGCTTATGATTAAAGCAATATGGTAATTACATTTAAAAATGCAATTAAAGAGATAAATATTTAGATTAGTCTAGTATAACAAACAGAACAATAACATGACAGGCAAAAAATGTGACAAATTGATGCAGTGAGAGATCATAAATAACAACAAAACAATTAACAGTTGTGCATATCCATAACAATAAATAATGTCTAAATAACAAGATAACAAAATAACAAAACAAAATGCGGGTCTCTCAGAACATGCAAAAACAGACTACAATAAGTTATGACAGGCGCGAGGAGAACTGATCACATGCATTTTGGGTAACTAAATGAAAATAACAGGCAAGAGCATGCAATGCACTAGTAACCACATATTTAAGAGAAAACTGAATTGCATGCACGTGGCCCTTTAAAGGCACCACCAGTGGGGCATGCGAAATTTCACAACACAACACTGCCACCAAGTAGCGACACTGCATGCATGTGGCCCTTTAGAGGCACCACCAATAGGCATAATGCATGCTATCACACCCGAGCGCCACTACACATCAGTAATGAAGGGAGAGCTGAGCACAGATTTCCTGAAGGATCCCGCGGAGTCAGCAAAGAAGTCTACGGAGCCGCTAACACTGTTCCCTGTCCGCAGCATACGAGGAATGGGGCTGAACTTGATATAATTTGTACTGGAGTATTCAACTTCAAACATGTGCCTTGATCTTGTACCCGTTGGTATCCTCAGGTTGATCATCCCGAGAAGAGATGGGCAGTCGACTAGTCCATTTAATAGCTTGTACAACATCATCAGGTCCGAAACTTTTCGCCTCTGGGCCAGGGATAGGAGCCCATAGTGTTCCTCGAGATCGGCTATAGGGACATCCTTGTAGCCGAACCCAATCTTCATCCCCAGTACTCTAATAAATCTTCTCTGGATGGATTGGAGTAGGTCAACTTGACCTATCTGATATGGAGACCATATAATGGAGGCAAATTCCAGATTCTGGCGGACCAAAGATTTATCCAAAACCAGAAGAGAATTTGTTCCCAGTCCAAATCTATCTGTTCGGAATATAAAACCCAACATCCTCGATGATTTTGCACAAATACAGTTGATGTGCTCATTAAAACTTAGGGTCGAATCAAACAACACTCCGAGGTCCTTCACCAGCTCACTTCGCTCTATGTTAACATCTTTTAGGGAATAATCGTACAGTATAGGGCATTTATTTCTGTGAAAGGTGATTAACTTGGACTTTTCAGTATTGATGGTCATGTGATTGCGATCACACCAATTGGAGAGCTGATGTAAAGCTGTTTGCAGGAGGTGGCAATCATTCAATGAAGTAATTTCAAGAAACAGCTTAACGTCGTCTGCAAACAAAAGGTACTTAACTCCAATGTTGGTGCATATGTCGTTAATAAAAATGCAAAATAGAAAAGGCCCAATATGTGAACCTTGTGGAACACCAGAAGAGGGGGTAAATGGTGACGAGATTTTCGATCCATATCTAACAGCTAATGACCTGTTATCAAGGTAGCTCTGAAACCAATCCCATAAAGGTCCGATGATGCCATATCCTCTCAATTTGGATAGTAGATGAGTGTGACTTATCCTGTCAAAGGCCTTTGCGAAGTCAATGTAGATAGCGTCGACTTGATTTCTTCTAGAGAAAGCATCCAGTATATATGTCTGAAAGAGCATTACATTAGTCACTGTAGATCTACCAGCGAGGAACCCATGCTGTTCATCAACAAATATATGCTTAAAGTAGGGTTGAATGCAATCAAGAACTAGACTTTCGAATATCTTGTTAACAGCAGAGAGAATTACAATGGGTCTGTAGTTTCCAACATGAGATGCATCCCCAGATTTATAAATGGGGACCACATATCCGTGCTTTAGTGACGATGGGAAAATTCCCTTTGTCAACGAAGCATTAAATAGATTAGTAAGGAGAGGTGTAAGCTCATTGCAACAGTGCTTCAAAACAGCTGGGGTAATACCATCTGGACCTGGACCTTTTGAGGAATCGAGTGACATCAACTTCTCTTTAACCTTTTCTGGAAGGATAGTACATCCAGAAAGGACAAAGTGAGAATCATAACTGACCGTGGGTGCAGATGGGGCAGAGGAGGTATATACTGACTTGAAGTATGAGGCAAATATGTCGCTTATTTTAGTTGGATCCGAAACTTCGTCAGAGTCAGATCTGAAAACAGTTGGTTTGGCAGAATCTTTCTTCAGTTCATTGATAAAGGACCAAAAAACTTTAATATTAATTGGGATAGTATCCTCCAGATGGAGAATGTAATTGTTGCGACATATTCTGTTCTCCCTTTTACATTCGTCCCGAACCTGGACGAACCTGTAATAGTCATAGTCACTCAATGTTTGCTTGTACTTCTTATGAAGCGTTTTCTTCAAAATTACAAGGTCTTTCAAATGCCGACTAAACCAACGAGGGAATTTTGAGGATCCAGTTCTCTTCAAGGGCGAGTGTTTTATTATTAAATTTCCTAAGCTTAATAGGAAATTTTCGAAATCTGATTCCAAATCATTCAGTGCCATGTCCAACGTGAGTGTTCCTTTTGTAAGTTCTCCTCTCACACCCTCTAGATCACATCGGTTTAAGTTAGGAATGAATTCATGGTTAGATCCTCCTGATGCATCATTGGATGATTCAACTGCTATAGAAAGAGCCGGGTGACAACCCTCGCTTGGTAGCAAAGCATCAGCAGAAAGCGAGACGGTATGGTTTGTAGGAGCCGAACTAAAAACTAGGTCAAGCTGAACATTCCTGTCATTCATTATTTTGTTGATTTGATGGAGGTCTAATAAGGCTGCCATATTCCACAATAGGCCTACTCTCTCAGCAGCCGAACAATGGGTCTGAGAAGCACTGTTGGAAGCACTTACTGTTGGAAATGTAAAAAAATAAACTGCTTACAAAACAGCTGACGCTATATAGACGCTATTAATAAACAAAACAATAATTGTCACCCTCATAACTGTCATTCTCATGTTCATTCTTCATGTTCATTAATCTCTCTTTTTATGTTATTCTTATGTAATTAACTTAAGCCCCGTAGTAGTGGCAAAGTGGGGCTGCTGGCTCAGGTCAATGACCCCTGAGGAATGCTGACGTCACCAAGGTCACTGACGTCATGAATGACATCATCGGTGACGTCATCAATGACGTCATTTCTATGACGTCATAGGTATGACGTAATAGAAATGACGTCATGACGACGTCATCACCGCTGACGTCACCAAAATGACGTCATTGACGTAATTAAGGTCAAGGTCACGCGGAAAGACAAAAAAATTTTTCTTTGCACTCTTGTGGTTCCTAGTATTCGGCTGTGGAGTGAAAATCCACGAGAAACCACAAAAGTGCAAAGAAAAATTTATTTTCCCAGCGACCAGACCGAAAAACCTACCAAATGTGACGTAAGGCATTCCTCAGAGGTCATTGACCTGAACCCCAGCAACCCCACTCTTAAAACTAAAAAATAAATAATTTTTTATTTCCACTTACCCACTGGAGAAACCCGAAGCCCAACTGGAAACAAAATTGCGAACAGCCGACGGTGGTGGTGTCATCACCGCGCGGGAGCCGGACGCCGACTGACCGGACAGCACCGCGCCGTCCGGGTACCAGACCGCGTGGTGGGGGTTAAGTGGTCAGATGCGAAAAAATAAAAAAAATTATTTTTTTCCAACAACTCATTCGAGTTTGTACTTGTTGGAAACATTATGAAAAAAAAATAATATTATTTTTTCTCAGATGAACTTGGGACTTGTAAAATTTTGAGCTATATGAAAAAAAAAAATAATTTTTTTCTAATTGTTTTCTTAGGTGACCTTGGGACTTGTAAAATTTTGAACCATATGAAAATAAAAAAAAAATAATTTTTTTCGCGATTTTTAGTTTCGCTTAAAACTTGTGAAATATGTAAGTTTTAGCCAAATATTTCATTTAGAACTCCAGTTATGTAAATTGAGCGGAAAAAGTGTGATGTGCACACTGCAAGAGTTGAATAGCGACTGACCAAGTCGCTCCATGCATCCTAGGTACCCAGTTATGTGGTGGGGGTTAAGTGATCAGATTGAAGAAAAAAAAATTTTTTATTCTTCATCCATATTCTTCAACATGTTGAAACCTGTTCAAGGTCAACCATTTGAAGTTTTAAAAAAATTTAAATTTTTATTTACAAAAATCCGCCTTCATCCTCATATGCGCTGGATGGACTTGTGCTTGTTGTTGTTGAAGTGCTACTTTCACAGCAACAAGTTTCTTCTTCTGTATTGTGGACCACTCCTTCGGGTATATCCATACTGTCGATGGTTGGACAGTCGTATTCCAAATCCATTTTAATTACCATCCCTGGATGTTGAAGTAATAACATGTGCAGTTTTTGATAAATGTCTTTGAGGTGTTCAAGGCTGTCAACAAGTAATTCCCACTTCATTGTATCGTGTAACCGCTAGCGTAGCTGAGCTGGAAATGAAGTCAGACTTGCATGTAGGATTGCTCTTTTGGAATCGTGGTGGTGGTGGTGGGGGTTGGGTTGCTTAGAGGAAATTTTTTTCTGTTTCATGATACAACCAGACAGGTTGAGACATGTTCAAGGTCAACCATTTGGAGTTTTAAAAAAGAAAATTTTATTTAAAGAGTAGCGTTAAAAACTGGCAAGTTGGCTCCCTTGTCAGCACACTCCGTGCACCTTAGACAGTATATGACTGCGTAGACCAAGTAGACGAAGACTGCAATGAGTAAGGCCAGAAGCATGACAAGATCCAATTTTAAAATTTTTTGTGTTAGGATGGTATCCTTCCTGATCTGCCTTTCTTCAATTCTCCTTTCCATCAACTCCACTAGATCCAAATGCTGGCATCTCCTTCTCTGTCCTCCTGCTACATCAGCCTCATATATTGGTGGTGGGACATCCATGTTTGCAGCTTGAAAGATCAAGATGTAATGAAACACATTGGTGTTGTTTCTCAGGTCTCCAAGAGGAAAAATGGTGGGGGAAGTTTCAAGGTTAACCATTAGGAAATAAAAAAAAATGTTTAAATTTGTGGTTACGTTTACACCTGTACATGTTAGAACCTGTTCAAGGTCATCCAATTTGTGTTTTAAAAAATCCTATCTTGCTACAAAACTGTAGCAAGATAGGTTTTTTTATTCTTTTATTACAATACAATAATAAGCATATTGAAGTAAAGTAAGGAAACAAAATATAAATATTAGTCAGGAGAAATATTCCAAGTTTGGACTGGCTTGAGTCTTCATGGACGATCTGGAGGAGTAGGCCGAGGAAGTTGATGATGATGGTGACCTTGGCGGCTCGTCATCCCTGAAGCCATGGGTGCATTTTGTGTTGCATGCAAAAATTTGCATGTTTAGTCGGTATCCCTGTTCGATTAGTGATTTAAATTCTTCAACAATTTCGTTTAATTCTTGCAGATTTCTTACAAATACTTCTTCATAATTTGCGCATTTTACAGTGAGAGCCATCTTGATGTTTTCCGTGTGATGTCCAAAGGCGGAATGAATATTAGCATGGTTGTTTGAAGGTAGTATGAAATAGTGGTGGGGGAAGGACTTTATATGCTGTCTGATGGGAGGTGGTTAAATTTTTTCCAACTAAACATATTGATTGAACAAATTGTGCAAAGTTCTTTGGGTGTTTCGTAACTCATAACTGGAGCTACATGGCCTAATTGTAAACATCCATCATCTTGTAGGAATTGTGCTGGGTTAGATACAGCAGCCCTTCCACAATTTTGACAAAATTTTGTACCATCACCAAACTTGTACCACCCAAAAGTGTTGTAACCTCTGTTGTCTAGCTTGTACTGTTTGATAAAAATTTTAATTTGCTGAGGAGCGTTGGAACGTAAAGTATGGCTAAATAGCTGTTGATCTTGAATAATTTTTCTTACACAAAGCTCAAATAGGGTGCTCATGGTTTGACAGTTGCAATTAAACTGGACTTCTTTGCAGTCTGTATGCTGGTAACCCAAAATGGTGGGGGAAAACACACACACACACACACACACATACACACATTGCTGTTTGAAAAATATTTTTATTTTGTTTAATTTATGCAAAGGTCAAAGGTCAAGGTCACCCCAGAGCTTTTTAAAAAAAGGCAACATATCAATATGTGAAACCTTTTGTTATTTGTTTCACATATTGATATATTGCCTTTTTATTTTTTTATTTTTTTGTTTTTTTTTTTTTGGTAATGTTTATTTAATACAGTACAAACAAGATTACATGAGAAAAATTATATAGTGAATACAAACAGATACAAGAAAAATTTAAATTTTATTTAACACTGCTGCTTCTCGGCCATGTGGATGGTCAGCTCGGTGGAGTTGCTGCCGCTGGATCCGTGGGACACCAAGTAGAGGCATCCCGGTTGAATGGAGCGCAGGTCTTCGTTTTGTAGCAGATGGACGAATCTTTTTGGCAAATAAATTTGAAATTTTGCTTCATCTCCCGGTGTATATGGAGCTTCGCTCAAGCTGCAGCAGATTGCCTCGCCGACTGTAGTTTCCATCTTCTTCATAGCATGTATGATGTAATGTTTTTCATCTTTCAGCTCTGAACATTTTTTTACCGGCAAAATTGTAGACTTGGAGTGGGCGTTGAATTGTTCCACCAAAGACTGCAGAAACTGGTTGGATGCCATGGTTGTTCTAGAGGTCCTCGCTGTCTTCTAGCTCTGAGATGTTGTCGTCTCGGAGTCTCGAGTAATACTCGTGCCAAGTCTCGGTCTGCTCCTCGCTTTTATAATCGACGTTACCCCCACCACCACCGATTTCTCCATCTTGCAGGTAAGTAGCTAATTTTAAAGCGTTTTTTAATGCACAGTGCCTGTCCCTTTCATGTTCTACGCTTTGTGTGCAAATACAAACGTTTTCAGAAATAAATTTAAAATTTTTATCAATTTGCACGTCTTTGACTGGATTTGATGTATATTGTTCTATCCATCTTTTCTTTTCAAGTCCCTTTGTGTAAATATTAGTAAATTTATTTGAAAATTGATGCATAATATGATACAAGTCTGAATAACTGGTAAAACCGTCATACCAATCGATGTGATGAAAATATTTCCAAGTCCATCGGTTTGTTGTTGCGGCTTTGGTGGTTAGTGAAGAAAAAGAGCATGGTGGTTTGAATAAAAATGTATAAGGAATATTTTTATCTATATCATAAAATACTAGTTCTTTAATAATGAACCGATCATCGTTACCACGAAACGCCTGAAATTCAATAATACCCGGTTTGGACTTGATTTCTTCTTCCATGTCCATTTGAAAGGTCACCAGTCTATCCATCACGGTGTCGGAAGGTCAACTGTTTTCCACACCACGGTAGGCACGTATTTATGCCAGGCCGTACAGTTAAAGGCGCGTTGGTGTATATTTAACGTGGGCACCATCCCCGGTAGGCCTAACCCCACAAAATTTTGAATTTTTTATTGAAAATTTGCCAATTCAAGTGTAAAGTGTTGTGAAAAATTTTAAAAATTTATTTAACTTTCCATCTGGTCATTTTTGTTGTAGTCATTTTCATCACTTTGATCCTTTTCATCACTAAAATGTGTTTCTTCATCCGATTTTACAAAATTATTTTTTTCTTGCACATATTGTTCCAATTGTCTCCACATTTGAACTTCATGAGGAATTCTGTTGAATATTGAAGTGTCCACAGGTCCATACAAAATTGGTGCGTCCGGTTGTTTGTCCAAAGTGTCTGTTAAATAATCTTTAATAATTGAACTGGAAAATACTAGTTGTCTTAAATATCTTGTTATGGGTTCCGTTGCACATGTCAAAATAAAAAATTCTTCTCTGTTAAGTTGAATTTTTATGTCATGTTTGGTTGTATCTCTGAATCTCATTTGATGTTCACCTCGGTGTTTAATAATATCAATTTCCAAGTCTGAATCCAATAGTCCTACTTTTGTTTTTCTGCCAAACATGTTGCTATTAAAGTAACATTCCAATAAATGGAGGTGTTTCATAAAAGATTCCCAAGCATTGGCTGTAAACAAAATCATTTTTGTTCCGTGAGTTAAAATTACTGTAGGTGAATAGTCGGTTGATTTCATTACTCCAATTAAAACACTTTTATCCAAACTTGAAGAGATTGGATAAAAAATTCTTAAAAATACTTCCATCAAAATATTTGGTGAAATATTTTCTTCCACATTTCTTTTCCTCTTGGACAAATATTTTTTCTTTTTACCTTTTTCTTCTTCTTGATCTGCACCGTGTTGCTGTCCATTCATGTCCAAAAATTCTGAAATTTCTTTTTCTATATCGCATTCGGTTGTACCACTTGTAGAAGCCATATTGAAGATGATGCTACCCATACGATGTCAGGCAACAAACTGATCAGGAGCGACCTGCGCGCTCCCCTTTTATAATCGCGCCCGTGATTGAAATTTTACAAAAACGAGTTTTTATAAAACATTTTTAACAATTCCTGTCAAAGGTGTGTAAGTGACAATTTTATCATGTAAAATTAAACAATATGCAGTTGTATTTGCAGGTATAGGATCGTTGAATTCCATTTCTATCTTTATGTCAACACTTGATGATTTTACTGATTCATTTTGTTTAGAACAATCAATTACAACTATTGTGTAACCATCTAAGTATTCTTCTGGTGATAATAAAGGTGTATTTGTTTTACCGTAATATGAATTTTGGAATCTCGCATACATATCGTATAATATACTGTACTTTTTATTAGCGAATGACACATTTAAATTGTCGTAGGGGAAAAACTGTGAATTCAAATAAACTTTAATATTTTTTAAGTTGCAATGATCAAATTTGCCTGCATGTTTTGTGATACTGTCTCTCCTACCTGTTTGTAAACCAAATATAATATACCTGGCTCGTTCTACGTAATTAGATGTTTTAACAGTCCAAGTGTGTCGATCCGTAGCAGGTAAACTGGGATGTTCATGGAATTCCCAACTTCTAAAAGGAATTACAATATCACGATCAGCCTTTAATTTCCTTAATAGTAGCATTCTATGCTCGTCAGCTAATTTAACATGTGGAACTCTCCATACAATTTTGTCTAATGTTAATTTCCATTCTAAAGTTGCATCTGTTGTACCGTCTGGAGCTTTAATAATGTCTTTATCGTTGGAAGATCTCAACAAAACTAATTCTTGTTTAACATTTAATATTATTTTTCTATAATCTTCAGCAAATCCAAGCAACAAACGTAATGGAATATGAAAATCAAAATATCCCTTTGTATTCGGAGTGATTGTGTCATGTTCAGGTAAAACCCATCCGGCAGGTTGAAGTAAATTGGTTTCATTAGGTGATATAGATGTTATCCCTTTTAAAGTTGTTGCAATACCTACTTTTTTAGTGGAATCAACTGTTACACCTGATATTTCATATCTAATTTCATCAAACAGGAAAGCCATAGGATTATTTATAAATGGAACTGTTGTACCAGTAGTAGAACCATCCTTTTTAGTAACTTTTCCTTCGATATACAAGTAACTTTCACATGGTAGTGTGTAAATGTCCTGATGTTGTATAGGAATACGAATTTCGTCGTTATTGTTCAATTTTGATGAAGTGTAAGGGTTGTGGGTGTGATATTCTTTTTCCCATAGGGTTTCGTCGAATGTCGGACCCTGCGCTATATCCAGTATATCCATAATCGGTTAATTTTAAACCAATCTTTTCTAAGAAACGAATGTTCTCGCGTGTTAACTCCTCCACAGCTGAAGAGCTACTAATACGGTTTCCCGTAGGTTGTCCACTTTTAAATGATAAACCCATGATTTTTGTATTAAAGTGTCGATTTTAAATGTAATCTAACTGTAATTGGCTCTTCTCGGAAATCTATCAAGTTACCGTCTTGATCCAATACGTTCAACACGATGTCTGAAATGAAAGTGGTGTTCAACGGCAGATATACTAGGTTTTGTGGCTTTTCAACAATTTTAAATCCTGGAGGTACACTCGGGTAAAAAGTATGTATTATATGGGTATTTGCTCCATCTCTGTGAGCTCCCTGTATAATGTTACAAGTTATATCTATACTATTGACTTTTAATATTGTTACAGTTTGTTTACCGGAATGTGTTTGATTTGGTTCTAAAATTGGCCCATCTTTGGGAAATCCTAACAATTCACCGATTGAGTGTTCCTGAGTAAAATCTATATAATATTTGGAGTAAATTTCAGCTTTCATCGTATTGTTATTACCTTTTAATGTTATATTGTCTTTTCCCATTTTATTTTGCAAAAATTCATTAATATGATCAATTTCATAAGAACCTGTGGGTAAACTGCAAACTTCTAAGTCTGTAAACTTCCCACTGGCATCTTTTCCTTTATAGTAATGCAATAAGTTATTTTTATCTTCCGTAACATTGGGAATAGAGTTGTAAGTTGTAAAATCCAACAGTGCCGCTTCCCAAAATCTTCCTTCTTGCAAGCGTAACGCTGGAAAAAGGATACTTCGCAAAGTGGACGATTTTCCTGTTAATGATACCGTATAGGAAGGCATCTCAATTGTGACTGATACTTTTAGCTAGGAATTCCAAACATAAATGGCCGCATATTAAAGTGTTATCAGGTTGTTCTCTTTTATAGTTGTAATATATGTTTTTAGCAGATTTAAAGTAATGCTCGAGTTCTTTAGGTGGTGGTAAATTGCCAAAACTATCAAAGTAATAAATATTATCACCTAATTTCTTATAACAAACCCAATGAGTGCCAGGACCTTCTGAATTGTCTAAATTTACAATGCCGGTTTCGTTTTTCCACATTTTAACTGGTAATTCATCTTTCATAAAGACACCACGAAAAAAAGGTATTTTTAAACATGAAATGTATTTAAATAATTCAATATTTGTTAACGCTTTATGTGGTATTACTAATTGATTTCTTTTATTTAATATGCACGATACGGTCTTAGGTATAGACCTGCCCCGTTTTTTACCATTGACCATACTGTTGGTTTTTTGCTACCCTTTCTGGTGGAACGTCGTTTTCTTCTAATATTCCCTCCATGTTTTGTCTTTGCCGATCTCCTTTTCACTCTTCGCCTCCTTTTTCCACCTCCTACCGCTGTTTTAGCCTTCATACCTGCTGTTACCGCTAAAGCTGCTGCTTTTTCTGCAATACTAGCGTCACTAGACTTTACTCGTTGCCAAGCTATATCCGCGAGCTTTTTATCAGCTATTGATCTATTTTTTGTATCGCTAAATGTGGAATATGCTATATCGTGTTCTTTACAAGCCTGATCTAACTTATTTATGCCTGGATCGCCTCTTTCCAGTCGTTTTTTCAATTTAGTTCCTGGTCCGCAATACTGATAACCTCCCGGTATGTGAAATTCGTATGGTAAAGCGTCTATTGCTCTATTTACGACAGATCCTACTGGAATTCGATTTAAAGCTTTACTTAATAGAGAAACCGCTGTGGACGTGATCCCACCTCCTTTCCTTACAGTGTCTCGATATGGACTGATGTACTGAAATGTCATGATTGTCTTTTATAATTGAAATGCACAGCTTATGTGTTACCTCTACGACGAGTTGAACATAAATGAAGTTATTTATGATTTTGATCAATTAAATAGTAAAAGGACCCCAAAGTGTGTTTCCTAATATTTGTGTTGTTTTATTAAAAAAATATTTATAAAGAATTTCTTGTTTTATCCATGTATTTCTCTGTTTTTCATCAACAGGTTTATATTGTCCGGCTGCAATATAATTATGCATATCAAATAATATATTACCTATCACTTTAACAAGGAAGTTAACATTTACAGCATTATCTACATAATCAGGGTCTGCAACATTTGTTAATCGTTTGTTATCACAATTCCACCATCTATGTCCACCTGGCTCTAATTGTATTATCTGTTCAAAAGTAACAACATTACCAGGCAATGACGCGGGAGCTATATTTATTAATTGTTTTCCTTTACCATCCCAAACATTATACTTTGGTACATGTCCATCAATAAGTAAATTCTTTTCTTCAAGTAATGTAAACTTTTAATTTCCTTGTACAAACAAATCCCCCCGCCGTGATACCACTTGGTCTTGTTTTACAAATCCAGATGTTTCTTGTTTTAAAGTCTCTTTCATTTGACCTACTGTTGCACCATCCGATGGAGCCGAACCATCTTTTACATTTGCTAAACAATTACCAAAACAATCTATAACCCCTACATCACGTGTGATACAATGATCTTTAATATATTTTAGATTTACAGCATCGTTTTCAGTTTTTGGATAACCTATATCGTTAATAACAAATTTATAAAAAGAAAATCCATCTTTTGTCTTTTCAGGTATTAAAGAATGTAAATAGCGTCTATTCACGCTGTCTTTTTCATCTTTAGGATCATCTATGTTGGATATACGTTTATTGTTAGCACTATACGTTTTTCCATTGAATTTTAACGTATTTTTTAATTCAGATAACAAATAACCTTTGTTTATTGCATCACCGTTTTGATTTGGTTTATCAACGTTGATAATTCTATGATTTTCTGCATCATATGTGTTATTTTGTAGTCTTAATGTTGGTGATATCTTTTCCTTTACTATTTTTAAATTTACTGCATCGTTTTCATCCGTGGGATCTTTTATGTTTTTTAACCTTTTATTACTAATATCATAATCTCCTTCAGGTGTTTGTGGTAAACCAGCACCTCTTTTCAAGTTATTCGCGTAATATAATCCATCCGAGGAATACCGTCCGAACTTGTCGACACTCATGGTGCAACTGAATAGCATTTTAGGGGGTAACGCATTTTTATGAGATTACCCCGCGGTTTCTAAGTTCATCCACTAAAGCCACCCATTCGTTTTCCAATCCAGTATGACCCGCTTCTTTGGCTTCATGTATTAGTTTCATTCTATCCACCAATTTATTGATATTATTGTAATAAATTACATTTGTATTGTATAGTTTCTTCATCAACCCTTTTCCGGTGACTGATTTGCTTCTTTTTCTCGGTTCTGAGGAACTTAAATCTAAAGTGGATGCTACTAATCTTCTTTTTACAGGTTTTCTTCTTATAATTGGTATTAATTTGGAAACAAAATCTTTATATTTTACAGATCTATTTCTATATATGGGTGCTTCAGGTAAATAATTTCTTCTATATGCATTAGTTTGTTCCAAAATTTTGCTATACACTTCCAAATCATCATTTTTTACCAATGCTTTTAAAGGTTTATTTTGAAATAATAATTCAAATAGTCCCCTTGTTCCCTTATATATTTGATCACCTACGCGAATATTATCATATTCATCGACATCTAATTTGCTATTACCAATCATTATACCTTCTTTGGACATTCTTGCTCCATAACTGTGGTATTTTTTAGTAGAATCAGTTCCAATTAACAGTTTTAACAAGTATTTTCTTCCTAAAGGTCCTTTCGTATGAATATTTTCACCCAATAAGCTTATGTTTGATGGTTCTCCTTCTGTTTTTTCTTCTTCACTGGCTATAGATACCACTTCTTCTTCACTACCAGCATATACATCTTCTCTTTCTGCCGTTGTATCACTAAATATGGAGGCTTCCGGGTCCTCATCGCTAATTTCTTCTGATATTACACTTTCCCTTTCATATTCTGTTATCGGCGCAATAATATCACCTTGAAAAGAAGGTTTAGTCAATTTTTTGTTCAATTGTTTCAAAGGTTCAGTAATAGGTTTAAAAGTAGATTCGAGAAATTTCTCCCTTTCGCTGATACCTAATTTTAACGCTCTGTTTTTAGCCCGAATAGAATCACTTAGTGATTTAATTTCCTTTACTAACTTTTCTTGGTTAACCATGTTTGTAGCAAGACGTGCTGTACAAGAATGATTGTGTGATATAGTGGTTAGTGAATTAATATAAATTTATCGAAACCTATCCTGTATCGGCCGTTATTTAGTGGTTGTTCCTTCATAATTGTCAAAAATCCATAATTTTCAGCCCAAGCCTTACCACATATGTCTTTAAACCGTTCATATGACATATCCGCATTGACATGATCGTAATATATGTGTTTTAGGTTAGTTTCATCCTGTTTGAATACAATTAACACATTTGCATTGTCTCTTATCAGTTGTTTTGGTATTTTACTATAAGTCTGGCCTATGTAAATGCTATCTATATTGTTATGTCGCCCCATAGCGAAATAACTCCTGATAGTGTTTTGGTTTTCACAGGATACATCATCAAATATAAAAACTGAAAATGGTTTAGCTTCATGCGGTTGCATTACACTTTCACTTGCATCAAACTTGTAATATTTCACTTCTGGCACATTATTAAATATTTTTTCTAATAATTGATATTTGGGTTGTTGTAATGATTTGGAAAAGACATACAAGTTATTGAAACGCAATCCTTTTGGGTTTGTAATCAAATTGAATACTACATTTGTTTTACCACAATTTGATGGACCGGTTACAAGACAACGCACCGTGTTTGGTAATAAAACACCATGTTTGCCAGTGTTTAATTCTGAATTGTCCACCGTGAGTTCATCAATATTATTAATAGGAAAACTATCCTTTTGCGGTATTATCTCCATCCTTTGTAAAGGTTCAACCTAAAATGATGCTCCATCATTATATAAGATCCTTTTTAGGTATCCAAGAATCTTCACTCTTATTAAATCCTAACCATCGCACTTTAACTTTATCTTTTTTCCGTTGTAACACCTTTTCAACGAGATATACATCACCTACTGTGGATTTTAACATTTCATGTCCATAAAACCCTCCTTCGAGCAATTGTCCTTTATTATCTTTTAAAATGTAAGTTTCCGGCACTGTAGGTTGTACCTTAAATACGGTAAAAACCTCATTTGTCCAATTTGGTAGATATCTTTTACTGAATACACCTTTGTATTTGCTTATTCGCACTTTATCACCAACGTTAAACGTTTTAGGCTTTAGTTTTTCAACTTTTGGTTTAGTATTCATTTTTATACGTTTTAATACGAGTTTTTCATTTTTACTAGTCACTTGGTTCGGTTTCATACCAATTGTTCTATGGAACTTGTTATTGTAATCTTTTATTAGTTTTGGTAACATATCAATCCATACGTGCGATCCTCTGTTTGAAAACATCTTGTACATCGCACCTTTTAAAGTTCGATTAAATCTTTCTATGATTGATGCTTTTACCTCTGAATTAGTCGAATAGTGGTTTATGCCGTATTTTTTCATTAAATTTGAAAATTCTTTATTAAAATATTCTTTACCATCATCGGTTTGTAAATGTTTTATGGTATTTTTGTCTCTCTGTATCGCAGTTTCCATGGCTTTTGTTACCCTCTTGCCGGTTTTATCTTTTAGCGGTAAAGCATCTGCCATCTTTGTAAAACAATTGATAATAGTCAATATATATTTAAATCCTTTATTTTGTTTGCTATAAGGAATCATTTCGATTAAATCAGCTTGATATAGATCATTCATTCCTTTTATAACAGTATTTCTTCGGGGAAATTTTCTTCTAGCCGGTTTATGAAGCTCATTAACAATTTTTTGTTTTAAATCCATAATTTTATCCTTCCTCTTCGGTAGATGAAGTAAAAATATTTTTTTTATTCTATTATACCCTTATTTAACTGGGTCAAGGTCATTCAAATTAATGTAAAAAAATGGGGAACACGGCGTTGGGCTTGCCGTGTTCCCCATTTTTTTACGGAAGGAAAAGGAATTTAGGTCGTAGAGGGTCGAAGAGGGACGAAGAATAGGTTAGTCGTTGATAGGATTAAGAGAGTAGTGGCCAAAAGGAAGAGTGTTAATTTTATCATCCATGATATGCCTTTTGTCATCATTTGCCGATAGTGCTTTTTTTACTTCTGTAACACTGTATAGTTTGTGTTTTTCACTTCTTATGGCGTTGAATTTTGCTGTTAAGGTGGTGTCGTTAAATAAACAGTTTTTGTAATGTTCAAAGTTTATATTTTTCTTTAAATAACCTGTCTTCACACCTTTTGCTTTCTTGGTGGTCGATGTTTCTTCTTGTTCTCCCTTATACACTTTGAAAGAATACAATTTTGACATTAGTGCAATAATTTCTTCCATGCTAGCTCCATTGCATTCGTCTTTAAATTTTCCAAGCACCTTTTTGTTTTCTTCATTGAAGTTTGGATGGTTTCTTGGGTAGTCGGAAAAATCAAAATCATTTTTGTGTATGAACGTTCGAAGATCTTCATACATATCTTGCGTCTTGATCCAATAAATTAGTGCGTCCGTATCCATGTAGGCTACTCCGATATTTTCTCGTCCATAATATTGTACCATTTTGTTGTAATGAAAATCATACATATGCGTTTTACTTATATCCAATATTGACATCCCTATGTACAACGGTCTATCCATAACAATCTTGGTTTTGTTCATGCTTACCGCTACTAAATTTTCATTAATTATCATAGTGGTTCCGAAATTTGGTTTTTGTACAAGTTTTTTCTAATGCTCTTGGATCACTTACTAATTTTACAATTTTGTGTTTCCTCTTATTTTCTAAAGTTTTTCCAAAGATTGAGTTGTTCATCAGTTTATAAAAATCTTTTTCAAAAGCTGATGTGGCTGCTGCTCTCCTCACGGTGTTGGAGTCTATGTAGGGTTTCAAGTAACAAGATTGAGAAAATTGTAATACTCGGTGAATTTTTGTTATTTTCAGTCCTAACTCCAACGCTTGTTGTACAACCCAATAGTGCGCCACATAACGGTTTTTGTTGTTTAATGTCATCATTAATTTGGGCCATCTTCCTGTCGGTGATACTTCAGTTTTAGCCAACAGTGGCAAGTCGTAATGATGATCGTGTAGGTGTTCTGGATACTCGAAGTCGCAGTCGAAAATGTAGCCGGTCGGTCCATCTTGTGGGATCTGCATAATGTCCCCGATGCTGTCCGGGTCTACCCACTGGAAGTCGCCATACGGAAGGGGTTTGGACATCGCCCAACCGTATAAATTATTGGCATCAAAATATCCAAGAAAAATTGAATCTTTAGTCTCATCATAATTTGGTAGAAATTTATTGTTAGCTTTCACATGTCTTGTAACGGCCTGTGTTAATCCACCGCGTACACCTGATTCAATCATCAAAACCATATCGATGTCGTTTAGCAGTTCCAACTTGCACTCGGTAGATTTTAGCATGGCCTGCCATGCTAAGCCGGGGGATGTAAACGAATGAAGGGGGTCCAGTCCATAGGCGTCAAAGCAAGTGTTCCTAAATTGTTCCATAACATCACACAATAGTGTTACATCCAATTTTACATAAAAATCTGAATATTCACCAAGATTTTGCATACCTAATTCATTCCAGACGTTACACGCATGATTATAATCTTCAATTGAAATTTCCGTGTCTGTCAGTTTACTTTTGAAAGCTTCAATGGGTGGTAGTCTGGTTTCTTCAAATTTTTCAATTCCTGTAATATAGTCATAAGGAAACACTCCTTTTCTTAATGCTAAATCCAATTTGTCTGCAGGTACGATTTTCTTTGTTTCCTTTAAATCCTGTCGTCTTAAATTGTCAGTTAGTTTGGCAAGGCTTGATGGCATAAACCTATATGAGTCAACAAATCTTAATTTTATTTTGCCAATTTTTCTTAGAAAAACTAATATAATGTTCTAAAGTTTGAGCTATCACATCAATCTTGCCTGTGTCTCTTCCCAATTCCGGTATTATAAAATGGGAATCATACCCGCTAAGGTTGTGCAACACAACTGGAATGAAATTTGGAAGTTTTAAATTTAAATTACATGCATTGCAAGCTGGTCCTCTGTAATATCCGGTCAGATGGTCATGATCGTGAACTTTATAATTGTCCACTGTAAATTCTTTATTACATATATAACAAGATGTAGCATTCAAAAATTGAATTTCCTCCTCTTCTTCAAGGGGTAACATAGGAACAATATTATTTTTATCATACAGTTGATCCACCTTACTAGCTATATCATACAACGTATCTACAAAATATTTAGCAGGATTTTCACCTCTGTACAATACCGGTGTTGTGGTTAGTCCGAAATTTTGCAAGTGTTGGTCAGATAGTGTAGACTTAACCAACAAACAAAAACTATTTGGTTTATGCATCTGGTACTTGGTTCTTCTAGTAATTTCACCGTCAGGGTTTTCCAGCGGTACAAGTGTAGACTCAAAGTCTGTATAAACAACAATTGGTATCCTATACTGGTGGTTAATATGATTAAACTGTACAACAGATCGGGTTGGTGGTGGTAAACTAATTTTACACTCGTAATTTTCATTGCATAGCCTTTGATGTTCCAACAACCACTGGGCACTACCTCTCCTTATATCCTTATTTACAAAACAGAAGCATCTTTTGCAAAAAGTTTTTTTACATTTCCTACGAGACAGCTGTTTGTTGACTAAGGCATCAAAACTTTTAATATATACATAGTGAGATATTTCACCTTTTGTAATCAACAATAAATCTGTATGGTTTCGAAGTTCTCTCTTTACAACCCGTAGTGGGTACACATTATTGCTATCATCAAGCCCAAAAATATTTACACTGACTCCGGGGTTTTGCTTCTCAAATTTACATACATCTTTAATATTTACAGGATAAACCATACCACAAAAATTATATCTATTTTGTACATTTTGATATTCAACACCGGGTCTACAAGTATTATTTACAACATATTTGGCTAGCATTGAATATTTAAAACATTCCGTGTCAAAATTTTTTACATTTATACACGCTTTGGTTTCTTGGATCTTTTTTGGTAGGGGGATGAAACTACTCCCCCTCATACCATACCCATGCTTTTGAATTCTTAAATCCATACCTTCCACTGATGTTAGCGTCCAGCCAGATCCCCTTCCTTCATGCTCTTGAAGCTTCGTCAATAACTCTTCCAAACACTCCACAATTATATCATCAATATTGGATGCAAAAGTTAAAGTACGGTTTTTAGTTACAAATCCTCTTGGTGATGTTTCTCCATCAGTGTTTGTGAACATAGCGTCTAATACCAGTCCAAATTTTAAAAAATTTAATCTTCTAAGCTCTTCCTTTAGTGTTTTACTAACTAAAAGTTTTGCACTGTCAATAAAATGTTGTAATTCCAATTGAACATTATTTATTGTAAAGTGTGTGACAACAGGTCCTTCCAATGCTATAGTGCGTAGTTGTGTTATCCCATTACCTTCAGATTCTGAATCCAAATCCATGTTTATGTCCGAGTCCGAGTCCGACGAATCCGTGTCCGTGTCCATGTCCGCTGTAGGTCTCCTTCCAAGTCCTGATGTTCCGGCGCCTCCAAACTGAATGACGGTTGGCCTCCTCCTTTGCAGCAACTGCAGCTCGCTTTCCCAATCGTCCAGTCTTCTGTGATGTTCTGATAAAAATTTTTCAATAGAGTCCAAATCGTGTTCACTTACTTGCACATTGTCCTCTTCTTTATGCAATTCCAGATGGATTTGCAAAATATGTTCATCAGGGAAAAATTCCCCACAAATGTGGCAAAGAAGCATTTTTACCACAAGAGCGTTTGGATGTTTACTCCACGAAGGTTCATCCAATAATGAGAGGCTGGGTTAGCCGACCTCCTTTTATAACGGGTGGTGGGGGGTGACCTTGGGAAAAACTCCTTCTGCGCATGCGCAGAACAAAAATATAATAAATTCTTTATAAAACTTTCATTTAGAATCAATATAGGTCAAGGTCACCTTTGATATGGTAAAAAAGAGGGAACACTGGATAAGAGATGGTAGTAAGATCGACTTTCTAACAAATACTTTCAATAATATGTAAACAGGTTCAAAAGTTAAATATTTTTTTATTTTTTTACCATCCAGCTTGCTTAAAATTAAAACTTTTAAATATATTTGTTTGAGCAAATGCTTTTAGCACACTTACCACACGCCAAAACTCAAAAAATGTACAGAATTAAGACTGATCTCGCGGGGAAATACTTATGTGACACCTAACATTGGTTATCTGACTCGAATAAGAATTGATGATATATAACATATTGAAAAAAAAATTTTATGTTGTATAAATCACCAATACTATGCGAGTCGGACAACCAATGTGAGGTGGCTACATAGTATTTCCCCGAGAGATCAGCTTAATCCTGTACTTTATATGAGTGTTAGCGTGTAGGAAGTATGGCAAAAGCATTTGACCAAAAGAAAATATATTTAAAGTTTTAAGATTAAACAAACTAGCGAGTCTAAAAATAAAAATATTTCCTAACCATTGACAACCTGTTAACATATTGCAGTGTTAAAGTATTTGCTATAAAGTCAATCTTACCATCACCTCCTATCCAGCGTTCCCTCTTTCTTACCAAATGAGACTGAGGCTTGACTACCCGTATATATGACGTTTCCCCCACCACTAATGCTCTCCCCCACCACAATTAATTCACAAAAGTAGGTCAAGGTCATCGGACATTATTATTTTGAGCGGAGGATAGAGCATCTGCTGCTCTATCCCCCGCTCTATTTTTTTCTTTTTAACATTTTATATTTTTTTTGGGTTTTTAAATGCTAAATAATATTTTTTTACAAAGGTGAATATTCATCACTACTGTCCTCCTCGTCACTACAATCAAAAATTAATTTTCTGCTACACATCACAAGTCTTTTGCACAATGACATTTTATCCAATACTGCTCTTATTTGAGGAGTGATGTTTTCCTTATTGTCCTCTTCTTCGGATGATTCCAATGTTTCATCAGCATACAAATCAATGTCAAAGCTGTCACCATCAGTGTTTGCAAAATTATTTTCACCTGCTTCCATCTCTTCCTCTTCGGATAATTCTTCTTCCATTACATCATCTTCTTCTTCCTCTTCCTCCTGGTTAACTACTTCTATTGGAATTTCTGGCAAAATAAGTGAAATTTTCTTGTGTGCTGCTACGGTGTTGTCCCTCGGAGGCATCGTGATTGAATATTCACCTTTGCTGTTCACAACCCTATTATATACACAAAACTATCCCCACCACCACGTTATCCATTAACCAAAATATCATAGTCCAAGTCCAAGTCCAGCTCGTATAACAAAAACTAATAAGTTTTTCATTTCTTAAAAAATATTGCCATTTTTGCATTTACTTTGTTATCAAATAAATACTTTACGAACTCAAAGTTTGTAGTTTTGTCAGTTAACTGATTGGAAATAAATTTTTGTACAATTTGTTGTGACCACTCGTCCTGAGGTTCACATCTTACATTTTCTATTGTTCCATTCCTGGTTGTATCTTCAATCAGCTCCACTATCTCCACCAGGTCCTCCTCCAACAGAACAAACTCCACACAATGGCTTACCATGATGATGCTGGCTGAAGTGCTCTGCAAAGAATAAATCCAACAGATGCTTTCCACTACGTATATATTAACTTACCCCCACCACTTTTCAAGGTAATACATTAAATACCATAAGTAAAATTTTGTTTTTACACCTAAAACCTAGGCGCTACCCCTGGCCAACGAAATAATAAACTTCTTTTTGGCTCAACCTGGTTTCTGCTATACGTATGCCAGTCGTGTAAATAAGCTGCACAAATATCACACCTTTCTTGCGGTATTTCATTTCTTTTTAGGTTAGAAATTCCAGTCATCACCATGTAGCCACCGCTTTCTACAAATTCTGTCATGTCCT
Organism: Neoaliturus tenellus; assembly: GCA_030545055.2. Taxonomy (NCBI): domain Eukaryota; kingdom Metazoa; phylum Arthropoda; class Insecta; order Hemiptera; family Cicadellidae; genus Neoaliturus; species Neoaliturus tenellus. Next base: position 99,377,485 of record CM061536.1, on the reverse strand, counting down.
CCCACGCAAAAAAACCACAGTCTTTGCAAAACTTAAGATTTTCATTTCTAAAAACATACGCAAAATAATTGGTGTAACCATTTCTTTCAAAATCAAACTCCTTAATTAAAATTTTAATTTTTGGTGGTGCACCAGACTGATGCACCACATAACGGAACAATTCAGTTTCATCAAAAATTTTTTCCAAACACAATTGTTGAAGACTGGAAGGAGTCATCTCGAAGTGTGTGTCTCCTGGCTACGCTAAACTGAGACTGAGCAACCTCCTCAAAACCCAACGCTTGGTTAAAATTACCCCCACCACTTTTTTAGTGGGTCAAGGTCAAATAAAATTACCCTGTGAGCGGGGGATAGAGCACTAAGTGATATGTTATTCCAGTATCACAGAGTGCTCTATCCCCCGTTCTGTTTTTTTCCACATACCAAACAGCTAATCCGTGTTCAAGTCCAATTCACACAAAATAAAAGATTTTATTACTTACATTCCTAAAATTTGTTCATTACCATCATCAACCTGCTCAGGACTTCGAATCACTAGATATTCAGAATTATTATTTTTATTTTGCAGTTGTCTTTCAAGAAATTTAATTTTTGATTCCAACAAGCAGATGTAATCAGAAGCGGCTGTCAGGGTGTCGAGCTTGCTGGAACCTTTGCTGATTTTAGGCACTAACAACTGCAAACGGAACATTGCCGCTCGCTCCTTGTAGTTAGTCTTTTGATCCGCCAACCGTTTCATATATTTACTTTTTAAATTTCTGTCCAATTCACCCTTGACCAACTCACTCCTCAAAATACTAGTTTCTTCACCATCATTGGAAGGTCCAGGTTCTGGGGACACATTTCTGACCAACTCACTCCTCAAAATACTGTTTTCTTCACCATCATTAGAAGGTCCAGGTTCTGGGGACACCTGTTGTTCAGGTGAACAATAATTTTTATATTCCACCAGCATCGGAGCATATACATGCCCCGATGGTAAACGCTGCAATTCCAGGTCTCCAACAAACGGATTGATACTGCACATTACGTCTGACAAATTGAAACGTTCAAGGCAGAATGAGCTTAGTGAGTGGGTATAAGAGTTCAGTAATGGTGGGGGAACCCTGTTGTCACATGATCATTGACTGGTTTACCTTGAAGCTAAACATCAGTTTAATACAAAAAAGTTTTTTGCTATAACTTTTTCTTCACCATCCAGGACACTGGTTTGGGACGTGTCTGAATAATGTTTTTTTTTTAAGAAAAAAAACATTATCCCCAGGTTAAGATATTATATAAATGAACTATTTTTTTTTTTTTTTTTTTTTTTTTTAATAGCTCATTTATATAATACCCCCCTCCCTTATTTCAAGAGGGTGAAGAAATAATTTGGAAAAACAAAATTTAATAAACTTTAATTTGGAAAAAGGAAATGTTTGGAAAACAAAATTTAGAAAATTAAACAAACAGTCTTACTGATTGCATTACTCCTGCAAACGCCACACAGTCCTCAGCTTGTTTAAAACTTTAACACGTATCAAGTACCCTCTGTTGGTCATAAATCTAGGAACAATGAATTTTTTAGCAACCCTTACATGAACGTTCTGGTCTTTATGCCTCATCAAAAACAGGTGAGGTTTCACACAAACGTGTGCTCGAAAGAAATATTTTTCACCAGCATAGAGTCTTTGATAACGTACCTTGGGAATCTGTGTGGTTTTCTTAGGGGCAATGTTAAGCGAACATGAATCAAGAGTGCTCCGATTGGATGCTGTTTTGCGGTCGAAGTGATAGCGGCACAACTCCTCGCCGCTCACAGCCCACCTGGTGCATTTTTGATTTACTTTCGCTCCAGTTATCCAAACATAATTACATTGGCGTTTCGGTGCCGCTGCCTTCTTTACTGTTTTTTTCAGACCAGAATTAATTTTACTTACTTTATTGTTTGTGGGTTGCTCCACTTGAAGGTCATTGGAAGTGGAAGGGAAAGAAGTTAAATTTAGTTCGGGTTTGGAAGGGCTATGGACGGGAGAGATAGGATCAAAGGTGGAAAAATAATTTTTGATAGGAGTAGATGGCTTGGAAGGTGACCTCCGTTCCTTCGGCTTCTCGAAGATTTCCTCGTCCGAGTCCAAATTGATGGTTACCAGGCCGGGATCCACACTACTTCCACTTGCCACGGTTGTGACTGTTGGTGTTGTCACAGTACACATAGCTGTCACCGTGGTCAAAATTGTGCGAAGCGTAGTGCTGGCAGTGATGGTAGAGGAAGCGCCGGGTCTCAGGTCCACAATAATTTTTTGAGGCGAAGCAGTCGTGGTTGGCGGCAGTGGAATCTGCGAAACATCAAGAATCGGCATTGAAAGGGACGAGGCGGTAGGCATTGGAGCGGAGGTCACAGCAGGCGAAGTGGTCGGCATTGGAGCGGAGGTCACAGCAGGCGAGGCAGTTGGATAATTCTTGATGCGAACACCCATGGTCACGAGAGCGGTGTAGAGTCGGCTAGCAGGCTGCAAGTCTGAAAGCAGAATGAAGCAGCTCGCGACCCATTGGAATATTCCAGCACACTATGTGGTGGGGGCAAACAAGTCTGTTACGTAATACCCGGATCTACTTATGTAACCAAGTGGCCAAACGTGCCAATGGAAAAGTACCTGAGGCCTCCACCTCCCCCTCGGGGGGGGGGGGGGGGGGCGCAGTTTTCGTCCGGAGCAAAAAATTTTTGGTCAAGGTCAAAATCAAAAAAAAAAAAAAAATTCGGGGGGGGGCGCAGTTTTCGTCCGGAGCAAAAAATTTTTGGTCAAGGTCAAAATCCAAAAAAAAAATTTCGGGGGGGGGGGGCTCACTTCCCGTCTGGAGTCGGGGGGGGGGGGGGGGGGTCACCTACCCCTAGGACTTTAACTCTTGGATGGCTGCTACCCTTACTTATGTGTGAATATCAAATAAAATATTTTACCACTGCCCAGACAACCAACACTTTAACGCATATCGCTCTAAGTCCTGCGAGCTCTCAGGACTTTGGCAAAAATCCGCCAAGTGTTGGCTGACTGTGACTACATGTGGAACAAAAATTATTTTATTTTTTTATTCACACACAAATATAGGTCAAGGTCATCCAAGAATTAAAAAGAAATTCCCCCGAGGCCTAAGACCGCCGGCGGTCAAAGGCCTCGGGGGAATCTCACAACTTAGGGGGAGGTGAAAAATAAAAAAAATAATTTTACTTAATTTTGAGTTTCCATAAGGGAAACATGCTACAATAATTTTGGTTCCCCTAACGGGAATCATAAGGTCATGCTAATCATGACCTGGGCCCCATCTTAACCGATAAACTGACATAAAGCCTAACGTACCGGACAGTGTCAGGACCCGGTGCTTCGTGCTGAAGGATGCCAACCACCCGTATGTTTCCAGTGACGAGTGATGAGGTCCAGCAGCGCCCTTGGTCCGAAAACCTAAGGGTGGATCCCCAGGGGCCTACCCCCAGGCTCGTTAAGCACCATACTACTGTTGTTAAAAAATAATTATTGAGGCATGCTAAGCCTCCAAAAGAAATTATTTTACGGAGGCTTCTAAGCCTCAAACCTAACACTTTAACTGCCAATTTACAGAGGCTAATCCTCCAATATACGAATTTAGAAAATATTTTTTCTTAGGGACAACCTGTGGAAGATTAGTACAAAGAAATATTTTACAACACAAAACTTAAACATAGGGGGATTCATGTTACAAAAAATAAAAAAATTTTTACTTAATTTTGAGTTTCCACAAGGGAAACATGCTAAATAATTTTGGTTCCCAATGGGAATCATAAGGTCATGCTAATCATGACCTGGGCCCCATCTTAACCAGTACACTGACATAAAGCCTAATGCAATGCACTGACATAAAGCCTAATGTACCGGTCAGTGTCAGGGCCGACACTTCGTGCTGAAGGATGCCAACCACCCGTATGTTGCCAGTGACGAGTGATGAGGTCCAGCAGCGCCGCTGGCACAAGGCCTAACGGTGGATCCCCAGGGGCCAACCCCCAGGCTCGTTAAGTGTCATACTATTGTTGGTAAAAAATAATTCTTGAGGCATGCTAAGCCTCGAAATAAAATTTAATTTTACGGAGGCTTCAAAGCCTCAAACCTAACAGTATAACTATTTACATAGGCTAAGGAAGCCAAAAATTTATAAAAACTAATTTTAGGGACAACCTGTGGAAGATTAATACAAAGAATTATTTTTCTAAACACAAGACTTAGACTAACACCAACCTGTGGAAATATTAGCACACACAAATATTTTTCACTGCACAACACTTTCACTAAATCACAACCAACACCGAGCACCAAGCAGCAAGCACAAAATAAAATTATTTCCTAACACTACACATGCCATGCCTTAGACTAGAAAAGAATTCCCAATATAATGCGGCGCCAACATTACATTGCGAATCCTGTAGGGCAGAGCTTCAACCACTCAGCTGAAGTGTTTGAAAGCAACTGCGAGGAAGCTAAGCCTCAGAGAACCGAAGCTGAGCCGGTCAGGAGTGGGGGAACCGGACCTGGTTACGTAAACAGGCAGACCTCGACACGTACTTGTTTGCGGCATTGGACAATCTCCAAGAGCCACACCTGAATACATTACTAACCGGATCTCATTATGCAACACGTGTCAAGGTATGGCAACGCCTCGGGCTATGCCACCTCCTCCTCCCCCCCGGGGGGGGGCGCACTTTTCGTCCGGAGCCGGGGGGGGGGGGAGGGGTCTTGGGACTTAGAATATTTTCGGTCCAAGACAGTTGCAGTATAGAATAATATTTCATTTCATTTTATTTTGTCTCTCTCAGCTCAGCCTACAGTCAGTGTTGGTTGGGAACAAATTTAATTTTGTCTCCGGTATCGCTTGCGGATTACATAACACTTATATAACCAACCCATGTCTGCCGTCTTGCCTCTAAAAACAAGTCAGTTACTCGGCAGCCTTCTCCCACGACGCATGGTATACGCTGCGCCTTAACGCTACCAGACTTTCTGTGAGTAAAATTTCAATTTTTACATCATTCCCTCTTATTATATGACTTGGCAAAAATATATCGCTACCTGTTTGCTACAAAATTAATTTTTATTTAGCTATACAAGCCTCCTAATATTTTCGCAGATGTGTTTAAATATTTTAACCTCATGATTAAATTTTGTTCCACACTGGTGGATTTTGAACTTAGCTGCAAAATTGAACCATGCACATCTTGTACAATAATTTTTTTTCATTTAGCTCTACCTCTTTATTAACCTAACAATAAGTATTTTCTCGGACTTAAATTTTATACTAGTCTCGCTGTTATTTTTTCTACACAGTACGTGTTAATACTTGGACAGTTCGCAGCAAACTGTTTCTAAACATAGCAACACCAGACCACATTACCCCCACCACTACAGCCCTGTTCCCCCACTACTTCCAGCTTAGGTGCTACAATTGACTGAGTTTTTCAGTTTTATACTAACCTTACTGTGAGACACAGCTATGGCTGAAACTTTGCGAGAAAAATTATTAAGAGTAAAATTTTTGCTGGCAAAGCAAAATAATTCTGTTAGGGTGTCCAAGACTTCCACTTTGACAAAAATGAAACGCTGCCTTAGGAATAATCCAAAATTTTACTCAAGGGACACCAAGATCACTATGGATGATAAAATGTTTCAAAAACTTTTAGACGAGCTAACTTTTGCCAGTAAAATAACGCTGGTGACTCCAATTCCAGACTAAGTGTCAAGGTCACTTAGAAATTAATAAAAAAATTTATTTTCTTAACAAATATTTCCACTCCAAGTAACGGAGGTCCAGCAAAAGAACAAACTCGGATGAGTTGTTGGAAAAAAATAATTTTTTTTATTTTTTCGCATCTGACCACTTAACCCCCACCACGCGGTCTGGTACCCGGACGGCGCGGTGCTGTCCGGTCAGTCGGCGTCCGGCTCCCGCGCGGTGATGACACCACCACCGTCGGCTGTTCGCAATTTTGTTTCCAGTTGGGCTTCGGGTTTCTCCAGTGGGTAAGTGGAAATAAAAAATTATTTATTTTTTTAGTTTTAAGAGTGGGGTTGCTGGGGTTCAGGTCAATGACCTCTGAGGAATGCCTTACGTCACATTTGGTAGGTTTTTCGGTCTGGTCGCTGGGAAAATAAATTTTTCTTTGCACTTTTGTGGTTTCTCGTGGATTTTCACTCCACAGCCGAATACTAGGAACCACAAGAGTGCAAAGAAAAATTTTTTTGTCTTTCCGCGTGACCTTGACCTTAATTACGTCAATGACGTCATTATGGTGACGTCAGCGGTGATGACGTCGTCATGACGTCATTTCTATTACGTCATACCTATGACGTCATAGAAATGACGTCATTGATGACGTCACCGATGACGTCATTCATGACGTCAGTGACCTTGGTGACGTCAGCATTCCTCAGGGTCATTGACCTGAGCCAGCAGCCCCACTTTGCCACTACTCCCCGTGGTGCAAAAAAGTTAAGTTTTCCCTAGGTAAAATAATAGTTTTCAAGTCACATGGGATAAAAACTAGTACTTTAGTACTCTATTCCAAGGAGTAAAATAAGGCTTTAGATAGTAGGTGGAGGAAAAAGTTATTTTATTTTTGTTTACATTTCGTTGATACTTCGGTATCAAAATGGCAATCCATAAGAACAATGTTAAAATTTACAATGTTCGTACTTAATTTTAGACAAAAATAGATGTTTCATGGGGTTGAGGCTGTTTCTAAAATCATTTTTGGGCCAAAACACACTTTAATTCAAAGTTTAAGGAACCTACCTGCTAGATGCTACCATGGGAAATATATCGCCATAGACACTCCTTATATTATAGTAGAGGATTATTCCTAAGTACTTCTTGGTCATTGATAGGCTACGTCGTATTTTCTTTGAGATTTGGTTAAAGATGAAATAAAATGAATCTTGGTCCAATTTTTTGTGAGGCTAGAAGATCCTTTCTATTAATGAAATGTACTTGCATAAACTTTCCGAGCAACATAAAACCTTTTTCTTTTATAACCACCGTCTACAATTAAATTTGTCCTGAGACAACACTTACAATACAAATTAAAACACTGGGGATATAGTATAGTCCATTTTTTTTAAGCCTGATCCTTCGAGAGAGAGATGGTGGAGGGGGTTTGTTTATACTTGCTACTATCCCATTGGCTGAAGCCTTTTGGTTTTTTGTTGGTTTTTTGTTGTTTTTGTTTTATTTCACTGTTGCATACCAGCTGGTAATTTTACATCACAACATAATGTGTATCAGTTTTACAATATTATTGGTAGCAGTTGTATTTTAATCAGTTTACTTTAGACCTGTTACTTTTTAACAAGGAATAGGTTTGGCTTAAAAATATGTCAGCTGACTAGGAATTACTGAAAGATATTATAACTTATTTAAAACGGTATTTGAGGAAATCTGATACTCGACAAACGTTTGTCACGAGTTTAATTGTGCTGTTTACAGTTAAAATGTTTGTTTACAGTTTAAACCCCTCCCCCACCCCAATTTTCTCGAGAAGGATTAGGTTAAAAAAACGGACTATAATTAACACATCAAAAGTATAAATATATTACCATTATTCAAATTTTATTTTAAAGAAAATAACATTAGAAAATATAAATCGCAGAATATAACAAATATTAAATGTCAATAGAAAGAATGAGAATAAAAAATAAAAAATAATAAAAAAAACTGCTCTCTTGGTTTGTTGTTTTCAAGTAAATATGAAACAAAAACAGAGTACACGAAGGTCACTGAACATCACCGCTATACAGCGCCAAATCGTATTTTATTCCTGAGGGGTTTGATCAACTCTTCCAGTTTTTATTTATTTTTTATATCTCATCTTTTGTGAAGTCGAATGAGATATTTCTTTTTATTGTTTAACCATATTTTAATTTATTGAAAAAAAAACATTAAACATTTTCATCACAAAATTATAATACTGTATAGGGGTTTAAAGTTTTATCAAACATTAGCATAACTACTTATCGTTTTAGTAGGTGTTCCTTTTTTATATAACGAACATGTTTTTATTTACATTTTTGTTTGTAGATTATTATTGTTGTTGAGGTTGAGGAACTTTTGATTATAGACTTTAAATTATAAATTACTTTTTAAAATACTTTAGAGCTACGAGTAAACATATTATGTAATGAAAAGCAGAATAAAGCTAAAGAGCTAAACAATTTAATTAATTAAAAACCACCCTAGATAGGCTATATATAAATAATTATAAGTAGGCCTCCCCGGAGTATATCCCAGGATTATATCCCAGCCCTCTGATTGGTCGCACGTGACCGATGACGTCATCATGCCCCGCCCCCGGCCTCTGATTGGTCGAGAGGTCACGTGACCACGCCCCCAAGATGGCGGCCTCGGCGGGAAATTTCCTCACTTTTACCACGTGTTTGACCACGTGGCGTCTGTAAACTTACTACGTGAGTCAAGATGGCGTTATGTTTGACGAATAAAATTTTCACTGTGGACCGCCGGGGTTTGAACCCGGGCCGCCAAGTTGGTGTGCCGCAACGCTGACCACTAGGCTACCACACTGTTGTGCTGAGAGCTTTGTATTGTGTCTGATGACACAGTAGTTTGACATTTTCGTAGCAGCACTGGCGGGAAATTCCAATGAAGTGTTTTTATTGAATTTCAGCATTTATAATTAAATTATATACGTGAAATATATATATGTTATACACTACGTATGGAGGTATGTTCATACCAAATTTTAATGTAATTGAATAAAAAATGAGACCTCTAATAAATGTTAAAGTTTCGGGGTTGAAGGTATGTTTTATTATTTTCACCCCTAACTATATTGAGCGGAACCCAAAATGTAATCATACAAGGTAGTATACCTTAACTAGATACTCTATAAAATTTTTCAACATTTATAATTAAATTATAAGGTTGTTATATATAAATTAGCATAAGGGTGAATTTTTTTAAAACTAGGGGTGGTTTTTCGTTGGGGTGTTAAACGGAGGTAGTGTACATGGTAAACTATTTATGTACCAAATTTGAACCTTGAAAGTAGAATAGAAGCAGAGATATAAGTGAAAAACCAAATAGGGTAAATTTCATCCCCCACTAAAAATTTAAGTATAATTTGTCGATTTAACATTAAAAACGCTTGAAAATAATGTCCCAGATAATTCTGACAATTTTTATAATTTTTTAATTTAGGGGTGGTTTTGGGGGTAGTTCACCCCCCAGTGTATTATAGAACTTTGACAATTAAAGCTATGCACCCTTGTACCAAGTCTTGTTAAAATACACCAAAGGATAGTGGAGATATAGTGTTAAAACTAAGTAGTGAGGTACAACTAAATAAAGATGTACAGTAGTGGCCAACTAAACGAATAAAGAACAGTAGTTGTGCACAAGGAAAATTTATGAGCCAGCGCGCCGCAGACGGCGGGTTTCCTTATAAGGATCTAGACTCATTATTTATACAGTCAGACCAGTTTTTGTCATGGGTTGCCACCAAGACGCATTATATATGCAGACGGCGGGGTTTATGGCCAATTACCTGAGCGCACCGAGACTCATTATTTATACAGTCAGACGGATATATGTTTTTGTCTGGGACAATTCTTGGAAAATTCCCAGTGATTGCATTTACTAAGAGCATAACTTGTGATTATCTTGACATCCTATCTAAATTATTGCTTGTCGCTTCCTTTAATCATATGGCCAGACGGTTAATACGCCTGGTGCAGAACCAGTTTACATACCACTTAACGATTAAAACTGTGGGAACGTTGGGATACGCCCAGGTCTGGTCCGCCATATAAGCCGGTACTTCGGTCTCCAGCAGCATTCACTCTCCGTCTGGCGTTAGTACCTGGTTATTCAGTGTGACGTTTCTCGGACTTGTGTTTTTGTAGTGTTTTCTTGTGTCTCAGGTTAGTAATATAGAATTATATTTTAAAATATTTTTATTATAATTTTTTATTTTTATAATTACAAATCTTTTGCCACTATCTCTTCTTTATGGCCCTGTGAACAAACAAGATAGCGCTTTAGTTTTGCACACAAGCTAATCTAAGTTCACTAAGGTTAACAACCAATAGTTTCCTGTTGCGTAATCTTAACTGCTTGCTAGTTTTGTCCGTTGGGTTGAATTTTCAAATTTTATCAATACCTGGTGGAAAGGTCATAAAGGTCACCAATATATAAAGCGTGCAATAAGCTCTGAATTTCTCTTTATTTTTAAGCTCTCGTGTGAAAAAGGTGTCCCACCAGTTTTAAATAAAATATCTTAATTGTTTGTTAGTTTTGTCTATTGCGCAATTTCAACTGTTTTGGCCTGCTCTTTCAAGTGTCCCAGTGATTTTTAATAACATATTTTCTGCTAAATGGAGCCAATTAACGTCGCCCATACCAGTGAGACGTACGTCCATCGTTTTAGAGTTCACGGGCAAAAAACTGTTTTTAAATTTAACGCACCTCCAGAGGGGGTGACCGAGATTGAATGGTTGAGACGTGGGTTTTCTAGTTTGGTGGAGAAAATGAAAGCCGATGCATCTGATGGGGATCAACTGGGGTTCACACTACGCAGTTTAAATTTAAAAAGTAAAGAGCCTGGGTTCATAAATTTCCGTCCAGCTTCTGAGGTGGATGGTGATGTGCTCTGGGAGATTTTTGGCGGCATTCTTCAGAGTAACGCCGATTCTATCACCTCAGCCGATACGTTCCAAGTCGAATGTACTCGTGTCAATCTCCCCGTTGGCACCGGTAGAATCCGTCCAGGGATGTTTAGGAATTTCAATGAGGAATGCCGCAAAAGGCGGGGTATCATTGCTATAAATAACACAGACCGACTTTGTCTGCCTAGAGCAATTGTTGTGGCTAAAGCTAAGGCTAAAGGAAGTCCTGACTATAAAGCCATTCTTCAAGACAGACGGAACAGACAGCTTAACAAGGCGACAAAACTGATGCAAAAGGCCAGGGTGGAAATACCTGAAGAGGGGGCCGGTATACAGGAACTTGCAAAATTTCAAGAACATCTTAAAAAGTACAAGATCACCGTGTACAATTATGACGCCAAAGGCAGGGATGTACATTATGAAGGAAACAACCCTGAAGCGCAGTATAAAATCAATCTGCTATTTCATAATGGGCACTTTAACGTGATCACTTCTTTGACGGCTGCCTTTGCTTGTACTTTCTATTGTGAACCCTGCCATACACCTTATGATCATAAGGGAGAACATAGATGCACAAACATTTGTCCCGAATGCCAAACTGTTTCTCCACCCTGTGTCCAAGACCACGAGGGGGTACTGTGTCCTGATTGTAACTTGACTTTGAAGAACCGCATTTGCTTTCTGGCCCACAAGAAGGAGCGCTGCAAATCAGTCAAGAAATGTTTGGACTGCAATAAATTGATTAGCTTAAGGCATAGGAAATCTCCGCATGTTTGTGGCGAAGTCTTTTGTGTGATTTGTAGGGAGTTTATGCCGCCAGAACATCAGTGCTTTATGAAAGTGGACACGAACCGGCCCAAAACAGAAAATTCATTGTACATATTTTTTGACCTGGAGACACGACAAGATGAACCTTTAACGGCTGACGATCCCGAGACAAAGGTGCACAAGGTCAATCTGTGTGTCTCTCAACAGTACTGTTGGAAGTGCATTGAGGGGCGAGATGGTGACACTTGTGCGGATCGCACTAGGATATTCAGAGAGGAGCCCATTGCTCGATTCGTTGACTATGTAATGGAGTCCCGCAAAAAGTTCAAGAATGTATGTGTGATTGCTCACAATGGCCAGGGATTTGACTTTCAATTTATCTTGAAACATATAATTGAAGAAACAAAATTCACCCCCGAGTTAATCATGCCTGGGACGAAAGTAGTACTCCTGAAGTTTGACAAGGTGCGCTTTGTCGACTCATTGAACTACTTTCCAATGGCCCTCTCTGCATTGCCGAAAGCCTTTGATCTTCCTCAAGAGCGTAAAAAGGGTTATTTCCCCCATCTGTTCAACACCCTTGAAAATCAGAGTTATGTTGGACCTATTCCAGCTAAACAATTCTATTGTCCCGACACAATGTTTGAGAAAACCTATAAGGACTTTGAAAATTGGCACAATGAACAGGTGACTCAAAATTACATTTTTAATTTTCAAAAGGAACTTATTGAATATTGTATTTCCGATGTTGAAATTCTAGCCCAAGCGTGCATAAAATTCAGACAACTTTTCATGCAGGAATGCAATGTAGAGCCTTTCCTAGAGTCTGTTACGATCGCGAGCGCTTGTAACTTAGCGTTCAGACGTAACTTTTTAAAACCCAACACGATTGGTCTTGTTCCTAAAAACGGTTATCGTATGGCTGACAACCAGTCTGCCATTGCATTGCAATGGTTGACCTGGGAGGAAGACCAGCGAAACGTTTCCATTCAACACGCTGGGCGCGGGAGAGAGAAGAAAATTGAAGGAATGAAAGTGGACGGGTTTGATGGTGATCGCATTTATGAGTTCCATGGTTGTTATTTCCATGGATGTCCTAAATGCTTTCCCTACAAACGAGAGGAGCCTCTGAAGGAGGACCCTTCTGACAGCCTACATCTCAGATATGAGAAGACGAAAGCAAAAATTCAAAAAACTCTCTGAGACCCCTTATGAGGTAGTTGAATGTGGGAGTGTGATTTTAGGAAAATTAAAAGTGACAAAAAACTTACGTATTTAAATTCCCTACCAATCCTCAACTCTCTCCCGCTTGAACCAAGAAACGCCTTTTTTGGAGGGAGGAAGGACGGGCAATGCCAAGACATACCACAAGTGCGGAGAAGGAGAGACGATACAATATGTTGATGTCTGCTCCTTATACCCCTACGTATGCAAAAGAGGACACTACCCCCTAGGACACCCCACCGTACACGTAGGGGACAGAGTTTGCCGAGAGCTAGGGTTGGATGTAAACGGCCTAATTAAATGTAAAGTGCTGCCCCCACTTGACCTCTACCATCCAGTTCTACCAACAAGGATGAATGATAAATTGATGTTTGTACTGTGTCGTAAATGCGGGGAACAGATGAACCAAGAAGATTGTATTCACAGCAGTGATGAAAGAGCCCTGACCGGTACATGGACGATGGACGAGATACGAAAAGCTGTGGCTAAAGGCTATGTGATCTTGGATATTTTTGAAATATGGGAATACAAAATGGCCACATATGAGAACGGGGGGCTTTTCACATATTTCATCAACACATTTTTAAAAATCAAACAAGAGGCGTCGGGTTACCCCTCCTGGTGTGTGACGCAAGAGGACAAAGAGAGATATGTGAAGGATTATTTTGATCATGAAGGCATAAGTCTGGACCCCGCCAAGATTTAAAAGAACAGCGGCCTTAGATCCCTGGCCAAACTAATGCTGAACTCGTTCTGGGGCAAGTTTGGACAAAGAGAAAACCAGACAAAAGCGTCACTAATCAGAGATCCAAAAGAATTTTTCAGTCTAATGACAAATCCTACAGTCCAGGTGAACACGATTAGAGAGTTAAATGAAGAGGTGATTTTGGTGAACTGGCAAAATATTGATGAGGTCGGTGAATCACTGCGGACAGTGAATGTTGTCCTAGCAGCGTTCACCACAGCACAGGCGCGTTTAAAGCTCTATGAACACCTTGAAGCTCTCGGTGGGCAAGTGCTTTATTACGACACTGACTCGGTCCTCTACGTGTAAAAGAACGGGCTATATAGGATTGCTACAGGTGACTACCTGGGTGAGATGACCGACGATTTGGGGGAATACGGCCCGGGCTCTTATATTGTGGAGTTTGTGTCCGGGGGCCCAAAGACGTACGCTTACCTTGTATGGTCAACAAATCGGAACGAACTAGTTGAAGTGTGCAAAATTAAAGGGCTAACACTTAACCTCAACACCTCAAAAAAGCTCAATTTTGCACAACTTAAAGAAATGGTGTTGAGTGAGGCGAAACTTGTTGCTGAGACATCAGAAAACCGAATTAGAAGAACTAAAAATAAAGATGTTATTACAGTGAGAGAAACTAAATTTTTCAGGATAACAGGTCCTAAAAGAAGACATGAGGGGGAATATGACACCTTGCCTTTTGGCTACAAAAAAGCCAGACTTACCTAATCCCACCAGTCAATCCTCTCCTCCAGCTCGTCCAGTCTCTTCCTCATCCTTGCTATTGCGCGTTCCAGCTCTCTGTACTCGAACAAATCGTAGTTGCACTCTGTATAAGGTCCGTGTAGCCACTGCATTAGGGAGAATACTGTGAGAAACATGTTGTCTTGTTAAAAACTTTCGTATTACTGAAGGAGAGCTGGTAGGGAGAGCGCGTGATAAGATTGCACCGTGTTATCATCATTCTCTAACCCCGTGGTGTAACATTTGTACTTTTGCTCTCTTACACAATAGCGCATCAAGTATTATCAATATTAAAGCTGATGAAATTTTGTAACGTTTTACATAACAGCCATTGCTTTTTGATTAGAAACGTAATTATTTGAAAAAATTAAACTCGCGTATTTGTACATTAAGCCCAAATTTTGGTTTATAACTTAAAATCAGATTATTTATACCATCATGACGTTTCACTGAGATATACGAGTGAATGAAGGTCACTGGCGTGGAACTAAAAAGCCCGTAAACCATGTGTGGAGCGAGTCATTTGCACTGGAAAGTTCGGTTGATGACTTTGTTTGTGAGAATGTTTGAATGAATGGTGTGAAAGATGTGAGTGAATGAAGGTCACTGGCGTGGAACTAAAAAGCCCGTAAACCATGTATGGAGCGAGTCAAATGCGTTGAAAAATTCACGCAACGACTTTGTCGGTGAGAATGTTTGAATGAATGGTGTGAAAGTTGTGAGTGAATGAAGGTCCCTAGCGTGGAACTAAAAAGCCCGTAAACCATGTATGGAGCGAGTCAAATATACTGAACGGAACAGGCAATGACTTTGTCGGTGTGAATGTGTGTGTGTGTGAATGTTGTGGGGTCTAGTCGACTGAGTAGCTCAAACCCGAGTGACTCTTTGGAACGACCCTTTAATCCTTGTGAAACGTTGTGTTGGTACTTTAACGGAAATTCCTGATCTTGGGCAGGTCACCGGCAACCATGGTTGCTGACGGGAGAAGGGTGGTGAGGTAGCTCACCATGGCATGCAGCGAAGGCAGTTGCTGTATGGGTATTCCACAAATGATCATCGGTCACCGGTGATCTTTGGGGGATATCAGGGGGAAAATGGAGGCGACAACTAGTTTGTTTTTGGAGGTCGTTACAGTCTGCGGCGGTGGTAGGGGCCGCAGAATCCCGGGGGGGGGGTAAAAAAAAGTATTGGTTGTTAGTCCAGTATATAAATTGATTTTGTAAAGCACGTATTAGTTTCCTCTGCAGAGCCGGACTGTAAACATCTACACGATGGATACCTACTGTTGTGAGGCGAAATGTTTTGTAATACCTACAATGCAAGTTGACGGAATTGCATGTAGAACTTGTGAGCATTTTAGCTTTTGCATATGTCGCTGTAAAACCTACCAGCTGCCGACACCTTGTGACGGCTCGTGCCGCCAGCACTCCATATAGTAGCGATTTTCGAGGCACTGGCCACAGGCCCGAATCCGACAGCCTGTTTCCAGAACCTTCTCGAATCGGGCCGCGGAGCGAAAGATATTCCTACGCACGGTCGGTCTCGCCCCATTTCGCCATCTTCGTTTTCCGGTACCACATCGCTGCAACGCCATGGCCAGATAAGTTTTTAGTTTAGTTGGGGGTTTACGTAGGCTAGGGATGAGCGGGGGAATCATAATTAATTAATTGATCTCAAGTACAATTATTATGTAGCCAGTTAATTAAGGCTGCAACTAGTTCTGTAGAGGGTAGTCTGGAACCTTAACGCTCATGTCGTTTCACGACATGGGCCATCAGCCATAGGATGGGTTTTGGATTTGTAGATACAGTTCATTATTAGATATTCACCTTCCAATTAATTTAGTATACGTAGATTATAATCATCTCATCAAAATGGCTTGTTCTGGTCTGTGCTTGGCTGCGATCCGTCCCTGGGTAGTACCCACAGTAGGCCTATATCCTTCAGATACGTTTCCTAGGTTCAGTCAGTAAGTCATGTCCAGCAATCTCATTTCACGGCATAAACCTCAATCCTCAACCATTTCCATAGTCACCCTTCAGTTAATCACCAACAACCTAGAGATGACTAGTCAGCCCATTCATGTTGTTGCTCGAGCTCAATAGTCCATCAATTCAGTTTGCCAATAGCTACTCACTGAGCTTTAGTTCAATACCACCGACCCCCACAATCAGCCTTTCCGAATACCCATTATCCATAGGTAACCACCATTTTTACCGTTCCATATGGTAGCAGAGCCTCTGAGCTAAGCACAGGCTAAGACTACAACTTCATGAGGTAGGCCTAGGCTAGCCTAACCTTACTTTTCCTTTTTTAGGCTAGGGCAGTAGTTTTCGCTTCGATTCTTTTCAAATTTTTTCTAAGAAAGGCTAAGGTTCTGGGCTACCCTGTTGCAGTAGTTTTTTTTTGAAATTTTGTGAAATTAGCTTAAATTTTGGCCTTTATTTTTATTTTCCGAGCGCTCTTATAGCCTCGGTTAGCTTTAAACCTTTTCAAGTTTGTCTTGCTGAGTTATCATCCCCTGCTCTTTCCCTTAAGTTCAGTTAGGCAATAGGGACCCAGGGTTTGCCAGCCAGTGTAGGATTTTGCCTTTGTTTTGTGCCTTTGTTACAGAATAGGCTTAGCCCCTGCGGTTCGAGATTTCCAGCCTGCCAGCTGTCTCTGCTTGAAGAAAGTGCCTTTTTTCAGTGTTAATTGTGCAGTGTTGAAGTGAATTTTTTTAAAAAAAGTGAAGTAAAGGAAAATTAAATATTTTTTGCCAATTAATGTTTTCAAGTTTTAATTCAGATTTTCTTTTGCATTTAGTTGGGATCAGTGACAGGTAAGGGGCAGATCGCTGTGCCCGGGCACAGAATGCTGCTGGCTGAATCCCAAGTAAACTAAATTAAATTAATTTTCAATTTTCTTTATTTTAAAATTACAAAGTCTTTGGTATGAGCGTTAGAGTCAGAGTAGTTTGTAAGAAGTGTTTCTTGTGTATTTAAGCTATATTATACTTAAGGATGTTTGCCTAATAATTTATTTTAATTACCTTTTCCTATGCACTTGCTTATTTAATTTCTGAACATATAATGCAGGATGTTGTGTGGCCTATGCCTGGATGTCCCATCTAGGTTAGGTCTGTGTTATCGGCTGGTCGATTCATTGATCCGGTTGATAGTCGAGCAGTACTCGGGTATCGGTGATTCGGCTTTCCGCACCGATATACCGGCTTGCTTTGACTAACCGCACTTTGCTTTTGAATTTTGCTGGCTTTTGGCAAATCCCTGGCTGTTTTCTCAGTAACATTTCAACCTTGTAGGCTAATTAGCAGGAAAATTTCAGGTATTAAAATTAAATTGGTTAAGAATTAATTTCTCGGATTTTAGAGGTTTTTTAATTAAGTAGGCCTAGGTTAAACACCATTAGGCTAAGTTTTAATGCTAAACCAACACTCAAGCCCAAACAACAGTCAATCTTCTATTGAATAATGTTTTTTCTATTTTCGGTCCACCAAAGTACTTAGTTTCTGATAACGTTTCCGGCTTCCGTTCCAGAGTTATTCAACAGCTGTGTCTGGATTTGGGCATTCAACACATTTTCACTAGCCCATATTACCCAAACCCCTCCCATGCAGAGAGAGTAAATAAACAAATTAAGGTGGCCATCCGTATTTTCCATAGTAAGCACCAACAGTTTTGGGATCAGCACCTTCACTGGTTTCAAATAGCTCTCAATTCCGCAGCCCACGAGAGTACCCTCAATTCACCATCCCGCCTTTTCCTGGGTAGAACTCTTCACCATCCTTTAGAACTCCATTGGAATCTTGATACCTTGGTCGACCAGAATGGCCCATCACCCTCCCTTCAGGAGGAGTGGGAACAAGCCATCGAGAATCTTCGAAAGGCGCGTGCCAAAAGGGAAAGGATATATAATAGGGATAGGACCCCCGCCACTTTCAAGCCCGGAGATTGGGTAATGTATAAATTGCACCCCCTGAGCAAGAAAGTTGACCATGTCAATCAAAAGTTGTTGCCCCTTTGGTCCAAGCCTTGTGTAATAGAGACCTTTGTCTCGCCTGTGACTGTCCGATTGCTCGACCCCACCAATGGAAAATTCATACGACAGGCCCACGTTTCTCAGTTGAAGAGGTTTTCTCAACCCTTCCAAGTAAAAAGTAAGATTCATCAACACTTTTCTTACCCAGACCGACGATCGTCTGCCAAGCCAGCCAGAACCTAGTGATAGTAGTTGTAAGCTTTTCTTCCTTCTTCTTCTTCTCCTCTTTCTAGCCCCTCCCAGTTGAGGGCGGTGAGTCTAAGGCATCGCCTTCCTTTGCGATGGGTATGCCTACACCTTACCCCAGCTGTGGAGTGGGTTTTCCCCTCTCCTCTTCTGCCAGTGGCATAGACGGATTTTTCCCCGAGGCTGTTTTAATATTTAAATTAATTTCTTTTGTTTATAAATTATCTTCGCCCTTGGATTGAACCTTTATTTATTTATTTTTTTTCTCAATCCCAGAGCGAGGGGCCTCGGATGACTTCCGTTCTTGTCGATTGATTGTAGTTGTGTACAGGCTACAATCC
The DNA here is from genome assembly GCA_030545055.2 of Neoaliturus tenellus. Classification (NCBI taxonomy): domain Eukaryota; kingdom Metazoa; phylum Arthropoda; class Insecta; order Hemiptera; family Cicadellidae; genus Neoaliturus; species Neoaliturus tenellus. Next base: position 99,358,766 of record CM061536.1, on the reverse strand, counting down.
ATTGAATGCCAACTGGTACCTAGTCACAATTCTGCTTTACTTTCCTATCTTCACCTTTCTTCTGTTCTCTCGACGGCCGTCACTTAGGGAAATTCTAGTCACTAGCAGTAGGGCTTAATTAGGTAGACCTTCGTAGATTTAGTTAGTCTTAGTAGGTATTATGTGGTAAGAAAGGGAATAAGTAAGTAAGGAGATAAAGGTATATACTTAGGGTATCAATTATTGGGAAAATGCCTTGTTATCAAACAATGGGATTTTCAGAACAATAAAGTTTGTGTTTAGAATGTTGAAGTTGGGAGAATGTATGTTTAGGCGAAGGGGAAACACCGCGTCGCCGTGAATTGTGTCCGTTTGTTTTGCTTGTATTCGGCATTCGTGTTTGCCTTTTTGCGTTTCCGCTTTCAAGGAAATTTTCGTTATCCTAGAACCCATCCTACCCTCAAACCGCAAAATCATCAAATGTCTCATGGAACCAAACGAAAACCACCCACACTGGAGATCCCGCCCAACTCAACGTGGTGCTACGCACAGCTTTTCGACAGTTATCGGCCCCGGTTGGCTCTTGCTTGCGATTCCCAGATTTAAATGGCATTGACATTCCCGAACATTTCCTCATTGGATTTTTTTTCCTACTCCACAGTCACCACCTGACCCCACCGAGTCAGGATTGCCGCACTCGATCACCCCTTCTGGGTTTTAATTGAACCGTACCTTTACCGCGAATTTGTAATCTGCACAATCATCCATAGACCAAAGATAAAAAAAGTAAAAAAAAAAAATAATAATAAAAAAAACATATGGAAGCAATATTTTAACCAAAGAAATGTATGAAAAGGCTATGAAATGTATAAAAAAAGCCAAGATGGTGATGGACTCGATCCCAGCAACTGAAGGACCAGTGCTGTTGACACCTTCCACACATATCGACACCGTTGTGAAGAGGCACTGAGGACATGGGGCTTCAAGGATCGTCACCAGCCTTCCCAACCTGAGTCTGGAAGTCCTCAGCGCGGTAGCGGCCGACCACCTGCCAGGCACGCCCATAACCACCGGGCCCTTTCTGCCATCTACCTGCCTGCACTTGCTGCGTGTGGTCCTGATTCCTCCACTGCCCGGACCGGCATCCAACATCAACATCGGCCTCCCCACAATGGGGCACCTTGTCATTGGCTTATCAACACTTAGCTCCGGCAAGAAAGTGCAACAAGTATGGGAAGAAATACAGGTCCATAAGTACAAGCATGAGAAAGTTAAAAAAAAAAACAAAGACAAGGATGTGCGTGCAGATTATCTCCATTTCCATTCACTCGCCTTTGCAGATTTCCGGCATTTCAATCCGCTCACCTTTGTAGATTATCGGCAATCCTGGAAGCCTCTTCCAACCCCGGTCCCTACCTCTTTTAAGGGGGGGAGGAGTCCGGGCAATGTCAATGTCCAATTCCGCAACATTCAAAGGAGTTCGTCTCCATCTTTTTCGCTTCGAACGAGTTGGCACCACAGGGATCCCAGCGTGGATCACCACCCATCACCGAACGCGGGTTCCCGAGGGTCTCTCCCAAAAATGTTCTAGGGCTCCGCCGCCCTTCGACCCCGTGATCCACCGCCCGGTGATGAGATGGCGCGTCCCATCCTTTTTTTCAAATCAAAACAAAAGCAAGGATTCTAGGGAATCACACCTCCCGCACCTCCACCATTCCTGCCTTCACCCCACAAGTCGCGGTGCAAATTCTTTCCGAGAAGGGAGTTTGGCTGTGACGGCTCGTGCCGCCAGCACTCCATATAGTAGCGATTTTCGAGGCACTGGCCACAGGCCCGAATCCGACAGCCTGTTTCCAGAACCTTCTCGAATCGGGCCGCGGAGCGAAAGATATTCCTACGCACGGTCGGTCTCGCCCCATTTCGCCATCTTCGTTTTCCGGTACCACATCGCTGCAACGCCATGGCCAGATAAGTTTTTAGTTTAGTTGGGGGTTTACGTAGGCTAGGGATGAGCGGGGGAATCATAATTAATTAATTGATCTCAAGTACAATTATTATGTAGCCAGTTAATTAAGGCTGCAACTAGTTCTGTAGAGGGTAGTCTGGAACCTTAACGCTCATGTCGTTTCACGACATGGGCCATCAGCCATAGGATGGGTTTTGGATTTGTAGATACAGTTCATTATTAGATATTCACCTTCCAATTAATTTAGTATACGTAGATTATAATCATCTCATCAAAATGGCTTGTTCTGGTCTGTGCTTGGCTGCGATCCGTCCCTGGGTAGTACCCACAGTAGGCCTATATCCTTCAGATACGTTTCCTAGGTTCAGTCAGTAAGTCATGTCCAGCAATCTCATTTCACGGCATAAACCTCAATCCTCAACCATTTCCATAGTCACCCTTCAGTTAATCACCAACAACCTAGAGATGACTAGTCAGCCCATTCATGTTGTTGCTCGAGCTCAATAGTCCATCAATTCAGTTTGCCAATAGCTACTCACTGAGCTTTAGTTCAATACCACCGACCCCCACAATCAGCCTTTCCGAATACCCATTATCCATAGGTAACCGACATTTTTACCCGTTTCAACCTGAACTTAAATCATTGAAAGTGTACAAGTCAAAGTTTTTCCACACCTGCTGTCCCCAACGATGTGTCAAGTTTCATCTTGAAAATCTTCTCCATTGCAGAAAATGTTATGCGCATGCTGATGAATTTTGTAATTGTTACATAAACCTATGTAAATATAGAACAAGCTGGACCGCTGATCCGAGCCAAGAAAAACCATAAGCTCAGGGGGAACGGAGGCGACAGTTTGTTTTTTGGAGGTCGTCACGTAGCTACGGTGGTGGTGGGGCCGTAGCATCCCGGGGTGGGTAAATAGAAATTGATGAAAACCCCTCTTAGTCTATCATTATAACAATGAATGTCAGAAATACAATAGCTGAAGAATTGCATAAACAGGCGCGTAGAAGGTATCCTCGGCGACAAGTTACTCCTAAGGGGATTAATGATCTCTATCAAGCGGATTTAGTTGAGATGCAACCTTATGCTCGAATAAACAATGGTTTCAAATACATTATGACAATGATAAATTGTTTTACCAAATATGCTTTTGCAGTTCCGATAAAAAATAAGACGGGTGTTGAAGTGGCCAAAGCTTTAGAACCTATCTTAGCAAAGCACAAAATGAAACACTTTCAAACGGACGATGGTAAGGAATGGTTTAATAAAAATGTTCAAGGGTTAATAAGAAAATACGGCATAAATCACTATGCGACATTTTCCGATATGAAAGCAAGTATTGTGGAAAGGCTGAACCGAACATTAAAATCACGAATGTGGAAAGAGTTTACAGCTAGAGGGACTCACGAATGGTTAAATATATTACCAGATATAGTAAAATCATATAATAATGCGAAACATAGGACGATTGGTATGAAACCAAAAGACGTGAGGAAAAAACATGTAAAAGATATACTGGCTAGGATTAATAAGCGGTCTAAAGTGGTCAAGTATAAACCAAAGTTTAAAGTGGGTGATAGTGTCAGGATAAGTAAGTATAAAAGGGTTTTTACAAAAGGCTACCTTCCCAATTGGACGAATGAAGTTTTTAAAATACACGCAATTAAACCTACAAAACCTGTTACCTATATTTTACAGGACTATAAGGGGGAAATCTTAAAAGGTGGGTTTTATGAACAAGAACTGAATCTATCAAAGACTGGCAACGTGTACCTTGTTGAAAAAGTGTTGCAACGCAAGGGGGACAGAGTTAAGGTGCGTTGGTTGGGCTTTGATAAATCACACGATTCATGGGTACAAAAGAGTTCTATAAAATAGTAATACAAATTGAAAGTCCTTTCACTTTTTCACAAGATGCGTATTGTAAAACACACCGTACAGATACCAACAAAAAATTTTGATTTTTTTTGTTGGTTCAGGTATGAGCATGGAGAAGAGACATGGGACACTTCTTTCAAACACTATACGGTGTATCATTTGTGGACCGTCAAACTGTGGCAAAACAAACGTGCTTTTCAACATGCTTTTCGACCCAAACGGTCTTCGATTTAAAAATGTATATGTTTTTTCAAAATCTCTTTATCAGCCTAAATATAAGTTTCTAGCCAAAACCATGCCCAAGGAAGTTGGGTACTTTGCATTTAACGAAAATGCTAAGGTCCCCCTGCCGAATGATGCTAAACCAAATTCTATTATGATATTTGATGATATAGCATGTGAAAAACATAATAATATTAGAAATTATTTTACCATGGGGCGTCACAATGAAATAGATACATTTTACTTAGGTCAGACGTACAGTCGTATTCCGAAACAGTTGATTAGAGATAACTGTAATTTATTGATAATTTTCAAACAGGATGATATGAATCTTCGGCATTATATATTACGATCATGTCAACACAGACATGAAATTTGAAAAGTTTAAAGAAATATGTAGCGTAGCATGGAAAAACGATCATGGGTTTATCGTCATTGATAAAGATAGTGAAATTGATAAGGGGAGATATCGGGTGGGTTTGGACAGTTTTATACAAGACTTATAATGGTGCGCATCTATACGTACTCTGATCTTAAAGGATTTAACAGTAAATTGCATAATGTTAAGTCCAACTTATGCACATTTTACTATCGAGAAAGGAAAAGGTTTTGTGGTAACTATTGCAGTAGGAAGGGTAAACATGGACATCCGTTCAGCCGAAGGTGTTGGAGGCATAGAAAACCCTTGAGTTCAGCATTAACTCCGCCGGTGGTGTTGCTTATGATTTCTGCAAGTGAAAGGATTTATAACCGTGATATTTGGATTCGTTTCTTAAATAAATTTGAAGATAATAAAGTTCCACTGGAATTGGTTATTTGTCATGAAGATATGATTAATTCCACAGTTAGAAATCCTCAGAATTTAATATCTCGATTTAGACCGTTTCCCGACATATTTGGCAGTGTATTACCGTTAAGAAATCTACATGGAAGTATCAATTTCGCTCAAATAGTCTTGAAAATGTTGGCCTACGGATGTAAAATACCGCATGCTTCAAGATGTATTGTGCTGACAGAAAGGACTATCCCGATCAGACCACCCCTGGAAATTTATCGTACAGCCATGTCGCTCAATTGCTATATTGATATTAGTTATAATACTGCTTGGGGGCCGATTCCCGATGGTACACCTAGAGGGCCTAGGGGAAAACCGTTTGCAGCTGTCAATAACTACTGTCAAGGCTTATACACGGTTGAGTTTCTGAAACAAGCATTACCGACAGTCCCATCACAATGTGAGAGATTTGGTATAACACAAAATAAAGGTGTATACACCGTATCAAATAGAAAGCTGTTTGAACAGTGGCGAACTTTTACAGGGACTAATCCATGTGAATTTTGGCTTTTAAATTCTTATCTCATGTATAACAGACTTCATGACAAACCGATGGCAATGTTGAAAAAGTACATGGAGAAAACTGTGGAAAGTGATAAGTATATTGTAACACATGTTTCGGAATGGCGATATGACGTAAAGAGAGCTTGGGTGTTTAAAAGCTTTACGCGTCCTTATGTGATACCACGATTTGATGCAAGGGAACATAGGTATTTCAGAGGGTTAGATTTTAGTAAGGGGGTTTCACTTTTGGACGTTATCAATTATATCAAAAGATATAAGGAGCGTGCTATGTTTTTCAGACAAGATGAGATGCCTTAATTTATTTAATATCCATTATTTGTGTTGTAAAAACAGTCGTTATCATGAAGTCGAACAAGAAACATCTAATTTTACTTATAGCCAAGCTCAAAGAGGCTATTCGTCGAAAGTATAACAGTTTTAAGTCGGGTGTTAGTGAAAGTGAAAGGTTTTTCGAAAAGAAATATTAACCAATAATATCAGAAATTAAAAAGTCAGGTCTTACACCTAAAAATGAGTTAACAATTAAAAAAGAAGAACCACATGAGGAGGAGGAGGAGGAGGAATATCACGAAATGGAACAGGACGAGGAGGAGGAGGAAAGTAAAGATTTTAGCCCACCGCCGGATACAAGTCAAATTGACACCCTTCTTTCTACACCACAAGGAAGGAACACTGTTTCAATGTATATAAATGAACAGTTTCAAAACGATTTAACTAAACAGTATATGGACTTATTTATGAGAGACCGTGGTGGTAGAAAAACTATGATCGATCATACATACGGCCCAAGATTTAGTGAAAAAGGAGACTTTCTTATGATTGGAAATAAAAAGTTAGAATTTGATGAAGACGGTTCAATAATTATAGATGGCACTGCCTATGGCGCTACCGAAGGTCTCTACGAACTAATATTCAAAAGAACACCGTATGGGTATAATGAAAACGACCAAGAAATTTATAAGGAAATATTAGAAAAAACTAACGCACATAAGAAAGGCTATAAAAGTACGGCTAATGTTAATAGAAATACTTCCACAAAATACAAAAGCATTATAGAGAAACTATTTCCAAATACAAAACAAGGCTTGGGAATGCAGTGGAAGTCTCCAGTTTCACGTGACATATTGCACTGGAATGATCCGAACGAACTTGTTGATAGGTTACGTTTACTTGTAATGTCAGCGGAAACGGGGAATAACTCACATAGTAACGAAATTATAAATATTATCGAAGAACTGCAAGAAGGTGGGTATATAAAAGGTTCTGGTAACAAAATATTTAAATCATTGTTAAAATGAACGTGGACAAGTTTGGTCGCTATACCTATACAGGTATGAGCATTGATAAATTCGGGCGTCATACGTCTACGGAAAGACTTAGAGGTCCAAAGGGCGAGGGGTTTAAAATGACAGAAGATAAAAGCGGGTATGACATAGACAACAAAAGACTAACTAACGTAGCAGATCCGCTTGATGAAAACGATGGAGTGAATTTAAAAACACTGCAAGCACATACAAGTCCTTGTTTGAAATTAAATAATAAAAGTGAGTATGACATAGGCAATAAAAGACTAACTAACATAGAAGATCCGCTTCATGAAAATGATGGAGTGAACTTAAAAACTTTGCAGACACATACAAGTCCTTGTTTGAAATTAAATGATGAAAACGTATTCGATGTTAATGGTAAAAGAATCACTAATGCTATCGATCCTGTAGACAGTAATGATGCTGTAATTAAAAAGTATCTACATTTACGAATACCCATTAAAATAGACCCTTTGAAAAGTTATTCATTTCATCAGTTTACAATTCAGGATGTTGGTCCCCCATTGGCTGGAGGTGATGCGGATACTTTAAAATATTTAACAGACAATACGCTTGTAAGAAGGGGATATACTTTTAGTGCCAGCAATAAAAGAATAGCGAATCTCGCAAAACCAATTGAATTAGACGACGCTGTTAACAAACAATATCTAAAAACGGCATTGGGTGATTTAGCCTATGTTGTATATAAAGGCATGCACAAAGGTAGATCTTCCATTGTACCGGCTGATGTGTGGAAGCAAAAGATGTTAGAATCATCATGGGAAGATCTATTTAGCGATAATGCATTGTGGTTAATTACTTAGTAATAAAATGGCAGGGGTTAAGGAAACATCAAACAGTCGAAAGCTAGCTCTCATCACAGGAGGAGGTATTTTAAGTTCTGCCGTCAACAAAGCGATAGATTTGCTACCCATTGAACTTCATATTCCGGGTTATAATTTTTGTGGACACGGAACTAAATTAAAAAAGAGATTAGCTAGAGGTGATCGAGGAGTAAATCCTTTAGACGAAGCGTGTAAAATTCACGACATTGCCTATTCAAAATTTTCCGACTCGGAAAGGAGACAACAAGCTGATAGAGAGCTTGCAGAACGAGCGTGGCATAGATTTAAGGCAAGGGACGCGAGTTTAGCTGAAAAAGCGGCTGCTTGGACCGTGACAACAGCGATGAAGGCCAAAACAAAGTTTGGTGGTGGGACTAGCAGGAAACGACGACGCTGTGTAAAGAAGCCTGCAAAAAAGGCAAGGGCTTGTACCTAAGACCATATCCAAAAAGAGGAGCTGGTAAAAAGAAAAGAGGCGGAGGTAAAAAAAACGTTCATCCCGTTAAAGCCTCTCACTAACCACGAGCTCGAGTACTATGTAAACAAATTAAACATTCCAAACTTTAGAGGTGTTTTCATGAGAGATACTCTACAAGTTCGTCCGAGAAATTACGAGACAGCTATAGTGAATTTAGATTCTATCAACGGGGCTGGTACACATTGGGTGTGTTATAAGAAACGAGGCAATCGAGTTTTTTATTTTGATAGTTTTGGTAACCTTCGTCCTCCTGTGGAAATACTTAAATATTTCGGACCCTCAGCTGAAATTAGGTATAATTACGATCGACAGCAAAACTTTAACTCAGTTATTTGCGGGCATTTGTGTTTAAAGTTTCTAACCAATGTTTTGCCTTAGCGGTAGTGGTTCCACCATTAGTTGTGAAATTTTCCCTCCTGTTGATGTGAGCGTAGGCAGTTGGGAGATAGGGCTGGTAGACCTGTCTACGTATAATTCGATTCCTAACTTAGAAAAAGGTGTGAATGATAAATTTTACTATGGCGATAAAGAAATAACCATTCCAGAAGGGTCTTATGAAATTGAAAATTTAGAAGAGGAAATTAAAAAACATGTACATATTAGATTACATGCTAATAATAATACACTTAAGGCAGAGATGTGTGGAAGATGTACACTTTGAGAAAGACAATACGATAGCCTCACTTTTGGGGTTTGAACAAAAATTGTACCCTAAGAATAAGCAACATGTATCGACAAACACCGTCAACATTATAAAGGTAAATACAATCAGGGTTGAATGTAATATTGTGCGGGGTTCGTTTCAGAATGGCGTTGAGGGTCATACAATCCACGAATTTTATCCCACTGTCGAGCCAGGGTATAAAATCCTAGTCATACCAAATCCAATCATTTATTTGCCGGTGAACGTCCAGCGGATAAGTAACATTTCGATTCAGCTTAAAGATCAGGACGGAAATTTTGTAAATTTTAGGGACGAGATAATATCACTAAGATTACATCTACGAAAACGGTAGAATGGGTTTAGTATTTAGGCCCGTGACAGATTCAACACCACTCATTGTGCGAAAGGAAACTGAACGATTAACATCGTTCAATATTAAATTTTTAGAGGCTCTAGGGTTTAAAGTGGAAAATGTTCGCCATAGAAAGAACAGCCGAGTATGAAAATACAGTGATAGGGTATGAATACCACACATATAAACCATATGCATCGTGTACATTTTAAAATAATGATGAAATCAGGATATCCGTCAGTCAACAAGATATTATTACTGCTCCATTCGAGAGTACAATATATATTGCGGGTAAAATTACTGCGAAGAAAGGAGAAAATGTTGCCACTACTGCATCACTTGTTAACAATGCTATAGCTTATCTTTTTGATGATATCAGATATGAAATTGGGGACATTGAGATGGATCATACAAAAAATCCGGGCATAACGACTACAATCAAAGGCCTTCTGTCCACTCGTGAAGTTGAAAAGGACATTTTAAAAAACGCCTGTTGGTTAGGTGCCGGACAAACGTCGCAAACTGATCAATTTAATTTTTCAATACCACTACGTATGCTAGTTGGTTTTGCCGAAGATTACAAAAGAATTTTAGTGAACGTCAAGCAAGAACTTATCTTGTTGAGGTCAGCCTCTGACCTTAACGCTATCATTTCTGCTGACGCAACATCTTGTGAAATAGAAATAACAAGTTTATACTGGCGGATGCCTCACGTATCGGTTGTAGATACTTTTCGTTTAAAACTTTTGCGAATGATTGAAAAAGACACACCTGTTCATTTACCATTTCGATCTTGGGAACTCCATGAATTCCCCATCCTCCCGCAAAACACTCGTCAGTCTTGGACTGTCAAATCTACGTCACAAATTGAAAAACCACGCTATGTTGTACTAGCGTTTCAAACAGATAGAAAAAATCAAATAAAAAAAGATATGTCAGTTTTTGATCACTGTGACTTGACCAATGTGAAACTATACTTAAACTCACAATACTATCCTTATGACAATATCCATGGTGACATGGCATTATTTTACGAGATGTTTTCGAGATTTCAAAAATCTTACTATGGTAGCGATACATATCCTTGTGTCGATTTAACAACATTTAAGGATAAAACTCCTTTGTACGTGATTGATTGTTCGAAACAAAATGATACAATCAAGTCTGGACCTGTTGATGTGAGACTGGAATTTGAAGCTAAAGAAAATTTTAAAGATAAAACCACTGCTTACTGTCTAATCTTACATGACTCACATCTAATATACACTTTACTCACAGGAACAGTAAAAAAAGTTATGTAAAATATTCTATGGTGGGGGGTCGTGGTAAAAAGAAACACCTTGAGTAAAATTACTCAGACTAAAACATGGATCCATACGGTAAGGTTGTCCCTTCTGTCTCCTCTGACAACAGAGTAGCTTGTGTATTTTTAACACTTGTAAGAGATAATTCAATTGTCGGGCGAATTGAATATGATGGAACACCGTTAGTTTTAGATGTGGAATCGAATGGAAATTTTGACACAATTCTGGTAGAACCTCTTACAGTCGGTGATTTAGAACAAACTGGCGTATCCAGTGAACTTGAGAAGGCGGATTTTTTCAATAAAAACGAATGGATTGCATTTGACTTTTACATTAATGGAGAATACAATGAGGCTAACAATGACTACGTATCGCTAAAGGATTTTTATATAAATGGGGATGATGTTGATGAAGAAGAAGAAGAAGATTTTAATGTCATCCCGTTACTACCAGACACAGAACGAGTTAAAGTATATTCCGAAGGGGAGGGGGAATATTTGTGTGATGAAGGGGAGGAGGAGTGAGTGTAATTATGTGTAATTGTGTAAATAGTTCAGTTGTAGCCATGGAGTCGACCAGTGAAGAGGTGCGTGGTGAAACTTTGGCAGCTGAGGTAAGTATGGACACAGACCTAATTCGTTTTCCTCGGCGTAAGGAACCAATTGATATTTTAAATGGTATTTTTTAGAAAACTGTTCACTTTTTAAATGCTGAACTGACCAAATGCGTGATTATTGGTATTTTTAAAAATAGGGGAACAAGTTTAGGTATTTTATTTAAAGGGCGTAAAGGGTCAACATTTTGGTCTCTAGATGCATTCAATCAGTTTTTACCACGATTCAATGAAATTACAAATGCATTGGGAAATAAAACCAAGTTTTATGTGAATCTTGATGAAGGGGAGGATATTAAAGTGAAAAATATTTTTGGCAAATCTTGTGTATTCCTCTATGATGGGGAGCATACTTTAACCCTTGATCAAAGTGAGTGGGTTCAGTTTTTGAGTTACCTTCCTATCGTGCACAGGGCCATTAACGAGTTATTTTACAACGAAATTTTTATTCAACAGTACATTCATGACATTATTACAGGTTCGGAGGACGTGTTGAAACCTGAAAGTCTGCCCAGTCTCATTGCCGACCGTTTACTGGACGAGGTGCAAAGGTAAAAAAATGGAGGCGGTAGTTGAGTTTCATGGTTTCAAAGATAACGAAAATCGTTTTATTATTAAAGAACTGTCTATTGTCGGAAAATATATACAGAGTCAGATAATATTCCAGACTCCGTATTATTTTCATAATTTAAATTCAAAAATGCAACGAACCGCTCGTTGGCTTTCTCGTCATTTCCATCACATGAGATGGGATGACCCTGGTGTCCCGTATGACGAACAAATTATTCGTGATTTGTGTAGACCTTTTGAAACGATCTACACCAACGGTCTTGAAAAGTGCGAGTTTTTACGCGAGTTTCACCACGATGTCAGGGAAATAACTTGGGATCGTAGTGAATCGTGTGAAGTGCACTGTCTAATACCTAAACACAGGAATTGTGACACAAAGTGTGCACTACAAAGTGCCGTGTCCTTTCAACAGCATCTATAAAACCAGAATTATTGATTAATTTTGTTCATTCCCAATGGAGTCTGCGTGGCAGTTACTTTCAAAGGAGCCGAAAGCTCCCATCGGTGTGATGACAGACAGTTTTATTATGAAATTTGATCGGTTTTTAGATTGGAATTTGGTTTCCGAGTATTATGATTTCTCTCTTGATATGCTGAGAACGTATTTCCACAAAGTCACTTGGGCAAAAATATTACGTAAGAAATTATTTTTCGAAAACTTCCTTAGAGAAATGGCACTCAGCTTTGACAGTGCAGCCTGGGAAGTTCTCAGCAGATATCAGTTTCTATCAGAACAATTTATTCATGACTTTTCTGATAAGGTTGACTGGGACAATATCGCTTTGTATCAAAATGTTAGCGGCAAATTCCTAACCGATCACAAGTATATGGAAAATAAATCTCCACCGGTGGTTAGTAAAGGGGCGGGGGTGCTCGGCATTCGGTTGAGGGCTCACCCGTGATGGCTTGAACGGACCTGTGGAGATTTGTAAATAGTTGTAAGTAGTATACCTCACCACTGGTGTTTAGTAAAGGGGCGGGGGTGCTCGGCATTCGGTTGAGGGCTCACCCGTGATGGCTTGAACGGACTGGTGGAAGGTTGTAAATCAATGTACATAGTATACCACTGAGGGTGTTTAGTAAAGGGGCGGGTGTGCTCGGCATTCGGTTGAGGGCTCACCCGTGACGACTTGAACGGATCATCAGTGGTCGTTAAATAGATTTAAGTAGCATACTTCCGCGGGTGACTGGGAGACTGACCCGGCCCACGGAGGTTTTAAAAACTCCATTGTGTTACAGGGAGGTAGCAATTTGGTTTTTTGGTTTGGCTACCACCGTAAGTGGGCGTTGTTGGGGCTCCTTACCCCAGAGGCTAGGACTCCTGGTGATGCTCTGGGTTAACAAAAAGAACGCGCCGAGACCCGTACAGCCTGACCTATATGGTCTACTGTGGTGTGGAAACTTGGGTCAATTTTTCTTTACCACTTCCAAGTAATCTGCCTTTAAATGCAACTGTCACCCCAGAGGTTATGACTATACGATTAACAAACCAACTAAGATTTGTACAATGCTTTGGAAACTTGGGTCAGTAGGGTCAGCGATAACGTGTGTAAAACTGTTGTATAAATACGAGCTTTGTGCATCTACTATCAGTCATGAAGCTAGTAATTCTCCTAGCAATCATCGCTCATGTTTCATGCACGCCTCCAGATAGAAATGTAAGTAGATAAACTGTGTGTGTGTGTGTGTGTGTGTGTGTGTGTGTGTGTGTGTGTGTGTGTGTGTGTGTGTGTGTGTGTGTGTGTGTGTTTACAATACAATAATTATTTCCTTATAGATTTACAGAATGTTCTCGTCGAACGAGGAGCTTTTGACGGCTGTTGAAAGGGCTGAAGGGCTTCAAACATCAACCCCACGAAGAAACCGTCTTAATCTTCCAAGGGTCTACGGTTCCAGCAGGGAAGAGCTTGATGACCAATTAAGGAGAACACCTGGTGCTAATCGCCCTGTTCGCCCTGTCACCCCTCGCCCTCCACTATCAGAACTATCCACAGAAACAAGACACGGGGGATCCATCATGCAAAACATTCGAACAAATAATGTAAGTAATTTTTTAAAAGACCACTGCTTTTGGTAATTTTATCCATATTTAACAGTTTTTTACAATTTATCAATATTGTTACAGTTGAGAACTCCGGACCATCAAGAATTAATGGAACATTCAACTGGTTCTGCATCACCACACCACAGACAGAGTCAACCATCGCCGGATCCATTCCAGTTTCTTCCTCGTCGACAAAGATTAAACGAGCCTATAGTAAGTATAAGTAAAACTAAATACTTTATATTATATACAAATTAACTTTTTATATAGTAATTTAAAATTATTATATTACAGGCAAGAGGGGTAACTTTTAACGAGTCAAACAATCAATCTCAACAAAGGCTTCTCCATTCTCCTGGCAGAAATCCAACCCATCACGTTTCTGAGGAGTTTCCACCACGCCGAAGACTATTTCAATTTTCCTCACCGGTGGGTTACAATAATTCCGCATGTGTACAACTATGTTTAATTCTTATTTATTGTTTCATTAACATTACTATTTTATGTTTTACAGCATGAAAATAATATTCAAAGACAGTCTGAAAGGGTTGAATGTCAAAACAGACAACGTCTGACTGGAGCCTGTCGTCTTTGTTTGAGTACCATTGACAACACCATGGGTGGCAGCATCCTCGCAGTCCTACTACTACACGCTGAATGTATACGTGTTGACAGTTTGATACAAGTAAGTTTATTGTTAAATAATTGTGTGTGTGTGTGTGTGTGTGTGTGTGTGTGTGTGTGTGTGTGTGTGTGTGTGTGTGTGTGTGTGTGTGTGTGTGTGTGTGTGTTTTAACTCACAAACTAATACAATTTTTACTTTTCAGAGTGAAGCTGCTTTGTTCCCTCAGTGGCAATCATCGGAGGTCATCGACATTTTCTTAGAGTGGATGCTAGAATTAGCAGGGACATTGGGGATGCTAAATTACTTTTTTGTAGAAACAAATGATGAACAGCGTCTCGCCCTAGCCCCGACAATATGGCGGGATCTGTATAATCGTATAAGTAGGCCCCTCGGTGCTTGTAGCGAGAGGATGGCTCGTCTGGCTGAAAGCCATGGGGTGATTCCATTTAACCCGCTTCCCACGCAAATGCGAGCCGAACAACCTGAAACGGACACAAATGTATGCAGGGTTTGTCTGGACCGTCGACCGACGATTGTTTTGCGCTCTTGCGGTCATGTATTTTGTCCCATGTGTGCTTTTCGCATCCATAGATGTCCTGTGTGTAGGGAAACTGCGCTAGGCAGATTACGATTATTTTTTTAAGTAGTAATCAATCAAAAACATGTAGTAATCAATCAAAAACATGTAGTAAACATTTAGCTAAATTACGTAACCAGAAGCAATTGTGGTGGGGAGCCTGATCGCCGGTATAAAAGCCCTGCTGCACAGCATGGAATCAGTCTGCTCTCAGCTCTACTCCTGACGAGTCACCGCTACTAGACACCTACATATAACCGTGAGTACATAAGAGTTTTAGTTAGTGCTATGATGCAAGAGCTATATTACGTAACAGACAGATGTGACAAACATGGCCTTTTGCTCGATAATTTCATTGTCTGATAGACTTTTTGTACTAGCCATATTTATTGCTAGTTTAATTTTAATTTATATAATGCGAGTTACTGAAATATCTGCATTAGAAAGACTTCACAAGTAAACATCTTTAAAATCTAATGGTAGGTTATGATTTCTCTCTCTCTCTCTCTCTCTCTCTCTCTCTCTCTCTCTCTCTCTCTGTGTGTGTGTGTGTGCGTGTGTGTGTGTTTAACCGTTTTTAATAATGTTGTGTTTTATAGATGTCGCTCGACGCAAAGCTAGTTGCTCTCAGCAAAAGCCAGGAGACAATTCAACTTAAAGACCTCGTTGGACGCCCGGAGGTTTTGATCGTTGGAGCCCGACGAGTCACTACACGCTTCGGGAGGATGGCTGTCGTCTTGGAGATCCATGATAACGACATGAAGACATCGGTGTTCCTGCCGAACAAGTACAACGAGGCCTTAGAAGACAGCGATCTGGAAATAATGGTCAATGAAGGATACAAGATGCATGTAACTGAAAGCCCCTCAGGCTCCGCACCTAATGTTTGTATTTTTAAATAGATTTTAATAAATCATCTATGTTAATCACAAAATATGTTCTCATTTACCCTTGTCTACTTTTGTTCTAAGCAACATCCAGCTGAAGACTCAAGGTTCTCAATACTAGGCCATCTGTGCTACAATCTGGTGGAGAATTATAAAACTACAACATGAAAATTTCTCATGGTACACTCTGGTGGGGAATCATGGTGGTGTAATCATAAAATTACAAGTGCTTCAATCTGGTGGAGAATTATAAAACTAAAAGCTCCAATGATAATAATACACTCTTATAGTCAAATACCATACGTTCTGTGTCAAGGTGAAAACCTCTTTGGATCACTGGGTTCTCAATACTAGGCCATCTGTGCTACAATCTGGTGGAGAATTATAAAACTACAACATGAAAATTTCTCATGGTACACTATGGTGGTGTAATCATAAAATTACGAATGCTTCAATCTGGTGGAGAATTATAAAACTAAAAGCTCCAATGATAGTAATACACTCTTATAGTCAAAGACCATACGTTCTGTGTAAATCGTCAAACTACTGGGTCATCAGACACAATACAAAGCTCTCAGCACAACTGTGTGGTAGCCTAGTGGCCAGCGTTGCGGCGCACCAACTTGGCGGCCCCGGTTCAAGCCCCGGCGGTCCACAGTGAAAATTTTATTCTTAACTCACATAGTTACAAACGCCACGTGGTCAAACACATGTCAAAAGTGAGGTTACGTGGTCAAAAGTTAGGAAATTTCCCGCCAGACGCCATCTTGACTCACGTGGTCAAACACGTGGTAAAAGTGAGGTTAGAACACGTGGTCAAAAGTTAGGTTAGGAAATTTCCCGCCAAAACAGCCGCCATCTTGGGGGCGTGGCCACGTGACCAATCAGAAGGCGGGGCATGATGACGTCATCGGTCACGTGCGACCAATCAGAGGGCTGGGATATAATCCTGGGATATACTCCGGGGAGGCCTACTATTATGAGACCATTTCAATTTTAAGTTTTAAAATTACTAGTTTGTTAGTAATTTTATTCTTAAGATCTGTAGCTATAAACAATCAAAAGATTATGGTAACTATAAGCTGTCAAAGTTACCACAGTTGAATGATCAAGTTACTACGTGATCAAGTTATTAAAGTTGAGTGCATAAAAAGGTAAAGCGTTGCTTAATGTGTATCATTTTGTATTATACTATACTTAAAATGCAGTGCTGCAGGGTAAACAAAGCGATGGAAAAGTTTATCTTGGTTCAGTAAATCTGCATCATCAACTTAGATCGCGTCTTAGCCACGGGCGTGTTATTCCAGAGTGCAAGAAAATTTCTCGCTGAATAACCAATCTGTTTAAAATGAAATGCTGTGAAGATAAAAACAAACAGGATTGTATGAGTAATCACATGAAACATACTTATTGTAATGGGTTTTTATACTGATGATTTAGTCTTTGCCGTATGTTACTTACTTTCCACTGTATGAAACATACTTATTGTAACCATGTTTTATCCTGAATAATTATTCTTGGTCGTATGTAACGTACTTGAAACTTTATATGAAACATACTTATTGTAATGGTGTTTCATCATTGTAGTTTTTCGTTTGACGTATGTAACTTACTTCCAATTATATGAGACATATTTATTGTTATTGTGTTTCATAAAGATGAACTTATCTTTGTTGTACGTTACCTACTTGTCACTAAATGAAACATACTTACTGTAATTATGTTTCATAATGTTGGCTTGTGCTTTTGGGTACATTTTGTAGTTGACCGTTAAGGAAAAATTCCTTTTCAAATTAAGTTCTGAAATGTGATTGTTTTACTTCGACTGTATTACATGGCAATTACTATTTTATCTAAGTATCATACAGATGCTTTGTTGTGTATGAAGCCAAATTATATGATACTACAAATACACCAAAATTTGAATACTATCCCACCTCTATATTATTTAAAAAAGTTAAGTGGCAGACAAGCTGTTTCAAAACTTGAAATATGAATATTTTTGGCTGTATGTTTTATTTATGATTTCGACTAATGTAATTTTAATGCTATGTTATGTGATACTCAGTTTGATATCCTGAAACCATTAAATTTTTTACGGTTTATTTCTTTTTATAAATAAAATTTTACAGCAGTCAAATATCATACAGCCTACCTAACCTGAAATATCTAACCTGAACAATTATAAATAAATAGTAAATCCAGTTAAAAATCAAACCTTATTCAAGTCTTTCCCTCCTACTACGATACTTAGGCCTAACTATTACAATAGAATTGTGAAAAAGTATAACAAATCACAGTTTAACTTTTTTTCTCTCATTTATAACAGGTTAATACTATTAAAAAAAATCTAGATAGGATAAAAATTAAATAGCTATGGAGGTGTAGGCAAAAATAAAATACAGTAAATTAATTTAAAAGAAAATATTTATTAAACATGTGTTTTATAAACTTACAAAACTGCTCATTTCCAATGTATGATTTAAAAGCGTTTTTTTTTTCACAGTTACACACAAAACACAAACACAACACCATAAACCGCGAAAACACGCCCAACACCTAAACATTGACCGACCGGCGCGGCGCGGCACGACGAAGCTGTCACTACACGAATTAACTGCAGACTGACACAGACGGATAGAAAGACAAACTGTGGTTACATACTTATTTTCCTTGTTAATGATGTTTCTTACTTATTGCATTTTATAATTGTGTTCAGTACAGATGCAAGTAAAATTCATAATTGTAGTCTCGCCACAAGTAAGTTACATACATTTTTAGTCAGTCAATAAGTATGTAACACGGTTACGACGGAAAACTGATATGATGTCACTAACGATGACGTCACCGTTTTAGGACTTAAACTTTATTACTAGTATGTTTCACCATTACACATATCATGAAATTATGTTTCACTGGTTTTAGGTATGTTTCATGCATTTATACGAAATAATTGAAACATACTTATTTGACATGGTGAAACATACATTCACGATTTTTTAGATACGTAAGATTGTTACTTACATTGTGTATTATATAGTTATTTAAGTATGATTCATACTTCATAATGATAAAACTGTTATACCATTACATACGTATATTGCATTTTTCTCAGTGTACGTGATCAAGTTATTAAAGTTGAGTGCATAAAAAGGTAAAGCGTTGCTTAATGTGTATCATTTTGTATTATACTATACTTAAAATGCAGTGCTGCAGGGTAAACAAAGCGATGGAAAAGTTTATCTTGGTTCAGTAAATCTGCATCATCAACTTAGATCGCGTCTTAGCCACGGGCGTGTTATTCCAGAGTGCAAGAAAATTTCTCGCTGAATAACCAATCTGTTTAAAATGAAATGCTGTGAAGATAAAAACAAACAGGATTGTATGAGTAATATTTTTACACAGTAGCCTGCTTTTCAAGACTCGATCCATTCCGAAATAGCGCAATTTATTTATTTTACGTCAAATCAATGTTCATATTGTCAAAGCAAGTCAAAGAAATATTTTATATTCAAAATATCAAAGTCAAATAAAGCAACATTTTCTATATTTATTTTAAATTTAAAAATGTCAAAGTCAAATAACGTAAATTATATTTAGGCTATTGAACATTACTAAATAAATATACCAAAATATTGTAAAAAATGTTATCGGTATAAAAAGTGAGGAGAAGCCGTTAACCTCTACACGATAATATTATTTAATACATGGGTTGAGTATGACGAAATTAAATTAAATTACCGTTCACTAAATATTATGAAAAAAGTGGAATATATCAAATTATTTAAAATTAAATAGTGTATTTAGTTTGTTCAAGTTAAGGATCAAAAGCACCACAAGATTATTTCATATTCTTTATGTTTAAAAAATCAAAGAAAAGTTAAATACACTCTTTTAAATTCAAATAATTTTGAAATTTTAATGAAATTGTTTAAAAACATGAAGATTATCAAGATCCATTTAGTAGTTTTCCCTCATTTTATTATATAGGATTATTTATATTATATGACTACTCTACAAAGTGCTTGGTTAATAGCTTAATTGTTGATGTTGTCTCAACGTTGTGTTACAAATTTTTGATGCATTTTAATTAAATAAACATTTTCATATACTCGTCGTAGGTCTTTTATTCTTTTACACATTTTTTTCTATGAATGTATAGTGAGTAAAGTTATGAAGCAGAATACTGCACAAGGTCAATAGTTTGGTCTGCGTTCTGGCTTCATTTCAACGTAATGTAGCCATTAATTCCAGCTTTAGACAAACAGACTTGACATTACGTTTGCTTGTGCTATCGTTACTGTTTTCCATCTTCTATTCTCGGTAAAATGTTGTTTTTTACAACCAATACTTTTCTGAATATTTTCTACAATTAACTAAAATCAAAATGAACATTTAAAACGGTTTACCATTCCTTTTAGTTTATTTATTAGTAAATTAGAGGATAATGGAAAGAACTGTATAAAACCTCGTGTTAAACATACAAAATGTGTATATACATAAAAGAAATTCTTTTTAGTTACACCACTTAGGCTATATTAAAAAAAATTGTTGAAATGATTTGGCTGAAAATTGGTGGGAAGGTAGGCTAGAACCAGGAAGAACATATTCTTCTATAGGGCTCCACCCCACAGGTCTTCAAAGTTACCATGCTAATTCTTATGAAAGTAGCATTTTTGTATTGGAACATATGATTACATTAAGAAATATTAATTTTGTAAACAGCTGTTCTCATTTAAATTATTGTCCGGAGATGACTTGTTGGTCAGTGAGGGGGTTGCGGGGTGAGGGGGAAGCTAAAGCATGCCATTGGCCAAAAAAATTTGCTTTTAGTTTTTGGTTTTTTTATTCCGCCATATGTTAAGCTATCAACAAAACCAAAAACATACAGCTTCCCTACGATGTTTTCTTTTATTTTGCAGCCAGCTGTCTTTCACTACATTGAATTAGGCTAGCTGGTTTGTCAACAAAGATAATTGTTTACTTTTTTTAGTAAAATTTTTTCTTCTAGAATAGTACAATCTAAGTTTGTTATTATTCCTTAGTTAACCTAAAGACCGGTAGGTTTCGAATGTGAATTTCCCCTCGAACCCTAACCCCCTCAGTGGCCAACAAGTCATCTCCCGACAATATTGAGAGAAGATTGGTAATAAAAAACTAGAGGATATTATAAACTTGCTGCTAGTGAGCGTAGCCAACAAGCTAAACCTAATGGTGAATGAGCGCAGCGAACGAGGTATACCTGACGGTGAGTGAGCGTAGTGAACGAGCTCACTTGAAGGGCAAAAATTTCTCTAGTTGGCATTGCAAAGCATGCCAAGAAAGCTAGTATATAAACAAATAAAACTTTGTTACATAATACTTATCGTTATTAGGCCGTGCGTGTGCATTCTTATAATTAAATTCGTTATCTTTAACTAATGAGTAATTTAATGTACACTTAAATGTCCAGTATAGTAAATTAAAAATTTTAAATATAAATCAAATCAAATCAAATCAAATCAAATATCTTTATTGTCATAAGACTATAATTATAGCATTGACAACAAGTCACAATACAGAATAAAATAAATGAAAAATACTTAACATTCTAAAGTGATCGACAGAGATGATACAAAAGCATAAACATATTCATAAACTAAAAAGAAAAATCATCATTCAAGAAGTCACGCACACTGTAGTATTCTTTTTTTAAAAGAAACTGTTTCAGGTTGATTCTAAATTTAAATGCATCTGAAACATGTTTTAGGTTGGGAGGTAATTTATTGTAAAGTGTAATTGAGGAGTAATAGGTTTGATTTTCAAAAATGGTTGTTCTATGGCGAGGAATGGTTATGGAAGATTGGTTACGGAAACTATAGCAGGAAATTTGATCTTTAAAGTGAAATTTGTCTTTGTTGTTTGCCAAAAAAGTTAGACAGTTCAAAATATACAAACCAGGAAAAGTTAAGAGATTATTTTCAGAAAAAACACCTCTACATGATTGGGACTTCTGAAAACCAAAGATCAACCTAAGTGCCTTCTTTTGTAGGCGAAAAATCTGTTTGTGCCTCTCTGTCTCAGCACCCCAAATGGCAACACCATAAGTCATATGAGGAAGGATCACACCATGATAAACTGACATGAGAACTTCTATGCTGGCGAAATAGGCGAGACGACGAAGAAGAAAAATACCACTACTTAATTTCCTGCACACTTTGTCAATGTGGGATGAAAATTTAAGGTCCGAATTCAAAACCAGTCCCAAGAAGTTAGATTGCCGGCAAGATTCAATCTCATTGTCCCCAATCATCATAACTGACTTGGAAAACAACCCATTTGGGAGTTTCAATTGAAAATCGATGAATTGGGTCTTATTTGTGTTGACGAGAAGATTGTTATCGCTAAACCACTGAATAAGTGTATTACATTTGACAAATGAATCTATTTCAAGTGAAGTTCGGCATTTATTGGAAACACTGAAGGAAGTGTCATCAGCGAATAAACACAGATCAATTTCTGGAATACTGAGGGCAACGTCATTGATGAAACACAAAAAGAGGACTGGTCCAAGGAACGATCCTTGGGGCACCCCAGATCGAACTTCGATTTCCTCAGACTGGTGCTTGCAAATACAGCCGTCTTTATCAGTAAAAGATATTTCCACTGACTGTTTTCTACCAATGAGATAAGATGACACCCAATCCATTGATTTCCCTCTAATACCAATTAGGTGGAGTTTTTGCAAAAGCAGATTATGGTCAACCATATCAAAAGCCTTGCTTAAGTCCAGGAAAATTCCGAAAACACTTTCTTTGTTGTCAAGAGCTTTAGAAACATTGGAGATGAAACTATACATAGCGTCTACAGTTGAAAATCCTTTCCTGAAACCGAATTGGTTTTGAAACAAGACGTCATTAGAGCTTAAAAATGGATTCAAGCGATTTAAGAAGATCTTTTCAAGAATTTTAGAAAATGTTGAACTTAAAGAAATGGGTCTATAATTATCTTTGATAACTGGATCTCCCTTTTTCAATAAAGGTTTCACAACTGCTGATTTCAGAACAGAAGGGAATGAACCCTGTTCAAAAGTCAAATTGACAAGAAATGACAACGGATAAGCAATTGACTCAGATATTTCCTTTATTATTCTAGAAGAAAAGCCATCTTTACCAGTGGAGTTACTGGATTTGAGTGAGTTTATAACACTGATGACTTCATTAGTGGTTGTTGGGTACAAGTAAAGAGAAGAAGTGGTACATGGAATTTCACTAAGATGAGTAGAAGCTATAGGAGTCTTATCAAAATTACCCACACTGGAAAAAAAAGTGTTGAAGGAATCTGCTATAATATCAGGGTTATTTGTTAGCTGTCCATCTTTCATGATGCGACGATACGAGCCAATCGTCACAATAAATTCACTTAAAAAATTAAATTTCACTTCTATATCTTCGCAATAAAAATTCACTTATAACTTACTTTCACGTTTCTAATCACTAAAAAAATTCTATCAAAACGAATAATTACTAAACAAATAAGTTACAATCATTTATTAAATTCGAAGTACGAAATTCCAACCTATTCAAACATTTTGTTTTGAAAAAAACTAAAATATAAACAAATATATTGACACCTGATTAAATTTACTTTTAAAAAACACGTGGTTGCTTAAAGACAGACTTTTAGAAACGCCAAATCAGCAAGCGTTTTCTGTACGGTACGTAGAAATTAGTTAACCCGGCACATTTTAAATGCATAATCAGAGGTGAAGAACTCGGCAACAGCTGGCTCTCCGAACCGAAAGGTAAGGGTTCTCGGCTAACGCTGGTCTTCTACTCCACTTTTATAAGTAGATTCGGCTCTAGCTGACTACATAGAGCGATAATTGGCTTTTAGCTATTTCGCTACTAGTTTTTCGGCTCCGCCTAGTCTACGCACGAAATTAAATCGCGATAATTTGAATTTTTTTTTATCATTTCATCCATTTCATACCATCACCTGTTTGTTTTGCTTTGTTTTATTTTATTGATTTGTTAACTTTAAAGTTTTATTTTAAATAAACTAAACGTTGTTAATTGTATTAAAATCTTTTTATTTCATAGGATAATTTTAGTGCCGTGGCAAAGAACCTACCCTGAAGTAAAATAGTAAAAAAAAAATAATAAAATAATAGTTAAAATCCTGTGAAATATCCCAATTTTGGCGCCCAACGTGGGGCATAGTTTAAACAATAAACTAAATAAAGACTTTAAACTTACCATTGCACAAAAAAAAACAAAATATAAGTAACAAAGGATGGATAATAAAACTCACAAAACACCCAAAAACACCCAAAGACGATCCAGATCTTTGAGTAGGCCACAAACTAGACAAGTAGAACGAAACCCTCAAACAATCCAATCGTTATCATTAAATATTACCCCTTTCCAATCCCCAACTAGAACTGACAGACAAATAATTCCCAAGGCTGGAGAGAGAATTGAACAATCCAATTTACAAGATTTGTTAAAAGAATTTTCTAACCAAATTATCGGGAATCTAGGAACTAAAATCGAAAAACTAGAAACGAAAATGAATGAGATTAATAAGGCCCTAGAATGTAAGATAAATACTGTAGAACAAAAGCTCTTAAACACTATTAACCATGAAATAGGTCAGACAAATAAAACCGTTAAAGAAAATATTGAAAAGCTTGAAGAAAAACTTAACGAAACTAATCTAGAATTGCTGCAAAACAAACATGAGTTAAATCAAAAAATTGAATATCAAGCAAAAAACAACGATATTCATTATAAAAGATTAGAAAAGGAAATAAAAACAGTTAAACAGAACATTGATCAAGTTGAAGATAACCTGGGGACAAACATTATAAAACTTAGGAATGAAATTGAAATCGACATAAACCGAAAAATAGAATCTCAGGAATTCGCTGTAAAAGATCTACACAAAAAAATGAGTGAGACTCAAAACGAAAAGGAAGTTAAAGTAATATATCAATACAAACATCCACTAAACGTTCCTCAATTTAACGGGAAACAAAGTAATCCAATGCTATTTTTGAATAAGCTAAAAACTTATATCAACCAGGAAAAATCCCAATTTGGAAATGCAAAGAACGTAATAGAAATCATTGATGAAGTAATGATAGAAAACGCCGCTTCATGGTGGCAACTTAATAAAGAAAATGTAAGAAACTACGAAGATTTTGAAATTATATTTATAAACAAGTATTGGAGTAGGGACATTCAACGTAATGTACGACAAAGAATGGAATATGAAAAATATCGGCATAACGGTAATTTAACTAGAGTTGAATACTTTACTGAACGAGCAGTTATGTTAAAATCAATAACTATTAATGCACCAGATGAAGAAGAAATTGTAACTATCCTTGCTGAACATTTTGGACAAACTATTATGGATGCGTGTAAGATACAGGGAATAACCACTATACAGGGAATGGAAAGACTGTTACAAAGGGAAGATAATGATGAGAAAAATCGACAACTAAAAATCCACAACAACCCCTATAGCAAAAACCATACCAACGATCAAGTAAAATCACCCACAAACCAACAACACTCTAAATTTATAGGCAATGAGAATCATCAATCACGGGATAAACATAACTATGATCAGTGGCGAACTAACCAAAACCGAGCACCATATAAGCAATACGAACAAAGATACTCATCACAAGAACAACAAAAGGTATGCTCTATGATTACACAACGACAAAACCAAAGTGAAAACGACAACGGTTCTTTAAACAAAGAAGCACCGGGAGCTTTAAGCGTACAGGTGACCCCCCGGCCATAAAAATCCAAACTAATGAAACAAATAATTGCGTCTCGGTGCTATCAAACATTATGTCACCTAATAAAAACAATAATTCACCACTTAATGACTCAATAGTATCCAATATATATTGTTCAAAAGAATTATTAACAGAAGAAATACCTTCAGAATTACCTCAAACAAAAGACATAGAATGTCCAGAATTAGAATTGCAAATAAAAAATGTAAAATTAAAAGCTTTAATCGACACAGGCAGTAATGTTACGTGTGTTCAAAAGGAATGGTTAGAAGAAAATAAAGATAAAATAACAATCTTTATTTTAATTAAATAAACATTTTCATATACTCGTCGTAGGTCTTTTATTCTTTTACACATTTTTTTCTATGAATGTATAGTGAGTAAAGTTATGAAGCAGAATACTGCACAAGGTCAATAGTTTGGTCTGCGTTCTGGCTTCATTTCAACGTAATGTAGCCATTAATTCCAGCTTTAGACAAACAGACTTGACATTACGTTTGCTTGTGCTATCGTTACTGTTTTCCATCTTCTATTCTCGGTAAAATGTTGTTTTTTACAACCAATACTTTTCTGAATATTTTCTACAATTAACTAAAATCAAAATGAACATTTAAAACGGTTTACCATTCCTTTTAGTTTATTTATTAGTAAATTAGAGGATAATGGAAAGAACTGTATAAAACCCATGGAAAACTACCCCTTGCTAATACTATTATTACGACAGCTACCGGACATAAGAGTAAAAGAATAAATACTATAATATTACTAGAAGTATCGTTCGGAAATTTCACTGCTATGATTCAGTACTTAGTTATCCCTAAGTTAATTCGAGAAATGATTATAGGGACAGATACAATAAACGAATTAGGAATGATCATTAACTTTCGTAATAAAACTGTCTCTATTGACAACGAGCAAACCATTATAAAATTTAATAACAAGACTGATATTGCTATACAGTGCCAAGTAATTCAATCAGTAGAAAATTCCCAAATTATAATAGAAGAAATGTACCAGGATGATACAAGTCATGACGTAATAAATACGACAAATTTAAATGAGGAACAAAAGAAAAGATTGCAAGATTTGTTTAAAAAATATGAAAAGGTATTTTCTGATAAACCAGGACGATGTAACAAATACAAACATGAAATAAAAATAGATGAAACAAAACCATTTAAACTGCAAACTTATCCTATACCATTAAAATATATCGATTCAATCAAAAACGAAATAAATGAAATGGAAAAGGACGGAATTATTGAAAGATGTAATAGCCCATATATCAATCCTATAGTGCCTGTGATAAAAAAGACTGGCGAAATAAGAATTTGCTTAGACGCCAGGAAAATAAACGAAATTAGTGTACCTGATTACGAATGTAACCGCGGAGTAAGTGAGATATTATTTCAAGGGAGAAAAACTAGATGGTTAAGCACGCTCGATCTCTCCAGCGCTTTCTGGCAGGTAGAATTGACCCCAGAGTCTAGAAAATACACAGCTTTTCAATTTCAAGGTAAAACTTATCAATATTGCGTAACCCCATTTGGCTTAAAAACTTCCTCGGCAGCATTGGTGCGTGCACTTAGTTTCGTTTTCCATACCGAAATAGACCATTTTGCCTTGGTTTATGCGGACGATATTTTATGTCATTCCCCTGACTTTGAAACACACATCTCCAATTTAGGCGTTATTTTTCAAAAACTAATAGATGCCAATATGACCATTAAGTTTAAAAAATCTCTATTTTGTCGAAATCAAGTACCTTTCTTGGGATTTATTATAACTGGTGAGGGCATCGAACCTAATTCAGAACGTATCCAAGCCATTTTAAACCTTAAACGACCTCGGAATCAAAAAGAACTAAGAGGATTTCTAGGGACGTTAAATTATTATAACAGATTCGTGAAAAAATATTCAGACACGATACAACCACTATTAAAGTTGACCTCTCAAAAACAAAAATTTATATGGACTGAAAAGGAAGAACAAGCTTTTGATAATGCAAAAAACCTATTTCTTAAAACTAATGTACTACATCACCCAGATCCGAATCGGGAATTTATATTACAATGCGATGCTAGCGACAAAGCCATTGGCGGTCACCTACATCAAATTAAGGAAGATGGCAGTAAAGGAGCAATAGCATTCATGAGTAGAGTTCTGAGGGGACACGAACTTAATCTATTTACTACAGAAAAGGAATTTTTGGCCATCTTATACTGTCTTCAAAAGGTTAGGCAAATAATACTTGGATGCAAAATTAAAATTATCACCGATCATAAGGCGCTGACTTTCATAAAGACGTGTAGGTTATTAAACTCTCGACTAACCAGGTGGGTTCTCGCTCTTCAAGAATATCAATATTCAATTGAAGGATGTTCTGGTAAAGAAAATGTAGTCGCGGATAGTTTAAGTAGGAGATGCCACTCTGAAATAGAAGGTAATGTCTATCAACCTACAGTTGCTATAATTAAAAGAGAACCAAATGAAGAGTTGTTAAGGCAGTTAAAAAATATAAAGGAAATTCAAACATCTGATTCAGAAATTAATAACATCTTAGAACGAAAACAAAGAGAAATCGAAGGAGAAAACTTAGATAAACCTATGACTTATTACAATATACAGGATGGTATATTGGTACAGAATACCAAATTAAATCCTAATTGGAGGATAGTAATCCCTGAAAGTATGGTAACACAATTAATATGGAGTTGTCATTTTTACTATCTCCACTGTGGATCATTAAAATGTTTGCAACTACTAAGTGAATCTTTTATTTTCAAAAACATGTCCCGTAGGATTCGATCTACCATCTCTAAGTGTGAAATATGTCAAAAATGTAAAACCCTAACAATACGACATATGGATTAACAAGCGGAGTAAACGTCTCAAATAAAAACGAAATTATCGCCATAGATTTTCTTGGACCTTTGCCTAAAGGAAAATACGGTTTAAAGTATATTCTAATCGTTATAGATATTTTCTCAAAATTTGTTAAACTATATCCTTTGGTAAGAGCAACAACTAAATCAGTGATAAATAAAATATTTCTTGACTATATTCCAAACTATGGCAAACCAATGAAAATACATAGCGATAATGGAACTCAATTCTGAAGTAAAATGTGGCTTACTAAACTTACCAATGAAAACATAAGTCCAATATTTTCCCCAATTAGGCACCCACAACCAAACTTAGCAGAAAGAACCATTAAAGAAGTTAAACGGTGTCTTAGGACATATTGCTTTAATAATCAAAAATCGTGGCCCGATTATGTTAACATTATCAATGAGTTTTTAAATGAAACATATAACAGCACTACTAAACTTACCCCAAATGAGTTACATTTAAATAAAAGGAATCTTAGATTTTGGCATCATATTCTACCGTTTTTGAATAACACTAAAGACTCCCACATTGTAAAGATAGAATTAGCTAAACAAAGAATAAAGAAAAGTCAAAATGAAAGAGCTAAAAAACTTAATATCAAAAACAAAATAACCGAATTTAACGAAGGAGACTTAGTACTTTTACGAAGTGCTCCAAACTTGAACAATCTGATTGGTGAAACTAAGGGACTTTGCCAAATATATGAGGGACCTTACAGAATTCATAAAAGAATTGGAAATTCAACTTATATGTTAATTGATTTAAAACTCACTAAAATAAAAGGACCGTACCATGTTCAGTCATTAAAAAAGTTTTTAACAGAAAACCTTTAAAACTAAAAAGTTAACTTATTTGATTTTGCAGGATGGCAACAGTTACAAACCGACCAATCTACATACCAAAGAAAGGAGGGAAGAAAAAGAATAAAGCATTTAAAAAATGGATTGAAAAACTTGCCCCGGAAGATCCCCGATTGGAAATTATTAAAAAAAATGTTGAAGCCTGAAGGAACAAAAGCGTCTATGTTTGCAAATGAAGAAAAAAATAAACTAAAGTTACTTGCACAACGGGAGAGGCAAAACATTAAAAGAATGGTGGAAGAAGAAGAAAGATGGTATTCCTCTTTATTCGACTTCAAAGAGAATATACCTAAAGAAAAACCAAAGCCCGAAGAAGCAAACTTAGAGACCAAAACAAAACCAAAAAGGAAAATCACCTATTCAGAATACATCTTAAGAAAAATGAAACATCCAAAATTGATTTCCCCACTGCAATCCCCAACAAAAAATGAAGACGTTTTATCCATCAATGTCGACGAAGAGGACTTACTTCTCGATGTAATATCATAATAATTCAAGAGAGAAGAACTAAGAGGAAGACATGAATAATTGTTTTGTATATTTTTTAGGTTATTCATTATTTGTTATTCATCCATCTTAATTTTTCATCACCATTCATCATTCATAAAAATTTTGTTTTCTCGCATAACTTTCGAAATCAAAATTTTTGAGGGGACAATTGCGACGATACGAGCCAATCGTCACAATAAATTCACTTAAAAAATTAAATTTCACTTCTATATCTTCGCAATAAAAATTCACTTATAACTTACTTTCACGTTTCTAATCACTAAAAAAATTCTATCAAAACGAATAATTACTAAACAAATAAGTTACAATCATTTATTAAATTCGAAGTACGAAATTCCAACCTATTCAAACATTTTGTTTTGAAAAAAACTAAAATATAAACAAATATATTGACACCTGATTAAATTTACTTTTAAAAAACACGTGGTTGCTTAAAGACAGACTTTTAGAAACGCCAAATCAGCAAGCGTTTTCTGTACGGTACGTAGAAATTAGTTAACCCGGCACATTTTAAATGCATAATCAGAGGTGAAGAACTCGGCAACAGCTGGCTCTCCGAACCGAAAGGTAAGGGTTCTCGGCTAACGCTGGTCTTCTACTCCACTTTTATAAGTAGATTCGGCTCTAGCTGACTACATAGAGCGATAATTGGCTTTTAGCTATTTCGCTACTAGTTTTTCGGCTCCGCCTAGTCTACGCACGAAATTAAATCGCGATAATTTGAATTTTTTTTATCATTTCATCCATTTCATACCATCACCTGTTTGTTTTGCTTTGTTTTATTTTATTGATTTGTTAACTTTAAAGTTTTATTTTAAATAAACTAAACGTTGTTAATTGTATTAAAATCTTTTTATTTCATAGGATAATTTTAGTGCCGTGGCAAAGAACCTACCCTGAAGTAAAATAGTAAAAAAAAAAATAATAAAATAATAGTTAAAATCCTGTGAAATATCCCAATGAGTGTGAAATTTCTGTGAGATGATGATGATTTATCAGGAATGTAAGACTTCTCTTAGTATTTCTACCCTTGAATATATATTAGATTTTCCTACTCGCTTAGGCTAGTGAAAGGTAGGGATCAAATTGAGCAGGCACAGTATTCGTGAACAAATAATAATTTATTGCTAGCTATAACTACTAAGCATTCTAATAAGGAGGCCTCCGGTCCCTAATCTTCTCAACTATTTTGTACATGGCATTCAACAGTGCTCTCACTTTAAATAAGAGGTTTTCTATATTATATATGTTATATTAAGGTAGACATGGCCTCTGGCCCCAAGTCCTTCTTCTTCACAATTAAAATCAGTAAGTAAATTCACTTAATCACTTCTTGTCACGAGGGCAAGTCTTTGGTGAATCACTGTCCTTTCATTCACTTACATGTATTAAATATAATAAACGAATAAATTTAATATGCAAAATGACAATACAAGAATGAATGCTACGAGAATATTGACGACAAAATTAATTAGTTTGCAAGATTAACAATTATTTACAAGATTATTTACAATGAGCCCATGTGGACTATGTTGAACATATTTATCAACTTGAATTAATATTTAACACGAGGTCTATTTATTTTTACTATTATTATAATTTTTTTTATTCTATCATTAATTTGTTTCTTTAAAATTTACTATCAAATTTACTTCTCCTGTTCTTTTCTTTGAATTTTATTTAGTACTTTGGAATTATTCTGCATTAAAACCTCCTAATCATTTTTGGCCTCATCGCCCCTAACATTGAAGGTGGTCGTGACATACCGTTGTCGGGAACTTAAGTCGTCCGGAGTGGCTGAGGGTGGCTGCGACGGCGGGTCCTTGGTCAGGTTCCTCGGGCAGTCCTTTGGGCAGGCTCCTTGGTCAGGCTCCTCGGGGTTCCTTGGGCAGGGTCCTCGGGCACTCCTTGGGCAGGGTCCTCGGTGTTCCTTGGGCAGGGTCCTCGGGCAGTCCTCGGGCAGTCCTTTGGGCAGGCTCCTTGGTCAGGCTCCTCGGGGTTCCTTGGGCAGGGTCCTCGGGCAGTCCTTGGGCAGGGTCCTCGGGCAGTCCTTGGGCAGGCTCCTTGGTGTTCCTTGGGCAGGGTCCTTGGAGTCCTTTAGACGGTCCTTGCTCGGTTGTGTTGGACCACGTGCTCCCGGGGTGTGTGAGGGTGTCTAGCAGGTGACGATGGGTGGATGGTTGGGGCCTGTGACTGAAGTCTGGAAGTTATTGACTTGTCCAGAAATTCTGAATCTCCTGGTTCCCCAACTACCTCCTAATCAGTCGCCGTCATGTTCCACTCTAAACCTCCTTTTCCCCCCTTCTTCTTGCTCGAATCTTTTCCCCCCAATTCCTTGTCCCCGCCTACTGGCCAATCATATTCAAAATTTTGTAAACTTTTGTTCTGCTTTCCTTGTGATAGGCTGAGGTGGGGGATCAGCAATTGTTTTAGCAACTCTGCATGGTTGCAGAATTGCCGTTTATAGAACTGTCTGACCTCTTGTTGAGTCAACAGGAAGTGCTTAACAATCACTTCCTGTTGTTTCATTGTGAACTATCTGAAATGAAATATTGCCTTTCCTGATTCTAATACTTAATAAATTATTAATAACTTAATTTTTGTTTATATCTTTATATCCCCCCTCACGCTGAATAAACTTGTCCACAAGTTTATACAATCCTCAATTCTCTTGTAATTTTTTTAAATTATTTATTTTATTTTTTTGTTTGTTAAATTAATGCAGATTACACTCCCCTTCCTGGGAAAATTTTTCGTCCCCGAAAAATTCTTAAAGAAACTACTACAATTTTATTTACAAAGGTTTGCTAGGATCCTATCACCTACTGTTTGGCTAAGCCAAGAGGAAGTACTCAACAATGGTGCGTTGGCATTTTCTTAGATGCTGGGTGTCCATTCCCGCTGATGCTATTGTATTGTACCTGATGCTTTACTGTGTATTGTAATCCCTCTTTGGTAACATTAATTTTATCTGAATTGATTGTATATGGGTGATGTATATTAAGAAAATTATAACAATTGTTAGCAGAACTGACCATCCTAATAAAATGTAAAATAGTATTATAGTATTATTATATCTCAAATTCATTGTTTGTTAGCTTGACATGTTCTATCTTCTTGACGGCTGTGATTTCAAAGGTTGAATTCAGTTATCAATTTTAATTTTATAAAATTTATTCCTCCTCCATATTTATTTTTCATTAAAAGTCATAAAGTTTCTAATCTTCCGGCCGGTTAAAGATCAGATATCTTTATAAGTTTTAATAGCCATTTTGAAATTATTTAAGATATATACATTTGCCATTAAAATTGTAATTGCCATTGAAATTGAGATACATATTTTTGCGAATGATGCTCCAGACTACTAAGTGTTCCTAGTACATGCGTGGTGATTCATATCATGGCGTCCGTACTCCTCTGAGACTGCTGAGGTCGCTTAGTCTGCCCTGGAGTGATGAGAGCGTAGTAATCTTATCTCTTGTTTCCCGTGCAGCATCTGTTTTGTGTTTCATTGTCAAGGTCAGTTTAGTTTATGTCGGTTCTTCCGCGTTCTGCTATCACAGCTGTTATGTTGTGCCCCGCGAGTTTAGCTATTTATGTGGTGTTTTTGGATTTATTTTTCAGGTAACCTCTTGAATATTTTTAATTTATAGTGATCCATCTTGATGCACGTTTCTGATTGTTCATTAAATTTTCCTAACAGTTTAACCTTTGTTTAGCTTAATTTCATCTTCTATGAAATGGCTTCATTCGCTGTATGTGAACGGGCTCCTCTACTAGTTTGCCTCGTTTATCCAAGGCGACCATATATGTTAAATCATTTAATTTCTCTGTTACATGATAGGGGCCTCTCCAAAAATTCTGAAATTTTGAGTATTTTTTTGTGCGGTCAGTGGGATAGCTAATTAACACCTCATCCCCTGGTTGTAACTCTAGGTCCCTTTTCGTTGTATCATAATACTTCTTTTGAGAGTCCTGAGCTTTTTTTAATATTTGAGGAATTTCATTCCTTATAGACTGGATATTTTTGATTTCTTTTAAAATATCTTTATCTTGTTCCGGATGACTGTAGATGTAGTCTGAAGGATGACTTGCTTCTCTTGCGAAATTGAGATAAAAAGGCGTATAACCCGTGCTTTTGTTTACGGTCGTGTTATATGCAAATGTCACGTATTTCAATACGTCAGACCAATTGTGGGGATCCTTTTCTATGTAGTGTGAAATTGCCTTTTTTAAAACTAAATTTACCCTTTCGGTTAAACCTTGTATCTGTTGCATGTACGGTGGACTCGGTCGTTGTTCAATTCCTAAACTCTGAAGTAATTGTTGTAATACTTTTCACATAAAATGAGTTCCCTGGTCATGTGTTATAACCTTTGGACATCCGTATATACAGAACATGTCCAATAACACTTTAGCTACAGTTTTTGCATCTGCTGAACGTGTCGCTCGTGTATATGCCATTCTTGTGGTGGGGTCGGTGATTATTAAAATGTATTTATACCCGTGGGATTGTGTTATTGGCCCTAAGAAATCCATAATTAATCGTTCAAAAGGTTTAGTTGGCGGGATTTGTGGGTTCAATTTTCCATATTGTTTATATGTGGGTGATCTTTTTAGTTGACATTCTGTGCATGTTTTCGTGTAATTTTCAATATCCTGGTTCATTCCTGGCCAATAATATCGTGATTTAATTTTCTTTGCTGTCTTGAAGTTAGAAAAGTGCCCCCCTGAAAATATGTTGTCGTGGAATGCCTTTAATATCTCTTCCACCTTGACCTGTGGTATCGCCAATAAAAATTCGGTTTCCCTACCATTGAAATGTTTATAATACAGTAGGTTGTCACGTTCTATGTATTTTCTGGATTCGCTTCTAACTTTTTTTGAAACAGCTTCCGGATTTATTTTTGCCAATTTTATTTGTTTTAAATAAACATCTTTTGCTTGTAGCTCTTCAAAATTTTCGGTTTTTATTTCTTGAATATTTATTGTAGTTTCAATTAGTTCCCGGTCTAGGTTTTCATCGGGTGGGTTTCTTGAGAGACTGTCTGCCAGAGAATTACTAGTTCCTTTTTTATATTTTACCTCAATATCGTAGTCAACTAAAGATAAAGCTAACCTATTTAGTCTTGATGACGTGTTCTTGAAATTCTTATAATGTATAAGAGATTGACAGTCTGTGTAGACGGTAGTCTTTCGACCTAATGTGAATTCTCTCCAGTAGTTTACTGCGTAAACTAATGAGAGCATTTCCCTTTCACAATTTGAGTAGCGGGTTTCGGTTTCCGTGTACTTTTTTGACAAATAACTTATTGGATGTAAATTGTTAGTTTCTGGGTTGATTTGAAGGTAACAAGCGCCCATAGCATAAAGTGAACTATCGACATATATTACTGATTCCCAATCATCTTTCCAATGTGACAAAATTGGTGGATTCGTTAAAATTTTCTTTATTTTGTTGAAAGCTTGTTCACAACTTTCTGTCCATTTGAAGGGCAAATTTTTGTTGGATTGTTTAATTAATTCTGTTAAAGGCAATGTTATTTGGGCGTAATCTTTAATGTGCTTTCTGAAGAATGATGATGCGCCTAAAAATTGTCGTACTCGTCTTACACAATTTGGAGTTTTAAACTCTAGAATCGCTTTAACGGTGGATTCCTGCGGCTTTATCCCCTTTTCAGATACCGTAAATCCTAGTATATCTACTTGTTGATATAAGAATTTACATTTTTTTGTGTTCAGCTTTAGGTTTGCTTTAAACAAAATTTCTAAAATGGTTTCTAAATTGTTAATATCCTGTTCGAATGTTGATCCATATACGATAACGTCATCGATGTAACATATTACTTTATTGTAGAGGTGTTTGTTTAACAGAGCTAATAGTGCTTTACTGAATAACGCTGTGGATACTTTTAAACCCATTGTTAATCTTTTATATCGCAGAAGCCTGTCTTGTGTTTTAATTGCTAATAAATTCCTATCTTCTTCTCTGACTAACAGTTGGTGAAATGCTCCCTTGAGGTCCAATTTTGTGAAAGTTTTTGCTTTATTTAGGCAATTCAATACCAAATTCACAGACGGTGTGGGATGTACACTTGACTTTAAAATATTGTTTATTTTCCTCATGTCCCCTACGAGTCTCGGAGATTTATCTTTATTTCTAGTTATAAAAACAGGTGATGAGTATTCGCAGAAGTCTGGACATTCCTCTAAAATGTCCGCCTTTAAAAGCTCGTCTAAAATTTTGTTAAGTTCTTCCCTCTCTTGCATACTCTGTTTATATGGTGGTGAATTCACTGGTTTCGCATTTGGAACGGTTTCTAATGATACAGGTGGTAATTTTGCTGGTTCTAGGTCTTCTACTTTAGTTGTAAACATGGTTTTATATTTTTGGAGAATTTTTACTACTGTGTTGTGCTGATGTGCAGTTAAATTAGGTGATATGTTGAACTCAATGCCGTCCTTATCAGTAAGTATTTGTTTACTTGGGTTCCTATTGTTATCACATGAGTATGTATTTTCACAGGAAGTATTTTTAGAAATTCCCTCAGTTAAATATCCTATCATGGTTTGTGATTTTATGTGTTTAGGAAAATTGGATGCATTGTAGATGTTAATGTAACAATGGTCATCACTGTTATCGTCTATTAAATAAGCATGACACTTCTTTTTCTCCTGCAATGATTTTTCCGCCTCAAAGTGTGTCCTATCATTGATCTTGTGCTCTATTTTTATCCTCCTATGCTGATGAGGTGCTATCACCAAATCTTCTTCAATTCTTATGTCAATAATTCTATCCGGGTTTACTATCTCGTTTAGGTTAATACTCTCTATTTGAAACAACCATTTCTTACTCATTTTAATTTTATGTTTATATTGGCCCAAATTAATTATGATCTCCTTTGTGTTGAAGTTTAGCTCAATTTTATTTTTATTTAGGAACCTATTCCCTAATATTATTTCACTGTTAATTCCGTCAGCAACATAAAATGATTCCTTGATAATAATGTTGTCTATTTCTAGTGTTATATCTGTGGTCCCTAAAATGTGTATCGGAGTGTTGTTTGCCGATACAACCTTTGGTAACTTTGCCGATTTAATGTTTCCTTGTTTTACCAATTTTGAATTTATTAAATTTATATTCGATCCTGTATCTACGATGCATTGGATAGTTTCATTATTAATTAATTTTGCATTGAGGGTTAGTACAGGAATTCTTCTGTCTTCTGATTCGTGTATCTTGAATAGTGTGTCGTAGATCTCGTCCTTCCTTAATTTGTCCTTCTTCCTCGGCTTATGAATTCTTCCTTCTGCCTTCAGTGATATATCACAACTATGGATCATGTAGCTGGATTCTTGCTTTTCTAATTCATTGCAGATTTTTTCCTTCTCTCTATCTCCCAGTTGCTCTCCTTCCTCCTTTTCATTTTCCTTCGTTTTCTCAGATATAACGTCCTTCGCTGGTGTAATTATCTTCTCCTCTTGGTTCATCCTTTTCGTCTGTTGTCCCCTAGATGAATTGTCTAATTGTTTCCTACAAACTCTTCCTTGGTTGCTCCTTATGAGTTCCTTCTCCGTTCTCCCTGTCGCTGAAAACTTGTTTCCTGCTCTATCCTCTTGTTTCTTCAGTGTTTCCCTCCTTTTGTATTTTATGTGTCTTGCTTCATCTAAGGACGGAAATTCCCTATCATAATTTTTTATTGCAAATCGTTTTGTCGCTACATTATCTTGGCGTGTACTTCTTTGTGATACCGGAAGCCCATTCGTGTTGTTAGTATTGATGGGTTTCCTATTCAATCGTTTTTTTGAGTTTCTTTACTTCGGTTAATTCTGTAGCAATTAACTGTGTTATGGTTCGTCATTTTACAGTGGATACAATATCTTGTTGTCTGGTTTGTAGCTTCCCTTGAATTTGCTGATTTTCTAATCCTACAATCTTCTGTTCTGTGATTCGACATTCTACAGTATGTACAAAATATACCATTATCTCTGGGACTCCTGTTTTGGCCCTGGTAAGCGCCCCTTCCTTGGTAGGTGTTTCCCTGGTATCTCGGTTGCGATGTTCCTTGTTGTCCTCGTGGTCTCCATGGTTCCCTGTAGTCTTGTTGGTAGTTCCATCTTCTTCCTAAAGGTGGCTGGGTGTGTTGGTAGTTCTGCCTGTAGTTTCCCTGGTAACCTCCAGGTCGAGCTGTGTTTGCATCAAATCCCCTATTCCTATCTCGTTGGTCGTAAGTCCTATGGGTGTCTGGATGCTGAAGTTTGAGATTTGATACCATCTGTGTAAGATTTTTAATGTCTGCATGTATGCTGTTCAATTCCTCCCTGTGTTTGTCGGTGTATGTGGTGTCCGTACCTACACTCTCCGCTCTCATACATTTTTCTCTGTTAAGTTCCTTAAGTTTAATTTGCAATTCTATTTTTCGCAACCCATTCTCTAACTGCTCTAAGTTATCACATGTTTCATTTAAAATTCTCTCACAATACTCCGGTCTCAATCCCTGGATAACATACTGGATTATTTGTTTTTCAGTAGTGTGTGGATCGTGACGTTTACATAACTTCATTATTTCTAGGTAGTAACTTAATACGGGTTGATCTTTACCCTGAACCTTCCTATCAAGTATCGCTTTAAGTGTTTGAGCTTGTGCTGCCGGTGTGAATGTCAGAATAAATGTGTTTTTGAGGTCCTCCCATGAATTAAGTTCTTTCCCTGTGCTAAAATGTTGGTACCAAGCTAAAGCTGTGCCTGTCAGGTGCGCGGCAAAAAGGTTTATTTTTGATTTTTCTGCCCAATGGTTCGAGGTGGCTGCAATTTCATACTTGTCTATAAAATCACTCGGATTTTCGAATGGAAGTCCGTGATATGTGCCTGCCGAAATTAATGGAAGCTTTTCTTTTACTTGAGTCATTGCTCGGTTTTGATTAGGCCTAACGTTATTTTCGTAATGTACTACTGGTAAGTCTGGTGTTGGTGTCGGTGAGCTAAGCCCTGTTGCGTGTTGTGAGTTGTCAGCGTGAATCTGATCTAGTTCAATGTCCTCGTAGTCTGGTTCTCCGCTGGCCGGTTCGTCATACAAGTGTTCCCTATCTCTAATAAACTGCTCTATCCTTGTTAACTGTGGATATTTAGTTAGTTCTGCAAATGACAACCCTTTTCCCCCTAATAACTTCCTAAGAATGAATTTCTTCTCTTGAGTTAAATTTGATTTTAAAAATGATTTAAGGTCAGCAACGATAGGTCTGAGATCAGCTACTGTATCCTCGTCCCTATATTTTATATTATATTTTGTTAATAAAGCTTGAAGGTTTGCTTTGCTTTCCCTATACACATCTTGCGGTAACCCTTGTGGTACTAGGTAATCTTCTGTCATTTCATGATTTATTTAAATAGGATAAAATTGAAAATGATTATTATAGATTTTTGTTTTAGGTCCCTAAATTTGTTTTCTTCTACGTGTTGTTTGTGATTTTTGTTTAAACAATTTAAGTTCAATAGTTTATTTTATCACTCACTTTACTTTCAAATCACGAACCAACTTAAACTACAACTTAAACTAAATTTAAATGAGATTTGATAAGTTCACTCTGTGCCAGCTCAATTGTATTGATAATTAAATCAGAACGGCGAACTTCACTATGTAAGACTGTCTCTTAATATTTCTACCCTTGAATATATATTAGATTTTCCTACTCGCTTAGGCTAGTGAAAGGTAGGGATCAAATTGAGCAGGCACAGTATTCGTGAACAAATAATAATTTATTGCTAGCTATAACTACTAAGCATTCTAATAAGGAGGCCTCCGGTCCCTAATCTTCTCAACTATTTTGTACATGGCATTCAACAGTGCTCTCACTTTAAATAAGAGGTTTTCTATATTATATATGTTATATTAAGGTAGACATGGCCTCTGGCCCCAAGTCCTTCTTCTTCACAATTAAAATCAGTAAGTAAATTCACTTAATCACTTCTTGTCACGAGGGCAAGTCTTTGGTGAATCACTGTCCTTTCATTCACTTACATGTATTAAATATAATAAACGAATAAATTTAATATGCAAAATGACAATACAAGAATGAATGCTACGAGAATATTGACGACAAAATTAATTAGTTTGCAAGATTAACAATTATTTACAAGATTATTTACAATGAGCCCATGTGGACTATGTTGAACATATTTATCAACTTGAATTAATATTTAACACGAGGTCTATTTATTTTTACTATTATTATAATTTTTTTTATTCTATCATTAATTTGTTTCTTTAAAATTTACTATCAAATTTACTTCTCCTGTTCTTTTCTTTGAATTTTATTTAGTACTTTGGAATTATTCTGCATTAAAACCTCCTAATCATTTTTGGCCTCATCGCCCCTAACATTGAAGGTGGTCGTGACATACCGTTGTCGGGAACTTAAGTCGTCCGGAGTGGCTGAGGGTGGCTGCGACGGCGGGTCCTTGGTCAGGTTCCTCGGGCAGTCCTTTGGGCAGGCTCCTTGGTCAGGCTCCTCGGGGTTCCTTGGGCAGGGTCCTCGGGCACTCCTTGGGCAGGGTCCTCGGTGTTCCTTGGGCAGGGTCCTCGGGCAGTCCTCGGGCAGTCCTTTGGGCAGGCTCCTTGGTCAGGCTCCTCGGGGTTCCTTGGGCAGGGTCCTCGGGCAGTCCTTGGGCAGGGTCCTAGGGCAGTCCTTGGGCAGGCTCCTTGGTGTTCCTTGGGCAGGGTCCTTGGAGTCCTTTAGACGGTCCTTGCTCGGTTGTGTTGGACCACGTGCTCCCGGGGTGTGTGAGGGTGTCTAGCAGGTGACGATGGGTGGATGGTTGGGGCCTGTGACTGAAGTCTGGAAGTTATTGACTTGTCCAGAAATTCTGAATCTCCTGGTTCCCCAACTACCTCCTAATCAGTCGCCGTCATGTTCCACTCTAAACCTCCTTTTCCCCCCTTCTTCTTGCTCGAATCTTTTCCCCCCAATTCCTTGTCCCCGCCTACTGGCCAATCATATTCAAAATTTTGTAAACTTTTGTTCTGCTTTCCTTGTGATAGGCTGAGGTGGGGGATCAGCAATTGTTTTAGCAACTCTGCATGGTTGCAGAATTGCCGTTTATAGAACTGTGTGACCTCTTGTTGAGTCAACAGGAAGTGCTTAACAATCACTTCCTGTTGTTTCATTGTGAACTATCTGAAATGAAATATTGCCTTTCCTGATTCTAATACTTAATAAATTATTAATAACTTAATTTTTGTTTATATCTTTATATCCCCCCTCACGCTGAATAAACTTGTCCACAAGTTTATACAATCCTCAATTCTCTTGTAAATTTTTTAAATTATTTATTTTATTTTTTTGTTTGTTAAATTAATGCAGATTACAGGAACCATTTCTTTAATGATATCCCAAACCGCTCTTGTTCTATTGTCCGATCTATCCAAATGATTCAAGACCTTTTTAGCTTTTGCCAACTTGACTTCTGACCTGTATTTCTTTTTTAGATCTAGATACGATTTCCTCATTGGATGCGATGATTGAAAATCTTTCGTTACATAATGAAGGCGAAGGAGATTTTCCCTAAGTTCAAGAAGTGCAGAATCAAACTTAACTTTAGTGAATGATCTCTTCCCATGAACTCTCACTTTCTTGCAAGGAAATGCCAACTCAAAATAAAAGGTAATGGTGGACAGAAAACTATCAAATTTACAATCTAAGCTGTTAGCTTCAAAAACGCTATCCCATTTTTCTTTCCTAAGAAGACACTTAAAAATTCTAATGTTTTCATCATTGAAAAATCTTTTCACTGTAAATTTTGGAGAATAAGTGGGAGTAGGAGCAGTCACCTTGACATTCATTACCTGACCATGATGGTCCGAGATACCTGAAATTACCACATCACTATTTGCCATATTTGTTGGAATGTTACAAAATATGTTATCAATGAGGGTTTTAGATCCATTGAATTCTCTTGTGTATGAAAAAATTGTACTTCTCAAGCCAAAAGATAAGAATAAATTTACAAGTTGCTTTGAAGATCTGTCTTCAACAGCCAAGTCAATGTTAAAAGTACTGTATATATTATTTAATTTGGGATTTATTCATTCCTAAGACATTTATTGAAAGTGGTAAAAACTCTTTTAATTGTGTAGGCACCGCCTAAATTGAGTTCTTCATTTTTTTGATCGTCAGACACTTTAAAGGCTAGCAAAACGCCCTTTTAGTTATAAATGCAAAAATATATAGATCACGATATGTAGATGTAGGGTCTTCTAAAGAGACGTTGGTACCATGCTCCGCCTGTTAGCATACCTTCATTTGCAATGCAAATGTAACCGATCTCTGACACGATGCAAAACGCTTAGACAGGAGATGGACAACTTAACTAAACTATTTCTAGCCAATCACAACTATTTATTATAGACTAGTGAAGTAAAAAATCCAATAGTATAATAATAATTCTCCTAACCTTATCATTTAGGTGGACTATATCTATTAAAATTGTTTGACAACAATATTGAGAAAATTGAATGTGTTCACATTAAAGTGTAAACGTACCGTCGATGATTCCGTGTTAGTATAAGCATTAAGAATAAACTCAATTAAATAACATGTTGCCATTAACCTTTATAAATCACCAACTGTATTTGAAGTAAAATTAAAAAAAATCCCCAAATTTTAAAGGGATTTTACTTTTGTTTGATTAGACCTTTTTTATTCCAAGAATACGTCGTAAGACAATTATACACTTTTCTATGTAGTTTAATTTACAACCCGAAGCCAAATATTTGTTCATAACTCTGATTTTAAAAATAAAGTAAGCATTTTCTTACTTATTCAAAAATTTCCCTTGTTTTCCCCCAGCTCGCTACACTCCACCGATCTATGCATATAACGCATATGAACGCAAAATTTGAATGCCTGCTGAAAACCCTACCGGAACAGCAAGAAATAAACTCATAACATTGAATTTTCTAGAAATTCTGATGTTCCAATATTTCAACGTGAAATTCCGAGATGCTAATGTGGTATATTCATTTTTAGGTTCCGGTGTGCTAAATTCAACCAAGTAATTAGGAAAAAGTTAAAAAAAAAGACAAAAAGACTACCTAAATTACAGTACAATGTACTTCGCACATGCTTGTTGTGATGAGCACAATTCCGCTGTAGTTTTCATCACTAGGAGCAAAAGTGGGTCTTTTTGTGCGCTATCGTATTTTTAAAAACGATTAAGCATCAAAAAGTCACTTTTGCTCCAAGTGATGAACAACGTTTTTCATCATAAAACGGAATATGATCGATAAACTTTTAATCGATAAACATAACTACAAAGTTGTATTGTTGAGGTTATTTTTACAAAGTAAGTAATACGCAGTGTTTTCATTTCTGTTATTTACAAAAACAATGCTCTTTATAACGTTTCAATTAATAATAATATACTTAGCGAACAGCTGACTTTTCAGTACTAGGACCTAAAAAATTCTCCAGATGATTTTTCAGTCCTAGGACAAAAAAAGAAACGGTTTTTGTACTATTGAGAGAACAAAAAATAGGCTAATTTCTTGCAGAAAGATAAAATAGTAGTTTTCATCACTAGGAGCAAAAGTGAGTCTTTTTGGTGAGCAATCGTGTTTTAAAAACGAGGCGCAGCCGACTTTTTAAAAACGATTAAGCATTATCTTATCATGCGATTATTTTATCATGATGCGAAATTAGACTTTTAATCGTTAAAAATATTAACTAAGAAGTTGTATTTTTAAGGTTATATTTACAAAGTAAGTATTATGCAGTGTTTAAATTTCTGTTATTTATAAACAATGCTCGTTATAACGTTTGAATTTCAAAATTCTGCTCCTCAACATTAATGAATTAATATTAATATAGTAACGAAACAGCTGACTTTTCAGTACTAGGACCTAAAAAGTTCTCCAGATGATTTTTCAGTCCTAGGACAAAAAAGAATCCTTTCTGGTACCATTGAGAGAACTAAAAACAGGCTGATTTCGTGCAGAATGATAATAGTAGTTTTCATCACTAGGAGCAAAAGT
The DNA here is from genome assembly GCA_030545055.2 of Neoaliturus tenellus. Classification (NCBI taxonomy): domain Eukaryota; kingdom Metazoa; phylum Arthropoda; class Insecta; order Hemiptera; family Cicadellidae; genus Neoaliturus; species Neoaliturus tenellus. The sequence continues at coordinate 99,315,003 of CM061536.1, read as the reverse complement.
GGGTCTTTTTGGTGCGCAATCGTGTTTTAAAAACGAGGCGCAGCCGAGTTTTTAAAAACGATTAAGCATTTTATTAAGTAACTAAGCGATTAAGTACAATTATTTTAAAAAGATTAATCAAAAAGACACTTTGGCTCCGAGTGATGAACAACGTTTTTTATCATAATGCAAAAATTAGACGTTTGATCGTTAAAAATAATAACTATAAAGTTTTATTTTCGAGGTTATATTTACAAAGTAGGTAATATGCAGTGTTTATATTTCTGTTATTTACAAACAATGCTTTTCACAACGTTTAAATTACAAAATTCTGTAATATACTTGGCAAACAGCTGACTTTTCAGTCCTAGGACCTAAAAAATATTCCAGCTGATATTTCAGTCCTAGGAAAAAAAAGAAACGGTTTTGGTACAATTAAGAGAACAAAAACAGGCTAATTTCGAGCAGAAAGATAAAAAATTGGTTATGTTACACCATGGAGGATAACTGATTAACCACGTTACACTGGTTAACGAACTGCTTTAACATGTAAGCAAAAAGATGAGAGCAAAATTGTGAAAGTTTATATATATATATATTTTTTAAGATGGGCTTTACAAATTGTACAATGATGGGAGTTCAATGGGAGTTGTCTCAAATCAAAGGTCTTGGTCCCAGCGACTCGGACATTTTGTTGCTTGTCCAAAATGTTACAAGTACATGAGGAATAACGTAAAACGTCCTATAAGAATATCAGTGGTGATTTTTTAATCTCTGCTTTTTTCATAGAATATGTACTTTGGTTTAATTTAAAAACGATAGCCAGATGAACCGAACGAGAGGCGATCTATTAATTATAGCTCTTTTTCGTGTAATAATTCTCGAAACCTAAACTTGTTTCTAAAAGGTATAAATTTTACTTTTTATTTTACTTAAAAAAACTCAGATCATTGTTCAGAAACTCCCTTCTGAAACGTCGGTCTATCTACTCATGTACTACAATATTTTTTTAAAGGCACTCAGAAGGGTGGTTGTAAATAAGTCTCACCACACCGGACATGCAATGAGAGAGAGGCTACTATGGTTGATTACAGGTGGACTAACATGAACATTTACGCCAGGGAAAGTTATTAAGTATTTGTTAGATCAAATGAATGGTTTTATTCATTGCTCTTCAACAACGGTATTATTACAAAATAATGAAATATTTTATTTGACGCTTGGCAGATTTAAGAGAGTTCCAGCAGGAAAGATCTTTTAAGAGGATGTTAGCTTATAACAAATAAGTCTGGCAAAGAACATCACGATAACTTTATATTGCAAAACTCTGAAACTAAATGCTTGGTTTTGACCAGAACTTTTTGTTTAGGAAAGTTAATATCTTGAGGAAAGGCGGGTATAAAGCATCACTTCCTCCCCTGTAATTTTTTTAACACCACAGAAACGATATAGTCAATTGGGAAGATTTTATTTATAAAAATCATGGACACCCCTGTAGCCTGGCTCCCGGTGCTGTGTAATATCGCTCCACCTGAAATGAGACCAAGAGAGGGACTTAATAGGGAATATAACAAGATCGTATATGCTCCACAGCTACCCATCTATAATTAACTACCCCTGATGACGGGCCGATTGAGGTTCCGAAATCCACCATTGCGGACAGCATCCCTGTTGATGGAGACAAACTTTTCCATCCATATCGACTGGACTTCCTCCTGGGACTCTTCCCAGGGACGGAATCACTTTTTAAGTGCTAACCCGACCTTGGCAGTAGGTGGCACGGATCTTTCTCGGAGGCAGTAGGCTGTTCTCGATAATTTCCGCACTAGAGTGGGAAGATGTAATTATTGGAAATACAAATGGGGAATGACAGAAGACCAGTCATGTGACTGCGGAGCGGAGTTCCAGACTGTGACTCACATAGGCACTGAGTGCCCATTGAGTGTTTACCCTGAAGGGTGGATAGGTCTGCATTGTGCAAACGAAGCTGGGCTGCAATGGCTTGGCCAGGCCCGGATTTTCCACTAGGCCAACCTAGACCATGGCCTAGGGCGTCAGCCAAGCAGGTGGGGGGGGGGGGGGGCGTCAAATGGCCCTTTTTTATACTACGTTACAGTCAAAAAGTTATTTAACTGCTAATTTAATTTAATTTTTGAGTTTTCACATTTTTTATAACATTTTTTATTAATTCTTTAATAACAAGAGTAAATATAACATTCTGCAAAATAGAAAGAAGAATGATCTTTTAGGCGAACTAGAGGACCCCCTAAGTTGCTGGGGCTCGAGGGGCTCCTTCGCAGCGGGGACGAGCGCCCCTGATATGCCGTAAAAAGTGACCCTGATTAGCGGTTAAGAGCATCACCCCCAACCAGCGGTAAACCTCGCCCTCTCTAATCGGCGGTAAAAAGCATTCTTGATCAGAGTTAAATCACGCCCCCGACCGGTGGTAAACGTAGACTCCAACCGCCGTTAAAGAGCGCCCCTGATCGACTGTAAAGAGCGCCCCCAGTGCGCATTAAATAGCGCCTGTGATCAGCATTAATAAGCGCCCCCGATCAGAGGTAAATATTCCCCTAATTGACGGTAAATAGCACCCCTTTGCCTTGACCGTTGCCTTGTAAGGTTTGCCTTGACCTTGTTCCTTTGCAATAGGTTTAAATTAATTTCTGTATCTATAATATATACAGCCCCATGTGTAACTGACTGACTCACTGATGATCTTAAATTCCTGAAGCGACCGTTAAAGATAGAGACTTGAAATTTGGCATGGACATTCTTTGAGATGTTACAATTTAGGAAAAATCATAAAACTACCATTTTTTTACTTTAAAACTATAAAAAGGGTAAAAAATATAGATTTGTCGGTAACGTAGTTCAGCCGTATCAGCGTATATCACCACGTGGTCGTGGTATCGTAGATCACTTTGCAGGTTTAGTTCTCGGTCGTGTTTAAATGATGTCTTTTAACTACACCCGTGTTTGATACAAATATTATATTCTACATAAACATGAACGTCTTGGTTAGGAGACGGTATTTCGATGTATTGAGAGCGGGTTATTTCACCAGGGTAAACCTCGCTTTGATTTATACAGCATCAATGCCCAAAAACTACAAACTATCAACTTTCTTAAAGATGTCGCTTGGAGCGCTATTTATTATAGTCGATTGGTTCTCGCTTGTATTTAAATTATGTCTTTTAACTACACCTGCGTTCTTGATGTTGAACACGTGATTCTTCCTCGTTTTTAACAAATCGTTTTCCATCTGACTTCAACAGCAAAGAGATTGTGCTGCATTGAAAGCGTGTTTCTTATTATATTTAAACACTATAAATATGTTTTTGAGAATTTTTAAATAACTATTGAACGTAATAACTGATTTAAAAGTTAGGTTCTCGTCTCGTTTTCAATTATTTTAGACTACATATTCAAATTCACACAAAGTGATTATTCCGGCCGAATTTCACATTAAATGAATTCACTGTGAAGCTCGAGCCGTGATCTTAACATAATGTACTTCGATTACTTTGTACACTACTTATTGGACTGTTAATTGTTATCTTTCTGTTTGATTTATATTCAGTGTCTTATATTAGATTCTTTTACACACTTAAAATATGTTTTTGAGAATGTTTAAATAAGTATTGAACAATAAGATCAGATTTAAATGTTGGATTCTCGTTTCATTTTCAATTTATTTTAGATTACTTATTCAAATTCACCTCGGATTACGCTTTCGGCCGAACTAATGCTGGAAAATTTCTTGTAGGTTTTCGCACAAAAAATTAACTTATACAGTAATTAGAACTTAATTTTCTACTATTTGTATGCTGTCCCTCTATATGGATCCCCAGATTGAATATAATGCTTCAGTTGATGGTTCTGGTGCAGTTTTAATTTAAACGTGTCCCACATGTTTGACATCCCGTCTTTAACCTATTTGCTGCTATCCAATAAGGCTTAGATTTTAGTTAAACTCAATAGTATTTTTTTCGCTGTCACTTTGTCCGTCAAAATTCCTCAATGTAGTGCTCTCACCTAAAGTCTCGATTACCTTTATTATTGTTGTAATTTAAAACTATTCGATGCTTTTCAATTATTAAAACTCATTCAGTATATTTTAATTTAACAAATAATCCTTTTTTGGCTATTATTTCACAATTGGTTTTTTGACACTATAGGTTGAAAATGCATACTCTACGCCGACTTTATGGTTCTTAAGTTGCAACTTTCTTCATTTTAAGACTTTATAAGGGCTTCATGATTATAGTACCTATTACCCCGTGATCTATAGTTTTATAACTACTATAAGTTAGGTGGAACGAATCACTATATCAAGCAACTGATTGCTATACTTTGATTGTTATTTAATGTCCTGGTCCTACAGCTAAAAGATAGGGCCTTTGATGTTTATGGTAAATTTGGAATTTTAACCAATATTTAACATTATTTTGTTAGTAACTACTGTTTTTGTATTGAAAAGATTGAATTTTTTTTATTTGCCTTGACAGTAACTTAAAAGGAAATTAGGTAAATGTAGAAGTTTAACACCATTCACTAAAAACTGAAATGAAGGAATCGTAATGAATGCCAATATCACATTATGTTTTTATCAATGTACGTTCAATATTAACGGATTGCTATGTTATTCCCCGGAATTTCAATACAACCAATTGAAGGATGGTAACTGAATAGTATTTTATTTTTAATAGTTTTCAAATTATTTGGTTTTAATGGAATTTTTCGTTGTTTTCGATGGTCTAATGAAAATTTTTTATTCAGTTTATCCTTTTAATTTTTTCATCAAATTTCTTATGTTTATTTTATAATTTTCCGTTAAATACAATAAATTACACGTATTCTTCCCATTTCAACACCTTCATTACAATCTACTTCAATGATAACTAATACTTTCAAACCAATCAAATTCCTGCCACAACTCCTAAGGTACAATATTGTATTATTGTATTAATTATTACTATCCTACGACTTAAGTCGACACTAATCTTACTCAATACCTTACTTATTATGCGAAACTTATTTACAGATAAGTTTATCAACTTTAAGTAAATACCTATATAATACCTACATGTTAAATTTATTCACAACTCCATTAACCTTTATAGAATTCGGGGGAATTAGGAAGGGGGTTTGGGAAAAGAGCCTCTGAAAACGAAGAGTAGGCCATTATATTTTCATTACTAACAAACTCATTTATTTTGTGTTTTAAATTATCTCCACCCATTACAATCACAACATTTTTTTAACAATTGCTAATGAACAATTTTAATTGCTTGTGAACAGTGTTTACGAGCCGGTTCTGTCGTGGCTAAGGATACTAACTCTCAACTCTCATATTTATATGAAGTCTGCTAATTATGTGCGACTTTTACAAAAGTTAAAGAATTTGGGGCAACCCCTAAGGGGGCATGGGGGCGGAGCCCCCATCGAGCCGTAGGCGAGTCTAAATTATATACTCCCGAATGTGTAACTGATTGGGGTATCAGAAATTCGTCAAATGTCGGTAAAGTAGATCTCCTATATATCACTTACTACAGAGTGATTCCCAAGCGAGAACTAAACTTACCGACCTGTATTACTGAGAAAATTGCCAACATACTGGAAGTCGCGGATTACCGAAACACCCTTTTTAAGAAATTTTATAACATTAACCAATTGTGCCTGTATAGGAAAAGCGGTCTATTCACCGAGAGTAATTTCAATGTACAGGGTGTATCTGAAATTACCTCTCCAGACCGAAAGTCACTGATGTCAAATACAAACTCTCACTTTAAATAATTTTTTTTTTTTAGTTTTACACGGTTTTTAAGAAAACTTTACAATTTGATCTTGTACGCGTAATTTTAGCAGTTTATTGAATATTTGAGGTCGAAATTTAGATTTTAAGCAAAAATGTCTCGGCACAAAAATGTCTTAGACTCTTTTAAATACTTTTCCAACAAAATTGTCAGTTTTGTCCAAAATGTTTTTTTATTAAATTTACAGCATGACGGAGATTAATGAACATGTATTTAAATGTTTAGTAAAACTAATCACGTGATAATTGATGTTTTATGATGGCATATTATTTTAAAGAGGTTCTTAGACATTTACATGTTTGGTAAGTTCTGTTATATGTAAAATGTTCAGACATAATATATGTTAAATTTCCCCCAGTTAAAAAAAATAATGTCATGCTATTTATTATTCTAAATCAGTATGATTAGGGTTTTTAAATATTAAATTTTAAAGTTGCTTCAAAATAACGTCTGGTCCCCTCTGTATTGAAATCAGTGTCAATCAACACAGCAAAATATGTTTACCTACAACGGCACTATTTGTTTTTTTTTTTGTTTTTTTTTTGTACTATTTTAAAAGAGGTGCAAGGTTGGTATGGGACACCCGGTAAGACAGTATCATATTTGCACGATAGTCCTCCCAAAAATTGGTTCTTTATTTGGGATGGCACTTAATTTCTAACGAACTCATTAGGAAGTACATCATTGACTTTACCTGATAGCATGCTAATTTAAATTTTACAATTCAACAAAAATTTTAACTAAAATAGCAGATTACACAATTGATTTATCTTTTAGTGCGTACTAAGTTAATGTTTAATTTAAAAAGGTGGCAGTACAGTATTTTCATTTAAAATAAAAAAAGCTTTTTTATTTCCTGCCCCAGAAAACTATCTGATTTCAAAATTTAGCGATCAAACATTTTTACCCAAAATAAATATGACATTATTTTTTTCTACTCTAGCGGCCAAATTATAACATCTGAGGCAATCTTCGCGAACATCTTTCAAGTTACTAAAAGTTTGGTTCTATGAATTTTTGCCCCCCAGTCCACACAATTAAACATAATTAAATGTTTATTTATTTTTGCGGGGAATTTTACCCCATGTAGATGTAATTTTACAACTACTATAATATTTTACTCAGAACCTTCACTTTGCACATAGACATATCTTGCACAGTACCAATATCAATTAAATTATCAAACTTAAAAATTATCATGATGATTTTCAATATCACGTATTCTTCTTTTGACTGTGAGTCGGAACGAATTGCTATATCAAGCAACTGATTGTTTTACTTTGATTGTTATTTACTGACCTGGTCCTACGGCTAAAACATACGTCCTTTGATGTGTATGGTAATTTTAATGTTTTAACCATTATTTAACATACTTTTGTTAGTAATTACGGTATTATTGTATTTAGAAACTTGAAGTTTTTTTTTATTTGCCTTGACAGTAATATTTTAGGAAATTAGGTAAATTTTAAAGTTTTACACCATTAAAAACTGAAATGAAGGAATTATAATGAATGCCAATATATTTATTAAACTACAAATATCGTTCTTTTGCCTTCATGTTTTGTGGTACAACCTACTTCCATCAAAACAGATATTTTTCACCACTTCCATTCTTTCTGAAATACACTCCAGTCATAAGTTATCATAATAGTATCTCCAATTTTTTTTACACATACAATTCTGATCGTAATACCTAGAATAATACATAGTTAAGTATTATTTCACAACTCTCAATTTTTTTATTTTCTATATTGAAATGAGGGGAACTAAGAAGGGGATTTAAACGAAGAGCCGTAGGTTATTCAGCGAACACAATGAGTGGTATTGGAGTGGAGCCCTCAACTAGCCTCATTGCATGAGAGTTTTATAGTAATTTTTATAGTAATTACGGTATTGGGGTAACCAATTAGGGGGTGGACCCTACATCCAGCATAACCTAGAAATATTTACCAAGAATATTTACATATAGTAGATAGAAAAAGCCACTTTCAAAACCGGCCACGTGCCGCCGGAAGCCATGTTCCGGGGCAGGTGTCTTCCGGTCGAATATTAAATGAGGTTGGGGGAGGTGGGGTGAGGGTTTGAAGTAGATTTGCGCATAAATTAAAAGTTATTTCAAAACTGAAATTCAACAATTGGTGGTTGAACTAAATTTGCGCATAAATTAACCGGGGTTGAATTAAAACTTCGCATAAAATATTGGTTAGTTCAAAACTAAAATTCAACAACTGGGGGGTTGAACTGAATTCGCGCATAAATTAAAAGTTGGTTCAAAACTGAAATTCAACGATTGGGAGTTGAACTAAATTTGCGCATAAATTAAAAGTAAGTTCAAAACTGAAATTCAACAACTGGGAGTTGAACTAAATTTGCGCATAAATTAACCGGGGTTGAAGTAAAACTTCGCATAAATTAAAAATTAGTTCAAAATTATAATTCGACGGTGTTAATAAAAACTCTAATAGTTGAACGAAAATAAAAGTCAGTTCAAACATAGCGCAGTCATAACAAGAGAGAGAGAGAAGGTAGATAGAAGTGTTAAGTTCCGCGGATAGAACGAGAATGAAGAATGAAACATGACGCGTCGAAATATATGCGTGACTGTAGATGCCAGTTAATGGGGGCCTAGGGCTTCCGGCCTGTCGGATGGTGAATTAATCAATGGGGGGAGTGGAGATGGCGCTCGGTTGAACTAAAATTGCGCATAAATTATAAGTTGGTACAAAACTGAAATTCAACTTGATAATGTGGGGTACGGAAAGTATGTCAAGGTCATCCCGAGTAAGTTTTAAAAAAGCCTATCCCGCTACCACAGGAAATAGTTCTGAGAGTTGAACTACCCGGTGATAGCGGGATAGGTAGAAGACTCTTTTGAACTTTATTCGTAAAAACAAATACAATCAATGTGCAAAAACAAATACAATCAATGTGCAATACAGGTTGAATTTTTGTGATGAAATACGGAGTTGTAAAAGTAAACGCCGACGACGAGGATAAGGTAAAGGCAGAGTCCCCAGATGACGTATTTGACAAGTTATATCTCGAGTTGGTTTTCCCGTTCCAATCGTTTAATTTCCAATTTCAATTTATCCTCTTCCATTCTAGTTACAAAGGGAACTTCATCCATCATATCCATCATGATTGTGTTAGTGTTTGAAATTTTAAAAGAAGTTATGTTGATAGTACAAAAGTCGAAGACGGAATGAGGAGTGAAAGCGAGAAATGTTAGTTAAATAAAAAAGTGGTGGGGGGAAAGATGAATTACAAAGAAGTGGTGGGGGAAAGATTTTGCTCTTCATTATTACCGTCAGTAGTGTCAGATGGTGCAGGAGTTAGATTTAGTAAACTGTCTTCGTCCGAACTTTCAACCTTATCACAAATAGGACAATCGTATGTTATTTCCAAATTCATTTTGATAGTTGTAAAATTATCTACAAGTTCTTGTAAAATATTAAAAATAGCTTGTAACTCTTCTTTAGAGTTTATTTCAAAACTAGAATTCATCCGTGCCAATGGAGAGTTGTTCATCGTTGGAGAGTCGGCGAGTAAATGAGGAACGCCGCCAAGGGAGGGGGCTTATTTAACGGCGAGCTTATGATTAAATAAAAAGCTAAGTTCTTCTTCTTCGTCTTTTAATTCAAATATCTTAGCTGGAGTATTTGCCTCGTCCTCCTCACTCTGTGATGATGAAGATAATTCACCAGGACGTAAATATTGAACATCAATTCTGATCCATCTCATATAATATCTATCCATTATAGCAAGCAAGTTTTGAAACAATTCTTTCATTTCTTCCCTCTCAGTTATTATATGATGAAACCTGACGAAAGGTGTTCCCATGTTGTTAGTTAGAATGTTGGAAGTGAAATAATTCAAAGGTGGATTCAATAAGATACAAAACTTACACTAATGGTGGGGGAAAATCTAAAAGACCTATGGTGGGGGAAATCTAAAAAAAAACCAATGGTGGGGGGAAATCTCAAGGTCATCCAATTGAAGTTTTAAAAAGGAGTGTAAAACTGAAATTACACATTCGATGGTTCAACAGGATCTGAATACCAATCCGACCTGTATTTACATCTTTTTATCATATGTGTACAAAAATCATCTTGATGAGACATGGTGCGTTGACAATGAGCTAGATCGAGAGGATGAAATTTGAAACATCTTTGAGGACAGCATGTATGAAAATATCTTGATTTGTAAAATTTGAAAGTTCGCAATTCCGGTGGCGGTAGTTGTTTTGTTTTGCATTTGCAGTAACAAGATCCGAAAAATTCACACTTAGTGCAAGCTAACCCGTCCACCATCATTGGTCCTAAATCTGTACACTGTTGTTCACAACAGTAACGAGGTTCGTACTTGTAATTTTGTTTTTCCATGTTGACGCTGCTGAGTCCAGTGAAAGAATAAGAGTGTATAGTGTTGAATAGTCAGTTTTATGTACTACAAAAAGTGGTGGGGGTAATTTCAAGGTCATCCAAACGAAGTTTTAAAAAATTATACCTTACTAATGTAAGGAAAATTGATACTTAAGAAGTTTGTTTCTGTTTGTTTTCTTCAGACTTTTTCTCTCTCTCCTGTTTGTTTTCTTCAGACTTTTTCTCTCTCTCCGCTTTAGCCATAGCGATAAGTTCTTCAGTCGATAGTGGATGTACTTCAGGAAATTTTAAAATTAATTTAGCTTGATATCCTTCTCGGGTTAATATTTCTAAATCTTCAGTCATTTGTTCAACGGTGTTGTAATCTTTTCCATAGATCTTTCCATCAAGTTCAATCATCATTCTGTATAACATCTTTAAAAATAGGTGTTGACGCAGCGAGAGTTGGGAAGCGAATAATTAGTTATCCAAGTATCACACCCTTTTTATCAACTTGACATTGATCACGTGATTCCTTAGTTTTATTTGTTAAAAGTTATTTAACATTGGTAGTACTTGTGGAACTTGATGTTATGTTGACCAGTCGGCGATGAAGATGTTGTAGGTTGTGTAGAAAGAAATACTTCATCATCGCAGTATTTTGTTTTAGTAAACATCCTTACATTAGTAGCACTAACATCAACAGTTAAGTGATAACCACCGGTAAGTAAAACTCGCATTTCGTTGGTTAAATCTTCAAGTTGTTCAAAACTCGTAATGGTGTTGGTATCGTAAGATGCACACTTGACCTTTAGGGACATGTTGAAGTTTTGTATTTAGTTATAAAGAGCGAGATGTGTACGGTACGAAAGCTAGTCGTAGACTAATGAATTTCACAAGTTGATTTTCACTTTTATTATCACACAAAATTGGGTCAAGGTCATCCCGTGGAATTTTTAAAAAAAGCAACATGTTGCTATGTACAAAGACATAACAATATGTTGCTTCTTTTATTTTTCTTTTTTGTTTTATATCATCTTTATTGAGAAACCATTACAAACACATATATTTACAATGTTATGTACAAACTAGTTAGTAGTAGGTGTTACATGAATAGTTAGTTCAGTTGAGTTGTTTCCACTCGGTCCGTGTGAAACTAAATAGAGTGCGCCAGGTTGAATAACTCGAAGATCTTCATTTTGTAGAAGTTGTACAAACCGTTTCGGTAGGAAGATTTGAAACTTCGGTTCGTCACCAACTGTATACGGCGCCTCGCTCAATGTGCAATTAATAGCATCACCAATTGAAGTGTCCATCTTCTTGATTGTATGTATGATGTAATGTTTTTCTTCTTTTAGTTCAGAACATTTCTTCGTCGGTAAGATTGTTGATTTAGAATGAGAGTTGAATTGATCAACCAAATTTTGAAGAAAGTTCTGCGATGCCATCTTGATGTTATTGTTAATCTTCTTGTTAATCTTCTTGTTAATAATAATGTCCGTCGGAGATGTTGTCTCTTCGGAGGTTCGAGTAATACTCATGCTGCGTCATGGTAGCGCTCTCACTTTTATTACCGACATTACCCCCACCATTCTGTTGAAGGAAATTATTTAAGCGGTAGGCATTCTTCAAAGCGCACTGTGACCTTCGATGTTTAAAACTCTTTGATGAAATACAAAGTTCATTGAAGTAGCATTGGAAATCTCGATCTATTATTGCATTTATCACTTCGTTGCTTGTAAATGATTGTATCCAATTAGCTTTTTCCAATCCTCTTGTGTAGATAGTTTTGAACTCTTTGCAGTAATGATTCATAATGTGCGGCATCATGTTATAATTAATAAAACCTTCATCCCATCTTAAGTTGTGAAAATGTTTGTACAACCATTTGTTTGTAACTTTCGCTTTAGTTGTTAGTCTATTGAATGGTAATGGAGGTTTGAATAAGTAATGATAAACTACAGATGTGTTCATATCCAAAATTACTAATTCTTTTATAATAAAATTTCCATCATTTCCTCGAAAAGCTTGAAATTCAATTATACCTTTTTTAACTTCCATTATATGTGGCGCATTAGAAAACGAAACCCGTTTGTTCATGATGAAGTCTCGTCAGCAACTGACTTGTATTACAAACACGATTGTTCTTCTTTAACTTCTTGCGCTTCTTCGTCGATATTAAAGTTGGTGTGATAGTTGTTCAATTGTCTCCACATATCCACTTCTTGAGGTATTCGATTAAAAATTGAAGTATCCACGGGACCGTATAAAATTGGAACGAAAGGTTGTCTGTCCAATGTATCGATTAGATAGTCTTTGATTATTGCACTTGAAAATATTAGTTGTTTCAAATATCTGGTGACGGGACCGGTAGTACAACTTAAAGTGTAAAATTCTTCTTTAGTCAAATGTAATTTTACATCATGTCTAGTTAAATCTCTGAAGCGAACCATTTGTCCTCCACGATGTTTCACCATATCAACTTCAATATTTGATTCCAATAAACTTAATCTTGTTCTTCTTCCAAATGTGTTGTTACTCAAATAGCATTCCAAAAGATGTAAATGTTTCATAAATGATTCCCAAGAAGTTTCAGTGAATGTAACCATTTTATTTCCATGATTTAAAATAACAATCGGTGAATAATCCAATGATTTTAAAATTCCAACTGAAATACTTTTCGTCATGCATGAAGAAATGGGGTAGAAAATCCGAAGAAATACTTCTGTTAAAATATTAGTTGTAATGTTAACTTCAACCTTTTTTCTTTTTACTTCTTTTTCAGCTTCTCCTTCTTCTTTTTCTTCTTCTCTCTTCTTATGTTTGTTAAACTTGAGGAACTCGTCCATTTCTCGTTCAACTTGTTTTTCTATATCTGAACTATTCTCATCCATTAGAGGTGTATTTTCTTCTCCGTTAGTAGAACTCATCTTGCGAACGATGTTTCCCATACGACGGTCGAAGATATAATGAATTTTCCACTCATAATTTTCTCGCTTTTATGTTTTTCGTCGAATCCTTGAAATTTATACACTCACATAAATGTTTGTTTTTAACTTGTCTTTCACAAACGAAATTCTAACCTCAAAAATTGAGACAGATAATTCTAACCTCAAAAATCTGCAGTCGTTGTACTAATTCTTTTTAAAGTACATTCTTCACGATTCCGGTCAGCGGTGTGTAAGTAACTATTTTATCATGTAGAATAAGACAGTATGCTGAAGTTCCATCCGCTACTGGTTCTTCAAATTCCATTTCAATTTTTATATCCACACTTGATGATTTTACCGATTCATTTTGCTTTGAACAATCGATTACAATTATCGGAGCCTTGGAATAATATTGGTCAGGTGATAATAGTGGTGTATTAGTCTTTCCATAATATGACGATTGAAATCTTGCATACATATCGTATAAAATGGAAAAACGTTTTTTGCTGAACATGACATTCAAATTGTCATACGGAAAGAATTGAGAGTTTAGGAAAACTTTACAATTCTTTTTTTTACAGTTATCAAATTGACCGGCATTTGCAGTGATAACATCTTTTCGCTTAGTTTGAAAACCGAGTATTATGTACCTTGCTCGTTCCAAGTAAGTTGATGTCTTGACGGTCCATGTTTGTCGTTCGGTCTGAGGTAGTGTAGGATATTCATGGAATTCCCAACTTCGGAATGGCATCACGATATCACGGTCAGATTTTAACTTTCTCAATAATACGATTCTATGTTCATCAGCCAATCTTACATGAGGTACTCTCCAAACAACTTTATCTAATTGTAGTTGCCATTCCAGTTTATCTTCAGTAGATGCAGGGTCTGCAAGTATTAAGTCCGTGTTAGTTGAAGATCTGAGTAATACCAATTCTTGTTTGACATTTATTATTACTCGTTTGTAATCTTCAGCGAATCCCAAAAGCAATCGTAAAGGTACATGAAAATCAAAGTGACCGTTGGAATTCGGTGTTATAGTGTCTTTATCAGGAGCAACCCATCCGGCGGTGACTATTGAATTCTTCTCATGCGGTGTTAATGATGTTAATCCTTTCAATGTCGTTGTTATACCAACCTTTTTTGTCGAATCAACTGTCACCCCTGATATCTCATATCTTATTTCATCAAAAAGATATGCCATCGGGTTATTTATAAAAGGAACTGTTGAAGCAGTTTTTCCATCCAATTTTAATACCCGTCCTTCAATGTATAAATAACTTTCACACGGTAATGTGTAAATATCTTGTTGTTGAATGGGAATCCTTATTTCATCGTTATTGTTTAATTTTGATGAAGTGTAAGGGTTGTGCGTGTGATATTCCTTCTCCCATAGTGTTTCGTCGAATGTCGGTCCTTGAGATATATCCAGGATATCCATCGTTGTTAAGTTTCAATCCAATCTTCTGTAGAAAACGAATGTTGTCCGTTGTTAACTCTTCCAATGTCGAGGAGCTACTGAGCTCCCGACTCTTCCGTTGCGGTTTAAATGATAATCCCATGTCGACTTTTATGTTGCCGCTCTGATGTGTATCCGTATAGTTATCGTTTCTCCTCTAAAGTCAACACTAACACCGTCTTGATCCAATATGTTCAGTACGATGTCTGAAATGAAACTAGTGTTTAACGGTAGGTATATCAAGTTTTGTGGCTTCTCAACAATTTTAAAACCGGGAGCCACTGTTGGATAAAATGTATGTAAAATATGCTGATTCACTCCTTCTCTATACGATCCGTGTATAATATTACACGTTACATCGATACTATTGACTTTCAATATTGTAACAGTTGTATTACCCGAATGAGTAGTTCCAGGAGTTAAGATTTTCTTTTTTGTATCTGTAAATCCAAGTAAACTGCCAATGGAGTTTTCCAAGCTGACATCGATATAATATTTCGAAGTTATTTCTGCTTTTAAAGTATTATTGTTTCCTTTAACGGTGATATTTTCTTCTCCGAGTTGTTTCTGTAGTAATTGGTTTATATCATCGATTTCATAAGCTCCAGTAGGAAATGTAATTATTTTCAATTCTGAGTATTTTCCTGAAGCATCCATAGTTTCATAATAATGTAGTAAATTGTTTTTACCTTCCGTAACATTGGGAATTGAGTTGTAGGTAGTCAAATCAAGTAATGCCGCTTCCCATAATCTTTCCTTGGATAGACGCAATGCTGGGAACAGCGTACTTTTCAATGTGGATGAATTTCCACTCAGTGACACTGTATACGATGACATCTTAAAGCTGACTGACACTCTTCGCTAGAAACTCCAAACATAAATGCCCACATATTTCAGTATTGTTAGGTTGTTCTCTTTTGTAATTGTAAAAAATGTTTTTGGAGTTTAGAAAATAATGTTGCAGTTCTTTCGGCGGTGGTAGATTGCCAAAACTATCAAAGTAGTAAACGGTTTGTCCGAGCTTTTTATAGCATACCCAATGAGTGCCTGGACCATAGGTGGAATCCAAATTTACTATTCCAGTTTCATTTTCCCATATTTTAGTTGGTAATGCATCTTTCATAAAAACTCCTCGAAAAAATGGTATTTTCAAACATTTTACATAATCATTTAACTGATGATTTGTTAAGGCTTTATTTGGAATTATCAATTGATTCTTTTTATTTAGTACACACGGTATGGTCTTAGGTATAAACCTGCTCCGTTTTTTACCATTTGCCAAACAGAAGTCTTCTTTACATTTGTCTTACGAGTTCTACGACGTCCTTTTTTAATGTTTCCACCTCTTTTGGGAGCGCTTCTTCCTTTTGCAGGTCTTTCTCTGCGACGTCTTCCAGCACCTAACTTTGCTTTCGTCTTCATGGCTGTAGTTACTGCCCAAGCCGCTGCTTTTTCTGCAATACTTGCGTCACTTGATTTTACTCTTTGCCAAGCTTTTTCCGCTAGAATTTTATCCGCTATTGATCTATTTGTTGAATCTTTATACTTTGAATATGCTATATCGTGTTCTTTGCAAGCTTGATCTAATTTATTAATTCCAGGATCTCCTCTTGCTAAACGTTTTGCCAACTTAGTTCCAGGTCCACAATATTGATAACCTCCGGGCAGATGTAATTCGTATGGTAAAGCGTCTATCGTTCGATTCACAACAGCACCAATTGGAATCTGTCTGAGCAGGGATAATGCAGCTGATGTTAAACCACGTCCTCTCTTGCCGCTGTCTTGACGACGACTGAGCGATACGGTCTTCATTATGCTGTTTTATGTAACCAACGTCTTCACTCTATGAAATACTTTATGATAATGAATCCTTTTTTTGTGTATTCTATACTTAAATATTCATAAGTTTTACTAGTATCTATCAATGATTTCATCTTTAATCCATTGGTTTCTTTGAGAATCTTCGATTTTATTGTGTTTCATCGATGCATTAATCAAATGATTATGCATATCAATAACTACATTACCTACAAGATTCATTACATACTCTACATTAGTAGCATCTTTGTTACGTGTAGGATTATCAAGATTTGTGATACGTTTACCATTACATGTATACACAGATGGATCGTTATTAGAGGTTGCTATAACTTGATTAATAGTAGCAACATCATTCGGAGCTATTCCTGCTGATATGTTAGATATTCTTCTATTTTTTCCATCATATAAGTTATTTATTTTATCTAAAACTATAGTTTGTTTCACAACAACACAATCATTATCATCTTTACCAGATTTTACATGGGTTAATCGTCTACCTCCACATATAAAGTTAACACCAGTAGCTGATAGTTGTGGCACTTGTGTTAAAATAACAGCATCATGTTCTTCCGTGCCTAAACTTATATTTGACAATCTTTTATTTTTTCCATCCCACTTGTTATTTTGTAGTTGTAGTAAGGTAAACTTTTCACTTCCTTGCATAAACTCGTCACCTTTCTTTGACACCACCTGATTTTGTTTAACAAAAGCGGATGTTCCTTTCTTCAAGCTTTCATTCATTTGTCTCACGGTAGCAGCATCCGATGGAGTTGAACCATCTTTCAGATTGGACAACACTTTTCCATGACAATCAATAACAGCACCATTATATAAAATACAATTATCTTTAATGTATTTAATATTAACACCATCACTTTCTTCTTTAGGATAACCAATATCGTTTATAGTATATTTATAGAAGGAAAATCCATCTTTTTTCTTTTCTGGTATTACAGAATGCAAATAACGCTTATTGATTGTATCTGTATCCTCGGTTGGATCTGCCACATTAGTTATTTTATAATTTAAAGCATTGTACTTTTTTCCACTTTTAGTCTTTTCCAACAGTAAAGCGTATTCCATCGCAGATAGAAAATAGCCTTTATTAACAACATCTCCATTGTTGACTGGTTTTGCAACATTAATAACCCTGTGAGATTTTGCATCATACAGTTGGTTGTTGTCGAGTTTTAAACTTGTAGATGTTTCCTCCTTTACTGTTTTTAAATTTGTTGCATCTCCATCTTCTTCTGGATCCTTAACAAACTTTAAACGTTTATTATTTATGTTATAGTCACCTTCGGGTGTTTGCGGTAATCCACTTCTTTTTCTGTTTTCTCCAACTTGCACTCCTAACGCGGAGTATCGTCCGAACTTGTCGACGCTCATGTTAGAACTGACACATTATACGCCTGCAACTCTTATATATCCGCGGACAATTATACGATTATGCCGCGATTCCTGAGTTCGTCAATCAGAGCTACCCATTCATTATTTAAACCTGTATGACCGGCTTCCATGGCTTCATGCAATAGTCTCATTCTATCAACCAATTTATTGATGTCGTTGTAGTAAATCACATTCGTATTGTATAGATTTTTCATCAATCCTTTGCCAGATGTTGAAAGTAGTGGGGTTTGCCTACTCCTGGCCCAGGTCAAGGTCAGCGGTTGTAACTGTTGTAGGGGTAGTAGCGGCTGGGGTTTTTTTTGACAGTGATGGGTGGGTTTTGGAAGTGGGTCAAGGTTATCCGGAGGGGTTTTTAAAAAAGGTGAGCCCCGAGGGGTTAGATTGAAGGTGGGTAAAAATTTATTTAATTAAAGAAAAGTAGTGGTTTTATTTGAGGAGGTGTTGAAGTGTTGTTTACTGGTGATGGAGTGGTAGACGCCAAAGGTGATAGCGATGAGAAGATAAAAACATACTATCCACAGTACGCATTTGAATAGTCGTAAAAGCTGAATCATTTCTTGTTGATTCTTTATTTCTAATTGTAGTCTGTTGATTTCGAGTTTGAGTTTATCCTCTTCCAATTGTGACGTAAATGAAAAATCATTCATCATCTTCGTGTATTAAATGTGTGCAGGTAAAAATGGGAGCGGTGTTGATGGTGAGAAAGTTGGCGATGAAATGAGAAACAGAGATAGGGACAGGTTATATATTACTGTAAAAATGGTGGGGGGTAAAGAAAATAATTGTAGTCGACTAAACATCATTATTAGCTGTGTCGGGTGTTGCAGCTTTGGAAGATGGAAGACTATTGTTTGGCAGCTGTAAAACTTCGACGTCTTCGCTTTCCATGTTTTCGTAATCAGAAGAATTGTAGGAAACTTCCACAGTGATAGTAATGGTGTTATTTGGAGTGATTATTAGATCACTTAAAATTTGAAAAATAGTTTGTAATTCTTCTTGTGATTGAATAAGAAAAGTACATTTACTTGTTGTTAAAGGAGAGGAGCTCATTGTTCGGAAGTTGGCAAACAAATGGTGAGCGATGGTCAGAGGGTCGCTTATATGTGGGCAAAGGTGGTGGAGGGGGGAAGTAGAGGAGTGGGGAAGGTAGAGTGGTGGGGGAAGGTTGATATACCCATATGCGAACCGGCGGCCAGAGCATTTTGCCGCAAAACCCCATTTGGGTAGGTCATGGGTGGTGTGTAGAAATAAGCATTAGCTGTAATATAAATTAGAAACACTAATAATTGTTTTAAATCAAATATTAAGTTTACTTTTAACCAGAGTTTGCATTTCTTGTTCCTTGTTGTCCAATTCAATAATTTTAATACCATGAGTTGTTTCTTCTTCTTCCCCTGCACTGTTGGAAGATGACGATGATGAAAATATTCTGGTAGGATCCACATATTTTACTTTGATTTTGATCCATCTTAAAGGATACTTATCCATAAGTGTGAGTAAGTTGTGAAATAGAGTTTCCATCTCATCTCTTTCGGTAATTAAATGTTCAAAAGAAATAAACCTGTCACCCATGTTGTTGCCAGTCAGAGTAATGAAATTGGAATGAGAAATGTATTGAAGGATCTGTAGAATATATGTTGGTGGGGACAATTTCAAGGTCAACCGAATGAAATTTTAAAAAAGAGCTGCAGTCAGTGACTACAGCTATACATCTGAAGCTTCAATAGGATGAGAAGACCAATCTGATCTGTATTTGCATGCATTTATGATGCATGTACAAAAGTCGTCTTTATAACATGCATTACACTCTCGGCAATTAACAATTTTTTCTGGATGAAATTTGATACATCTCTGGGGACAGCAAGTGTGGAAGTATCTTGATTTATAAATTTTAAAGGTTCGCAATTCTGGTGGTGGTAGTTGTTTTGTCTTGCATTTGCAGTAACAGGATCCGAAGAATTCACATTTTCTACAAGCTAATCCGTCTACCATCCATCTTCCTATATCGGTACATTTTTGTTCACAACAATAGCGTGGTTTGTACTCGTCTTTCTTGTTTTCCATGTTGACGCTTCTAAGTTTAGCCAAGAAATGAAGGTGTATAGTGTAGGATAGCATGTTTTATAGATTAGAAAAAGTGGTGGGGGTAATCTCAAGGTCATCCAAATGGAGTTTTAAAAAAGAACATCTTATAAGTGTAAGATGTATTTATTTAAGATAGTGAGTTTTCATCCTCTTTTTCTTTCTTTATATCTTGTTTGTATTTTTCTTTTTCTTCTTTAGCCATAGCAATGAGATCTTCAGTGGATAGTGGATGTACTTCTGGAAATTTTAGAATTAATTTTGGTTGGAATCCTTCTTTAGTCAATACTTGAAGATCGGATGTCATTTGTTCTACACTTTGATAATCTTTTCCGTAGATTTTTCCATTAAATTCAATCATCATTCTGTACAACAGGGTAGTGGTAGTTGTTTTCGCTGCGTCAGTTGGAAAGCAAATGATGATTCTGTTTAGGTTACGCGTTCCTTTTATAGATGCCACAGCGACCACTCAATATTATTCAACATCAGTAATATTTCTGAAACTTAACATTACTTTGAGTAGATGGTGTTGTAGTTGAAGGTTGTGTGGAAACAAATACTTCTTCATTGCAGAATTTTTGTTTAGGAAACATCCTCATGTTGTTAGCGTAAACATCAATATTTAAACGATAACCACCGGCAAGTAACACTCGCAATTCATTAGTAAAATCGTCGAGTTCTTCAAAAGTTGTGATGGTGGTGGTATCATATGATGCACACTTCACCTTAAGAGACATGTTGTTATTTGTAATAACTGGAGAGCCAACAGAGATGCGTACAGCACGAAAGGTAGTCGGAGACTGATGAGATCCTCAAGAAAATTACGGCCTTTATATACCCTCGAAACTAGGTCAAGGTCACCCAAACGTGTTTTTAAAAAAGCAACATATCGATAGTGCAGAAACACTATCGATATGTTGCCTTTTTCTTATTTTTTTTATTTTTTATTTATTTATAATCAGTTACACACATGTACAACAGTATATATATAAACTACAGATTAGTTGCTAGTAGGCATAACATGAAGTGTAAGTTCAGTAGAGTTGCTTCCGCTAGGACCGTGAGATGCTAAGTAGAGTGTGCCGGGGTGAATCAGTCGTAAATCTTCATTCTGCAGCAGTTGAACGAAGCGTTTGGGAAGAAATACTTGAAATTTTGGTTCATCACCAGGTGTGTAGGGTGCTTCACTTAGTGTGCAATTGATAGCGTCTCCAATTGATGTTTCCATTTTCATAATAGTGTGAATAATATAATGTTTCTCTTCCTTCAATTCTGAACATTTTTTTGTCGGTAGTATAGTAGATTTAGAATGTTTGTTAAATTGATCAACAAGCGATTGTAGAAAATTTTGTGACGCCATTATCTTCTTCTTGCTATTGTTTGTCTTCTTCTTCTTGTGTTTGCGCGTCAGAGGTGTTGACTCCCCGGAGGTTCGAGTAATACTGATGCATTGTCATAGTGCCGCTCTCGCTTTTATACCCTTCGTTTCCCCCACCACTTTGCTGGAGATAGACATTTAAACGATATGCGTTTTTTAAAGCACATTGAGACTGTTGATGTTTAAAGTTTTTAGATGAAATACAGATGTTATCAAAGTAGCAATAAAAATCTTTCTCCATTTGCACATTTATTACTTCATGGTTTGTATATGCTTGTATCCAATTTGCTTTTTCCAATCCTCTTGTAAAAATAGTTTTGAACTTTTTGCAGAAATGATTCATAATGTGTGGCATCATATTGTAGGTTATAAAACCTTCATCCCATCTTAGATTATGAAAATGTTTCATCAACCATTTATTTGTTACTTTAGCTTTGGTTGTTAATCTGTTGAATGGTAAAGGAGGCATAAATAAAAAGTGATAAACAACAGATGTTATCATATCTAGTACCACTAACTCTTTAATTATAAAATTTCCATCATTACCACGGAATGCTTGAAACTCTATGATACCTTGCTTTACCTCCATTAATTCTATCTTCTTAGAGAATGAAACTTGTTTATTCATGATGACGTTCAGTAGGCAACTGGTATGTTACTCCAGATTGACAACCTTTTATAACCCCAATATTCTTCTTCTTACTTACAATATTTTTTATTTGTTTAATTTGTTGCCGATTGTTGATTGTTGAAACATGATTCGTTTTCCTTGGCTTCTTGCTTTTTTTTTCATCCAAATTAAAGTTGGTTTGATAGTGGTGTAACTGTCTCCACATATCTACTTCATGCGGTATCCTATTGAAGATTGAAGTATCTACTGGACCATATAGGATTGGAACATATGGTTGTTTATCCAATGCATCAATTAAATAGTCTTTGATAATTGCACTTGAGAATATTAGCTGTTTTAAATATCTTGTTATAGGACCAGTAGCATAAGTTAAAGTGTAAAACTCTTCTTTAGTCAAATGTATTTTTATATTATATTTAGTTAAATCTCTAAATCGAACTAGTTGTTGACCACGTTGTTTAACAATATCGATTTCAATATTTGATTCCAACAAACCTAGTTTTGTTTTTCTTCCAAATGTATTGTTACTCAGATAACATTCCAAAAGATGTATATGTTTCATAAAAGATTCCCATGAAGTTTCAGTGAAGGTTACCATTTTAGATCCGTGATTTAAAATAACAGTAGGAGAGTAATCCAATGATTTCATTACTCCAGCAGATACAGTCTTTGTCATACAAGAAGAAATATGATAAAATATTCGAAGAAATACTTCCGTTAAGATGTTGGTGGAAATGTTATCTTCAATTTTTCTTTTCTTTGTTTCTTTTTCAACTTCCTCTTCTTCTGTCTTCTTATGTTTAAACTTGAGGAACTCATCCATTTCCTGTTCAACTTGTCTTTCTATATCCAAACTATTGTCAGCCATAAAAGGTGTAGTTTCTTCATTAGCACTTGATGTAGTAGAACTCGTCTTGCGGACGATGTTACCCATACGACAATCAAAGATGAAATGAATTTCCAGCTCTTTTTTCTCGCTTTTATACTCGCAGATGACCTAGATATTGTTGATTTTTTGTAAAAACCTTACAAATCGTGCAGATGTTGTATTAATCCTTCTTAAAGCACATTCTTCACAATTCCTGTTAGTGGTGTGTAGGTAACTATTTTGTCATGTAGAATTAAACAGTATGCTGAAGTTCCATCTGGTATTTTATCTTCAAATTCCATTTCAACTTTTATATCTACACTTGAAGATTTCACAGATTCATTTTGTTTTGAACAATCGATTACAACAATTGGAGCTTTTGAATAAAATTGTTCTGGTGATAGTAGTGGTGTATTGGTCTTACCATAATATGACGATTGAAATCTTGCATACATGTCATATAGAATGGAATAACGTTTCTTGTTAAATGAAACATTTAAACTGTCATATGGAAAAAACTGAGAATTTAAAAAAAACTTTGCAATTCTTTATTTTGCAATGGTCAAATTGACCAGCGTGCGCAGTTATAATATCCTTTCGTTTAGTCTGAAAACCAACTATTATGTACCTTGCCCGTTCTAAATAAGTAGAGGTTTTAACAGTCCATGTTTGTCTTTCTGTTTGAGGCAATATGGGGTATTCATGAAATTCCCAACTTCTAAATGGTATTACAATATCACGGTCAGATTTTAATTTTTTTAATAATAATACTCGATGTTCATCCGCCAATCTGACATGTGGTACTCTCCATACAACTTTATCTAATTGAAGTTGCCATTCCAAATCGGCATCTTTAGTTCCACTTGGCGCTTGTATTACATCCTTATTCGTTGAAGATCTGAGCAGTACCAGTTCTTGCTTTACGTTTATTATTATTCTCTTGTAATCTTCTGCAAATCCCAAAAGCAATCGTAAAGGTACATTAAAGTCAAAGTAACCATTTGAATTAGGAGTAATAGTGTCTTTATCAGGAGTCACCCATCCAGCTGAGATTAAAGAATTCTTTTCATGAGGTGTTATTGAAGTCAATCCTTTTAAAGTTGTTGATATACCAACTTTTTTTGTTGAATCAACTGTTACTCCAGATATCTCATATCTAATTTCATCAAACAGATATGCCATTGGGTTATTTATAAAAGGAACAGTTGAACCAGATTTTCCATCCAATGTTGTTACTCTTCCTTCGATATATAAATAACTTTCACATGGTAATGTGTAGATATCTTGTTGTTGAATGGGAATCCTTATTTCATCATTATTATTTAATTTTGATGAAGTGTAAGGGTTGTGAGTGTGATATTCCTTCTCCCATAGTGTTTCGTCGAATGTCGGTCCTTGCGCTATATCCAGTATATCCATGGTTGGCAAGTTTTAGTCCGATCTTCTGTAGGAAGCGTATGTTGTCCGGTGTTAACTCGTCAAATGTTGAGGAGCTACTGAGCTCCCGACTCTTCCGTTGTGGTTTAAATGATAATCCCATGTTGACTTTATGTTGCTGCTCTGATATGTAACCGTATAGTTATTGTTTCTCCTCTAAAGTCAACACTAATGCCGTCTTGATCCAATATGTTCAGTACGATGTCTGAAATGAAACTGGTGTTTAACGGTAGGTATATTAGGTTTTGTGGCTTCTCAACTATTTTAAAACCAGGAGCTACTGTTGGGTAAAATGTGTGTAATATATGTTGATTTACTCCATCTCTATATGATCCGTGTATAATATTACATGTTACATCAATACTGTTCACCTTTAATATTGTTACTGTTGTATCGCCAGTATAATCATTTCCAGGAGCTAAAATTCCTTTCTTCTTTGAAAATCCGAGCAAATTGCCGATTGAGTGGTCTAAGCTAAAATCTATATAATACTTTGAAGTTATTTTTGCTTTTAATGTATTATTATTACCTTTTATAGAAATATTTTCTTCTCCAAGTTTTTTTTGTAATACTTGGTTTATATCGTCTATTTCATATGCTCCTGTAGGTAATGGAATTATTTTTAATTGTGAATAATTTCCTTTTTCATCTTTACTTTCATAATAATGTAGTAAATTATTTTTTCCTTCTGTAACATTAGGAATTGAATTGTATGTAGTCAAATCCAATAATGCTGCTTCCCATAGTTTGTCCGTAGATAAACGTAACGCTGGGAAAAGTGTACTTTTTAATGTTGATGAATTTCCACTCAGCGACACTGTATACGATGACATCTTAAAGCTGACTGACGCTCTTCGCTAAGAACTCCAAACATAAATGTCCGCATATTTCTGTATTGCTAGGTTGCTCTCTTTTGTAGTTGTAGAATATATTATTGCAGTTCCGAAAATAATGTTGAAGTTCTTTTGGTGGCGGTAAATTTCCAAAACTATCAAAGTAGTAAACATTTTCTCCAAGTTTTTTATAACATACCCAATGAGTACCTGGTCCATAATTAGAGTCTAAATTTACTATTCCAGTTTCATTTTTCCACACTCTATTTGGTAATGTATCTTTCATAAAAACTCCTCTGAAGAATGGTATTCTTAAACATTTCACATATTTTGACAATTGATAGTTTGTTAATGCTTCATTTGGAATTATCAATTTATTCTTCTCATTTAATACACACGGTATGGTCTTAAGTAAAGACCCGATCCGTTTTTTACCATTGACCATATGGATGTTTTCTTGACTTTCCTTTTAGGGTTAGTGCGACGTCTTCTTTTAATGTTCCCGCCTCTTTTTGCAGCTTCTTTTTTACTAGGTTTTCTCCCGCGTTGTCTTCCACCACCAAACTTAGCTTTTGTCTTCATGGCTGTTGTCACTGCCCAAGCTGCTGCTTTTTCTGCAATACTGGCGTCACTTGATTTAACTCTTTGCCAAGCTTTTTCCGCTAACACTCTATCTGCTATCGATCTATTTTTTGAATCTGCAAACTTGGAATATGCTATATCGTGTTCTTTGCAGGCTTGATCCAATTTATTAATTCCAGGATCTCCTCTTGCTAAACGTTTTGCCAACTTAGTTCCAGGTCCGCAATATTGATAACCTCCGGGCAGATGAAATTCGTATGGTAGAGCGTCTATTGTTCTATTTAGAACAGCACCAACAGGAATTTGTCTGAGCAGGGATAACGCAGCTGATGTAATACCACGTCCTTTCTTGCCGCTGTCTTGACGAAGACTGAGCGGTGCGGTCTTCATTATGTCGTCTTATATAACCAGCGTGTTTACTCCACGAGTTGCTTTACATAAATGAATACCTTATGCACAATTTTTATATTTAAATATTTAATTATTCAAATTAATTACATACTGATTTATGATTCTATTTTTAATCCAAGCTTCTCGTTCATCGGGTTGAATCATCAGATGACTTGTTGTACTAGCTATATGATTGTGGGTATCAATAAGTAAATTGCCCACTATTCTTATTAAACAATCTAAAGTTACAGCATCTTTCGGATGTTGAGGATCGTGTAACTGCATAATACGTTTATCATTACACGTGTAAGCGGTCGAATCACTTTTTGATGTTGTTATGACTTGTCCAATAGTAGCAGCATCATTAAAATCTTCACCTGGTGAAATATTAATTATTTTCTTCATTTTAGCATCAAATTTGGTTCCATCGCGTTTATCCCAAGTTATTGTTTGTTTCACTGTAACACAATCATTTTCTTCATAACCAGGCATTATATTTTTTATTCTTCTATTATGACCTTCATATGTGCCTAATAAAGGACCGCCCGCAATTAATGTTTGTCCCATTAAAGGTACATCCGAACTTTTTTGACCAAATCTTCCATTTGTTATTCTTTTAACTCCCGCATCCCATTCATTATTACTTCCTTGCATTAAATCAAACTTTTCATTTCCATGTATAAATGTATTTCCTCGCTTTAGCACAGCATCTTCATGTTTTACAAAATTTGATGTTCCCCTTTTTAATTCTTTAGATAATTGTTCCATAGTAACAGCGTCTTTTGGTTGAGAACCAAATTTTACATTTGACAATGCTTTTCCATGACAATCAATTTTATCACCATCTTGTAAAATACAGTTGTCCTTGATGTATTTCAGGTTTACAGCATCGCCGTCTTCCTTTGGGTATCCAATGTCATTTATAATAAACTTATAAAAAGAAAATCCTCGTTGAGTCTTTTCCGGTATTATAGAATGTAAATATTCTTTATTAACTGAATCTTTATCATTTTTTGGATTTGCCACATTGGTTATCCTATGATTTCCAGCATCATATGTTTGTCCATCTTTTAAATTGTTACCCCACTGCAATTTTAAAGTATTTGAAAGTTCAGATGATAAATATTCTCTATTAATTGCATCAGAACTGTCAGTTGGTTTACCAACATTAATTATTCTATGTGATTTAACATCGTAAGTATTCTTGTTTAATTTCAATGATGTTAAAGTTGCTTCTTTTACTGTTTTTAAATTTGCTCCACCAGTATCTTCTTCTGGGTCTTTAACAAATTTTAAACGTTTGTTACTTATATCATAGTCACCTTCAGGTGTTTGCGGCAATCCACTTCTTTTTCTGTTTTCTCCTCCTTGTACTCCTAGCCCGGAGTACCGTCCGAACTTGTCGACGCTCATGATTGAACTGATCCATTGTATGCTAACAGCTCTCTTATATAACCGTGATGATTTATACAACTATTCCACGATTTCGAAGTTCGTCAATTAAAGCCACCCATTCATTATTTAAACCTGTATGACCAGCTTCCATGGCTTCATGTAATAGTCTCATTCTATCGACCAATTTGTTTATATCATTATAGTAAATCACATTTGTATTATATAGGTTTTTCATTAAACCTTTACCAGAAGTCGAAGTTTCTCCTTTTTTCTTTTTACCATATTCGTCAATAAGTGATAAGTCCATAAGTGATAATGACTTCCTCTTTAGCGGTTTCTTCACAGCAGGTGCAGTTCGTAATGTTGGTAGTTTTTTCAGGGGAAACAATCTTTTTATTACAACCGTATATTTAGTTGCACGTGTTCTATTTATCATTGAATCTTTGGAGTAATTCTTCTTATGAGCATTAGTATTTTGCAAAATTTCTTTAAAAGTATTTAAATCTTGAAGCGTATATCTTATAGGTATATTTTTAAAAATCAGTTCAAATAATCCTTTTGTTCCTTTATATTTATGCTCACCAATAACAATATCATCATCTTCAGTCAAATATACTTTTGAATCACCTATTTTTAATTCATTTCCATCAATTCTCGCACCATATACATGTGACTTGTGTAATTTTGGGTTATCTTTTATTTCATGTAACATCTTCATGATATACTTTCTTCCAAGAGGTCCTTGTTGCAATATATCACTACTTAATTTTGTTAGATTTGGAATTGATTGTTCTGCTTCAGGTATATGTTGTTCTTGTTCTTCTTCTTTTTGAACATTTATTTCTGGTTCTTCCTGTCTTGTTTCTTCTTCTTCTTTTTGAGAAATTTCACTATCACTTGTATAAGAATCATCATCTTCTTCCTTCTTCAAAGTCTTTACTTCAAATTTAGAAACAGGTAGTAAAACATCTCCTTCATAATGAGGTTTACCAATAGTTTCTGTTATCTGTTTTAAAGGTTCTGTAATAGGCTTAAATGTAGTCTCCAGGAATTCTTCTCTTTCATTCAAACCCATTCTTAATGCTCGATTTTTAAGTCTAATCGAGTCACTCAGTGATTTTATTTCTTTTAATAGTTTTTCTTGGTTCACCATGTTTACACTGCGAAGACCAATCTATTACTAAACGTATCATCAATTGTTCAATGGATTAATACAAATTTATCTAACCCTATACGATATCTTCCATTTTTTATAGCTTCTTCTTTCATAATAACAAGAAATCCATATTTTTCAGCCCATGCTTTGCCACACATTTCTTTAAATTTATCAAATGACATGTCTGCATTCACATGATCATTATATATGTGCTTTAAATTTGTTTCATCTTGCTTGAAGATAATAAGTAGATTTGCATTATCTCTTATTAGTTGTTTTGGAATTTTACTGTAAGTTTGACCAATATAAATGCTATCAATATTGTAATGTCTTCCCATGGCAAAATAACTTCTAATAGTGTCATGATTTTCACAAGATAAATCATCAAATATAAATATAGAAAATGGTTTAGCCTCGTTTGGCTCCATTATAGTTTCACTAGCATTAAACTTGTAAAAATTAACTTCAGGCACACTTGCGAGTACCTTATCCAATAATTGGTATTTGGGTTGTTGCAAAGATTTGGAAAAGATATAAATGTTGTTGAAACGTAATCCCTTAGGATTTGTTATTAAATTAAAAACCACATTTGTCTTTCCACAATTTGATGGTCCAGTTATTAAACATCTTATTGTGTTTGGCAGTAATTCACCATGTTTTCCATGATTTAACTTGTCGTTGTCAACTGTTAATTCATCAATATTATTAATAAAAAATCGATCCTTTTGTTGAACAATCTCCATCTTGTGTAAAGGTTAAACATGTAATGACTTCATAAATTGCTACACTAAGTCTTTTGTAGGGATCCAAGAGTCTTCACTTTTATCAAATCCCAACCAACGTACTTTCACTTTATCCTTTTTTCTTTGTAAAATTTTTTCAACAAGATATACATCGCCAACTGATGATTTTAGCAATTCATGTCCGTAGAATCCACCTTCAAGTAATTCACCCTTGTTGTCCTTTAAAATGTAGGTTTCAGGTATTGTTGGTTGCACTTTATAGATTGTAAATACTTCATTAGTCCAGTTTGGCAGATATCTTTTGCTAAATACTCCTTTGTACTTACTTATACGAACTTTATCATCAACTTTAAATGTTTTGGGCTGCATTTTTTCACGTTTAGGAGTAGTATTATTTTTAATACGTTTTAATACCATTTTAGCATTGGCACTATTTACTTCGTTAGGCTTCATACCAATGGTTCGATGATACTTATTGTTATATTCTTTTATAAGTTGTGGTAATATATCATACCAAATATATGATCCTCGTTTGGAAAATGTTTTATACATTGCTCCTTTTAACGTTCTGTTAAATCTTTCTATTATTGAAGCTTTAACTTCAGAATTTGTAGAATAATGATTTATTTTATACTTCTTCATTAAAGCTGCAAAGTCTTTGTTAAAATATTCTTTTCCATCATCAGTTTGTAGATGTTTGATGTTGAAATTATTTTTTTGTATAGCTATTTCCATAGCTTTTGTAACACTTTTACCAGTCTTGTCCTTTAGCGGTAAAGCATCAGCCACTTTAGTAAAACAGTCTATAATCGCTAAAATGTATTTGAATCCTTTATTTAATTTACTATGTGGTATCATTTCAATAAGATCGGCTTGGAAAAGATCATTCATTCCTTTTATAATTGTATTTCTTCTAGGAAATTTTCTTCTTGCCGGCTTATGAAGTTCATTTACAATCTTGTTCCTTAAATCTTCCATCTTCAGTTGTGTCTTCCACCCCGCTTGTAAAAGTACTGATCTCTAAAATGGTTTATCCCCTTTTATATGGTTAGATTATAGGTCAAGGCCATATTACATTGGTGTAAAAAAGAGGGAACATGACATTGAGCTTGTCATGTCCCCTCTTCTTTACGGAAAGGAAAAAGGAAGAAGGTAAAGGACGAAGAATAGGTTTATTGGTCGATAGGGTATAAGGAGTAATGTCCAAATGGTAGAGTTTTTATATTATCTTCCAGGATGTACCTCTTATCATCCTTACAACTCAAAGCCCATTTGGTTTGCTTTACACTGAAGAGACGATGGTTGAAGCTTCTTATGGTGTTAAATGTTGCTGTTGTCTCAACATTTTCAAATAAGCATCTCTTGTATTCTTCAAACTGTACATTCTTCTTCAGGTATGAGGTTTTTATACCTTTGGCCTTCTTCACGATTTCATGTTCTCTTTTTTCATTTTTGTACAATTTAAATGAATATAATTTAGACATTAAAGCAACAACCTCTTCCATTGGCACGCTATTCGTTTCGTCTTTGAACTTTCCCAATACCTTTTTATTTCTACCATTGTCGTAGTTGGGATGGTCTTGTGGATAATCAGAAAAGTCAAAGTCGTTATTGTAGATAAAACAGCGTAGGTCTTCATACATATCTTCAGTTCTTATCCAATAAATAAAAGCGTCCGTATCCATGTATACAATGCCGATGTTTTCTCTTCCATAAAATTTAACCATCTTGTTGTAATGGAAGTCATACATGTGGGTCTTTGAAATATCTAGAATAGACATCCCCACATATAAAGGACGATCCATTGTAATTGAAATTTTGTTCATGGAAACAGCTACAAGATTTTCGTTGATTATTATGGATGATCCAAAGTTAGGTTTTTGTACCAGCTTTTGTAGTTTCACCGGATCACTAACTAATTTCACATTCTTATGCTTTCTTTTGTTTTCCAGTGTCTTGCCAAATATCGCATTATTCATCAATTTAAAAAAGTCCTTTTGAAAATTAGATGTAGCTGCAGTTCTTCTTTTTGTGTTATTGTCAATGTATGACTTTAACCAACAGGATTGAGAAAATTGTAAAGCTCTATTAATTTTTGTTATTCTCAATCCTAATTCTAGGGCTTGTTGTATTACCCAATAATGAGCAACATATCTTGATTTGTTGGTTAAAGTCATCATTAATTTAGGCCATCTACCGGTTGGTGATATTTCTGTCTTGGCCAGTAGAGGTAAATCATAATGGTGGTTGTGCAAATGTTCAGGGTACTCAATATCTACATCCAAAATATAACCAGTATCTCCATGTTTTGCTATATCCATGATGTTTCCAATAGAATCAGGGTCTACCCATTTAAATTTGCCAAACGGGAGAGGATTTGACATGGCCCATCCATAAAGGTTATTTGCATCAAAATAACCTAAATATGTACTTGGTTTTGTTGCATCAAAATTGGGCAAATATTTGTTATTCGCCTTTACATGTCGTGTTACGCTTTGAGTTAGTCCCCCTCGAACACCTGATTCCAACATCAGCACCATGTCTATATCTGTAAGAAGTTGAAGTTTACATTTTGTTTCCTTTAACATTGCTTGCCAAGCTAGTCCAGGTGATGTACAAGAATGCAGAGGGTCTAATCCATATGCCTTAAAACATGTATTTCTAAACTCTTCCATTATATCACAAAGTAAAGTTACATCTAGTTTTACATAAAAGTCCGAATATTCTCCAAGTGTTTTAAATCCTAATTCATTCCATACTCTACACGCATGTTCATAATCTTCATGGGATATATCTGTGTCATATAGTTTACTTTTGAATTCTTCTTTTGGTGGAAGGGATGTTTCATTAAATCTTTCTAAGCTATCTATATAATCCTACGGGAAAACACCTTTGCGAAGAACTAAATTAACCTTGTCATTATTTACAATCTTCTTGGTTTCTATTAAGTCTTCTGTTCTCAGGTTTTCAGAAAGCTTCATTAAACTAGATGGCATAAAACGGTAAGAATCTAAAAACCGAAGCTTTATATTTCCAACTTTTTTAGTAAAACTTATAAACTTCTCCGTGGTTTCAGCTATGACATCAATTTCTCCATTATCTCTTCCTAATTCCGGAATGATAAAATGCGCATCATAACCACTAAGGTTATGTAATATTACAGGTATATTTGTAGGGATCTTGTAGTTGATATTACAGCTGTTACATGCAGCACCTCTATAATACCCTGTCAGATGGTCATGATCATGAACCTTGTGATTTTCCACAGTAAATTCATTTCTACATAAATAACAATGAGTTGCATTTTCATGTTGAATCTCTTCTTCTTCATCCAAAGGTATCATCGGTATAATATCACTGTAAATTCTTTCAACACTTTCCGCTATTATATATAACTGATCAAGGAATATTTTAGAAGCATTAACACCACGATAGACAATAGGTTTTGAAGTTAAATTAAATTTATTTAGATGTTCTTCAGAAAGAGTAGATTTAACCATTAAACAAAAACTGTTTGGATCATGTATCTGATACTTAACACTTTTCCTTGCTACATCACCATCATTATTTTCAATAGGCACTAGTGTCGATTCAAAATCAGCATAGACAACAATGGGAATCCGGTATTGATGGGAAATTTTCTCAAATTTCAACTCTGCCTTACTTGGACATGGTAAGATAATTTTTGCTTCATAGTTGTTGTTACATAGTTTTTTATGCTCTTGTAACCATTCATTTCCTTCTCTTCTTTCTTCATGAAAATTGAAGCATCTTTTGCAAACTATCTTCTTATTTTTAGTTTTACATAGTTGATAACTTACAAGAGTTTCAAATTTTTTAATCCATACATAGTGGGAAACATCACCTTTTGTAAGTAGTAATAAGTCTGTATGATCTGGGAGTTCATTCTTCACCACACGCAATGGGTACACTTTATTCGAACTGTCCAAACCAAAAACATTAACAGATGTTCCAGGGTTTTGTTTTTCGAACTTTGGGATGTCCTTCAAAGCCACTGGGTAAGTGAATCCTTGGAAATTATATCTAAATCTGTGTGTTTCATATTCTTCACTGGGTCTAACCACATGGTGAGGTGGTACAAATTTTGCCGTCATTGCATATCTAAAACATTCCATATCTTCATTTTGAACATTTATACATGATTTGGTGTCTGAAATTTTCTTTGGGAGCGGAATATAACTACTACCCCTTATTCCATAGCCGTGTTTATGAACTCGAACATCCATACTCTCAATACTAACCAAACTCCAACCAGATCCTCTTCCTTCATGTTCTTGAATTTTTGTTAATATTTCTTCCAAACAATCTTCAACTATTGAATTAATATCTGAACTTGCCATGATGGTCTGGTTTTTTGTCATGAATCCTCTTGGTGACATTTCTCCTTCTACATTAGTAAACATAGCATTTAATAATATGCCAAATTTAATAAAGTTTAGTCTTCTTAATTCTTCTGTGAGTGTTTTACTTACAATTGTTCTTACTTCTTTAAAAAACTGATCCAATTCCAAATTTTCATTTTCAGTAGGGGGGGAGGGGGAGGGGGAGGGGGAGGGGGGGGTTATTAACCTAATTGAGGTCAAGGTCACCAAAAAATGATAATGTACCAAAGTGATGGGGACGGCCGGAGCCATCCCCACCACTCTGTTTGCCTAACACTTCCCCAAATCCCAACCCACTATAGTTACGTCTTGCAAGGGATCCCAATTTTTGGCCCGCACGCACGTGGCGATCCAGTTTGGTGAGCTGTGATACGGGCGGTTCAGTCTCGGGCCCGAAGGCACTGGGCTTGACCATCCAATTATAATAGGGAGTCTGGAACAATTAATGCAAGACGCAACTCTAACCTCCCACCCTTAATCTAAACCCACCCAAATATAATTATTTCCTAACAAAAAATTAAAAATTTTAAAAAAATAAAAATATGCGCTGCCTATGGCACAACACGCATGTCCCACCCATATTTAATGAAGTTCAACAGAACTTCTATAATTTAAATTTAAATTTAATCTACCCTCCTAACAGCTAGCTGTGAAAGGTTATTAGTACACACACACACATACAGAATAATTGCATCAACACTCAACATTAGCAATAAGATAACACACCTTAATGCTAACATCGCAATGCGCAAATTAAAACTTAAAAATAACGCAACTTAAAACTAAAAAATAAATAACATTTTTACACACACACAGTCACACACAACAAAAATTAATATTAAAACCCTAACAGCAAGAGTAACTCAAATATATATCGGCCGCTTATACATTTGAGTTACCCTCTGAGTTCGGAACAACCATCGCGTCCGACGAATTGTTCCGAACTAACTCAGCGATAGTCGCCAGAAAGGTTCTCGGCTCACAATGTGGTAGGGGGACAGTAGGGGTTTGAGGGGGGTACAACGTCTAACGTCCAACGTCAGTGGAAATTTCCAATGATCTATTCGTCACATGTAGGTCGCCGCTAATGCAGGTGGGGCGTTGTACCTTGCAATTAACGTTAGGCAAAACCTGGTTTAATCTGCTGTTAAGCTTAACTGAGGCTTTCCCCATCGCGTAACACCATAATTGTTGCCTGTTATCATCTGAGTAATGGCAGAAAATTATCTGTCCTCTTTTGCCGCTTAACTATAGTTATTAAACTATTGGCAACATCAAAGCTAAATTGGTGTTACATAAATGTAACCACTATCAACCTAATTTATATTGATGAGTGAAAGTGACGGAGGGGGGGGGGTCATTACTTTTTTCCTCGGGGGGGGGGGGGTGAGGGGGGGGGGGTCAAGTTCAACATAATTAATATCCATGCTTATATAAGCCACAACGCGGTCGCGCGTCTGCCATTCACTCCCCAGGTACCGCAGCTGAAACAACTAATCTGTAAGTCTCTACCACCTAGTAATGTTACATATGCTTTGTTTTAACTTACACCTGTTAAGCTTGCTATATTTTTAAGTAATTTATTTTTTCAACTATTTCTTAACATATAAAAATACACTTTTATTTTATATATATAATATATCAAATAATCTCGCGTTACTATTTTTATTTTAGTTTATACTTATTATACAAGTTAACCCCTACAGAATAATTAACTAACTTCTGCTGCTAGACTAAACTACTTAGACTATAAACAGTTAACACCCATATATTAATATATAATTATTATACTGCAATTTTTTACCTGTACAAATGCTAGATGTAATTGCGATTAATCGTCTACGACACAGTTTTTAAACCCTTATAAAATAATTAACTAACTTCTACCACTAGCGGTAATTTTTAAGAATTTTTACAAAAATTTATTAACTATTTTTTCCCCCTACTAGAACCTTTCGCTACGCTGCCGCCCCAACAAAGAACTGAAATCTCCAAAGTTCTTCCCTTTTATCTCATTCTCTTAGGGAAGGGGGTTAGGGGGGTTCACACAACCCTATATAAGTGGCATCGGCACCTCACGCGTGCGCCATTATAATGGCGATAGGGCAACAGTAAACATCTATCCGTAAGTCTCTAAGACTATCAAACATTTTTTAACTTACTCTTGTTACTCTAACATATGTTTGCGCTTATTATGCTAATTAGTCTCTATATATTCAGACACACTCGTGGGCACCAATCATATACTCGCTGAATTTTGGAGAGTACACATCTCCCCTTTGAATATTATTATGGATTCGCACACTTTACATTTAAAACTTTTGCGTACTAAACACATTTTACAGAAACAATCTAACTCTACAATTTCAAAACCGCGTACTACATTGAGTAAGCTTAAAAAATACTTCAGTTGTCACCCGTTGTACTTTGTAAAATCTAACCTTTGTAATACTTGTTCTACTGATCCTATTTTACACTCTGTCTTAACTGAAATGCTGAAATATCAAAATTTCAATTTTGTTACACCTATTGACGATCCTATCCAATTATTCTTATTCACTATATTACCAGGTTTATATAATCATTCTTCCTCAGACACATGTCTTGTTCTGCTCTATCAACTCGCACTGTAACCACCTAGGACCTCTCCTTTTTTGCAATTATGGACACACAGCGGGATTCACCCATACAAGCACTGACTCCCATCCCATACAGAGTAATAAAATAACTATTACTGCTACAAATGATGACAAAGCAATTTTCCAATCACTGATGAGTTTTTATTAAATAAATATATTTTTAAAAACCCCCTCTGGATGACCTTGACCCACTTCCCAAACCCACCCATCACTGTCAAAAAAAAAAAAAAAAAAAAAAAAAAAAACCCCAGCCGCTACTACCCCTACAACAGTTACAACCGCTGACCTTGACCTGGGCCAGGAGTAGGCAAACCCCACTACTGTTGAAGTATCTCCTTTACTCTTTTTACCATGTTGTTCAAGAAGTGATAAATCCATAAGTGATAAAGATTTTCTTTTCAGTGGTTGTCTCACCGCTGGTGCAGTACGTAATGTTGGCAATTTTCGTGGAGGAAACAACTTTTTTATAACAATGTTATATTTTGTTGCACGTGAACGATTAATCATTGCATCCTTTAAGTAGTTTCTTTTATGAGCGTTAGTATTTTGTAGAATTTCCTTAAAAACACTTAAATATTTGGATGAATATCTTAGTGGTATGTTTTTAAAAATTAATTCATAAAGTCCTTTTGTTCCTTTATATTTATGCTCACCAATAATGATGTAATCGTCTTGTGTTATTTCAAGCTTTGAATCGCCGATCTTTAATTCATTCCCATCAATTCTTGCTCCGTATACGTGTGATCTACTCAAATTCGGGTTTGATTTCATGTCATGTAGCATTTTCATTATATATTTTCTTCCAAGAGGTCCATGTTGTAATATATCGCTACTCAATTGAGTTAAATTTGGAATAGATTGTTCAGCTTCAGGTATTGGCTGTTCTTCTTCCTTTTCAACAATTGGTTCTTCTTCTTCTTTTGTTTCTTCTTGCTCACTAGCACTTGTATATGAATCATCATCTTCTTCTTTTTTTAATGCTTGTACTTCTTGTTTAGAAACTGGTAGTAAAACATCTCCTCCATAACGAGGTTTACCAATAGTTTCTGATATCTGTTTTAAAGGTTCCGTAATAGGTTTAAATGTAGTCTCTAGAAATTCTTCTCTTTCACTTAAACCCATCCTCAATGCACGATTCTTCATCCTAATAGAATCACTGAGTGATTTTATTTCTTTTAATAGTTTTTCTTGATTCACCATGTTTACACTGTGAAGTTCAACGTGTAACTAGATGTAGCATCGGTAGTTCAACGCATAAATACAAATTTATCCAACCCTATACGATATCTACCATTTTTAATATCTTCTTCCTTCATAATAACGAGAAAGCCATATTTCTCATTCCATGCTTTGCCACACATTTCTTTAAATTTCTCAAATGGCATATCCGCATTTACATGATCATTGTATATATGCTTTAAATTTGTTTCATCTTGCTTGAAGATGATCAACATATTTGCATTGTCTCTTATGAGTTGTTTTGGAATCTTACTGTATGTTTGACCAATATAAATGCTATCGATATTATGATGTCTTCCCATAGCGAAGTAATTCCTTATAGTGTCGTGATTTTCACAAGACACATCGTCAAAAATAAAAATAGAAAATGGTTTTGCTTCATTTGGTTGCATAATTGTTTCACTGGCATTAAACTTGTAGAAATGCACTTCAGGTACACTTGCAAGTACTTTATCCAATAATTGATATTTTGGTTGTTGCAATGATTTTGAAAAAATGTATATATTGTTAAAGCGCAATCCTTTAGGATTAGTTATAAGGTTAAAAACAACATTTGTTTTTCCACAATTTGAAGGACCAGTTATTAAACATCTTATTGTATTTGGTAGTAATTCACCATGTTTACCATGATTTAACTTATCATTGTCAACCGTCAATTCATCAATATTATTGATATTAAATCGATCTTTTTGTTGTACAATCTCCATCTTGTGTCAAGGTTAAACACACAATGAGCTATTAAGTTACTATACCAGGTCTTTTGAAGGAATCCAAGAGTCTTCACTTTTATCGAATCCTAACCACCGGACTTTAACCATATCCTTTTTCCTTTGTAAAACCTTCTCACAAGATATACATCACCGACTGTTGATTTCAACAATTCATGTCCGTAGAATCCACCTTGAAGTAATTCACCCTTGTTATCCTTTAATAAGTAGGTTTCAGGTATAGTTGGTTACACTTTATAAACTGTAAATACTTCATTAGTCCAATTTGGTAGATATCTTTTACTAAATACACCTTTGTATTTGCTTATACGAACTTTATCGTTGACTTTAAACTTTTTTGGTTGCAACTTTTCCAATTTAGGTGTTGTATTATTTCTGATGCGTTGTAATACAACCTTAGCATTAGCGCTGTTTACTTGGATAGGTTTCATTCCGATGGTACGATGATATTTGTTGTTATACTCTTTTATAAGTTGTGGTAATATGTCATACCACACGTATGATCCTCGTTTTGAAAATTGTTTGTACATCGCTCCTTTCAATGTTCTATTGAACCTTTCAATCATTGAAGCTTTAACTTCAGAATTTGTAGAATAATGATTTATTTGATATTTCTTCATCAAAGCTCCAAAGTCTTTATTAAAATATTCTTTTCCATCATCGGTCTGTAGATGTTTGATTTTGAATTTATTTCTTTGTATCGTTGTTTCCATAGCTTTTGTAACACTTTTACCAGTCTTATCCTTCAATGGTAAAGCGTCAGCTATTTTAGTAAAACAGTCTATAATTGTTAAAATATATTTGAAACCTTTGTTTAATTTACTGTGCGGTATCATTTCAATGAGATCAGCTTGGTAAAGATCATTCATTCCTTTAATGATTGTACTTCTTCTTGGAAATCTTCTGCTTGCTGGTTTATGTAGTTCATTTACAATCTTGTCCTTCACACTTTCCATCTTCAGGTGTTGCTTGCACATCGCTTGTAAAAATACTGATCCGTACAACAGTTCATTCTCTTTTATATAGTTTGAATATAGGTCAAGGCCATTTCATATTAGTGTAAAAAAGAGGGAACATGGCATTGGGTTTGCCATGTCCCCTCTTCTTTACGGAAAGGAAAAAAAGGAAGAAGGTAGAGGACGAAGAATAGGTTTACTGGTCGATAGGGTTCAGGGAGTAGTGGCCGAACGGTAAAGTATTAATTTTATCTTCTAAAATATGGCGCTTGTCATCTTTGTAGCTTAATGCCAACTTTGTTTGTTTGACACTAAAGAGTTGATGATTATAACTTCTAATAGTGTTGAACGTTGCAGTTGTTTCAACATTTTCAAACAAACATCTTTTATAATGTTCAAACTGTACGTTCTTCTTCAGGAAAGAGGTTTTTATTCCTTTGGCCTTTTT
Organism: Neoaliturus tenellus; assembly: GCA_030545055.2. NCBI lineage: Eukaryota > Metazoa > Arthropoda > Insecta > Hemiptera > Cicadellidae > Neoaliturus > Neoaliturus tenellus. The sequence continues at coordinate 99,275,316 of CM061536.1, read as the reverse complement.
CGTGACTTGATGTTGATTCCTTTCGCTTATGTACAGTTGAAATGAATATAGTTTGGACATTAATGCTACAATTTCCATCATCGGCACACCATTTGTTTCATCTTTAAATTTTCCCAATACTTTCTTGTTTCTGTCGTAGTCGTAATTTGGATGATCCTTGGGATAATCGGAAAAGTCGAAATCATCTTTATACATAAAAGTGCGTAGATCTTCATACATGTCATTTGTTTTAATCCAGTAAATTAGTGCATCCGTATCCATATATGCAATACCAATGTTCTCTCTTCCATAATAGTTAACCATCTTCTTATAATGAAACTCGTACATGTGAGTTTTGGAAATATCCAAGATTGACATTCCTAGATACAAAGGACGATCCATTAGAACTGACTTCTTGTTCATGGAAATAACAACTAGATTTTCATTAATAATTACAGATGAACCAAAGTTTGGTTGTTGCACTAATTTCTGTAATTTTACTGGATCAGTTACCAATTTGATATCCTTATGTTTCCTTTTGTTTTCCAAAGTCTTGCCAAATATTGCGTTGTTCATTAGTTTGAAGAAATCTTTTTGAAAACTTGATGTAGCGCCGGCTCTTCTTTTTGTGTTGTTGTCAATGTACGGTTTTAACCAACAAGATTGAGAGAATTGTAGTACTCGATTAATTTTTGTAATTCTTAATCCCAAGTCTAAGGCCTGTTGTATCATCCAGTAGTGTAAAACATACCGAGACTTGTTGGTTAAAGTCGTCAATAATTTTGGCCATCTTCCAGTTGGAGAAATTTCGGTCTTCGGAAGAAGTGGTAAATCATAATGTTCGTCGTGAAGATGTTCGGGATATTCAAAATCGACGTCAAATATGTAACCAGTTTCTCCATATTTCGGTATATCCATTATGTTTCCAATTGATTCTGGGTCTATCCATTTGAAATTATCATATGGAAGGGGATTCGACATTGCCCATCCGTATAAGTTATTTGCATCAAAATAACCCAGGAATGTTGTTGGTTTTGATGCATCATAATCGGGCAAATACTTGTTGTTTGCCCTGATATGACGTGTTACACTTTGCGTCAATCCTCCTCGAACTCCTGACTCTAACATCAAAACCATATCTATATCTGTAAGAAGTTGTATTTTACAATTTGTTTCTTTCAACATGGCTTGCCACGCTAGTCCAGACGAAGTGTACGAATGAAGAGGGTCCAATCCATATGCCGCAAAACACGTATTTCTAAATTCTTCCATCACATCACATAATAAAGTCACATCTAATTTAACATAAAAATCTGAATATTCTCCCAATGTTCTAAATCCTAATTCGTTCCATACTTTGCATGCGTGATCATAATCATCTTGAGATATATCCATGTCGTACAGTTTACTTTTAAATTCTTCTTTTGGAGGTAGTGATGTTTCATTAAATCTTTCTAAACTGTCTATTTAATCATATGGGAAAACACCTTTTCGAAGTACCAGATCCAGTTTGTCGCTGTTTACAATCTTCTTTGTTTCGATTAAATCTTGTTTCCTTAGGTTTTCAGAAAGTTTGGACAAACTTGACGGCAAAAATCGGTAGGAGTCCAAGAATCTTAGTTTGACGTTTCCAACTTCTTTGGAAAAACTTATGAACTTTTCTGAAGTTTCAGCTAACACATCGATTTTACCGTCGTCTCTTCCTAGTTCAGGTATTATAAAATGAGCGTCGTACCCACTAAGATTATGCAGAACCACAGGGATAAATAGTGGTAAACGATAGCTCAAGTTGCATTTATTACAAGCAGCACCCCTGTAATAACCTGTGAGGTGGTCGTGATCTTTAACTTTATAATTCTCAATAGTAAAATCATTTTTGCACAAGAAACAGTGAGTCGCATTTTCATGTTGAATTTCTTCTTCTTCGTCCATCGGTTTCATTGGTACAATATTTGTATATAATCTTTGTGTATTTCCAGCTATTGAATATAGGTGATCAAGAAATATTTTTTCCGCATTTTCACCACGATATACTAGAGGTTCTGAAGTTAATCCATATTTGTTCAAATGTTCTTCTGATAATGTTGATTTAACCATTAAACAAAAACTGTTTGGTTTGTGCATTTGATACTTGACACTTTTTCTTGCTTCACAATTTTCATCTTCAACTGGAACAAGTGTTGATTCAAAGTCCGCATACACAACTAAAGGGATACGGTATTGATGATAAACCTTTTGAAATGTAACGAATGCTCTGTTTTCCGAAGGTAAATTCATCTTTGCTTCATAATTATTGTTACATAGTCTTTTGTGCTCTTGTAACCATTCTCTTCCGTGTAGTCCATCTCGTTTAAAATTGAAACATCTCTTGCAAATTAACTTTCTGTGTCGATCTTTAGAAAGCTGCTTATTAACAAGTGAGTTGAATTTCTTTATGTACACATAGTGAGACACATCTCCTCGCGTTAGTAGTAGTAAATCCGTATGATCTGGTAGCTCTTCTTTTGCAATACGTAAAGGATACACTTTGTTTGAACTATCTAATGCAAAAACATTGATAGACGTACCGGGATTTTTCTTCTCAAATTTTGATATATCTCCTAGTGATACAGGGTAAGTAATTCCTTGAAAATTGTACCTATGTCTTTGATTTTCATAGGTTGGTTAAGTGTATCGAAATGATTTGGTACAAACTTAGATGTCATAGCATATCGAAAACATTCGTTATCTTGATTTTTCACATTAATACACGATCTTGTATCCTTGATTCTTTGTGGCAAAGGAATATAACTAGATCCCATTAATCCATAACCATGTTTGTGTACTTTTATATCTAATAATTCAATGCTTGTAAGACTCCATCCAGATCCTCTTCCTTCGTGTTCCTGAATTTTTGTTAATATTTCTTCTATACAGTTCTCTACTATTGAATCAATGTTTGAACTTTCCATGATGGTTCGGTTTTTTGCTATGAATCCTCTTGGTGATAATTCTTCTTGTACATTTATAAACATAGCTTCTAGTAGTAAACCAAATTTAAGAAAGTTCAATCTTTTCAATTCTTCTTTTAAAGTTTTACTTACGATTGGTTTTGCTTCTCTAATAAATTCTTCTAAGTTCAAGTTTTCATTTTGAATCTTATGATGCATTACTACTTTACCGGGTAAAGCAAATACTTGTAGATTCGGTAAAGTAGTTGAAGATGTTGCTGATATTTCATCTTGTTCTTCTTGTTCTTCTTGTTCTTCTTGTTCTTCTTGTTCTTCTTGTTCTTCTTGTTCTTCTTGTTCTTCTTGTTCTTCTTGCTCTTCTTGTTTTTCTTCTGCGTTGTTGTGAATTAGTTCTTTATGACAGTCTAATAGAATTTCATCGTGAAACGATTCCGAACATTTATCGCAATGATACATGTTGAGATGTTTACTCTTCGAAGTTTCGCAGAGAAATGAAATGGGCTCTCACAATCCTCCTTTTATAACGGTCCCCCTACCACTATTTCATCTTCTTCTTCTTCACTATCCAAGAAAATCAAACGTTTTCAACAAAATATTAACCTTCTACAAAATTGATTGTCCGTTCATATTTTTAATACCAGTTTTAATTTTCAATATTTTCCTTGTTTAACTATTATTTCTTTATATAACATTATTCACACTTTCTACTTCGAGCGTTTTGCTACTATCATCTCTTTATTCCATTTTAACAATCTGCATAAATACAAGTTCATTTGTCGCGCCGACTCACTATAAATCCAGCTTTCGTACAGTACACATCTCTACGACTAAATTACAACATGTATTTCAATATGAATTTTCGTTATACAAATACTATTTCAATAACTTTACAGCAAAACAAAATTCTAACTTCATAAACTTGATAGGAAGATATGCGAACTTTTAATTCAACCCCGGTTAATTTATGCGCAAATTTAGTTCGACCAACAATTGTTGAATTTCAGTTTTGAACTAACTTTTAATTTATGCGCAAATCTACTTCAAACCCTCACCCCACAAATTTGATAGGAAGAATTACATTAATTTGATACTTATTTCTACCGTTACACTAGCTCCATTCTCAAAAAGATATAAATAAAATGGTCCTGGATACTGTTCTTTTTCACGTCCTGCATGTTCCTTAATGAATTCGTAAGCCAATCTTTTTGAATATTCATTATGATACACTTCTCTTACATAAACAAGATTTTTTTCTTCCAGAAATTTCGCTTGAACTAATGGTATTTTGCTTACATCATCCTTGTCCATAAGAGGTAGCTTGTAGGTGAAAGTATTTGGAGGTAGTTTTTGCGGTTTATCAAGTAGAGAACAAAATTTTCTATAGAATTTCCGCTCAGTGCCTGTAATACTATTAAAAGACAAAGTGGTAAGCATCTTGACGGCACAAGGTGCAAGTACAGACTAGAAACCTGGAGGTTCATAGCCCGCCTTTTATGAGTTTTAAAAATGGGGAGGGGGAAGGAATAAGGATTGGGAAGGGATAAGGTGTAAGGTGGGGGAAGGGTAATTTGGTTATTAAACCACTTGCGCTGTAAAATAGCCGCCAACATCCACACCTTGTTCGTAGCACTCCTTCATTGTTTGAGCCCACTGCAGCATGCGGTCTCTCTCATTTGGTGTTACAAGAAAAGAATTACAATCATCATACAATATAAAAGAGCCGATTCGTACGTAAGATCCTGAATCCAACCATTTATGAGCTTCAGACATGAATTTTTCTATTGTATCGAATGGGAATTGTGGATCAATTGCTATAACTTTCAGTTCTTCACTAATTTTAACGCTATAATAATCATCTTCATCATCATCTTCAGTTTCACTGTCGTTATTTAAAGTGTCTTCAGGTTGTTCAAAAACATCAGAAATTTCGGAAGAACTGAAATTTTCACTAAGATGAGGAGGCATTTTTAAAGCAAGTAATATTGTAAAGAGCAGAGACGAAACAACAAGAGTGGCGTGTAGAAGCGGAATGAGGAGTGAACAACGCTTGCTCCACTTTTATAACGGTATGCTAATGAGAGGGGTAACAGCTGGCCGTGACCGATTATTGATCCGGGAGGTGGGTTGAAAGGAAGAAGAGGGGGTATCTATTTTAAATAATTTGCATAACTTTTGACTCAAATAAAATAACCAAATTCTTCTTTTACTAAAATGTTCGTCTTACATAGACGTTTTCAATGATGTATCGCTTGTCGTAATCGATCAAACCATTATCGAGATATAGCCATTTTAATTTTCAGGGGGGGGGGTTCCGCTTGAGTGAACACGGGGGGGGGGGTTCCGCTTGAATGAACACCGGGGGGGGGGGTTCCGCTTGAATGAACACGGGGGGGGTTCCGCTTGAATGAACACGGGGGGGGGTTCCGCTTGAATGAACACGGGGGGGGGGGGGTTCCGCTTGAGTGAACACGGGAGGTTCCACTTGGGCGCTCATGCGGAACCGATCTTCTCACGAGATAGTCGTTATGTGATAATGAAGGCAAATGTTTATCGCGCCGCAACCACTAATTAACTCGCATTCGCGGTGTTCATATCTTTCCTACTCATTACATATACGTTTCCTACTTCATTATTTCATGACTAATTAACTTGCAAAACAACTGTCTCTGTCTTTGAATGCTGATGAGATTTCATTAGGAACCATTCTTTGCACGCTATATGAAGCTACACCGGCAAACAATGCAAGTCGGAGAGGTCATATAACTGTACAACGGCCTCAGAAAAGTAGATCACGAGACTTAGAGTGTTAAAAATAATGGAGGAGAAACACAACGCTCTAGCTTGCACTTATACCAGTCGGGAGCATTTTTCAAGCGAAGAGTTTTCTTGACTGGAGTTGAAGCCGTAGTAGAAGTAGAAGTTGAACTTGTAATAGAAGAGCAGGCTGTAGTGGAAGTTGTAGTCGGCAGGGATGACATCGTGGTAGTTCTATTCGCAGTTCGCAGCGTAACGTCTGGAATCAGAATGAAATGTTAGCCGTGGTCGATGCGTCTTTTATAACGGTATGCTAATGAGAAGGGTTAACAGCCGTTAAGTGGAGGAAGGTGGGAGGGAAGGAAAGAGAGGGGGTATTTATTTCAAATAATTCGCATAACTTTTGACTAAAATAAGATAACTAAATTCTTCTTTGACTAAAATGTTCGTCTTACATAGACCTTTTCAATGATGTATCGCTTGTCCTAATCCGTTAATCCATTATCGAGTTATAGGCATTTTAATTTTCCGGGGGGGGGGTTCCGCTTGAGTGAACACGGGGGGGGGGGGTTCCGCTTGGGTGAACACGGGGGGGGGGTTCCGCTTGGGTGGACACGGGGGGGGGTCATTGACCCTTCCGAAAGTGGGTCAAGGTCATTTAAGACTTATAAAGAACCAAGGTGATGGGAACAGTAGTAACTGTTCCCACCACCCTGTTTGCCTAACGGTTCCCACTCCCAACCCACTAGTTACGTTCTGCGAGGGACATCGACGCAATTTTGTTTGGCCCGTCCGGGTCCATCCGTAACGGGCCGGTCCGGGTCCATCCGTAACCGTGAATTCGAAGGGAAACTGGAACAGCTAATGCAGAAACGCAACTCTAACACCCACCCAACTAATCCCACCCATCATATTCCTAAACAAAATGCAAAAACCTAGTCCGCAATTTGCGGATGTCCCACCCCTTCTAAGTGAAGTTCAACGGAACTTCTGAATTTACAGTTAATCTACCCCTTATCATCTAGCTGAAAGGCAAAACAACAACATTAATTATAAATACCAACACTTAAAACTAACAACACATCATTATTAAATATCAAATAATTCAACACAACCAAATACCATCATTATTCTTAAAATTAATACACCTTAACGCTAAACACAACTTATAACTAACATCGCAATGCGCAAATTAATTCTTAAATTAAGTGCAACTTACAACTAATATTTACACACACACACACACACACACACACATACCACATTGCATTAAAGAACGCAACGTAGTATAAGAAGTTCAAATATATATAGGCCTACTATATATTTGAACCTCTTACCGAGTCGCCAACGACTTTTCGCTATGAAAACTCGTTGACGACTGACGCGAAAATCGGGCTCGTATCGCTCCTCGGGTTTTCGAGTGGTGGGGGTAATTAATGCAGTGGTGGGGAAATTGTTTCACTCCAGTACGGTCTTCAATCCACTCCAGTTCGCAGCAGTATAAAAATGAAACGAAGGAGTGGGGGTGGCGCATGCGCAGCGACGTAAAATCCAAGGTTTGAGGTTAGAACTTTCCGTGCACAGTAGAGCTAAATTGAGTAATACAGGACTCGGCGCATGCGCAATAGCGAGGAGTGATTCCGATCCGGAGAACTCGTTGCATTCGCAGCAGCGCTAAAGTGAGTAATACAGACTAGGCGCATTCACAGTAGCGCTAAAGTGAGTAATACATGACTAGGCGCCGTAGCGTGAAGTTGGCTTACTCCAGTACAAGTTATAGCAGCATAAAAATGAAACGAAGGAGTGGGAACGGCGCATGCGCAGTGACGTAAAACCAAGGTTTGAGGTTAGAATTTTCTATGGTGGCTGCCATGTTTAATTCTGTTTCATTCAAACAATAGTAGTTCATGGCTGGCATGGGATGTGAAGTGTGGTAATTAGATGGGGTTAGCAACCGGTCGTGACCGGCCATTGACCGGTCATCGACCCGGCGGGGTTCCGCTTGAGTGACCACCGGGGGGGGAATTTTAATCTCCATTTTTTATGAGGGGGAGGGGGGGGGGTTCCGCTTGATTAGTCACCGGGGGGGGGGGGGGTTCCGCTTGATTAGTCACCGGGGGGGGGGGTTCCGCTTGATTAGTCACGGGGGGGGGTCCGCTTGATTAGTCACGGGGGGGGGGGTTCCGCTTGAGTGAACACGGGAGGTTCCACTTGGGCGCTCATGCGGAACCGATCTTCTCACGCGATAACCGTTATAAAAGAAGATTGTTCATCGCACCGCGACCATTAATTAACTCGCATTTGTGTTGTTCGCATCCTTCCTACTCATTACATATACGTTTCGCCAACTTCATTATACAAGTCTAATTGCTACTAACCTGGAGTTTCATTTACATTAGCACATGTCGTCCTGTTTGAATCACCTTCGCGTGCTCGACGCTATATCTCATTCATCTGTCTTGTTCTGACTTCTACACATCTGATATACTTCTTGTGATGGATACGCAATGTTTGAAATTGAAACTTTTGCGGACACAACATATATTACGAAGTAATTCCAAACCTTCTGTTTCAAAGATTAAAACTAATTTAACAAAAGTAAGGAAGAAATTAAGTTTTAACCCGTTATACTCTGCTAGAACTTTGCAAGTTAGCGTTGACGATGGTGTTATTCACAACATTTTGCGTTCGATGTTACGTTTCCACAACTTCGAACTTGTTACACCTATCGACTGTGTTCAGCAGGTTTTCATATTTTACCCCCACCCTTCTTTATATAAGCGCGCTCACGACAGTTCCTGTTTCATTCTCCTGTACACTCTTCAGCTAACATGAACTAACTTTTAATTTATGCGAAGTTTTAATTCAACCCCGACATACTTTCCGTACCCCACATTATCAAGTTGAATTTCAGTTTTGTACCAACTTATAATTTATGCGCAATTTTAGTTCAACCGAGCGCCATCTCCACTCCCCCCATTGATTAATTCACCATCCGACAGGCCGGAAGCCCTAGGCCCCCATTAACTGGCATCTACAGTCACGCATATATTTCGACGCGTCATGTTTCATTCTTCATTCTCGTTCTATCCGCGGAACTTAACACTTCTATCTACCTTCTCTCTCTCTCTTGTTATGACTGCGCTATGTTTGAACTGACTTTTATTTTCGTTCAACTATTAGAGTTTTTATTAACACCGTCGAATTACAATTTTGAACTAATTTTTAATTTATTTGAAGTTTTACTTCAACCCCGGTTAATTTATGCGCAAATTTAGTTCAACTCCCAGTTGTTGAATTTCAGTTTTGAACTTACTTTTAATTTATGCGCAAATTTAGTTCAACTCCCAATCGTTGAATTTCAGTTTTGAACCAACTTTTAATTTATGCGCGAATTTAGTTCAACCCCCCAGTTGTTGAATTTTAGTTTTGAACTAACCAATATTTTATGCGAAGTTTTAATTCAACCCCGGTTAATTTATGCGCAAATTTAGTTCAACCACCAATTGTTGAATTTCAGTTTTGAAATAACTTTTAATTTATGCGCAAATCTACTTCAAACCCTCACCCCACCTCCCCCAACCTCATTTAATATTCGACCGGAAGACACCTGCCCCGGAACATGGCTTCCGGCGGCACGTGGCCGGTTTTGAAAGTGGCTTTTTCTATCTACTACATATATTACGTAAATTATTATCATTTCGCAGTTAAAATCTTGTTAGCGAATTTTAATTACGAAGGGGTACTAAAACCGATTCATAGGAGTTTTTCAAAGCTTTTAAACCGCTTTGTTACTGTCTTCAACGTATAGCTCTTCCGTGGAACTAACTTATTACATACTTGACTTTTAATTATTCTACAAATTTAGGGCAACCCCTAAGGGGGCATGGGAGCGGAGCCCCCATCGAGCCGTAGGCGAGTTACAATTATACAGGAGGGCGACTGTTTAATTTTAACTTTAACTGTTTTATTCAAATTATGTTTGTTGCTTTAGAACTCCCTGCCAACAGTTTAGACATTTAGACCATTGTTCCTGGACCAAAAACAAATAGGAATATCATAGTAATAACGTCAAAATGCCAGTTACCCACACAGCCTCCATTTTGTTTTTTTACACATAGGCCTATTAATTTTTCCATAATGGATGATTGCATTGAGCTCAATTTTGGCATGAATCTTTATCACACCAATGTTTATTTCCAGGAAAAACATATTTTTTATTTGTATTTCCAAAATGGCGGTCATTTTTAATCTTTAAACTCAAACCGGTAATTTTTGTAAAAGTTTTACTAGAGATTAATAGATGAAAAATTAAAATATCTAACTAAAAACGCCAAGTTTTGTAAGGATCTGACAGCAAATAACGGAGTTAGTGGGATTTTTCTGCAGAAAAACTATACGATTTTGCATTAAAATTAATTCAAATTAAGGACGTTATTAGACGTTAATTTGAGCTTATCCGATAAATTTTCCTATTCAATTAGTGACTTGTTGAGGTTCTCTTGATATAACTCTAATTCAGCTTGGGATACTTTAGCCTTTGTTATGTCTTCAAATTTAGCTGTTAAAGAGGTTAGTCTTTGTTTGTGTTTTCCTAACTCATTGGCATTATTTAGGCCTACATCTAATTTACAAGCGGTTAGGTTATTGGTCCTAAGCTGTAGGTGACTAAGCTTTGCTTTAATTTTTGCTACCTGTAAATTGGTGACTTCTTCCTTAGAATCTTCGATTAGAATACCTAAAGCATCTAATTTGTTCTGGATGGTTTTACATTCATTAGCTAAAGTTACCTTACCGCTAAGGTTGCTCACGTCCTAGGACCTTACCGCTAGGTACCGCTAGGACCTTACCGCTAGGTACCGCTAGAACCTTACCGCTAGAACTTTACCGCTAAGGTTGGTCGAGTGTCTAGGATTGGTCTTAACTGTTTCCTGAGGGCTTCTACATTGTTATGTATTGTTTCATGTCCTCTACATAAAATTTCGTACTGCAGTTCGTCCTTGCTGAGGTAATTAAGATTAAATTTTTCCATGTTGGAAATTTAATTTCTTGTTGAAATTACCATAGGCTATGATTTTTGAGCTAAAATTTTTGAAATTGAAGTATGTCACTGCTTACAATTGATTTAGCCAATTTTTCTTGGGATGGCTAGAGTGAAGTGCGTTTTGGAATTGTCACTGGTCCTAGGTTCGATAATGGCTTAAAACAGCAGATACCTGTCACTTTCCGTAAGTACCAATTGGGAAATGTGGTACTTTGGATTTAGTTTGAAAATTTTAAGCCAAACCGTTGGACACTTTTTCAATTACCGTAGAATTCGGTTGTAATACACTCACACATATCAAAGACGTACATGGTAATTTCCAAGGAAACTCTTGACATTTGAGTGACGACATCTTTTATTAAATTCAACATTAAATTAATTACATCCTTGTTATTTTATTGATATGTGCGAGTGCGTGCAAATTAATTTTAATACTATTTGATCAGACCTATTTGATATGCTATAGGCCCTAAATACAATTACTGCATGATTACTGTATCAGTAAATATATGGAATGATCTTAACAAATAACAAATAACAAATAACAAATAACAAATAACAAATAACAAATAACAAATAACAAATAACAAATAACAAATAACAAATAACAAATAACAAATAACAAATAACAAATAACAAATAACAAATAACAAATAACAAATAACAAATAACAAATAACAAATAACAAATAACAAATAACAAATAACAAATAACAAATAACAAATAACAAATAACAAATAACAAATAACAAATAACAAATAACAAATAACAAATAACAAATAACAAATAACAAATAACAAATAACAAATAACAAATAACAAATAACAAATAACAAATAACAAATAACAAATAACAAATAACAAATAACAAATAACAAATAACAAATAACAAATAACAAATAACAAATAACAAATAACAAATAACAAATAACAAATAACAAATAACAAATAACAAATAACAAATAACAAATAACAAATAACAAATAACAAATAACAAATAACAAATAACAAATAACAAATAACAAATAACAAATAACAAATAACAAATAACAAATAACAAATAACAAATAACAAATAACAAATAACAAATAACAAATAACAAATAACAAATAACAAATAACAAATAACAAATAACAAATAACAAATAACAAATAACAAATAACAAATAACAAATAACAAATAACAAATAACAAATAACAAATAACAAATAACAAATAACAAATAACAAATAACAAATAACAAATAACAAATAACAAATAACAAATAACAAATAACAAATAACAAATAACAAATAACAAATAACAAATAACAAATAACAAATAACAAATAACAAATAACAAATAACAAATAACAAATAACAAATAACAAATAACAAATAACAAATAACAAATAACAAATAACAAATAACAAATAACAAATAACAAATAACAAATAACAAATAACAAATAACAAATAACAAATAACAAATAACAAATAACAAATAACAAATAACAAATAACAAATAACAAATAACAAATAACAAATAACAAATAACAAATAACAAATAACAAATAAAAAATGCTTTATTTTTTGAGGCAAAGTTAGGACTATATAGTCCTCTCTACCACTTAACCTCAGTTTATAATACAAGAATTTGGTAACTTAAGTAAAAAATAATCAAAAGAAATATTAAAATATAAAAAACATAATAAGGCTAAGGAAATTTTTGACAAAAATACAACAAAATTTAGTTTCAGACAATTACCATTTCAAACTTTAATTTTTAAATACAATTTTATATATACTAAACAATTTATTTCAGGAATAATTTTATTTTGAAAGTATATTAAATAGTTTATGTGTAATTTTAATTTTGTTATATCCCCCACGAATCAACCGAAAGCAACCACTTCAACGTTGCCCCAAAACGAGCACGACTGTCAATATTTCTTAGATCAGCTGGCAAAGTATTCCACAACCGAGATGCCGTTAAAACGAATGATTTATTGTAAAATGATGATCTGTGTGCAGGTATGTTGAGTAAGAGGCCACCATGGCGAGTTTCTCTCATACTTATATTGCCTGTAAAATTAAATTTATTTACCAGATAGCTTGGTTGACCATTTGATAGTAGATTGTAGAGAATCATTAAAATATGATATTTTCTGAGTTCTTTTAATTTCATCTGTAATAGTGCTTCATAATATTCGGTAACATGATCATCCCACCTCAAATTAAAAATGAATTGAATGCAATAATTTTGCGCGCGTTGTAATTTATTTGACAGTTCTAAAGGTAAATCATTATAAACTGAGTCACAATAATCAAAATAAGGGAATATTAAAGTCTTAACTAAAGTAATTTTGATATCTAATGGAAAATATAAAGCAAATTTCTTCAAGCAGTGAATTCCTGCAAATACCTTTTTGCAAATGTGGTTAATTTGGTCAGACCAACCTAGTGTTTTATTTATTATTATTCCAAGATTTTTTATTTTGTCACAGTAATCGAGAGGTGAATTATTTAATTTCAGCTTTGGCAGCATATTAAAATCAACACTAGTCATAAGTCTACTCGAACCAATAATAATGGTTTTAGTTTTGTCAGCATTTAGCTTCAATCCATGGCGTACAGACCAATATGTAATCGATTCAATGTCAATGATATAATATATCAGTAATTATAAAATATTATAAATGTAAGTAAATAATCTTACTTGCTTAAGATGACTTTATTTACACTGTTCCCCGATACTCGGAATTTATCCCGTACCTGGAGCTCGTCTGGAAAACAAATTCCCAGAATAATAATATGAGGTAAATTACATTTAATTTTTTTATACAAATTTATGTGAAACAGTTCTTTGGTAAAAAAAAAATATTGAAAACTTATTTATACAAAATTCATTCATTATCTTTTTTTGTAAAATGAAAGTTTTAAAATAAAGAAAATTATTTTCTTGTAATCAGTACAAAATATGCTATTAGACATTTTACCCACAATACGAAGATTCTGTGGTAACCAATCTAAAAAGCCTGATCGCAGACCATAATTTTAAAGACAACAATCAATCCCATATTTTTAAAGTATGATCTGTGATTTTTGAAGCTTGTTGCAACCAATCAGAATACCTAAAGTGGGTAACCGAGGAAATGAGGGTAAAGTGTGGGTGGTTACCATGGAAACCGTGGAAACCATAGGTAAAAAGGCACGAATGATCAGAGGACAACAAATTAAAATGTATCTATCACTATATTTCTTTTTCAACCTCGTTGGGACATACCATTAAAAAAAATTGTTTGGCACTCGAACACCAGAGGTAAATAAAGCTCTAAAACTATATAGGCCTATATAGGATTACTTCTCCCTATTGTAACGGAAACGCTGTTTCTACCTCTTAAATGTCAAAATGAGCATACTTGTTTCCAAAAAATCAATACAACAAAAAACTTCTGCAAAATTATTTTGGCCATCTTTTTCAATTCAACAAATCAGTATAATTCGTAAATAAAAATTACATCTTGGTGCTTTCTGTGTTTCAAGGGTGGCGTTCTTCGTTAATTCCCCATAAGGATGTCAATACTTACATTGACAATTACATTTTTTTAAACCTATTATAATCATATGATTTGCACCTATAATGCTTTTCAAGAATGCACCGCTCAATACCGGGTTTCCAATCGTGCTTTTGGAAATTATGCCCAACCACCAACAAAACTAAGAACTTTTCTTGTTTTCAATACACAAACTAGCTATATGGTTAAAACACGGGACTTACATTTCAGAGAAATTTTTATAATCAGGTGATCTCTCTAATTATTTTCTTATCTAGAAAAATGATTTTTATTAACGATTTTATGAAATAATCTGAATGTTTTGGACGTTTTGATAAATTAAAATGCCATTATTTTGTACCCAAGAATTTGCCCTCCGGAACGGGTTTCCGCTTATACTTTGCGAAATAATTTCCAACCACATACCCCACTACAAAACTTTCTCGTTTAATATAATAGGACTAGCAAACAGCCCGTCAAAAATGACGGTTACGGTGATTTTCATATGATTATTCGTGAATTTGATGTTTACTTTTGAAAATGATCACAGAATTTATTTGAATTTATTTGATGTTGACACGGACAACACAGTATTAAAACTAAAATGTTTCCATTTTCTTAGAAATGTGAACAGCTATCTATATATTAATAGGCAAGCATGTTTCTTTTCCTCCATTTTTCTCAGCTTGTGAGCAACGTAAAAGAAACCCGCGCATACCGTTTGAAAGGTAGTGTCTTGTAGATGAGCAGAATGGCATTTTGATTTACATTGGCCCCCGAGGCTACGTCCTACGGCTTTGAAAGTTTCAATATCAATCTTATGGAAGAAGGATAATTGATTGATCATGAAAAAGATTTGATAACAAATTATGGCAAATCAGGAAGAACTGTTTATTTCATCTATAACTTTTTTTTAACTAATTAGCTCAAGATCAACTATATATTTGGTCGAATTTCGACCAGTTGACAATTTTCTAGTCTTCCATAATAGGCAAGCATGTTTCTTTTATTCCTTTTTTCTCAGCTCATGTGAATCGTAGGAGAAATCCGTGCATACCGTTAGAAAGGTCCTGTAGATGAGCAGAACCCTATTCTAATTCACATTGGACTCCAGGGCTACACCTCACAGGCTTTGAAAGTTTTAATGTTAATATTTTGGAGGAAGGAGAATTGATTGATTCATTAGACAGCTTAAACAACTGCTAAAAACAGGAAGAACAGATGTTTCAGTTATAAAATGTTTTTAAACTTCTTGGGTCCAGATCAACTAAAATGTTAGTTAATTTCGATCTGGAGGGATCTCTAGTAAATCATTAATAGTTTATAAGTTTAAATAGTTTATAATACTTACTGTATGGTTTTACGATATAATAGGCATATGAGACTTTAAAAAATATAATGATTGAAGGTTTTTTAACCGTATTTCCATTTTTTCCATTCCAGTTGTATGGCCAATTAACTTATTGGTATAATTTCGATGACTTAGAGCGGGGCCTACGTAGGCCCCGCTTAGTCACATTGTCCTCGCTTAGTCAGTCACGCTTAGGACTTTCACATTGTCCTCTAAGTCAATCTTACAGTAGGTTTTTTACCTTCACTAAAACACTATTTAAAATGTTTATTCTTTGCCTTTTGTTTCCACTTTATTTCCATATCCTATTCTTATTTATGATATTTCTTCTTGTACATTTCAAGACTTATCTCTTCCAGTTCATAGTTCAGTATTTTCACATTTTTGTAATCCATTGTTTACATTAGTGGGAACAATAAACGAACTGTTAAACATGTAGAATTATAAGCCTAGACGACCTTAAAAGGATGGAAAAGAAGAATATAAGGATGTTATAATATGACTTAGTTATAACAAAAATTAATGGATTAAGATATGGTGGGAAGAATTTTTAATCAAAAGATTATTATTATATATTTAAAAATATAAAGCTCATTAGTTGATAGTTATAAAACATATGAGTAAATAAATATTAATAAACAACTCATAAACTTAAATACATAAATTCAATCATCTATATTAAATAAATAAACTCTTTACAGTATAGCAACCAAAAGTTTATTAAAGCATCAGCTGTTAAATATTTATTTTACTTTTTTAAAAACCACTGCAACATTGAGTGTCCTTGATGATTTCATTACTACTGGCTGGGTAGCTGAGTGTTTATAGTGCTCGCCTTTGAATCCAAAGGTTGCCGGTTCGATCCTGAGAAAAGTTAATACAGTAGCTTTTTAAAGGTTTGATTCCGGACCCAGTTGCCATTTGTCATTGGGCTATTAATTAATGATGCTTTCTAACAACTGGTCGATGTTAGATAGTAACAAGACTGGGGTTTGGACCGTTCCCCGTCAAAACGTTAAAAATGCCACTGGCGTTGAAAGACACAAAATAAAAAATAAAATTTGTATCTGTCAATTATCATGGACTTGAAAAGGGCTCGTTTTGTTTACAAAAACACTTTGTAAAGCAGCAGTGGTGTGAAATTTCAATGTAAGTTATGGATCACCTGGAGCAGTAAACAAATCGACAAAATCAGGTCTTAGATTGGTCTAAATAAGGTCTAATTTTAATTTTGTGGCTTTATAAGGCATTTTCCTAGGGATACCATATTTTTCCTATAGTCTAGGGGCCATAAGAAATCCATTGTCACCAAAACGGCCTCGATCCGTTCAGTAGTTCTCTCTCTAGACCCTTAAATGCACTCTTTCATTATATAAGATAATTGTTAAAGAATTTTACATGGCTATTCCACGAATTCATCTTTTAGAAAGTAAATGATATTTGATTGGTATAGAGCGATTAGTTATCACATAAATCTGTTTAGTTAAGGTGACTTTGAATGTTCATTTATCGCTGGTAAAACTATTTAAATTGCCATCAAGCGTTGAAGCAGACAGATGGTCCCCTCAAGTGGGGAGACCATTAGCTGAAGTCTTGATGATGTCTTGATGCTTCTATACTCTCCTGAGAAGCAATTCTCATTTCCTATTCTTTGCTGATTATTATTATTCTTACTTGATATTATGATAGAAATAACGGTTTATCAAACTGATATACCGGGTGTCCACAAAAGTTTTGCTTTAATTTTCTAGCTTAACTGTATGGACACTATTATAGCCACATGTATCTTACATATCCTGTTTTCAAGGGAATTTAATCTAGTTTTACCCTCATTAATTAGTCAACACATAAGCGCAACCTGATTGACCACAATGCAGTTTACTTATAATGCACTACAAAAACAAATAGTGATGGCATGACTAAATTGTCTCCTCGTTCGAGTCACTTGATTGTCAAAGATTTTCTTTTATTCTTACCCAGGTCCAAATTTAGAAAATCTAAATTAGAGAATAATAAATGCAGTAACAACCATGAATCAGGAAATGTCAACTAAAATAAAAAAACCTGTTATTCATCAAATCGAATAAAAAAGTCAACAAAAAAGATTTACGGGACAACCTAAGGCACACATATACAGTATAAGTGTTTGAGCTTGTGCATAGCTACAAAAAACTTAACAAGTCACTTGTTAAAACTAGATAAAAACGTCATCTTACCACCAATAGTTTCCATGCTATTAGGTTTCTTTATCAGGGCAAGACTTTATGGACACCTGGTATAATAGCGAAGAATTAACATGTATTTGTTGGTTTTTAACCAGATTATAAGGTTCAGATTTGAAAATAATTTATCTTCTTAAATAAATTGGACTATTTTAATATTAACAAATTAATTGCAAGACGCACAAAATACTTACGACATCTAACTAAAAGGTTTTGTAGGTTGCATAGCAAGCCTTTTTAGTAAAACATTAGTGCTTAATCAAGTATCAAGTAGTTATCAAGTTTAATATGAATGTTAGTTTAAATCATGGTTTAAAATGTTTTCTTTTCCCCTCGATATTATATCACATTTTTGAGACAGTGACCTCACATAGTAGATATTTTAATTTGAATATAAATGAGAGATGAGTATAGGATGATTTTGGTGAGATTATTTAAGACTTATTACCTACTAAAGCCGACATTCTACTTAAACAGGACTATTAATTAATAGCGCAACAGCCAATAGTATCAAGGGACCTACAATTTAACGTGGGATCCGAACTAAAATTTTGACCTCATATAAAAGAATTGGTCTAATTAGGCTATGTGGATGGTCTTTATGGATGAACTAGTATTCACTAGTGCGGACGTTAATCCTCATAACTATCCACGATTCATTACCTCCAAGTAGCTGGATTACAGAATAGAGATATTGTAAAATTAATATAATTACATTCAAATGTAAACTTCAGTCATTGGGTTTACTTGCAGGCCCTACTGTTGAGAAGAAGCTGGGTAGCTTTCCGGTTACCATCTTGTACTCCAGAGGAGTTTCTTGTATGACTAACAAAATAATGGTTCGATAGTCTCTCAAATAAAGATTAGCAAAGAAATATAAGTATTCTTTTGATTTTTTAGATTTATTTTTTTGGGTTCTTCTTAAACGAAAGTTAACCATCTATATTTGAATTAGTTAAGATCGAAACTAGTCAAATCAACACGTTAACACATTAAAGGTAAATATGCCAAAAGTTTACATTATAATTTTGTATTAGTTAAATGTTTAGACTGACTATGGTGTAAGTTCAAAGAAAGGTGTTGATAAACAATAAGGGCACAGTCTTGTCGATCGAAGGTGTGGCCGTTCCACCGCAAGGTGTTGTTGGGGGGGGGGGGGGGGTGGTTCTTTGACTAGAAGCGCCCTTTGAAACCCTTTGAAGTGGTCCACCTACACCGGGAATGACCAGTGACCGTGCTTACAGTCTCACCTCAACCCAACACCACAACAACCGGCTATATATGCACATTTGTGATTAAATATTTAATCAACCGTTAAATCAATAATGATAGCTAAAAAGCGAGTATATCATAACTTAACATATCTTAGTTGATGTATAACAATTATTTTGTCAATTTTTTTACATCTTGTTTTAAACCAGAATTGAAAAACAAACATATATTCAAAAACAGTCAAAAATATATTTACACTTATATTGCAAAGAATACAGAAGGTAAATATATGAAAAGATTTAAAAAATAAATAAATTTCGACTGGTCATTCCGATCATCATCAAGCCCAAAGAGAGAATGACAGAACCAAAATGGCGTACAATAATACAAGAGACAATATGGCGTCATAATAACATGACCTCCTTCACTGCTATTGACCAAAATTATACCAATGAAGAATCAAAGTGTGCCTTCCAGAAAAAGGAAAATAAATTACAAAATGACCAAATAATAATTTATGTTATTCTTTTAAACATCTTTTGCGACAAAAAAAACAAACTACAATTAAAAACAATTTTTTTTTTAAATTTAAAATCCTCCAAATATCATTCCTATAAATTATGGACCCCGCACTGTCTGAGCGCAAGCCCAAGCTGTTGTTTCAGTAAATTATGAAGAAAAAGATTTGTATGAATAAAAACAATAATAACACAATAGGACACTGTAAAAAAGCAATTTCCTTTGTAAACCAAGAATAAACCAAGGAGGAAGAAGGAAAAACAAGAAGAAACTGTGCTTAAAGGACAATCATATTAATGCATGTATTTTATATAGTTTGCATTGTACATTTTTATTTTTTTGTGGAATAAATCTTTCTTTCATTAATTAAAATTTTTTTATAAAACACAAATTTTAGTTCACGTAATATCCAGTTTTCTAATTAATTTAACACTCTAAATCATAAACAATTATAAAACACAAAGCTAAAAACAAAGCTATTTGTTGGATAAAACAGACTGAAAAGATAAAAATAATTTCAAACTTTATAAAAGCATGTTATGTCAAGATGTGATTTACTGATTAGTCACATTGGATACAGCCTGTAGTATGTAACTCTATTATTATGTGTACCAGTTCAATACAAGGTCTCTACAACACACCGCAGGTTCAACTCCATTATCCTGATTGATTTCGGCCATTCACAGGCAGGCTGTGGTCACTAGGTCCATAATCAATGGTTCAAAGTTTCAAGTAAATCAGTTTGGTAGTTCCTGGGATTTCGTGATGAGTCAGTCAGTGATCACTCCCCATCAGGTCTATCTCGTCCTCTAAGCTCACTCGTGGCAATTCTATAATATCTAGTCAAAAAAAAGTAGAAATCTTCCTTTAATAATTTAAATGAGAACAGCTTCTACAAAATTAATATTAATTAATGTAATCATATGTTAAAATACAAAAATTTTCCTTAAATAAAAATATTACGAGGTGGCCCGTGCGCAAATTGCGCATTTTATGATTCTGTACGAGTGAAACTCACCTTCAGTACGTGAATGTTGATTATGAAGAGTGACAGAGATCTATTTTTGTTTACTATATGGCTTTTAAAATTCATCTAAAGATTATCAGCTGTTAAATTACAATTCACATTAAAGAACTTGCAATAAAAGTTGGTCAACATTTTAAAGCGCCCTCTAGAAATAAATCAAAGGCGAGGGGGGCGAAGCCCGAAACAATATGACTTTTTTAATTACTATTCGTCACTGCGGTATAACCTAAGCTTTAAAATGACACCTCAATCTTAAAAATCGGTTCAGTAGGTCGAGAGAAAAAGGGACATAACAGACGAAACCCTTATAGAAATAAGAAGATAGCTGGTAAATTTGAAAACGTGTGGAGTGGAACCCTTTAGAGGAATAAGAATAAAAAGTATCCTATATGTCATTCCCAGTTCTAAGCTACCTTCCCACCAATTTTCAGCCATTTTCGAGATATAAGCGGTGTAACTAGCACGACTTTCTTTTATATATAAGTTAGATTAACAAATGGTAATAACGTTTAAGCTAAAAGTTGGGTTTTTAAATATAACATTAAAAATTTGTTGTTATTGTTGTATTTTAGAATCGTTGAACGATATAGAATTTCATTCTTTTACCATCAATCAGATGTTACCTGAATGTAAAAAAATTGTTATAAATAAAATTTCTCTGTCCGTACATTTGTTAAGTGAAAACTTTTTACCTGAAGATGTGGTACCTGTCTCCACGAAACATAATATAGTAAATCTCAACAAAAACAGGAAATTAAAAATTTAAACAATTTATTATTCTATGAATTTGTATCAATATCCAGAAGTACGAATCATGCATATAAATAAAAATATTTGATCGCTGGGCCAGCAACATGCCTCCGACGAATTGCTTTTTTTATTTTTTTTTTTTTTATTATTATTGGTGAGTCTTATGTGGTATACCAATTACGTAATATAGTATACTAATGTATTCCAATTTAAAAGCTAACGTTTGACACCGGTTTTGAATTATTTGGACACATGACCGGGCTAGCATGTCGCTGGCCTGGAAAAATGTTTTTGTCTCTAACTCTTGAACGGTTGGTATACTAAATATGTAAACTAGTATACTAAGAATATTAATTCTGGTATGATTGTTGTGTTAATTTTCTGACATGACCGGGCCAGCGACATGCCCGAAGGCTACTAGGAAATTCGCTTACCCTCGTTACATTGCCATAATCTTCCCTAATCACATATTTTTTCCACAAATATTGCATATACAGTATTATTAATTTTTTTTTTCGTCAAACCGCACTACATTTTCGAGCCAGAAAAGGCTTTAAACATGTTTGAATGGTGCATAACTTTTCCGTGCATTCTCTGTATTCCATTTTACATGTTAAGTTAAGAGGATGTGCATTAATGTTTATCAAAGTGTTCATCTTAGGCATTATGCCGGTCGTAATTAATTAGGTGCTAGACATAAAATATCTGTTTTTTATTAAATATTTAACAAAAAATTTCTGTGACGATATCCAAATCGGATTTTTATGCGTCATCAAAAAAATATCATTACTTCATCTTTTTATTTTTTGTATCAATTTACTATGATATTGAAACTGTATCAGGGTTTATAAATTTGTTAATTTGATCACAAACTGCGATTAAAATAAAAGTATAATTTGTTGAATAAAAATCATTAAAAGGGGACCTTTCACAGTACTATTTAATTTTTTCCAAGGTATAAATTTAATTATTTCATACTATCATTATGGGATCTTGTTTGAAAAGTTTTTTTTTCACGATAAAAGTAGCAAATTAAATCTGTTGGGAAATCTTTGCAGATCGTGGAATAAACATCCAGATTTATGTTGTTTGCAAATCTGTAGATTACCCAAGAGTATTACGTGTTTATTACATCGTCTGCGGCAAGACTACCTTTACACTGAGTTTGTCTGATATTGCAAAAAAATATGAGAATAACGTTTCATATGTTAGAACTGAAAATAATAATAATCAACATAACATTAAGGTTTGATATTTTACTACTTCTTTTACTTTACTACACTTATAATGTTTATAATAATTTTGGACGACACAGTTTTACTTCGTAACAACTGAGATACCTGGTGACATTTCTTATTGATTGGTTTTTTTTTCTTTAAAGATGAGACATTTATAAGACAGAGGATATTTTTTAGAGGTAAGACCCATTTGACAAGTTTTTGAACCAACTGAGATTATGAGATTTAGAATTGGTTTACATTTCATTTAGCACCAATGGTTAACTTATGCGGAATTTTTTTATGTCAAACGAAAATACTACATATGTAAATAGCTCGTGGAAAATAGTTCGTATTCGGTCATTGAATATTACAAATACTCACATGTTTGTATCTGAGACCTTTTAATTATTAAATTTTGATCAAATAATACATTTCTCCATACCTTTCTTTTAAGAATGCATATATGGGAGTTTTCTAGAAGAACTTGAAACTACACTATTTTTTCGGTTTTAAACGAATTTTTAGGGTACTAAATTTACAGACGGTTTAAATTAATGTCAAACTATAACAATAATTGAATAATACTAGTGTACTTTGGTGCTCTAAATCGAGCAATTTAGTTTCAAACTTTTCAGTGTTTACACTATTATAACCAGTATTTTGTTCTATGGTTTTCTATTGTTGGTGGGAAAAATGTTTGCTTTCGCTGATATCCGGTGTTTACGCTTTACAGGTGTTAACTTGAAAATCCTTTAATATCCTGCTCAATGTTAAATAAATGGAAAAACAACAATTTTAAGGGCTTGTAAAGCCCCTCCATTCGGAAGGATATTTACCAAATTACTTTAGAAACAACTTCACGCCAAGCTCTATCCAATGACACAAAAATCATTAAAATTTGTTAAAAACTGTAGGAGGAGTTCCTTGTACAAAAAACCATGTCGCCTATTAAATATGTATAGACAAAAAACCATGTCGTCTATTAAATATGTATAGATTATGAAAAAAATATAGAGACAATGGACATATTAAACATTATGTAGTTGTATGATTGTATGATCAATTATGTATGATTGATGCATTCACTCTAATAATCCACTTTTAATAATCTAAATAATTTTTGTGACCCTCTTTCCGACATCGCCCACGTTCTTACTGTTTTGTGTTATTTCAAATTCGCGTTTTTTGATAAAAAATAGTTTTGATTTTTGAAAATCAAAAGTACGTGAATTATTTTAGAATTTTAAATACGGATATTTTTAAATTTTGTTTTTATTCTTCTGCTTTTAAAACAATCATTACGATAAAAAAATAAATATTAAAACTCGGTGTAGGCATAAATAAATTTTATTGCGTACCAGGTAAATGAAACAAAACTAGATGAATGGTTTTGAACACATTGGATTTAAAACTCCCATATTGGAAACACAAATAAATTCAAGTAGTTTTAAGCCCATTAATATTACTGAATACCTAAAAAATTCCATAAGATTGCGTACTTTAAGGATACGAATTTGTAAATTAAGAGAACGAGACGCAGTGTTTTGGCAGTATCTCATTACCTGCAGCTGCAGGCTGCAATGAAAGGCAAACACTTACCCATGTTTACGTTGAGAATGGATTCGCCTCTCGCGCGTTGTGAACGATGCTGCTTCTTATAAAAAATTACGAAACAATTTTCCCTTAGAGTTTATAGTTTTATTTTATCCAAATTAGAAGTAGATGCAACTTTACATTAATTTACATTTTTATAGAACGTGTTTGAATACTAAGTGAAGATGAGTTTCCTCATGTGTTGTACCGAATGGAGCTCCATGCATACAAATGTGTTTAACCGTAAGAGCTGTGATGGGAAGACGTTTATACATGGCACGAAGCTGTATAAGGTTACCGTCCCTTTACTCAAAGGTCAGAGTTAGCACGTTTCATAAATATTAAATTGTAGACTATTTAAACTACATTACTTATGTACTAGATTTAATTATGTATTGATGTAAATAAAATGATAAAATCTAATGTTCATCTGTCAGCAACTTGATGGGAAATTGAAAGTTCTTGTAAGATATATAATATTCAAGTTTAAAAATTTGGTATCTCATTTGACTGCTTTGTTTGCAAGCCCTTAGGAAATAACAAGCACACTCGGGACTTATTGAGCCCTAACAGAATAAATACAAATAATGCAGCTATTCCCACCTACATAAAGCTTGGAAAAAAGCTCCCCAGGTTTTTGTCAGCTACTATTCAGGAATACCATTCTAAATACTATTTTTCGCTTACTATTCAGAAACACTATTTTTTATGAATAGTAAGAGGGACAGAGGGGGTTTTTTGTAACCCTCTGTACACATGCTTTTTTATCAATCACCGAGTTACAACGATCAAAAATAAAAATTTATTTCTGCATTGTAGCGAAAAGTAATGAAACGAATATAATTTATTTGTTTGACTTCATGTTACTGAACCAACATGAATGTGATTTGGATTCAACATATGCCGTTTCCTGCAGAATAATGACTCTTTTTCTTTTGTGACTTAACTGCTGGTACCTGGAAGGAGTGTTTATAAGTTAAGTTTTTATAAATAAAAAGTTTATTAGGTTTACAACCCCGTATGTTATCTATCTTCTTATTTCTATAAGGGTTTCGTCTGATACGTCCTTTTTCTCTCGACCTACTGAACCGATTTTTTAGATTGAGGTGTAATTTTAAAGCTTAGGATATATCGCAGAGACGAATCGTAATTAAAAGGTCATATTGTTTCGGGCTTCGCCCCCTCGCTTTTGATTTATTTCTAGAGGACGCTATAAAAAGTTGACCAACTTTTATTGCATGTTCTTTAGTGTGAATTGTAATTTAACAGCTGATTACCTTCAGATGATTTTTAAAAGCCATATAGTAAACAAAAATACATCTTTGTCACTTCATAATCGACTTTACTTACTGTATGTGAGTTTCACTCATACAGAATCATAAAATGCGCAATTTGCGTACTGGCTACCTCGTGCTACCATATATATTTATAGAGATTCTGTTCAAACAACCATCCTTTGTAGCCCTACTGAATGTTATAAGAGGGAAAATACTTACGAAAAACTATAAAACAACTTTTAATCCTATCATATACTCTAATATGATTAAAGAATACTTGTACAAATGTATAATGTAAAGTTTATAATGTAATATCTCAATATACTAATGTTTGCATACGGAAGTAGTGTCAAATTGTTGGTGCTGGCTCAGTTCAAGGTCACCTGAGGGATGACGTCATCGAGGTCAATGACCTCACCGATGACGTCATCGATGACGTCATCGATGACATCATCACCAATGACGTCATTTCTATGACGTCACACCCATGACGTCACAGAAATGACGTGCTGATGACGTCATCACCCCTTACGTCATCAAAATGACGTCACCGACGCCACTGAGGTCAAGGTCACGCCGAAACTTAAAATTTTTTGGCACTTTTGCCGTTTCTCGCACTACGCTCCGAGTTTCAGTCAGAGTCCCCGTGACCTTGACCACTTGGAGCGAATTTTCGACGAGAAACGGCAAAAGTGCCAAGTTAAACTCGAGTTTCTGACATGACCCTGCCTAAATGGGCAATCGGTTATCCCTCAGGTGACCTTGAACCAGCACAACACCAACAATTTGATATTACTGTGACCTTGAAAACCTAACAACGGAGCGCCGACACCGATGCGCACCCCACGACAGCCACCGAGTTACTGACTGTCAGGCTCTGTGTATGCTAGGTATATCGGCTTGAGAGACTAAGACTCTAAACTGTCAGGAATGGGAGTAACTAACTGAATTTTGCAAGGAAAAGTCATTTCATCCAATATTGTAAACAAATCCTCATCAGTAAAACTGACATTAGTCTGTTTTGTATAAAACTTAGGGTGTCCGCGCAACAGTTTGCGCCACTTAGCTAAAGTCGAAACTCTCTTAACTTTGAGTGGTGGACAGTGAGCAACTAATAAAGCCTTAACACGGCTAAGTTTCTTACCTAAAGTGTCCCGCGACATGGCTTCCCCTCACAAAAGTCCGCACAATACTGAGAGACTGCTCGTAGCGCATGAGTCAAGGGAAAAGAGGTGGGGAAACAACAGGAGTGGGGGAAGGTCACAGTGGTGGGGGAAGGTGAGGTAGTACGCTGGAGTATCGCATCACTTCACCATGCGCTGTCCTACAGTCAACACACTGTTCTCTTGGCCCGAGTTGGCACTAGAAGAAACATTTCTGTACAGCTTAGGCTGTGAGAGCCGAGGAAGCAAAGTCAAAGTGGAAATTGTGTTAAACTCCAAGATGAAGAGTCTCCTAAATAAACTAATTGTATCCTTGCAATCTCCTATAACTTTAGAGAAATACCACTTTATTAAGCGACACCTTATACTTTGGCAAAACGAAGCGGAAATGGAAAAGATTACAGTAAAATTAATTTAACTTAAAACTTGGACTGGACACTCATGGCGATACCACGTGGCGTGAAAACGCCACCCTAAACATTACAAGTTAGGTTATTGAGCACCTCTGGTATGATAACCGATGTGCTAGAGTTAAAGTGTGATGACCTTGAGTCAAAACACTGAAATACTACAAGTCGATATCGTCCCAGAGTTAAAGTGTAGTGACCTACATTCAGAACTTGTAAAATTACTTACATATAGAGAGCTAGAGAACAGCGAGACGCACCGCATGGAAGCCGGAGACATACTGGCGAAGCGGTGTTGTGCAGCCTAGGGACCCAGTTGTGGTGGGGGTATAGCCAACACTTAGAGTACAAGTGTTGTGGGTGACCTTGACCCACATAACTTACCTGACCCCCCCCCCCCGACAAAAAGTGCGAACCCCCCCCCCCGACAAAAAGTGCGAACCCCCCCCCCCCCCGACAAAAAGTGCGAACCCCCCCCCCCGACAAAAAGTGCGAGCCCCCCCCCCCCGACAAAAAGTGCGAGCCCCCCCCACCCCCACCCCAACCCCCACCCCCACCCCCACCAACACCCCCACCCCCACCCCTGATATCCTGGGCGTGGCAGCCCCGGTGGGGATATAAGGGGGCCCAGCCAGAGCCGGCTCGCAGTCCGCTCCCGCGCGTTGAACGTGAACGATCGGGACGGACCGCCATAGGCATCACTAAACATTGAATGGCGCCTTCAGTGTTTAGCGAAGTCTACTCTAACTTTAAGACTTGTATTAGTTGTAAGATATTGCGCTTGCGTTTGGGTATTGCGAATTGTTTTATATGAGAGTGTTTTACTTGTACCTTATGTCTCCTGTGTGTCTTTTATCCTTTGTGTCTTGTTTGTTATATGTGTTTAACATGTATGTGCTTGTTCCAGCATTGACTACGTTGAGCTCAATTGTGTGTTGTAAGTGTGTTATATTTTTCTAAAGTGTATACGCTTGTTTTAGCAATCCCCCCTTGAGCTTTTGCAATGCTCAAAGTAAA
Organism: Neoaliturus tenellus; assembly: GCA_030545055.2. Classification (NCBI taxonomy): domain Eukaryota; kingdom Metazoa; phylum Arthropoda; class Insecta; order Hemiptera; family Cicadellidae; genus Neoaliturus; species Neoaliturus tenellus. The sequence goes on along the minus strand of CM061536.1, from coordinate 99,247,298 downwards.
TTGTAAAGACAGGGAACGGGAGTAGGCCCCCGTGTAAAGTTACTTTTGTATAATTGTTAGGCTCCTCTCATGCATGCTTTAATGCGGCTGAGAAATAGGAGCGTCCGTTTGTACGCCTATATGGGGGTAATAAGCCGATGGCCTCTGCACTCGGACCGAGGACGTAAGCCACTAGGGTGTCCTCAGTTAGTTTCCCTTCTGGAAACTCAAAATTATGTAAATGAAACTTTATTAGCTATTTGTGTTTTTTTGTCCCCAAGGCCCCCGAACATTCGTGGTTCGCCATGGATGTACGGGGGCCGAAATTTTTTAATGTCCGTGTGGCCTTGACCCACATAGGACTTGTAAAAATTTACTGCATTGCTAAATTAAAAATATTAAAGATAGGGTTACGGGAGTAGGCCCCCGTGTAAAGCCACTTTTTTTTATAATTGTTAGGCTCCTCTCATGCATGCTTCAATGCGGCTGAGAAATAGGAGGTGGTCCGTTTGTACGCTTATACGGGGGTAATGAGCCGATGGCCTCTGCACTCGGACCGAGGACGTAAGCCACTAGGGCGTCCTCAGTTTCTTTCAAAATTATGTAAATGACATTTCGTTAGCTATTGGAAATGCAGTAAATGTTTACAAGTCTCGCGTGGCGAAGGGTACACGACATTGGATGTTGCCTTGTTGTCATAGTTGGGTCTCTTCGGAGGCTACAGCGATGACAACCCAAGTGCCCCACACCCCCATAGGGGGGTGTGGGGCTTAATTTTTTTAAAGTTTTTCCGTGACCTTGACCTAAATATAGAAGTTTTCAAAATCTTTAACAGTCAGATCTTACTAACACAGTTTATATATATATAGAGGTCTTTTAAAAGTTAACAGTTAGGTATAAGTAACGCACAAGTTTGGAATTGTTTATAGTTGGGTCTCTTGGGAGGCTTCAGCGATGGCAACATAAATGTCCCAAGTGGGGTTTATTTTTTGAAAAAGTGCGAGCCCCCCCCCCGACAAAAAGTGCGAGTCCCCCCCCCCCCCCGACAAAAAGTGCAAGCCCCCCCCCCCACCCCCACCCCCACCCCTGATATTCTGGGCGTGGCAGCCCCGGTGGGGATATAAGGCGGCCCGGCTGCATGCACTTCTCATTCCCGTCCAAGCTCCCGTACGGACAGGTTCTCTCTTGTTCTTGAGATCATTTTTAATAACTTCACTTTTTTATTCTCATCTATTCTTTTCATTAAGTCCATTCATTACAATGGGTAAAATGGGCCTTAAACTGAAAAACTACCCGCCAGCTTCAACCTCAACCGACACGACTCAACCTCCATCATCCTCCACCTCGATCATGGAATATTTGATGACTGCAAACATCTTGAGCTGCCTGACGATGCCACCACCGCCGCCGCCGCCACCACAGCCCGCCTCAATGCCCAGCCTGTCGCCATTACCGCCGACAGTGGAAGAGGCCGGTGCACCTCCACCATCGTCAGGAAAACTCAGCGGTCGAGTCCCGGTAGCCTCTCCAGCACTCTCGCTGCTATCGGACTCAGGATCGGAGTCTGCAGTCTTCGAAGAGACGTCCAGGTCGAGGATAACCCCCTACAGCAGAACCCGAAAAATCCTATCCTATACCAAATCACAATGTCCCTCACCCATATCCCCCATGCCATCCACACCAACCAAAGCACCCCGTAAATCCATCTTTTCCCCTGAACTTCCCTCCATAGACCTAACACGCTCTCCTACCCCACCCAAAATTGTTTGCTCCATTCCTTTTGACCAATCTTTGCCTCTTCCACCCCCTTCCACCCCTATTTCTTCTAGCCAGCCTAATTCGGAGAAGCTCCAAAACACTAAGAGTCCAACACAAAAGAAACGTAATCGTGTTAAATGCCCTGCTGGCAAGCGTGATAAATGCGATTATGTTTGGTTTAGCAGAGAGGCTGTGGTTCTTTGTTGTCCGAGTTTTGCTCTTCCAGAAAAAGATCGTTGCCAACGACACTTGAATAAGAAAATCAAAATTCCGACACCAAAGCCCTATAGCCTTAATATTATGCCTGAAAAGTCCAAGTTCAAACACCCCAACAGTCCGCAGAAGCTGAAAATTAATAGGCTCAAGAGGGACAAAAAATATTATTTCATTGTTCAAGCTTATGGAGCATTTAACATAAATGTGCAAATCATTCTAAAAGGTGATGGCCGCCTTCATAGAATGAAAGTACCACCTGCGATGGTACAAAGAGAATTTTTTGTCCCCGGGGCTTATTTAATTCGAAGAAAAGGATGCCTATCTGTTTGGGAAATGGACTAGGACATGGGCTCACCAAAAAACCAAAATTGTTAGGTTGTGTTGGACAATATTTAAAAGTCTTTTTCCAAATTATTTTTCCAAATTTAGTCTTAACCCTCTTAAAGTAAGGGAGAGGGGTATTATACAAGTCAAGTAATAAAAAAAAAAAACACTTGACTTGTATAATACTTTAACCTGGCGGTGATGTAAAGTCACTGGGACAATCTCAAACCGTGTCCTTGAGGGTGAAGACTAAGTTACAAAAATCTTTAACAAATAAAAACTTACCTCCAAACACTTGTAGCTTGCTACAAGTGTTTGGAGGTAAAAAATTTTTCAAAGTTTGAATGACCTTGACCCATATAAATTACTGTTTAAAGTAAAGTGCTAACCTTACAACTAATGTTGTGTATCACGTGATACCCCCACTCTAACGCTCTTACTAAGCTTGTATAAGCCGTTCATTGGCTTCAGTCTGTTTCTGTGCTCCGTGGTAAACATGTCATGGTACAATTACAAAGGTGGTGACTTCTTGATAGATCAACACAATGCTTGGGAAGTGCTAAACCAGCATAGAATGGAAGTTGAGTATTGTATAAGACGAGACGGGTCTACATTTTATCTATGTATTATAAACAACCAAACTTATAAGTATGAACACTGGACAAAAATTAATTATAACAACATAGATGAGCTGTTTGCTTGGGTGTTTGAGGTGTGTAAAGTTATAGAAGAAACCAAAATAATGGGTGTGCTAAAGGTATGTAAAACTGATGACCGGTAAGACTAAGCAAAATTTCTTTAAACCCCCCCCCCATGTTATCCCCACCACTAAAAATGGGTATATATAGGAGTGGTGATCAACCGTCCTCTCATTCTGCTTTACACCGTTAAGCTGAACACCACCATGCCTGCTATGAACGTCCCAGCCTCTACCTCTGGCCCGGTCGCCTCCAACTCCAGCCCGAGCATTGGACCAATCCGATCGGGGCCTTCGTCAAGGAGTCGTGTCCGATTCTCCGGCTTTGGTCCTGTGAGGAAGGAGTTGCGGAGCAGCGGAGCGTCTCAACCAACCACGACGGATGCATCAACTCAGACTCCACCAAACATCATCGAGTGGTACGACGAAGTGATAGAGCAAAGGGACAGAATGCTAGAGAATACTCGCAGGGAGCTACTTTATGTCAGGAGTAAATGGGAAAAACTGATTAAGAAGTGTGAAAGCCTGTTGGACAGTGATGATAGTGAGGATGAGAGTGGATAGGTGTGTGGGTAAAGACTTGGACTGGGACTTGTGTGTATGTATGAATGTGTGCGTGAATGTGAAATACAGAGCGGGGGATAGATCACTCTGTGGCAATGGACTAACATGCCACTTAGTGATCTATCCCCCGTTCTGGTAATGTTTTTGGATGGCCTTGACCCACTTTACCAAGGCTAGCTAGTACCCCCACCACTGATAAGTGTATATATACGGGTATTGATGTGCAGTTTGGTTATTCTGCTTTGTATCGCTTAGCTGAATACCTCACTTCAACATGGCTTCCAACTGCAAAACTTCTCAGGCTTCCTCTTCTTCTTCAAGAAGGCGTGCTGCCAACGTCCTGCCTGCTACTCGTGGACCTGCTCGACCATTCCACAGCATAACTGTTGCTCGGGCAAACGCCTGCAAAGCTCCAATGCTACGGACCTTGCTGGAGGTGAGCCAAGACGGGCAAGGCTTGCTCAGTCCTGGTCAACGGCAGGAGCAAGAAAGGCGTATGGCGTACTACAAACTGCAGGGTGTAGTTCCCAGCTTGAAGTTAGGCGATCCGAGAGTAGCAAGCATCAACGAGGCAGCGGACTACATATCACACCTTCACAGTGTTTTAGAAGTAAAGGACCAACAAATTGAAAACTTAAAAGAACAATTGAAACAATTTAACTTTAATCCTGTGGAGTTTGTGGAAGCAGTGATGAGTGATAGTGATGATGAAGGAACTGAATATATATTGGGTATGTAATGAAAGACTTGGACAGGGGCATGTGTGTGTGTGTGTGTGTGTGTAGAATACAGAGCGGGGGATAGACTACTTTGCGGCAATGGACTAGCATGCTGCTTAGTGGTCTATCCCCCGCTCAAAGGGTAGCATTGGATGACCTTGACCCACTTTACAGCAAGGACAACCGGTTAACTGGTATAAAAGAGGGGGGTCTGTACATCCCGACTTCATTCTGCTTTGAACCTTCCAGTGGAACGCTAGAAAATGAGTGGATCACTGATCATTGGTAAGGAGTGGGAGTATGTAACCATAAACTATTTAAACTGTAGAGGGATGTTGAAGAAGGTGTATGATAATGTTAAAAGAATGGTTGTTGAAGAAGGTAGGGTAGTGATTGTAGCGTGGAAGAAGAAGCAGTATACAGGACAACAAGTGAGAGCAAGTGACTTTGGGGGGAATAGTGTGTTTCAAATTGGACGAGCGAACTTGGTTAATTTGGACATTGTGTTTTGGGACTTGGAAAGGTTAATTGAAAATAGTGGCAAACATGGGGAACTCTTAATTGGCAGGGAGGACAGAGTATATGAGTAAGTGTAAAAGACTGGGGGGCTTATGTGTGTGTAAAGACTAGGACTTGTGTGGAATACAGAGCGGGGGATAGATCACTTTGCGGCAATGGACTAGCATGCTGCTTAGTGGTCTATCCCCCGCTCAAAGGGTATTATTGGATGGCCTTGACCTATATAAAGGTAGAGGGGGAATGGGTAATAGGAGGGGGAAATTGGTATATATGTAGGACTGATGAATAAAGTATTTAGTCAAGCATTTGTCTAGACACTATCAACAACAACAATGGAGAGCTTCAGTGTTGAGTTCATCCTCTTGGAAGAAGACATCAACGAAGTGGTGGAACTTATAGAGGATAAGACCAGCCAGGGCACATTGGAACTTGTGAATTGCGAACCGTTGGACAATGCCGCAATCGATAAGATTGCATATTTCATGATGCATTTGTATAACGAACAAACAACCAATATGGAGTTTGTGCAGTACCTTTATCAAAACCAAGTAAATGTGCGAGTGACAATTACTTGGTGGCAGTAATAATAAAGTGTAACATATGGATGTGGACTTGGATGTGGACTTGGACTTGAGTGTGGTCTGCGGAATAGAGCGGGGGATAGATCACTTTGCGGCAATGGACTAGCATGCTGCTTAGTGGTCTATCCCCCGCTCAAAGGGTATCTTTACGTGACCTTGACCCACATAAATTGTATAGTTGGTGGGGGTATAAAAAGGGTAAGCAAATTGGATGGATACAACACTTCCATACCATGGCTCCACTTGACAACACCGTGTTCCATCGCAACAGAATTGTCTCTATTCTGGAGGTAATACCTCTAGAAATTATAGAAGTAGAGGACCAACTACCTGCGGTTGATCAAGAAGAGGAGGAGGAAGAGATAATGGATATTGAAACGGACTCTGACGAAGCTGGTTCAACGGACAATGAGGTGGACTTGCACGCCTACGAAACATTAGAGTCGTCATCTGAGTCGGAAATGGAATTCCAATTGGAAATCGAAGAAGAAGAAGAACAAGAACAAGACACTCCCCATCGTCCAATGGATAGGATGTTAGTTGCCAGAAGAATTATGTATTGTCATCGCTGCCTATTCCGTGATGAGGATGATTCCGACTCTGATGGTGATGTTTCACCCTTGTAAAAAGTTTAAACAAAAAGTTAAAAAAGAATGTGAGCGGGGGATAGAGCACTTTGTAGTAAATGATACTGCTTAGTGCTCTATCCCCCGCTCAAAATAATAATTCCAAATGACCTTGACCTACATAAACTTGCTCAAACAGACGTCTTTGAAAAAACTTGTACAAATTATTGAATCTAGACCAAATATCATCAATTTATCAAGCCTACTGATAAATGTATTACAAACGGTTGTGTAAAGGCTAAATTTAGCACATGAGTGATAACCTGTTTCCATATGACGTCACTTTCCCCACCTATCTGCCTCGGATATAAAGGGTCCCGGTGGAGTGCGCTGCTCATTATTGCGTGGACATTCACAGAGTGTGCATTCAAAGCCAAACTGTTTGAAATGGCTCTTTGCGACATTTGTGGGGAAATCTTTCAAGACGAAGATCTTTTCACCCTACACAGAGAATTACATGAAGACGAAGATAGAAAAGAAGATATTACCATGGATGAAATAGACTTAGACTCAATTGACCGGTTTTTGGAAGAGCACCAGAAGCAGACGAATTACTGGGACAGCTATCTACAGCAAATGCAAAGAAGAAGACCTAGTGTGATACAATTTGCTGGTGCTGGACCATCTACTGCTACAAGACCTATTGAAGAAGAGGACACCGAAGAAGAGGACACCGAAGAAGAGGATATGGAAGAAGAAGAACTGGAAGATGTAAGACAACTGCGCACCACGGCCTTGCCAGGACGAGTTGTAACACATTTCAAAATTAATAACGTTCAATTGGAATTGGAAACATTTATAACCCAGGCTAAGGAACTTGTTGGTCAAACGTTGAGGGAAGAATTACAAAGGCTAAATTTTATTAAATTTGGAATGGTGTTAGAGGCTATGTTTAACAATACTGATGGTGAAACAGCATTGAGAGCATTCATTACCAAAAATCGAACCCTTACCTTCACCTCCGACATTGATGATATTATTGAAGAATGCTTGGAGGAACTTATAACCAAACTCCAAGAACATGAAGGAAGAGGATCTGGATGGACTTTGTCATCAATCGAAGGTATGGATGTTAGGGTTCATAAACATGGATATGGTTTAAGAGGTAGTAGTTTTATCCCTCTACCAAAGAAAATCCAAAACACTAACTCGTGTAGAAATGTTCAAAATGAGGGTAATGAATGTTTCAAGTATGCAATGTTAACCAAGTATGTTAAAAACAATCCTTGTAGAGTTGGTAGAGAATACTACGAAAATGAACACCGCTACAACTTTCAAGGTCTTACTTACCCAGTTACTTTAAAAGATATTGGCAAATTTGAAAAGAAAAATCCTGGCGTTTCAGTCAATGTTTTTGGTCTGGATGATTCCAACAACGTTTATCCTTTGCGGGTAGTAAAGGTTGAGCAAAGAAACCATACGGATTTGCTATTGATAACCAAGGGTGAAATTTCCCATTATGTATGGATAAAAGACTTTGAAGCGTTAGTTGTAAAACAATTGACCAAAAGAGTAAATAGGATTACAGTTTGCAAGAGATGTTTCTGCTTTTCTTGGAAAGATTCAAGACGTGGAGGATTGGACTGGTTATTGGAACATAAAAGACTTTGCAACGAGAACTATGAAGTAAAGATAAGTCTTCCACCGCCTACCCGAGCTTCAATACAATTTAACAAGACAGTTCACCAATACCGAATTCCACTAGTGGTCTACGCAGATTTTGAATCAACGTTAGTACCACAGGAGCTGCCGGACGGCGAAGTGACTAGAAGAACAAAATATCAGTTGCATCAGCCCAACAGTTTTTGTTTACTAGTTAAATCAACCTTGTCTGAAAACCAATTGCAAGACTATGGTTTAACATCCACTCCAATACTCTACCGTGGTGAAGAAGCCGCTAAGTATTTTGTAGACCAACTGTACGATATTGCTGGAAAGGTTCAACGCTTGTTCGGTAATATTGTACCTATGGAACCTTTAAACCAAAATCAACAAGAAGAATACAACTTAGCGACAAGATGCTATTTATGCAAGAAGATGTTTAGTGAAGAAAATCCAAAAGTAAGAGATCACGATCACCTGACAGGGTTATACAGAGGAGCTGCTTGTAATTCATGCAATATAAATTACAAACTGCCAAACTTTATTCCTGTCGTTTTACACAATCTTAGCGGCTACGACTCCCACTTTATTATTCCAGAATTAGGAAGAGATGATGGTAAAATTGATGTTCTTGCTACAACATTGGAAAAGTACATCAGCTTTTCAAAAACAGTAGGTAAAATTAAACTTCGCTTCGTAGACTCTTACAGATTTATGGCATCTAGTTTAGCCAAATTGTCAGAGAACCTAAGAAGAGAAGACCTAAAAGAAACCAGAAAAATTGTACCTGAAGATAAATTAGACCTAGTATTACGGAAAGGAGTTTTCCCCTATGATTACATAACGTCTGCAGAAAAATTCGAAGAAACCAGTCTGCCACCGATTGAAGCCTTCAACAGCAAATTAAACGAAAGTGAAATCTCCGTTGAAGACTACAATCATGCTTGTAATGTTTGGAACCAACTAAACATTCAAACCTTAGGGGAATATTCTGACTTTTATATAAAATTGGACGTAACTCTGCTGTGCGATGTGATGGAAGAATTTCGAAACACCTGCTTCTCCGCCTATGGACTGGACCCTCTACACTCGTACACATCTCCAGGATTAGCATGGCAAGCTATGCTAAAGTCAACCAACTGTCGACTGGAACTTCTAACGGATATTGATATGGTGCTCATGATGGAATCTGGTGTACGGGGCGGTTTGACACAAGCTGTAACACGTCATGTCAAAGCCAACAACAAGTACATCCCCGGCTTCGACGAGCAACAACCATCGGTCTACCTTGGCTACTTTGACGCAAACAACCTTTATGGTTGGGCAATGTCAAATCCGCTTCCCTACGCTGACTTCAAATGGATCGACCCGGCCACCATCGGAGACATCTCACAGATTCCAAAGGATGGTCCAAAAGGCTATGTTTTGGACTGTGATTTTGAATACCCGGAGCACCTTCATGACCATCACTACGACTTGCCTCTCCTAGCCAAGACTGAAGTTTCACCGACAGGAAGATGGCCAAAATTGATGATGACCTTGGAGAATAAAGATCGCTATGTGGCTCACTATTGGGTAGTTCAACAGGCTCTCGAATTAGGTCTACGTATAGTGAGAATTCATAGAGCAATTGAATTCACCCAGTCTTGTTGGTTGAAACCATATATTGATTCCAACACTACAAGAAGAGCTGCAGCGACAACAGCATTTGAAAAGGACTTCTATAAATTAATGAACAATGCCATCTTTGGGAAGACCTTGGAGAACAAAAGAAAACACAAAAATGTAAAATTAGTGAGTGATCCTAGGAAATTGGAAAAATTAGTGCAAAAACCAAATTTCGGAACATCCATGATTATAAACGAAAATCTAGTCGCTGTCAGTATGAAGAAAACAACAATAGTCATGGACCGTCCGTTATACATAGGTATGTCGATTTTGGACATAAGTAAAACCCTGATGTATGATTTCCATTATAACAAAATGGTTAAACACTACGGAAGGGAAAACATTGGAGTCGCATACATGGATACGGACGCGTTTATCTACTGGATAAAGACTTTGGACATGTATGAAGACCTAAGGACTTTTCCATACAAAGAAGATTTCGACTTTTCTGACTATCCGAAGAACCATCCAAATTTTAATGAAAAAAATAAAAAAGTAATTGGAAAATTCAAAGATGAAGCAAATGGAATGCCTTTAGAAGAAATAGTGGCGCTGATGGCAAAATTGTATTCATTTAAGATGTACCACGAGAACAACACACCGACAGTGAAAAAAGCAAAAGGAGTGAAGACATCTTATTTGAAAAAACACGTAACATTTGACCACTACAAGACTTGTTTGTTTGAAGATACTACGATATCAGCAACATTCAACAATATCCGAAGCTTCAAGCATCAAGTCTACAGTGTCACCGAAATTAAAAAAGCACTGTCAGCTCGGGATGATAAAAGACATATTTTGCCCGACAAAATCCACACTCTTCCATTCGGCCATTACTCCCTAAACCCTATCAACTAGTAACCTATTCTTCGTCCTTCTACAACTTCGACCTTATTCCTTTCTCCTTCCGTAAAAAAATGGGGAACACGGCAAGTCCAACGCCGTGTTCCCCATTTTTTTACACAAGTTTGGATGACCTTGACCCATATAAATGATGTGAATATTTAAGACAACGTTCATTGTGATTATACATGTGATACAACAAACATTGAAACCTGCAATATGAAGGACTTGAAGCAACAAATTGTCAACGAACTTCATAAACCTGCAAGAAGAAAGTTTCCACGAAGAAATACGGTGATAAAAGGAATTAATGATTTATATCAAGCAGATTTAATCGAAATGATTCCTTATAGCAAACAAAATAAAGGATATAAATACATATTGACTGTTATTAACTGTTTTTCAAAAATGGCAGATGCTTTACCACTAAAAGATAAAAGTGGCAAAAGTGTTACAAAAGCAATGGAAACAGCTATACAAAGAGACAAACATACTATTAAACATTTACAAACAGATGATGGAAAAGAATACTTTAATAAGGAATTTGCAAATTTAATGAAAAAACACAATATAAACCATTACTCAACCAATTCAGAGGTAAAAGCTTCAATAATCGAAAGATTCAACAGAACTTTAAAAAGTGCAATGTATAAAATGTTTTCCAACAGAGGATCGCACATATGGATTGATATGTTACCAAAACTTATAAACAATTACAATAACAAATTTCATAGGACTATCGGGATGAAACCAAACCAAGTAACTAGTAAAAATGAAAACCTTGTATTAAAACGTATAAAAACGAATACTAAACCAAAAGTTGAAAAACTAAAGCCAAAAAAATTTAATGTGGGTGATAAAGTGCGAATAAGTAAATATAAAGGTGTATTCAGTAAAAGATACCTGCCAAATTGGACCAATGAGGTTTTTACTGTATTCAAAGTACAACCTACAGTACCTGAGACATATATTTTAAAAGATAATAAAGGACAATTGCTTGAAGGAGGGTTTTATGGACATGAAATGTTAAAATCAACAGTAGGCGATGTATATTTAGTTGAAAAGGTGTTGCAACGGAAAAAAGATAAGGTCAAAGTACGATGGTTAGGATTTAATAAGACGGAAGATTCTTGGATACCTAAAAAGGATTTGATATAACGATAGAGAATCATTTTAGGTTGAACCATTACAAAGGATGGAGATAGTACCACAAAAAGAGAGTTTTACTATTAATAATATAGATGAACTCACAGTGGATAATTCAGAATTTAATAGTGGGAAACATGGCAATTTGTTACCAAACACCGTTCGTTGTCTGGTTACCGGACCTTCCAACTGTGGAAAAACTAATGTAGTATTCAATTTGATTACAAACACTAAAGGATTACGTTTTAACAATCTATATGTATTTTCAAAATCACTACAACAACCAAAGTATCAATTATTGGAAAAGATACTGACTAATGTGCCTGAAGTTAAATATTTAAAGTTTAATGCAAGCGAGAGTGTCATGCAACCACAAGAAGCTAAACCATTCTCCGTGTTCATATTCGACGATGTATCTTGTGAAAACCAAAACACAATAAGAAATTACTTCGCTATGGGTCGACATAACAACATAGATAGCATTTATATTGGTCAAACTTACAGCAAAATACCAAAACAACTTATTAGAGACAATGCAAACATGTTAATTGTATTTAAACAGGACGAAACCAACCTAAAACATATATATTTTGATCATGTAAATGCGGATATGACATTTGAACGATTTAAAGAGTTATGTGGAAAGGCTTGGGCTGAAAAGTATGGGTTCCTAACAATTATGAAGGAACAACCGCTAAACAATGGTCGATACAGGATAGGATTTGATAAATTTATATTAATACATTGAACATGGTATAAACTATTCATTGTTGTACAACACGTCTTGCTACAAACATGGTTAACCAAGAAAAATTAGTAAAAGAAATAAAATCACTTAGTGATTCTATTCGGGCTAAAAACAGAGCATTAAAACTAGGTATCAGCGAAAGGGAGAAATTCCTTGAATCTACTTTTAAACCTATTACTGAACCCTTGAAACAATTAAACAAAAAATTCGCTAAACCTGTATTGGAAGGAGATGCGATTGCACCTATCACAAAGTTTGAAAGAGAAAGTGTAAAATATGAAGGTTTTAGTGATGAAGACCCGGAATCCTCTACATACAGCGGCTTTACCGGAGCAGAATCTGAAAGAGAGCTAGAATCACCAGGATATAGTGAAAGGGGACCTGAAGAAGCACCAACTGCTAGTGAAGAGGAAAAAAGAGAAGAGGCAAGAGAAGGACCGTCAAACATAAGCTTGTTGGGTGAAAACATTCATAACAAAGGACCTTTAGGAAGGAAATACATGGTAAAAATGTTACTCGGAACAATTCCTAATAAGAATTACCATAATTATGGAGCGAGATTAACAGAAGATGGTTTAATGATAGGTAATAGCCCGTTAAACGTTGACGAACATGATAATATTGTTGTTGGTGATCAAAGATATAAGGGCACAAAAGGATTATTTGAATTATTATTTGAAAATAAGCCTTCAGTATCGTTAGTAAAGGAAAAAGACATGGAAGCATATAAAAAGATTTTGGAACAGACAAATGCATATAGGAGAAAGTATTTACCTGACCAGCTTCCTTTTAGATCTAAGTCTTTAAAATATAGAGAATTTGTATCCAAGTTAATACCAACTAGAAGACAAACAATGCCGTTAACACAAAGAAAACCTGTAAAACGAAGATTTATGGCATCCACTTTGGATGTAAGTGCTCAGGAACGAAGAAAAAGAAGTAAGTCTGTTACAGGTACAGGTTTAATGAAGAAACTATATAACACAAATGTGATTTATTACAATAATATCAATAAATTGGTGGATAGAATGAAACTAATACATGAAGCTAAAGAAGCGGGTCATACAGGATTGGAAAACGAATGGGTGGCTTTGGTGGATGAACTCCGAAACCGTGGGGTAATCTTTTAAAAATGTGTTACTCCTTAGAGTACTATTCAGTTGCACCATGAGTGTTGACAAGTTCGGACGTTACTCCTCGGATGGGTTATATTATGCGAATAGTTTAAAAAGAAGTGCTGGTTTACCACAAACACCTGATGGAGATTATGATATGAGTAATAAAAGGTTAAAAAACATAAAAGATCCTTCGGATGAAAACGATGCAATAAACTTAAAAATATTAAAGGAAAAGATATCGCCAACATTTAAACTACAAAATAACACATATGACGCAGAAGATCATAGAATTATCAACGTTGGTAAACCAAATCAAAACGGTGATGCGATAAACAAAGGTTATTTGTCATCTGAATTAAAAAATACGTTAAAATTCAATGGGAAAACGTATAGTGCCAACAATAAACGTATATCCAACGTAGATGACCCTAAAGATGCAAAAGACAGGGTAAATAGACGCTATTTACATTCTTTGATACCTGAAAAGACAAAAGATGGATTTTCTTTTTATAAATTTGTTATTAATGATATAGGTTATCCAAAAACTGAAAACGATGCTGTAAATCTAAAATATATTAAAGATCATTGTATCATACGTGATGTAGGGGTTATAGATTGTTTTAATAATTGTTTAGCAAATGTTAAAGATGGTTCGGCGCCATCAGATGGAGCAACAGTGGGTCAAATGATGGAAACCTTAAAACAAGAAACAACCTCTTTTGTAAAACAAGATCAAGTAGTATCGAAGCAAGGGGATGACTTTGTTCAAGGTAATGAAATATTTAATTTATTAACATACAAAAATAATGCTTGGGATTGCATGGGTAAAGGGTTATCAAATATGAGATTGGGTTACACTGCTCAAGATGCAGCTGCTTTATCACAAACCGTACATCTAGATCCAAATCATTCTTTTAGATTCTTTACATGTAATAATAAAGTAATAAAAAACTTGCATAATGGAAGGGATCCAAATGATGCTGCAACTGTAGGACAAACCATCACAACATCATTAAAGGATAGTAAAGTGTATGATTGTAATAATAAACGTATAACAAACCTTAAAGACCCTAAACATGTAGATAATGCTGTCACCGTTAATTTTCTTGTAAAAGTTTTAGGTAATGCGATATTTGATTTACACAATCATTTTACACCAGATATTCTTCAAGGAAAATCAGGTCATAATACTTATGCTGAATCCATGAGAGGTGAGTATATTAAACGAGAAATTTATAATAAATACTTTACTAACCCTAAAACGAAACAGTTTAGATCATCAGATTGGGGTGATATTGATATTTAAGTAAATAACTCAATAAATGACTTCATTTATGTGCAACCTGTCATAGAGTTAACACATGAGTTGCACATTGCCATTATAAAAGGACAATAATGACGTTCAAGTACATCAGTCCATATCGAGACACTGCAAGAAAAGGAGGTGGGATCACGTCCACAGCGGTTTCTCTGTTAAGTAAAGCTTTAAAACAAATTCCAGTAGGATCCATAGTAAATAGAGCAATAGACGCATTACCATACGAATTTCATATACCAGGAGGTTATCAGTATTGCGGACCAGGAACTAAATTGAAAAAACGACTGGAAAGAGGCGATCCTGGCATAAACAAGTTAGATCAGGCTTGTAAAGAACACGATATCGCATATTCCACGTTTGCCGATTCAAAAAATAGATCAATAGCTGACAAAAAGCTTGCGGACATAGCTTGGCAACGAGTAAAATCAAGTGACGCTAGCATAGCAGAAAAAGCAGCAGCTTTAGCAGTAACAGCAGGTATGAAGGCTAAAACAGCAGTAGGAGGTGGAAGAAGGAGGAGAAGGAGAGTAAAAAGGAGGTCAACCACAAGAAAACATGGAGGAAATATAAAAAGAAGACGACGATCTACAAGAAAAGGCAGGAAGAAGCCCACCGTGTGGTCAATGGTAAAAAACGGGGCAGGTCTTTACCTAAGACCTTATCGTGCATATTAAATGAAAGAAATCAATTGGTCATACCACATAAAGCATTAACCAATATTGAATTATTTAAATATATTTCCTGTTTAAAAATACCATTTTTCCGCGGTGTGTTTATGAAAGACAGTTTACCAAAGAAAATGTGGCAAAATGAGACTGGAATTGTAAATTTGGATAATACTGAAGGGCCTGGCACCCATTGGGTTTGTTATAAGAAACTAAATAACAATGTATATTATTTTGATAGTTTCGGTAATTTGCCACCACCAAAAGAACTTCAAAATTACTTTAAATCTGCTAAAAACATATATTATAACTATAAAAGAGAACAACCTGATAATACTTCAATATGCGGCCATTTATGTTTGGAATTTCTAGCTAAAAGTATCAGTCACTATTGAGATGTCTTCCTATACGGTATCATTAACAGGAAAATCGTCCACTTTACGAAGTATCCTTTTTCCAGCGTTACGCTTGCAAAAAGGAAGGTTTTGGGAGGCGGCACTATTGGATTTTACAACGTACAACTCTATTCCCAATGTTACGGAAGGTAAAAATAACATATTGCATTATTATAAGGGAAAGGATGCCAGTGGAAAATTTACAGACTTACAAGAGTGCAGGTTACCCACAGGTTCTTATGAAATTGATCATATAAATGAATTTTTGCAAACTAAAATGGGAAAAGACAATATAACATTAAAAGGTAATAATAATACGATGAAAGCTGAAATTACTTCCAAATATTATATAGATTTCACTCAACCAAACTCAATTGGTGATTTATTAGGATTTTCCAACGATGGGCCTGTATTAGAACCAGATGTAACACATTCCGGTAAGAAAACAGTAACAATATTAAAAGTCAATAGTATAGACATAACTTGTAACATTATACAAGGTGCTTACAGGGATGGGGCTAACACCCACATCATACATACTTTTTACCCAAGTGTACCACCTGGATTTAAAATTGTTGAAAAGCCACAAAACCTGGTATATCTACCGTTGAACACCACTTTCATTTCAGACATCGTGTTGAGCGTATTGGATCAAGACGGTAACTTGGTAGACTTCAGAGAAGAGCCTATTACGATTAGATTACATTTAAAATCAACACTTTAATACAAAACCATGGGTTTAACATTTAAAAGCGAACAACCTACGGGAAACCGCATTAGTAGCTCTTCAGCTGTGGAGGAGTTAACACGCGAGAACATCCGTTTCTTAGAGAGAATTGGATTAAAATTAACCGATTATGGATATACTGGATATAGCGCAGGGTCCAACATTCGACGAAACCCTATGGGAAAAAGAATATCACACCCACAACCCTTACACTTCATCGAAATTAAACAATAACGATGAAATTCGTATTCCCATACAAAATCAAGACATTTACACATTACCATGTGAAAGTTACTTGTACATTGAAGGACAAGTTACTAAAAAGGACGGTACTACTGTTGGTACAACAGTTCCATTTATAAATAATCCTATGGCTTTCCTATTTGATGAAATTAGATATGAAATATCAGGTGTAACAGTTGATTCCACTAAAAAAGTAGGTATTACGACAACTTTAAAAGGATTAACATCTATAACACCCAATGAAACCAATTTACTTAAACCTGCCGGATGGGTATTACCTACGATTGACACGATCACTCCAAATCCAAATGGATATTTTGATTTTCATATTCCATTACGTTTGTTGCTTGGTTTTGCTGAAGATTATAGGAAAATAATATTAAATGTTAAACAAGAATTAGTTTTGTTGAGATCTTCTAACGATAAAGACATTATTAAAGCTGCAGATGCTACTACAGATGCGACTTTAGAATGGAAATTAAAATTAGACAAAATTGTATGGAGAGTTCCACATGTTAAATTGGCTGACGAGCATAGAATGCTACTTTTAAGGAAATTAAAAGCCGATCGTGATATTGTTATTCCATTTAGAAGTTGGGAATTTCATGAGCATCCCAGTTTACCTACTACGGATCGACACACTTGGACTGTTAAAACATCAAATTATGTAGAACGAGCCAGGTATATTATATTTGGTTTACAAACAGGTAGAAGAGACGCCATTACTAAACATGCAGGACAATTTGATCATTGTAACTTGAAAAATATTAAAGTTTATTTAAATTCACAATTCTTTCCATACGACAATTTAAATGTGTCATTCACTAAGAAGAAATACAGTATATTGTACGATATGTACGCGAGATTCCAAAGTTCATATTACGGTAAAACAAATACACCTTTATTATCACCTGACAAATATTTCGATGCCTACCCAATAGTTGTAATCGATTGTTCTAAACAAAATGAATCAGTAAAGTCATCAAGTGTGGATATAAAAATAGAAATGGAATTCAACGATGCTATACCGGCTAATACAACTGCATACTGTTTAATTCTACATGATAAAATCGTAACATACACACCTTTAACTGGAATTGTTAAAAATGTATTGTAAGAACCGGTTTTGTTTCATTCCGCGAGTATAAAAGCAGAGCGTACAGACCGCTCCTCATCAGTTTGTTGCCTACTGTTGTATGGGTAGCATCGTATTCAATATGGCTTCTCCTAGTGGTACACCTGAAAATGTGGTAGATATTGAGAAGGAGATATCTGAGTTTTTAGATCCTCAAGGTCACCAGGAAGGAGGTGAACAAAACGTTTGCGGACAACTTCACGCCAGTAATAATGTTGAAGAAAAAGGTAAAAGAAGAAAGACTATACAAAAGAGAAAAAGGGATATTGAAGATAATATTTCTCCAAACATATTGAGTGAGGTATTTTTGCGAATATTTTACCCAATCTCTTCCAGTTTGGATAAAAGTGTTTTAATCGGTGTTATGAAATCTACAGATTATTCCCCTACTGTAATTTTAACTCATGGACCCAAAATGATTTTGTTTACGGACAGTGCTTGGGAATCGTTTATGAAACATTTGCATCTGCTAGAATGCTATTTAAGTAGTAACATGTTTGGAAGAAAGACAAGGGTAGGACTTTTGGATTCAAATGTGGAAATTGATATTATTAAACAACGTGGTGATCATCAGCTACGGTTTAGAGACACAACAAGACATGATAACAAAATTCAACTTAATCGAGAGGAGTTTTTCATTTTAACTTGTGCTACTGAACCTATAACAAGATACTTGAGACAACTGGTGTTTTCAAGTTCGATTATTAAAGATTATCTGGAAGACACTTTGGACAAACAACCGGACGCACCTATATTATACGGACCTGTGGATACTTCTATATTTAATAGAGTTCCTCATGAAGTACAGATGTGGAGACAATTGGAAAAGTACGCTCAACTACATAAGAGATCAGTAAAACAGGAAGAAGAGGAAGATGGAGGAGAAGAATCAAGTGTTAGTGATGAAAATGAAAATAAGGAAAATATAAAGATGGAAACTTAAATGACAATGGTTAGTTTTTAAAACAATAACCAACATTTTGTGGGGTTAGGCCTATTGGGGACGGTGCCCACGTTAAATATACACCAACGCGCCAACAACTGTACGGCCGGGTATAAAAGTAGTACCTACCGTGGTGTGGAAATCAGTTGACCTCCTGACTTCGTAATGAGCAGACGTGTGACCTTCAAAATGGACAAGGGAGAAGAACAACAAGTAAAGTCCAAGCCTGGTATTATTGAGTTTCAAGCGTTTCGTGGTAATGATGATAGATTCATTATAAAAGAACTTGTGTTTTTGGACATGAATACAAGTGTTCCTTATTCGTTTTTATTTAAACCACCATGTTCTTATTCGTCTTTAACTAGTAAAGCCGCTACTACCAACAGATGGATTTCAAAACACTTCCATCATATCGATTGGTATGATGGTTTTACAAGTTACACGGACTTGTATCACATTATGCATCACTTTTCAGACAAGTTTACCAATATTTACACAAAGGGGCTGGAAAAGAAAAGATGGATCGAAGGATTTACTCATGTTCCGGTTAATGATGTGGAATTGGATAAGAATTATCAATACATGCTGGAAACCATATGTATTTGTACAAAAAGCCCAGAACATGATAAAGATAGACATTGCGCTTTGAAAAATGCCTATAAACTCGCCTCTTACCTTCAAAATGGGGAAGTGGGGAGTGGTGGGGGTAATGGAGAGTATATAAGTGGGGAGCAGACAGGGACCTGGCATGAGTATTACTCGAGATTCCGAGACGACAACATCTCCGAGCAAGAAGACGATCTGTAACCTGACCATGGCATCTCACCAGTTCCTTCAGACTTTGGTCGAGCAGTTCAATGCTCACTCCAAGTCAACAATATTACCTGTAAAGAAGTGCTCGGAACTAAAAGACGAGAAGCACTACATAATCCATGCTATGAAGAAGATGGAGACTACAGTTGGGGAGGCCATCTGCTGCAGTCTCAGCGAGGCACCGTTTACTCCGGGGGATGAACCAAAGTTCCAGGTGTACCTGCCCAAGAGATTCGTCCATCTTCTACAAAACGAGGATCTTCGCTCTATTCAACCCGGGTGTCTATACCTGGTGTCGCACGGCTGCACGGGTAGCAATTCTACAGAGTTGACCATCCACATCGCTGACAAGCAGCAGTGTTAGATTTAAGTTTTAATGTTGTAAATATGTTGTTATTGTAATGTTTTATAAATAAACGAATCATAAAAGACAAAAAAATTAAAAAAAACAAAAATGCAACATATCAATATGTGACAAACTTCACGTATTGATATGTTGCATTTTTTTTTAAACTTCGCGGGTGACCTTGACCTTTGACCTTTGCATTTCACAACTACCCCCACTACCGTAATTACCCCCACTACCGCACTAGGATTCAAACCTGCTTGGATGCGAAAAACGGTCATTCTGTTGCCAACTAGCAAACGATGAGCACCTTGTACGAGCTTTGCTTACAACGAGTTATAACTGACGCATCTTTATTCCAGATGGCTTTACGAGATAATATCCCTATAACAGTAAAGCAGGATATCGAGGAGTACAAGAAAGATAATAGAGGGTATTCGGGATACTCCTGGTATAGGTTCCAAGACGGGGAAAAGTTTTGTAGGCCTTGTGGCAATGCTGCCGTCAGAGACCTTCGACGGTTCGTACAGGAAGGTGGTAGAAAACAGTTTGGATTTCTAGCACCAATGTTTAGATTTGAAAACTACAAGGACACCTGTGCTATTTGTTCCATCCCTTTGTATCAATGGAAAAAGTTTAGAAGTGTTTAATTGCATCTTCCATACCCCCACCACCATCACCCCCACCACTTTTCCATGTACCTCCAAACGCTGTGCCTCGGCTTCATTTCTACTCCAGCAGCCAACCTAGCAACATCAGGATGTCTCTCAACGTCAGTTGCGCAAGTTACGAGGAGGTGAGCATCAAGACTCAGCAGGAGCTAAACGACTTATACAAGGAGTTGCAGCTGATGGTGGCACGAGGCTACCGTATAAATGTGCAAGTTTACGCTTGCAATATACGGAACACCCGGCAGTCAAAGGAAGAGCCTGGACACTCCTCGACGGCTTCCTCACCAGCGTCCATGAAGACCGAGCCAGACAACTTGGACTACTTCAGCTGACTAGCAGTTGTATTTCTTGTCCTAACCATTGTAGAATATGTATATTTTTTCATTATATTAAAGAAGTAAAAGAGCAAAAACACCTATCTTGTTACTGACATATAAGCTCAGTAACAAGATAGGTTTTTTTAAAACACAATTTGGATGACCTTGAAACTTCCCCCTCCACTGCTTTGTTACCCCCACCACTTGACTATTGGTGTACATGGCACATCGCAATTGGAAACCTCATTCCATCTTCAACAGCCACACCGACAACATCAACAATGGCAAACCTACCAACAGATGAAAGATGTCCTCACGCATGTTGTGACTTCGTCCACGAGTTGGAGAAGAGGATGCAGGAGAGGGCGATAAGAAGAAAACAGATCCACTCAGAAAATATCATGATAGTCAACGGCTATCTTTTATTGTTCGGCCTTATTATGGTTGTACTTTTCATACTGTACGGCATAGTCACATGTGTCGGCAAGGTTGCAGAAGAAAACGCTCGCCACCATCAATTGGAAAGTTTCAATGTTACTTTGTAAGTTTTCCTTTTTTTTAAAACTCCGTTTGGATGACCTTGAAAATTCCCCCACTACTCCACCACACCCCCCACCACTTCACCATGTTCCTGCATGAGCATCACATCAACCGTCATTCCTTGTCCGACAAGCAACCATGGCAGACAACAACACCATCAGCCAAGCTGACTCCACTACTGATGTCGGTACAAGTACGGGTTGGACACTGTCGATCGATAGTGTACACTATTTGGAGTCAATTTGCGAACGTATGAAGGAAATACTGCGGGACAACCCTGGGATCATAATACAAATGAATTTAAATTATGATTGGTCCCAAGTTAGAATGCAAGGGGACGACAACAACGGTCAACAATCTCCACAATATTCGCCCATGTCCCCGATCTATCCTTACGGCGAGTCTGACGTCGATGAAGATGAGGCTGATGAAGATGCAGGGGACAACGAGGCTGAAGAGGAGTAAGCTTCATTCCTTTTTTTTAAAACCTAAATTGGATGACCTTGAGAATTCCCCCTCCGCTATTTCCTTTTTTTAAAACCCAAATTAAATGACCTTGAAAATACCCCCTCCACGTACTTTTGGTTTACCCCCTCTACTTTTCAATACTGTTACCACAGTCTGTAGCTCACATCATTCCTTGCTTAGCTATCATGGCGGACAGCACTCTTTCTCGAGTTGACTCCACTACGGATGAAGAATGGCCATTTTCCTGGAATGTTCATCTGCAAGACTCGGCAGAAGTGGATATGTTGCATGAGAAATTGGTGTATGTATTAAACGAAAACCCCAACATTGAATGTAGAATGACTATGGATTTCGATGCGACAGGGGTCCACACTCAACCTTCCACTTCCAGCCAGCCTGAACCTCAGCTACAGCCAAAGAACTTTACACATCTTTACACTCCAATACGGCCGGAGGATGTGGTTATCAGCGAGGCAGACTCTACTACAAGTTATATTGAACCAACGAATTGGAAGCTTGTTGTTGACACCTTACACAAGGTCGACTTAGTATGTGACAAATTAAAGGAATTGATGATGCAAGATCCTGGTCTTCGTTTTAAAATTGATTTGTTTTTCATCTGGGGAGCACCTGCACGGGGCTCTTCGTCTGACAGCTCTCTAAGTACAACGGATGAGGAGGAGGAGGAGGACGACTAGTTATCTTTTTTAAAACTCCGTTTGGATGGCCTTGACCTTTCCCCCTCCACTGAGTTTATTTAAGGTGCACTCTCAATGACTGCAGCATCATTTCATCGCGCACCTTCACCACAGCAACATGGAGAGTCAACTCAACTACTTTTGCGAACGGAAATGTTTTTCATGGCCGAATGACATTGATGTTGCGGATGGCCTGGCGTGTAGAAAATGTGAAGCTTTTGGTCAATGCATGTGTAAGTGCAAGTCTTGGAAGAAGCCGAAACCGGAGTTGAAGACATTCCATGTGTACCAGATGAGAGGGCATAAGTACACTTGTTGCCCTGAACGTTGCATTGAATTCACATTAAAACAGCTAACTGGCTGCAAATTGTGCAACAATCATTTTGCAGGTTTTTGCAAACATTATTTAGGAGCCTGTCAGTACAGATCAACTTGGCATACAGAAGCACTCACTATCAATGAAATCGCTATAGATACACAAGAGTAGTCTTTCTACTCTTTTCTTTTTTAAAACTCCATTTGGATGACCTTGACCTTTCCCCCTCCACCCACCTTAGTTTATATAAACCCCATTCCCACTGACCACAGCATCACTTCATCGTGCTCCCTCGTCAAAGCAACATCAGCTATGGAAAGTAAGCGCATCTCATGTTGCGAGCATAGGTGTTTGGAGATACAAGGCGTCACATATTGTGCAAAGAAGCGTTGGGAGGAAGAGACGGGGACAACCTATTGCTGTGAGGATAAGTGTTTCCTCTTACCAAAGTGGCAAGTGGATGGGCTGGCCTGCCGGCAATGTGAATGCTTCGGATGTTGCAGGTGTAGATGCAAGAACCAACAGCTGCCACCACCGGTACTACAAACTTTCAAAATCTACAAATCCAAATACTTTTATACTTGTTGTCCGCAGCGGTGTATTAAATTTCACTTCTCCAATCTTACCAATTGTCGGAAGTGCTACGGACAACCTGATGGGTGGTGCACCTGTTTTCTAGACTCCTGCCGCTACAGATCGGATTGGTTTACAGATCCGTTGGAAATTGATGAGGTCGCCCAGGAAGCACAAGAGTAGTCTTTTTACTCTTCAACTTTTTTAAAACTCCATTTGGATGACCTTGAGATTTCCCCCTCCACTTCCCCATATACCTAGAGTACACAGAGCCTGATAGTCAGTCACTCGGTGGCTGTCGTGGGGTGCGCATCGGTGTCGGCGCTCCGTTGTTAGGTTTTCAAGGTCACAGTAATATCAAATTGTTGGTGTTGTGCTGGTTCAAGGTCACCTGAGGAATAACCGATTGCCCATTTAGGCAGAGTCATGTCAGAAACTCGAGTTTAACTTGGCACTTTTGCCGTTTCTCGTCGAAAATTCGCTCCAAGTGGTCAGGGTCACGGGGACTCTGACTGAAACTCGGAGCGTAGTGCGAGAAACGGCAAAAGTGCCAAAAAATTTTAAGTTTCGGCGTGACCTTGACCTCAGTGGCGTCGGTGACGTCATTTTGATGACGTAAGGGGTGATGACGTCATCAGCACGTAATTTCTGTGACGTCATGGGTGTGACGTCATAGAAATGACGTCATTAGTGATGACGTCATCGATGGCGCAATCGATGACGTCATCGATGACGTCATCGGTGAGGTCATTGACCTCGATGACGTCATCCCTCAGGTGACCTTGAACTGAGCCAGCACCAACAATTTGACACTACTTACGGATCTCAAAAACAGCTCGAACACTTAACTCTTTACACTTTGTGAATAACTTAGTTCTTGGGTAAAAATAATATAAATACCGGTCTCAATGCCAGTAAAAATTTCATTTCTTTATAATCTATAGTTGAAATAAAATAATTACGTTAGTCATAAGGAGTTAAAAAAAGAAACAATGAAAACAGCTGACTCAACTGTCAAAGTGCAGACCACTTGTTCCAGCAGAAACATTTCGATTTGAATGAAAGAATGTTACTAAATTATTAAATGGTACAACCGTATAGTAAAAATAATTTATCATATTTCAAATAATCGTTCTTAATACTGCTGGTTATGAATGTTGTGATAATCAAAGTCATGTAAAAGTATAAAACAACTAATCAATTTGTAGCATTTGAATTTAATTTAAAAACAAAAGCATTAGTAAGAATTATGAAAACAGCTGTTAACTAAATACTTATAATCCACGTGGTACAGATTCAATATGTGTTTCATCAAATATTTACTTGAGTGCAGCACTCATAGGCCTACATTGAAACAGTCTGAAAGACGAGTGAGCGAAGCGAACGAGCTCGTCTTGAACAAAAAAATAACTAGATTATTTCAGATTTATCTACTTACGTAAATGGAATGAGGTGTCAAATATCAATGTTCACGCTGTACGCGTTTCTGGCGATTTACCACCCATCTTCAGCAGCGTCAAAATTTAAACATAGCCCACTTTTCATGGTTGTCGAAATTTTCAAACACAGGACACATAAATCTTCTATAAATAAAGTTACATTCACACACTAACACACACGAACAACGACCAGAACTAGCGGCGTGCCAGACACACGGAAGCGAACGAGCTCGTATTGAAAAAAAAAATAAACTTTTTTACTGGGAATTCCAGCGCATTGTCTGTAACTGATAGGCTATTAATATAAAGAATATTACCGTATGAGTTTACTGAGCAAATGCTAGGCCCCCAGGTCCTAGTACTAATGGAAGGGAATCTATTGTTCGGAGATGTCTTATTGGCCAACTAGGGAAAAAGGGATTAAGGTGAGGTATCCCCCACCTCAATGATTTCTAGCTCTCCTATTTTTTAATTTTAAATGTTTTCATATATTTCAACGCCGTTTAACAGCTGATGGTGGTGGGGGCATCTTCCCCTTCACTAGCAAACAAGTCATCTCCAAACGAAATAAAAATCAATAAAAAAAAAACGCAAATAAAAATACATGTTCACGCAATGGAGACTGAAATGTTGATATTAATTAAATCTTGTGGTCGACAAAGGCAACGGCGTCTCGCGGCTAGTCAGCCGCGAAGTCTACAGCACAGTCGTGCTTGACTTCGTAGAAATACAGATCCTCTTCTTTGATCCTCGCATGTAAAAACAAACATTTTTACTCCGTAAATTTCAGGCCATTAGTTTGCTCAACTAAACTTTTATGCTGTTTCTATGTAGAATCTAAATTCTGAAATGTTTCTGTCATCTCGACGTGAGGGTTAAGACAATTTAAACTAACATATTATTTGTTAAAATATTTATTACTAGAATATTTATAATACACTAGTATAGGTGTTGCTCAAAATCGAGCAATTTATTTTAACACAATATAAATGTTACTTTTGGCTCTAAATCAATGACATCCGACCAATCTAATATTGTGAGTATCTGTAATCACCAAAACAACACCAAAACAGCTGATTATTAACACATGTTTAAAATGCTTTATTCAATCCCAATGTTATTTAAATGGGAAATTTTGGGATTTCAATGGTGGATAACGCCTTTATTTTCAGTCCGATTCTCTTCAGTGTTTGGCGGAAACAACTACAGACCAAGCCCTATCCAACGACACCAAAAACTTGAAAATCGGTTGAAAATTGTAGGAGAAGTTCTCAAGACAAAAAAAAACCCTTAGCGTATTAAATAAGTACTAGAGATCACCTCCTGATCGAAATTCGATCAAAATTTCAGTTGATCTGGACCCAAGAAGTTTAAAAACATTTATTTTATAAATGAAACATCTGTTATTCCTGTTTTTCTAGCAGTTGTTTTTACAGCAGTTGTCTAATGATTCAATCAATTCTCTTTCCTCCATAAGATTAACATTGGAACTTTGAATGCCTGTGGGACGTAGCCCTATAGTCCGATGTGAATTAGAATGTGATTCTGCTCATCTACATGACTATACCTTTCTAACGGTATGCTTGGATTTATCCTACGATGCACACGAGCTGAGAAAAAAGGAGGAAATGAAACATGCTTGCGTATTAATATATAGATAGATAGATTATATTTAGTACAAAGCCAACCAAGCCTTGCTCGTTGGTTTTAATTTACTTTTTGTTATAATAGTATCATAGTAATCAGGATTTGATATTTACGACGACTAAACCTTTACATAGGTGGTAGCTTTTTTAAAACCAATTCTTAAAAGTAGTAGAATTCTTTTATTTTTGTTTACATTTCGTTGTTATTTTCTTGCCTTGTGGTAAACCCATAAGAAGAATTTAAAAATAAGATTATTTAAGTTAGTTTAAGACAAAAACAATATTTCATGGGGTTGTTACTGTTTCTAAATTTATTTTTGGTCACTCTCAAATGCAATGTTTAAGCAAAATCGACCAGCTAGAGCTTTTGAAATCAATAAAATACATCACCTCAAACACTGCTTTGTACGATTTTACTCTATCTTATAATTTAAATGTGTTTTGGATTCAAAATATGCACGTTTTCTGCAAAGTAATCGTTCTTTGGTCACTTAAGCGTTGGTCTTTTGAGAGTAAGATTTTTATATTAACGTGTTAATGATGGAGATGAAGACTTCAATTTACATTCCATATTTGGAAGGAGTGCTTACAACATAAGACCTTAGAGATAAAGAAGTGCATTAATTTTGCAACTCTGTGAGGTTTAACACAACCTCTGAATTGTGAGTTGTTTACACTAGTACCATTATAGTATACACCTGGTATTAAGTCACTAAGAGGTTTCATCAAAGTTTCCCTAAAATAAATTTACTAAAACACAATGTTAAAAAAGATTCTGAATAAATAATTATTAAATCTAATCAAACTCGTCATAGTTAACAAAACTAAACATTTATTATTACTTAAAGATTAAACAAAAATGGATTGATCTAGACAATTTTTTTTAGATTCTACAAAAAATTATATCGGAATAAATTTGGTAGTTTAATGACTGTGTCCTACAGATGTTTTTAATGGCGCAATTACAACGGGTAAACGAACATTCATTGTCCATTTAACACCAAAAGGCTTTGCTGTAATGCTCAATTATACTCACTAAATAGCTTTTAGAGCCGAAAAAATATTGCATGCAATAATTCCATGCTGTACTTTCAAAACTGCTTTAAAAATATTCGTTTTATATTTTAATCGTTTACTCCCCTATTGTTGAGTTCTTTAGAAATATTTTACTAAAACATTTAACATTTTACCAACCAGTGATATTTTAACAAACAGCATAATTAATATAAATCCACGTGGTTTAGTGACAAGTTAAATTGTAAATTAATAGTATCGGTAAAGATGTGTAATGTCTGACTTATAAATATAAACAATTTTGATTTTTTACATATATTTAATTTTGTACCTTAAAAATGTTGTTAAATCATCGATTAATTCAGAATTAACCCTAAAACATTTCCAAATAAATTTTACAGTCACGTAAAATTGTAATGAGTAGTGGGGTTTGGTTACTTTCAAAACGGAAGTCGTGCCAATTGCCAGCCGCTGCCGGCCAGCTGCCATCGGCCAGCTGCCAAATCAGTCGCTGCCGCCATATGCCATGCCATATAGCTTCCGGTGGGGGAGGAGATGTTATTTGAAATTTGAAATTGAACTTGACAATTGGGTTATGGAAAGTATGTCAAGGTCATCCAGAGTAAGTTTTAAAAAACCCTATCCCGCTACCACCGGAGTAATAGTTCGGAGAGTGGAACTAACTCTGGCGATAGCGGGATAGGTATAGAATTAGGTTTGTGAATTTTATTTGTGAAAAACATACAATCAATGTGTGACAGCAGTGTTTAAACAAGTGGAAGTTTTGTTATGAACTACAGAGTTGTAAACACAAACACCGACGACGATGAGAAGGTAAACGCAGAGTCCCCAGATGATGTATTTAAAAAGTTTGAACAAACGTAACATCTCGAGTTGGTTTTCCCGTTCCATTTCCAATCGTTTGATTTCCAATTTCAATTTATCCTCTTCCATCTTTGTTACAAACGGAACTTCATCCATCATATCCATCATGTTTGTGTTTTTTGAAATTTTGAAAGAAGCGATGTTGATAGTCGAAGAGGCGACGATGGAATGAGAATAGAAAGAGGGAAATGTAGATTAAATAAAGAAGTGGTGGGGGGAAAGAGCGTTGTTACATAGAAGTGGTGGGGGAAAGATGTTGCTCATCATTTGCCTCAGAAGTTGTGTCCGACTGTAGAGGGGTAAGAGGAGTAAGATTTAGTAAACTGTCTTCATCAGAACTTTCAACCTTATTACAAATAGGACAAGCGTAAGTTATTTCCAAATTCATTGTAATAGCGTTAAATTTATCTATAATTTCATTTAAAGTATTAAATATATCTTGTAAATCTTCTTTTGAGTTTATTTCAAAACTAGCATTCATTCGTGCCAATGGAGAGTTGTTCATCGTTAGAGAGTTGGCAATCGAATGAGGATTAGCGCCTAGGGAAGGGGGCTTATATAATGGCGACCTTGAGCAGGCGTCTAGGGAGGGGGGCTGTCTAGGGAGGGGGCTTTTATATAGGAAACCTTGAGCTTATGATTGAATAAAACGTTTAGTTCTTCTTCTTCATCTTTTAATTCAATTATTTGAACCGAAGTAGTTGTTTCATCCTCTTCACTCGATGAAGAAAACAATTCACCAGGATTTAAATATTGAACTACAATTCTGAATTATCTTATAGGATATTCGTCAATGATAGAAAGTAAGTTTAGAAACAATTCTTCCATCTCCTCCCTGTCAGTTATTATATGTTCAAACTTGATAAATTTTCTTTCCATGTTGTTAGTTATAGTGTTGGAAGTGGAATGATTAATTATTATATAAAAGTTAGAACTAGTGGTGGGGGAAATTTCAAGGTCATCCAATTGAAGTTTTAAAAAGGAGTGTAAAACTGAAATTATACATTTGATGGTTCTACAGGATCGGAATACCAATCTGATCTGTATTTACATCTTTTTATCATATGTGTACAAAAATCATCTTGATGAGACTTGGTGCGTTGACAATGAGCAAGATCTAGAGGGTGAAATTTGAAACATCTCTGAGGACAACATGTATGAAAATATCTTGATTTGTAAAATTTGAAAGTTCGCAATTCCGGTGGCGGTAGTTGTTTTGTTTTACATTTGCAATAACAAGATCCGAAGAATTCACATTTAGTACAAGCTAACCCATCCACCATCATTGGTCCTAAATCTGTACACTGTTGTTCACAACAGTAACGAGGTTTGTACTTGTATTTTTGCTCTTCCATGTTGATGCTGCGGAGTCTAGTGAAAGAATAAGATTGTATAGTGATGAATAGCGAGTTTTATGTACTATGAAAAGTGGTAGGGGTAATTTCAAGGTCATCCAAATGGAGTTTTAAAAAATTATACCTTACAAGTGTAAGGATTATTGAAATTTAGGAAGTTTGTTTCTGTTTGTTTTCTTCAGACTTTTTTTCTCTCTCCGCCTTAGCCATAGCAATAAGTTCTTCTGTTGATAGTGGATGTACTTCAGGAAATTTTAAAATTAATTTAGCTTGATATCCTTCTTTAGTTAATACATCTAAATCTTGAGTCATTTGTTCAACAGTGTTATAATCTTTTCCATAGATTTTCCCATCAAGTTCAATCATCATTCTGTATAACATTTTCTAGAATAGATCTTGTCGTGGCGAGAGCTGAGAAGCGAATAATTATTTATCAAACTGTTACATCCTTTTTATGAACTTGACATTGATCACGTGATTCCTTAGTTGTAATTTTATTTATTAAAAGTTATTTAACATTGGTAATACTTCTGGAACTTGACGTTATGTTGACCAGCTGGCGATGAAGAAGTTGTAGGTTGTGTAGAAAAAAAATATTTCATCATCGCAATATTTTGTTTTAGTGAACATCCTTGTATTAGTAGCACTAACATCAACAGTTAAGTGATAACCACCGGTAAGTAAAACTCGCATTTCATTAGTTAAATCTTCAAGTTGTTCAAAAGTAGTTATGGTGTTGGTATCATAAGATGCACACTTAACCTTTAGGGACATGTTGAAGTTTTGTATTTAGTGATAGAGAGTGAGATGTGTACGGTACGAAAGGTAGTCGTAGACTGATGAATTTCACAAGTTGATTTTCACTTTTATTATCACACAAAATTGAGTCAAGGTCATCCCATGGAATTTTTAAAAAAAGCAACATATTGTAATGTACAAACACATTACAATATGTTGCTTTTTTATTTTTTTTTTAGGTTTATATCATATTTATTGAGAAACAATTACAAAGAAATATTTACAATTTTATGTACAAACTAATCAGTAGTAGGTGTTACATGAATTGTAAGTTCAGTAGAGTTGTTTCCACTTGGTCCATGTGATACCAAATAGAGTGCGCCGGGTTGAATTATACGAAGATCTTCATTTTGTAGTAGTTGTACGAAGCGCTTTGGTAGGAAGATTTGAAATTTTGCTTCATCACCAATTGTATAAGGTGCCTCGCTTAATGTGCAATTTATAGCATCACCTACTGAAGTTTCCATCTTCTTTATTGTATGAATGATGTAGTGTTTTTCTTCTTTCAGCTCGGAACATTTCTTCGTAGGTAGGATTGTTGATTTTGAATGAGCGTTGAATTGTTCAACTAAATTTTGAAGTAAGTTGTTTGATACCATCTTAATGTTTTTGCTGATGCTAATCTTCTTGTTAATAAGAATATCCGTTGGAGATGTTGTCTCTTCGGAGGTTCGAGTAATACTCATGCTGTGTCATGGTAGCGCTCTCACTTTTATTATCGAGACTACCCCCAACACTGATGTTACCCCCACCACTGATGTTACCCCCACCACTTTGTTGAAGGAAATTATTCAAGCGGTAAGCATTCTTCAAAGCACATTGTGACCTTCGATGTTTAAAACTTTTTGATGAAATACAAAGTTCATTAAAGTAGCATTGGAAATCTCTATCTATTATTGCATTTATCACTTCATTGCTTGTAAATGATTGTATCCAATTTGCTTTTTCCAATCCTCTTGTGTAGATAGTTTTAAACTCTTTACAATAATGATTCATAATATGTGGCATCATGTTATAATGAATAAAACCTTCATCCCATTTTAAGTTGTGAAAATGTTTGTTTAACCATTTGTTTGTAACTTTCGCTTTAGTTGTTAGTTTATTGAATGGATATGGAGGTTTGAACAAGTAATGATAAATTACAGATGTGTTCATATCCAAAATTACTAATTCTTTAATAATGAAATTTCCATCATTCCCTCGAAAAGCTTGAAATTCAATTATACCTCTTTTAACTTCCATTAACTGTGATGCAGTAGAAAACGAAACCCGTTTGTTCATGATGAAGTCTCATCAACAACTAACTGTTATTAAAAACACGATTGTTCTTCTTTTATTTCTTGTGCTTCTTCGTTTATATTAAAATTGGTGTGATAGTTGTTTAATTGTCTCCACATATCTACTTCTTGAGGTATTCCATTAAAAATTGAAGTATCTACAGGAACATATAAAACTGGAATAAATGGTTGTCTGTCCAATGTATCGATTAGATAATCTTTAATTATTGTACTTGAAAATTCTAGTTGTTTTAAGTATCTAGTGACAGGACCGGTAGTACAACTTAAAGTGTAAAATTCTTCTTTAGTGAAATGTAATTTTACATCATGTCTAGTTAAATCTTTGAAGCGAACAACTTGTCCTCCACGATGTTTGATTATATCAACTTCAATATTTGATTCTAATAAACTTAATCTTGTTCTTTTTCCAAATGTGTTGTTAGTTAAATAACATTCTAAAAGATGTAAATGTTTCATTAGAGAATCCCAAGAAGTTTCAGTAAAGATAACCATTTTACTTCCCTGATTTAACATAACAATTGGTGAATAATCCAATGATTTTACAATTCCAACCGATATACTTTTTGTCATGCATGAAGAAATAGGGT
Source organism: Neoaliturus tenellus (assembly GCA_030545055.2). Classification (NCBI taxonomy): domain Eukaryota; kingdom Metazoa; phylum Arthropoda; class Insecta; order Hemiptera; family Cicadellidae; genus Neoaliturus; species Neoaliturus tenellus. The sequence goes on along the minus strand of CM061536.1, from coordinate 99,215,000 downwards.
AGAAAATCCGAAGAAATACTTCTGTTAAAATATTTGTTGTAATGTTAACTTCAACCTTTTTTCTTTTTACTTCTTTTTCAGCTTCTCCTTCTTCTTCTCTCTTCTTATGTTTGTTAAACTTGAGGAATTCATCCATTTCTTGTTCAACTTGTTTTTCTATATCAGAACTATTTTCATCCATTAGAGGTGTATTTTCTTCTCCGTTAGTAGAATTCATCTTGCGAACGATGTTTCCCATACGACGGTTGAAGATAGAATGAAGTTTCTACTAATTATTTTCTTGCTTTTATATTTTTTTGTAAAATCCTTGAAATTTATATAATTACAAAATTGTTTATTTTCAACTTGTCTTTTAGAAACAAAATTCTAACCTTAACAATAAAGGAAGATAATTCTAACCTCAATATTTTGCAGTAGTTATACTAATTCTTCTTAAAGTACATTCTTCACTATTCCGGTCAGAGGTGTGTAAGTAACTATTTTATCATGTAGAATTAGACAGTATGCCGAAGTTCCATCCGCTACTGGTTCTTCAAATTCCATTTCAATTTTTATATCCACACTTGATGATTTTACTGATTCATTTTGTTTTGAACAATCGATTACAATTATTGGAGCTTTGGAATAATACTGATCAGGTGATAATAGTGGTGTATTAGTCTTTCCATAATATGATGATTGAAATCTTGCGTACATATCATATAAAATGGAAAAACGTTTTTTACTAAACATGACATTTAAATTGTCATATGGAAAAAATTGAGAGTTTAGGAAAACTTTACAATTCTTTATTTTACAGTGATCAAATTGACCAGCATTTGCAGTAATAACATCTTTTCGCTTAGTTTGGAAACCGAGTATTATGTACCTTGCACGTTCCAAGTAAGTTGATGTCTTGACGGTCCATGTTTGTCGTTCTGTTTGAGGTAATGTAGGGTATTCATAAAATTCCCAACTTCGGAATGGCATCACAATGTCACGGTCAGATTTTAACTTTCTTAACAATACTATTCTATGTTCATCAGCCAATCTTACATGAGGTACTCTCCAAACAACTTTATCCAATTGTAGTTGCCATTCCAATTTATCTTCCGTAGTTGCAGGGTCTGCAAGTATTAAGTCCTTATTAGTTGAAGATCTGAGTAATACTAATTCTTGTTTAACATTTATTATAACCCTTTTGTAATCTTCAGCAAATCCCAAAAGCAATCGTAAAGGTACATGAAAATCAAAATGACCGTTGGAAGCAGGTGTTATAGTGTCTTTATCGGGAGCAACCCATCCTGCGGTGACTATTGAATTCTTCTCATGTGGTGTTGATGATGTTAATCCTTTTAATGTAGTTGTTATACCAACCTTTTTTGTTGAATCAACTGTCACCCCTGATATCTCATATCTTATTTCATCAAAAAGATATGCCATTGGGTTATTTATAAAAGGAACTGTTGAAGCAGTTTTTCCATCCAATTTTAATACCCTTCCTTCGATGTACAAATAACTTTCACATGGTAATGTGTAAATATCTTGTTGTTGAATGGGAATCCTTATTTCATCATTATTGTTTAATTTTGATGAAGTGTAAGGGTTGTGTGTGTGATATTCCTTCTCCCATAGTGTTTCGTCGAATGTCGGTCCTTGAGATATATCCAGGATATCCATCGTTGTTAAGTTTCAATCCAATCTTTTGTAGAAAACGAATGTTGTCTGATGTTAACTCTTCCAATGTCGAGGAGCTACTGAGCTCCCGACTCTTCCGTTGTGGTTTAAATGATAATCCCATGTTGATTTTTATGTCGCCGCTCTAATGTGTATTCGTATAGTAATTGTTTCTCCTCTAAAGTCAACACTATGACCGTCTTGATCCAATATGTTCAGTACGATGTCTGAAATGAAACTGGTGTTTAATGGTAGGTATATCAAGTTTTGTGGCTTCTCAACAATTTTAAAACCTGGAGCAACTGTTGGATAAAATGTATGTAAGATATGCTGATTTACTCCTCTATATGATCCATGTATAATATTACATGTTACATCAATACTATTTACTTTTAATATTGTAACAGTTGTATTACCTGAATGAGTAGTTCCAGGAGTTAAGATTTTTTTTTTGTATCTGTAAATCCAAGTAAACTGCCAATAGAGTTTTTTTTGGTAAGTATGTCAAGGTCATTTTTAATTAAGCGAGAACTGGGAATAGATCACTAAGCAGCATGATGATTCATTACTACAAAGTGATCTATTCCCCATTCTCTAAAAAGTGTCCAATCAATAACCAAAGTCCAAGTTCATTTTTTTGTTTAATTTAAGTCTTTTACATCTTCTTTTATTACAAAATTTATAGGTTGACTGTTCGATGTTTCAATATGTTGTTTTATCTTGTGCTCCAGCTCTTCTATTCTTGCTTCCTTTACCATTAATTCCGAATGTAAGTAACTGATGTAATCAGCTGCCATGTCTACCGTTCTTGATCTTATTTCTCCTAACTTAACACCGGGAATCAATCTCTGTAGTTTGTAAAATCTCAACCTTATTCTTGACTCTCTGACTTTAGCCATTTCTCGAAATCTTTGTTTTCTATCTTCTTTGCTTGTGGTCAAGTCCATACTTGTGACAAGTTTGCTTTCAGAGTGATTCCTCTATAGTAGGCTCGTCCTTTATACACTTTCCCCCACCATTTTCAATTTCCCCCACCCTACTAATGTAGGTCAAGGTCATCCAATATAACGTGAGAACGAGGAATAGAGCACTAAGTGGCATGTTAGTCCATTACCACAAAGTGATCTATTCCTCGCTCTCTATTCTACATCTACTTTTTTTTCATTTTGCTATTTTATTATTTTTTTTGTTTTTTTTTGGGGGGGGAAATGAGTGTTTACTTTTTACAATGTTCATTCTTCTTCTCCAACTTTTCAATTCTGTCTAACAATTCGAACAAATATGCATTGGTTGCTTCCAAAGTTTTTATTCTAGTACATCCCACTTTAATAGAGGGAACTGTTAACTGTAATTTTGTAAATTCTATCCTTTCTTTCTTGCACCTTTCTCTCATGTATGTGTTTTTCCTGATTCTTCCTGATTGAGCTGATATTAACTTATTACAATCCAAATGGGGCTTTGATACTTTAAATACTGATGTACAAAAATGAGTTGATGTTGTCGGCTGTTGATTTTCATACAAATTTTGTGTTGATGTAGTAATTTGTTGATTTTCATAGCAATTTACACTTGAAGTGGCGGGTTGCTGATTTTCATACCAAATTGAACTTGAAGTACTAGGCAACTGATTTTCATACCAATTTGAAGTACTAGGCTGCTCATTTTCATAATAATTTAAACTTGAATTATTTGGTTGATGATTTTCATGCCAATCCGCAGATGTCAATACAGGTGGTGTTGTGGAAGGATGCTCCATCGTTGTATAGAGTGAATTCTGTTCTACAATTTTGCCGGTTTTATCTCATTCCCCCACCAATAACTTCTACATTTCCCCCACCACGATAATTTAAATTAGATACCAAACTTCTAGGGTCACATCCAAATCTTCTTCTTTTAAATATTTTATAAATGCAGAGCTTTCTGATGTTACGTTAGGTGTGTTTAAATATGTCATTATTTTGTCATGACTTTCTTTATTGTGAATATAGCAATGTACATTTAGGAATTTTTGATTATCTTCTTTAGACTTGACAAATCCTGCAACAGAGCTCCAATCTTCATATTTAATTTTAAAATGGCAAACTTCGAACTGCATGTTGTTTCAACAAATGCTGCAACAATATTAAAAGTCTCTTCAAACAACCTACATTTATACAAGTTCTCCCACCACTTTATAATCCCCACTCTTTTTTCCCCACCTTCTTCATTTGTAGAAGGGGTATTATGATTTTAATGCACTATACTTAATAAATTCAAACAAATTTTGTGCACAAATGTTACATTTTTTCTTGACTGTTTCAAATTTCCTCACTTGGCCTTTTACAAGGTGAACTAATTTACCTCCATCATCTTCAAATTGTTCAAAGTCTAAAACAGATGCTTTTCCACAATCATGACACATTTTTGTTCCATCTTCAAAAATAAAAGCAAGATAAATACCAAATCCACTATTGTCCTTCTTAAATTTCATGACCATTTCACGAATTGGTTGAGGTATTTCACATTTATTTGATGTTATTATATAACGGTAAAGAAACCCATTATTGATAATTTGTTGTAAACATAAAACTAACAAGCTGTCCATAGTGTTAGACTCGTACTGAAAGTTATATCCATAACTATCTCCTTATATGCTTTTACCCCCACTACTTTTATATAGGTCAAGGTCATCGGATATTAAGCAAGAACTGGGAATAGATCACTAAGCGGCATGTCATTACATTACCACAAAGTGATCTATTCCCTATTCTCTAAAAGGGTGCTGATAATTTATATTCCTAAAATTTCTTTTCCTTCTTTTTCACCTTCTTGAACTGTTGTATTACCAGATATGTGTGATATTAATTTCTTCAATTCTCGATTTTCCATTTCTAATGTTTTCAATTTTAGATCTCTTGCTTCAACTTGTACTTTCAAAAATTTGATATAACTTCCAGCCCAGTGGAGGGTTTTTAATCTTGGTGCTCCAAGTTCAATTCCGGGTATTTGAAATTGTAGTCTATTAAACTCCATCTTCATATCTTCTCTATCTTGTCTTTCCTTTTCCAGTCTTTTTAATCTTTGTTTTTCCCTGAAGGAAGAAGTCGGATCACAAGGTACATGATGAAACATTTCTCAAAGAATGAGCTTCTTCACAAATAATCAACGCATTTATCCACATTCCCCCACCAAATTTAAGTCAGTAGTGGGGAGATGCCAATGGTGGGGAGACGTCAGTGGTGGGGAGAGTTATACTAATGTAATGGTTATTTCTACCGTTACACTCGCTCCATTCTCAAAAAGATATTTGTAATATGGTTCTGGATATTGTTCTCTTTCAGATCCTGCATGTTCTTGAATAAAGTTGAAAGCCAATCTTTTTGAATAATCATTATGAAATACTTCTCTCACACAAACAAGAATTTTTTCTTCCAAAAATTTTACTTGAACTAATGGTATTTTGCTTACATCGTCCTTGTCCATGATGGGTAGCTTGTAGGTAAAAGTATTTGGTGGTAGTTTTTGTGGTTTATCAAGTAGAGAACAAAATGTTTTGTACAATTTCTCCTCAATGTCTGGAAAACGATGTATATCAAACAGATTGTAGTATGAAGGATCAAAAGGTATTTTACGAAACATCTTCAGTCACTAGTCTCCCTAAGACTGATCTCCTGCACAACTATTTAACACATTTATAAACATTCCCCCACTAACTTTTAACTTGTAGTGGGGATATTCTCCCCCCCACTACGTCTTCAAAATGGTGGGGGTACCTTAGTCCAATTCAGATTCAGATTCAGAAGACAGTAAAGGTGATATGGGTGATTCCAACGATGAATCCAATATAAATATTTCAATAGCTTCCTTAATTATGTCTTCATCACTATCGTTTATCATTTCTTCAAATAGTTCTTGTTCAATCTGTACCATTTCTTCCTCTTCCATTGTAGAATCGTTATTAGTTTCATTATAATTTTCCTCTATGTTTTCTTCCTGTATTTCATTTGTGCTTTCAAAAACATCTTTAACTTCAAAATAATTAATAAATGGAGTATCTTTAGACAACATGTTTATTTACTACTTCTTTACCTTCAAATAACAAACTATGTATCGCTTACTTAGTCTTATATACTCCTACCCCCACTATTTTTTGCAAAACAAAGGAATAGGAGGGGGTTTGTATCTATTCTTCTCTATTTAGGTTATATTTCATTGCTGTCACATCTACTATAATTTTCTGCTCTTCAACTTTATTGCGAATAAATATTGTACAAGGAAATAGTTCATTAATATTGTTAATTGTTACTTTTATACTATACAAAATTTCAAAATGTTCTACTAATAAAACAAAAACAATAACTCCTAGCTCATTGTTTGCCATAATTTTTTCTTCAATTTTTATCCGTAAGTTTGTTATTAAACTCCATATATTAATATCATTGGCTATGAAACCATCAAGTCTGGTAAGCATCTTAATGCCGCAAAGTGTGGGTACAGACTAAAAACTTGGAGGTTCATAGCCTGCCTTTTTATCAATTTTAAAAATGGGGAGGGGGGAAGGAATAAGGATTGGGAAGGGATAGGGTGTAAGGTGGTGGAAAGGTAATTTTGTTATTACACTACTTGTGCAAGAAAATAGCCGCCAGTGTCCACACCTTGTTCATAGCACTCCATCATAGATTGTGCCCACTGCAACATGCGGTCTCTGTCATTTGGTGTGACAAGGAAAGAATGACTATCACCATACAATATAAAAGAGTCAATTCGTATATAACATCCTAAATTTAACCATTTATTAGCTTCAACCAAAAAATTTTCTATTGTATCAAATGGAAATTGTGGATCAATTGCTATAACTTTACGTTCTTCACTAAGTTCAACACTATAATCATCATCGTCTTCACTCTCACTCTCACTATCATTATTTAAAATGTCTTCAGGTTGTAGAAAAACATCGGAAATTTCGGAAGAATTAAAATGGTAATTCACATTAGGAGGCATTTTTTCAAACAAATAATATTTTAAATGGAGGAGAAAAAACTACAAGAGATGTACTTGACAGCGCAAAGTGCGAGTACAGACTAGAAACCTGGAGGTTCATAGTCCTCCTTTTATGAGTTTTAAAAATGGGGAGGGGGAAGGAATAAGGATTGGGAGGGGATAGGGTGGGGGGTGAGGGAAGGTTTGTGTGGCTATACTAGCCACTACACTAGCCACATTAGACCCAAAAGCCCACTTGTGCTACAAAGTAGCCACCAATGCTAATATTTTCCTCTTGACACCTCAGTATATCATCCCGCCAAATCAGCATACGTTCTCTAGTATTTGGTGTTACACAAAAGAACTTACTATTATGATACAGAATAGCTGAACCAATTATAATATGATATCCTAAATTTAGCCGTTTGTGTGCTTCTGCAATGAATCTTTCTACCATATCAAGAAGATCTAGTTCATCAAAGTAATATGGTCTCATTTCTTCATTAAGTTCAATGTTAATTTCATTGTCATCTTCAGTCTCACTGCTACTATCATTTTCATTGTCATCTTCAATCTCACTGCTACTATCATCTTCATCACTGCTACTATCATCTTCAGTCTCACTGCTACTATCGTAGAAATCTATTGGATCTTCTACATGTTGGTGGTAAACATCAGCATATTCGGAAGGATTGAACTCTTCATTAAGCTGAGGAAGCATTTTAAAGCAAAATAATGCAGGCAGAGACGAAACAACAAGTGTGGCGCATGAAAGCAGAATGAAGGAGAGAACAACGCTTGCTCCTCTTTTATAGCAGTATGCAAATGAGGAGACCGGTCATTGGCCTGAATGGTGGGGAAAGGAATAGCGGGGGAAGGAGTGGTGGGGGATAGAATAAGGGGGGGGCGCTCCATTTTTCGGGGGGGGGGTCATTGACCTTTCCGGTCGGTCATTCACCCAAAGGAGTAGGGATAGACACAGAACCCTCCTTTGCTTACTACTACACGGATCAAACTAGCCATGTAGCAGAACTTATTTCTGCTAAGTTGCATGTAAGCTAAACAGCTTACATCCCTAAATTCAAGTCTTAGGTGGCCCTGAAAAGGGCCGTTTGGTGGGTTTAGTGGACCTCTATGGAGCGTAAATCACATAAGGGACTCCAGGATTGTTTTCCCAATCAATTTCTGTAGGATCTGCATGTATAAACTCATACAAGTTAAATGCGCAAATATCGCATTTTTCCTGTTGAACCATGAACTTGTATGACAAGTAATAGTTATCTTCATATATTCCACCTTGAAGTCTAAAGTCCACTTGTCCCTCCACATTTATGAGTGCAGCCACACCACAATATGAACACATAACTGTTCCATCAATAAATATATACCGCGAGCAATGAAGAATTCCAAAATTTTCTTTATAAAAAAAATACACTTCTTGACGTAGTGTTCGTGGAAGGTTTGCATCGGTTACTGCAAGTTCCATCAACACTATATTTGAAATTATCTGTCGCAAACATAATTCTAATAGAGTAGGCATATTGCGGCAGTGGCCTCTCGGATTGGAATGAAGACTCTGGAGTAGCGAGTGTAACGGTTAAATGTAGGTAGACAACCGGTCATGACCGGCCATTCACCCGGAGGAGTGGTAGGGGAAGGAGCAGTGGGGGAAGGAGTGGTGGGGGAAGGAGTGGTGGGGGAAGGGGGGGGGCTCCATTTTTTCGGGGGGGGGCTCCATTTTTTCAGGGGGGGGGTCATTGACCTTTCCAGTTCGGTCATTGACCCGAAGGAATGGGGGCAGACACAGAACCCTCCTTTACTCACTACTCACATGAAAGTAGGTCACGAGACTTAGAGTGTTAAAAAATAATGGGGGAGAAACACAACGCTATAACGCATTGTGTTTCTCCCCCAATATTTTTTTTTAGCAAAATTTGGAAAAACTATGTGAATTTACTGTTTACGTCCCCACCTTGTAATACGATCCTTTTTATCCCTGAGGAGAAAGTCTTGAGAATCTAAATTGTTAAATCTCTTTTCTTTACACAAATTGTCACAAACTCTAATTTTATATTTTAAGCCGTTACATTTTGCCAAAATGTGTTGGTGGTCAACAACACTTACAAAAAAATATTTCAAACCTTTCTTAAGCCTCTCTCCTCTGACGGATATTATTTTAGGATCATCTTCAACGGTGGGGATTTCTGTCAGTTGTGGTCCAGAAATATGTTTAACTACATGTACACGGCAAAAACTTTCGTTTTTAACACATTTCCTCCCACAAGCTGATCCTTTCTTAGTTCCCCTAGTAAGCATTTCAGGGCAAGTAGTGGGACGGCTAAATGCCCTACGACGCTCTTCTTGTAATGATCGAAATTGCTCTGAAGGAGCGGGTTTAGGAGTAGGTTTAGGAGCGGGTTTAGGGGTGGGTTTAGGAGCAGTTTTATAATAAGTATGGTCTTCAGGTAAAGTAAGTGGTGGGGTAGGAGGCAATGGTGATAGTGGGATGATGGGTGTACTAAGGTGATGAAGAATAGTTTCCAATGAAGGAGTCTTAGGATGGGGAGCTGGCTTCTTCGGTGGCGGCATGATAGATGATAGCGGTGCAGAGTCCTTTGAGAGCGAAGGCGAAGGCGGTGAAAAAATACTACGAAGTCTAGAAGAGTTGGTTGGCGGAAGAATAGCTCCAGAAGTTGAAGGTTGAGATGAAAGCTGCTTCTTATACCAATCCGGAGTGTTTTTCAAGCGAAGAGTTTTGTTTGATGCAGTAACAGCCATAGAAGTCAAAGTTGAAGTTGAACTAGTAGAAGTATTAGAAATAGTAGAAGTAGTAGAAATAGTAGTTGGCACAGAAGACATCGTTGTAACTCCAAGTTCACAGCGTAACGTCTGGAATCGGAATGAAACACTAGCCGCAGCCGACGCGTCTTTTATAACGGTATGCAAATGAGAGGGGTTAGCGGCCGGCCATGACCGGTCATTGGCCCAGGAGGTGGGGGAAGAAGTGGTGGGGGAAGGGGGGGGCTCCATTTTTTGGGGGGGGGAGGTCATTGACCCTTCCAAAAGTGGGTCAAGGTCATTCAAGATTTATAATGATCCAAGGTGATGGGAACAGTAATACTGTTCCCACCACCCTGTTTGCCTAACGGTTCCCATTCCCAACCCACTAGTTACGTTCTGCAAGGGACATCGACGCAATTTTGTTTGGACCGTCCGGGTCTACCGTAACGGTCCAATCCGGGTCTACCGTAACCATGAATTCCAAGGGAAACTGGAACAGTTAATGCAGAAACGCAACTCTAACACCCACCCAACTAATCCCACCCAATCATATTCCTAAACAAAATGCAAAAACCTAGTCCGCAATTTGCGGATGTCCCACCCCTTCTAAGTGAAGTTCAACGGAACTTCTGAATTTACAATTAATCTACCCCCTAACATCTAGCTGTAAGGCAAAACAACATTAATTAGTAATACCAACACTTAAAACTAACAACACATCATTATTAAAAAACCAAATAATTCAACACAATCAAATACCATTATTATTCTTAAAATTAATACACCTTAATGCTAAAAAACCTCTTAAAAATTAATACACCTTAATGCTAAACTCAACTTATAACTAACATCGCAATGCGCAAATTATTTCTTAAAACTAAACACACACACACACATACCACATTGCATTAAAAAACGCAACATAGTACAAGAAGTTCAAATATATATAGGCCTACTATATATTTGAAACCTCTTGCTGAATCACCAACAACCTTTCGCTACGAAAATTTGTTGGCAACTGACGCAAAGATCCAGCTCCTATCGCTCCTCCAGTTTTCTAGTAGTGGGGGAAGTTGTTTCACTCCAGTACAGTGTTCAATCCAGTCTAGTTCGCAGCAGTGTAAAAGGAAGGTAAAGGAGTGGGGAGCGGCGCATGCGCAACAACACAAAACCAAGGTTTGAGGTTAGAATTATCCATGTGCAGTAGCGCTAAAGTGAGTAATACAGGACTAGGCGCATGCGCATAGCATAGACTCATTCCGATCTGGAGAACTCATTGCGTGCACAGCAGGTTTGAGGTTAGAATTATCCATGGCAGCTGCCATGTTTAGTCTGGTTTCACCACATAGAGTCAGCAACCGGTCATGACCGGCCATTGACCTGGAGGAGTGGGGGTAGGAGTGGGGGAAAGGGGGGGGCTCCATTTTTCGGGGGGGGGGGGCTCCATTTTTTTCGGGGGGGGGTCATTGACCTTTACGGTCGGTCATTCACCCGAAGGAGTAGGGATAGACACAGAACCCTACTTCTCTTACTACTCAGGTGAAAGTCGGTCAACCAGTCATTTGCTCGCCATCTGCCGCCATCTGGCTGAAGTTATTGTCTCTATAAAAGTGGGTAGTTTATCGCGCCACGAACATTCATTGCCTTGCATCCACTCAGTCATCATCTCTCATTAGTTTTACGTTATGACTACTTCGTTAACTACTTTTGAGGTTAGAATTATCCATGAAATAGACTTCGTTACTTTTAGCATTCATATAGTAGGTTAATTCTAACCTACAAAATTACTACTCCAGCATTTTATTTCAATTCCTTTTACACTTTATTTTATATCTCAGTCTTCTTTTAACTTCTGAATGTAACACATCGGTTATGATGAATACACAATGTTTAAAATTAAAGCTTTTGCGAACACAACACATATTACGAAGTACTTCTAAACCTTCAATTTCAAAGTGTAAAACTAATTTAAATAGAGTTAGAATGAAGTACAGTTTTAACCCATTATATTCTTCGACAACTTCGCAGGTTAATGTTGATGATAGTGTTATTTACGACATTTTACGTTCTATGTTACACTTCAATAACTTTGAACTTGTTACACCTATAGACTGTGTTCAACAAGTTTTTTTTATTTTACCCCCACTATTCCCTATATAAGGGCCCCAACAATAATTCCTATTTCATTATCTTCTACGCTCTTGAGCTAACAACATCTCCACTCTAATTTACACTACAATAATAATGGAGACCGACCAAGAAAATGTTCAAGTTCAAGAAATATCATCAACAACTCATCCAAGGGAAAATCCTCCTAGAATTTCAACTTCAACAACTCCTCAGAACCCTGTACAAGTTCCAGATGTATCTTCTACAGCAATAAATAATGTAGAAGCTATTCTTCGGTCCCTTGTCGGTTTCGACTGACCTGTATGACAATCACCGATAAACTGAACTCTTAATAGTTCAGTCTTTTTTAAAACCCCCTCCATATGACCTTGAAGCAATTATCCCCTCTCCTTTATAAACTAACTCCTACTTCAAACATTAACACCATCTGCTCACCCCTTCTCCATCCCATCATTTCATACAGCCTCTCCCCACCGGAAGCTATATGGCATGGCATATGGCGGCAGCGACTGATTTGGCAGCTGGCCGATGGCAGCTGGCCGGCAGCGGCTGGCAATTGGCACGACTTCCGTTTTGAAAGTAACCAAACCCCACTACTGTAATGTTGTCTCAGTGGATGTAAATTGTAATAACATGAGCCTAACTGTTTCTAAAAACCGATAGGAAAAGAGAGGTTAGAAATTGGCAGGACTCATTGCTAGATATGCCAAAGGTTAAACTTAAAGTTGTTAAAACTTGTTTTACTATTCTGGGCCATCCCACTACAATTCAATACCGAACCAGTTAAAAGTGCTTCGTGTAAGTAACATTATACTTCATTCAAGTATCATTATCTTATCTTATACTCTAAAAAAACTCTGTTTGTACGGGCAAAGTTTTTTTCGCTCCATTGATTTTAGATTTTTTTATTGAATATGGGGGTTTTGGCCACCAGAAATCGATTGGAGATGGTCCCATTGCTGGGAAAAATCCGGTTTTCGCGCTAGATCACTTCAAAGATCCCATGTTATCATTATGGAGAGTTTATTAATTGAACAAAAATCAGCTGATAACTGTAGATAAAACCATTGTGTTATTATCTTTAAAGGAAAATTATACCAAAGTGAAGCACCCTTCGGCCTGGCGAGTGAGCGAAGCGAACGAGCTCGTCTTAAAAATCAAGAGGGCGAGTGAGCGAAGCGAACGAGCTTTGCGTGAGAACGAAAGTAATAATTTTACCGAGCTTAATTAAGCTCGGTCTCCCCGGTACTACTCATGAAACAATGTCGCATTTCATTATTTATTTTTTTTTTGTTGTAAAATGTTATGTAATACTATAAGAGTATGTTTTGTTTATACGTATATATTTGACTTGAGGTTACTCCAAATCCATCCTGTTCTGTAATTCGCTCGGAAATAAAGACCTTTATTGGATGGAGAGGAATTTATTCAATTTTTTATCTAACTAATTACACCATTTAGGTACTACAATAAGAAAGTTTAATAGCAATAAAACGATCATAGAACAACGATCAGATTTCAGTGGGTTGCCGGTGACTAACGATATCGCTAGATTCGACAACGTCGATAGCTGACGCAGGTTATTGTCTTTGTGATTGATGGTATTAGCCAATATACTGTAGATATTGGCTTGAAACAGTTCGTTCTGAAATATCCTGATATTGACATTCTGAAAATTTGAAAAATACTAAGGGTTTTAAATGACAAAAAAATGTTTGTGTATTAGTTGATAGCTTAAAGGTTTTTTTAGCACATTTGAAAACTCTATACTTTGTAACCAGCTTGCTAGTCCAATGGCTAATATGATTTAAGGCCAATGAATTGGACGCTAATAGTTTGATTTGAAAGTACGAGAAAATAAAATATAATTACTCAAATATTTGTTTATTGAAAATTAACTAACACGTTAAAAGAATGGTTTTACGATTACAATTTATTTCTTATGACCACTGTTATTTGCTGATTGATATAATTTTGGCGGAAGTTTGACATTAAAATAAAAAAGTTGAGCCTACTCAAATAAATTCATTAACAAGATAATGTTTTGTCATGAGTCTTAATACAACTTAAGGATTATTGTCTCTAAAAACTTAATTCAATTCAAAAAGATGAAAAACGATTTAAAAAATGTATATTACAAATAGCGAGTTGAACCAAAATAAACTTTTTTTAAGATTTGTTTATTGATGTTTTACAGTATATTCTCTGTTTTATTGTGTCAAAGAGAAATATATAGCTTAATATCAGAAATTTTTCAATTTCCCTAAAAAGGTTTTCCAAAGTAGAACTAAACATTTATTGTACTTTTTCAACGAAATACTACTCATATATAGTATTGCTTATAAATGCCCATTCTTATATAAAAGTTGTGACATTGGCCAAACTGTTTATTTTGTTTGAAAAATAATTCAATAACTACGGTAGCATAAGACACAGCTGTTATTATTTGTAAGTTTTCCTGGTTATTGGCAAGGCAAATATAATTGCCTTGGTTATTGGTATACAATTATTATAACCAACAGCATGTTCCCTTAACAAGGAGCATTAATTTGCTGAGGGAGAAACTAACATGAATGGTTCTGTATACATTGATAATACTGCTCAGGAAGGGTTTGATTAGAAACATACGTAAGTCGAACGTTAATATTGTCTCTTGTGATTTCCCGAAAATATAATTTTTTAACATAAGGGTGCACTTTTCTAAAGAAATAATGAAGACTAGAGATCGCCTCCTGATCGAAATTCGATCAAAATTTCAGTTGATCTGGACCCAAGAAGTGTAAAAACATTTTATAATTAAAACATCTGTTCTTCCTGTTTTTCTATCAGTTGTTAGTACAACAGCTGTCGAATGATTTAATCATTTATCCTTTTCCATAAGATTAACATTGAAACTTTGAAAGCCTCTGGGGCCTGGAGTCCGATGTGAATTAGAATGTGATTCTGCTCATCTACAAGACTATACCTTTCTAACGGTATGCGCTGATTCATCCTATGATGCATACGAGCTGAGAAAAAAGGAGGAAATGAAACATGCTTGCGTATTAATATATAGATATCTAGTTGAAATATTTATTAAGTGCAATTTGTATCAGTTCAGGTGTTTGGAACTAGAACTATATAATTCAGAACAAACCAGAAAACGATAAAAAAGCTTTTAAACATATTTTTATGTAATTTTTTTAATTAAAAAATGTTTTTTACAATCAAAATTGAGATAATTTTTTACTTTAGTATACTATTGAAACACATAAACTGAATATTTAAAAAATAAAATAATGTAGGTTAAAGAGTGTCCGAGAAAAAGGTTTTTAAACTGGACAAATTTAACATGGGCTCTTAAGGACGGCGATTTCTTTCAAAACGATAAAAAAAACATACATAGGCCTAGTAAGCAGGAAGTCCCATAATTTCCAGACATCTCCTGTGAGAAAATCAAAACAATATGACGTTCGCAATGTACTGCAAACAAACGTATCTACTCAAAAGAAATGTTTAACGACATGATATTTAAAAGCTCTTTATTAGGTGTCTGCTACATAATTTATTGGTGAAAATGGGAATTACTGTTAATCCCCAATGTTGTTCTTTAATCAAATTTATAAATTAATATTTTAACTAAAAATATAATATCTATTTGTTATTTTTCTTAACAAATAATAAGCAACGTTATGTATTTTAATCCAGCTATCGTCACTATGTGGATAATTCTGTTTATTGATTAAACATTATCCATTTGTATACACTTATTAAAAACATGAAGGTGAGTAATGTGACATATTGTTTTACAAAGGTGGTGATGACTTGTCGGTTGGCCATTGTTGCCACTTTCACTGCAGGAATATCCAACTCGGCTTGGCTGACAGGCCTACTCACATGTGTTGTCAGTCGTACCTGTAACTGGCCTTTAACACCAGTAAAAACTACAGTATCAATTAAAGCTCACTAT
Organism: Neoaliturus tenellus; assembly: GCA_030545055.2. Taxonomy (NCBI): domain Eukaryota; kingdom Metazoa; phylum Arthropoda; class Insecta; order Hemiptera; family Cicadellidae; genus Neoaliturus; species Neoaliturus tenellus. Next base: position 99,199,525 of record CM061536.1, on the reverse strand, counting down.
AAGGATTATCCAGGTAACTCGCATATTTGAGGCCCGAAATTGGATTCGCCTTTATAACCTAGACCTTTAATAAGCTGACCCTCCCGTGGCAGACCTGTCAAAATTTGATTGGCCCAGTTCTCTCATTTTTACACTACTGTCATATTAACGCTATACTGATTACTTGTGTATAATTTGTTTAAAGTATGGAAATGTTACTCTAAAGATTTGCCGGGATAAGGAATTAAGTTATTTATGAACAATACTTTTACTAATCCAACTTAATATTTTATTTTAAATACTGTATTAATAAAAATAATATCACTGTATTCCTAAGCGCTTTAAATTTCTCTTGCACGAGGAAAGTCTAACAGTCGAATCCATTTTAAGATAAGCACTCCCCTTACTCTGTTCTTATTACAATAATTCCCACTACTGGGGGACCTTTAATGTGCAAGAAGCGGCCAATTCCCCTGATCTTATTTAGATAAACTTACCATTCAAACAAATATGTCTGTTATTTTAACTTCTCCATCTGCTTGGAAATCTTTAAACTTATTATGCCTTATAGCTTAGTGAGAAGTAACGTTTTGAAAAGACTGTGTAGTGTGAATTCTATAAATTACTATAAAATTACTTATACCGCTTTCTTTTTTCGTTGAGCGATCTAAACGAATGCATAATAGATATATTTAATCTTTAGTCAATAATTCTTTAGGAGAAAAAATAAAGCGACGAGCTTTCAACCACTGTAGATGGATTAACTGTTTGTCATGCAAATGTGTTTCCACATTCGCAAATAGGGGAAACCTACAGTTATGTGATCCATATACTTTAGCACCTCTTAACCAAAGCATGATTCATAGGTTTAGCAAGTAATGAAATTGTACTTCTTTTTCTTTGTGTAATTTCTATTAATCATAAAAAAACATTTTTCATATGTGTTTTTTACTTACAAATTGTTATAAATTTTCATAAATCCACTACAAAGAAACAAAAATTACAGTCCCCATTTAAAAAAGATACATGATTGACAAAAAACGTATTTGTAAGATTATGAAAGAGAATGTAACTATTTATTAAAGAATACAAATGCATTGTTATAAATTTAGTAGCTTACGTTAATATAAGATCTGTTACTAAATAAAACCGAACTTAGGCCTACTCTAAATGTTTCTGATGACTTATGTATTTCATAAACAACATGGAATAAAATAGTTTCTTCTATGTTGAAAAACTGATACATTAATTCTTAACTGTCATATTTTGAATTTGATATTCTAATAATATCATAAATATGAGTGCCTTGTTGTTTGTTACACTTTCGCGCGAAAACTACTCAATCGATCATCATGAAACTTAGTACACATATTCTAGGAGATATAAGTAGTAACATAGGATACTTTTTATTTTTAAAGAATTATTTTTTACGAAAGATTACAAAGTTTTGTATAAAAAAATCCGAAAATCGATTTTATTTACATTTATTTATTGCTAAGAAACAAATTCAATTAAAACTTACAGTATTAGCAGATTTTTATATAAAGTACCAGGAAGACCGAGCTTAAGCTCGGCAAAATTATTACTTTCGTTCTCACACAAAGCCCATTCCACTCTTCCACTTTAAAGACGAGCTTGTTCGCTTCGCTAACTCCAAGCCATATGCTGGTTATTGTTGCTGCACTTTGGTATGATTTTCCTAAACCACAGGTAAAGATGTAACACATTGGTTTATATCTAAATCAGCTGATTTTTGTTCAATTTAGAAATCTCTATAACATGGAAACTTTAAAGGGCTCAAGGGCAAAAACCGGATTTTTCCTAGACATGGGACCAGCTCTACTCGATTACTCGTTCCCAAAAGCCCCATATTCAACAAAAAACTTAAAAAAATCCTTGAAGAGAAAAAAGTTTTCCCGTGCAAACATTGCTTGTTTTAGAGTAAAGTGCCAGGGGGACCGAGCTTAAGCTCGGTAAAATTATTTTTCGATCTCACACAAAGCTCGTTCGCTCTCTTCGTTTTAAAGACAAGCTTTCGCTTCGCTCACTTGCCAGGCTAAAGGATGCTGCACTTTTGTTTATTTCCCCTAAACTACAGGTTAAAGATGTATGTAACATGTTGGTTTATATCTACAGTTATCGGCTGAATTTTGTTATATTTAAAAATCTACATAAGAATAATTTGAAAACTTTGAAGGGCTGTAGGACGAAAACAGGATTTCTCCCAGAAATGGGACCAGCTCCAATCGATTCCTCGTGGCCGAAAACCCCATATTCAACAAAAAATTTAAAATATCCTTGGTGAGAAAAAAAATTGCCTGTGCAAACATTGCTTGTTTTAAAGTATAAGATAGAAATAAAAAGATAAATAGGCAGATGTTTAAAGTTTTTATTTATTTATCTTATTTATCCATTTCTAATGTAATGATCTATGCTAATTTTTTACTGGCTACAAGGCGAGCAAAGCCGTGGGTAAAAGCTAGTAGCATTGACTATATACACTAACATGAGTAGACTTCTCATAGCATAGGAGTGTCTATTGACGGTGGTGCGATCTCGTGCGGTGTACATGGAAGTACAAGTGACATAGGCTATGATAGATAAATCAGTATTACCACCCTTCTCAACCAATGATTTAAACATTTTATACAGAGTTATGTGTATGTTTTGGTAAAGTGTTTTTGCAGCACTTTAAATTAAGCTGAATAATAACAACATCGATGGCAGCGACTTTGGTGCCGCGTACACCGAACTTCCAATTTTTTGCCTCATTGGATGAGAGGTCTCTTCACGTTAGGGTACAGAGTCAATGCTAGTAGTCTAGATTCATAAATATTTAAGGGCATTTAGTTGACACAATTGGTGGCATTTTTGGGATGCCGGCCCTAATGAAAATTGGACATTTATAAGTAGCGTCGCTTCCGGTCTGAAGGTCACGATTTAAAGGGATAATGACTTCAAAACTGACGCGTTTAATAACGTCATGACCCTGACGATCACCTATTGGAAGAGAACTTTAATAACTTAATACATTTATTGAATTGGCGACCTAACTAAATAGGTCGTTTAAGCGAAGTATGAATAAGAGATGAGTGTAGGATGATTGTGGCGCGATCTTGTAGTGTTACTGACTAAGGCCGACATTCTCAATATAGGCCTACCCAATGTATGCCCAATAGAGTGGGGGAAACTCATTAAAAAATACCTGAATAAGCATTAAAACTTCTACATAGCACTAGATTTTAATTCTATATCATTAAAAACTCTGACCTTTCGCTTCTCCATTACGTCATTCTCTTAACGAAATTCAATTACCCTACTAATTCAAGTTCACCCCAGTGACGTCATGACCATTATGCCGGAAGTTACGTCACATCCAGCTGTCAAAGTTCGATTGTACTAGAAGCCCAACAATGTCACTAATAATACACTGGCAACGTTACCAGTACTCAATTTGTAATGTCAACCCGAAAATATTTTTCATCATACCATTGCGATAAACGTTGTTTTCGGAACGGTCAGCTGTGATCGAAACTATAGTAAGATGCACGAAAATAGTCCGATGGAAATTTTAACAGCTCTGTTCCCCCTCACCCCCTCTCGCCCTGCAATGTTGTCATTTTTTTTTATGTGTACCATGTGTAGTACAGCATAAAAATGTGTTTCAGAATAAATTTGGCAACAATGTTTCGACTCTCATCGGACTATTTTCGTGAATCCTACTATAGTTGATTCCCGGTGGGTTGGGTAAACGTGTTGGTAAAACACGTTTTCGGGACTAAGCCGGAAAAAAACTTCCAATGTTTGACACCACTAGCGCTGCTATTATGCCTACAGTAACTTAAACCTCGTTGACTCCAATATATAAATGTCAAACAGCTGATTGTTTAGTTGTAAATGGTTCAAATACAAGATAAACAAATAACAACGTAAGAGGGGGTGTATAGGTTAAAATTTATAAATTTTTATCCAAACTGTAAATTTATTAAAGGTGTTATGATGGTATGATGCTCGATCGAATTCAAGTACTCGGCTTCGCCTGGTACTTGAAACTCGATCTTGCACCGATAACGACCACTTTCTGGACTAGTTACGAAATATACTATTGCCCTTCAGGTGATCCTGTTCGCTACTCTCACTTGGTTTTATTATTCCCACTTTTCCTTTACTACTCAAAGGAGAACAGCTAATTATAAATTAATATTCCTAAATCGAATAAGTGTTCTTCACTAAAATGTTTTTCTAAGAATAACATGATAACTTGGAAGACGTAAGGTTGGAAGGATGATCCATCGTAAATTTTTTTGATTTTTACAGTGATTTTTTTAGTTAGTACACTCAAAACCCAACTTTCATTTGTGTATAGATTAGTATAATAGCATACATTTATGAATAATTTACTATAAAGACCTTAAACAACACCCGGGCAAACCAAGAGCGTGGTGTGGGGAAATAGGGTCGAGAATTCTCGGAATCCAATAATATTCAAATGTGGTCCTGGCGGAGTGGACGCACGACTCGACTCAACATGTTTAGAAGTCTTCTTTTAATATTCAACATAATTAAACATTATGTTTAGGTTATATTTTCCTTTTAAAATATGATATAAATTTATAACGTGATTGAATGTTGCGACGCTAATAAATTGAATTTATATAGTCAGCAACAATTTATAGTAAAAATATACGAAAAAACACTACCGACATTTTATTATTACTAACGTTTTAGGATTTTAGTTTTTGTGCTAAATTAGCCCTCAATGTCAGACAATGCGCTGTAGTTTTACAATGATTTCGGCTCATGAAAAAGTTAAACAACAACTGTGAAGAATACTGATAAAGATTATTCATCGACCCTAACAGAAAATCAAAATAACCGATTAATCTTATAAATTCACATTTTGTGGAACTTTTGATGGTCTCTGATGCTCTTAAAATGTTCAAAAATTGGGCCCTATCAAAATAATTTCTTTCCTTCAACTTGTCTCCTATGTTGAAATCTCAAACAAATTTAAAAAAAATGAACTTTAAGTATGTAAAAATCATATTTTTATAATAGTTTTTTTTTCTTAATAGTTTTAGTAGTTTGAATTAAGATTTAAAAAAATATTTTTAATGATAGATAAAATTGTTCGTTTAAAATGTAGGCTATTATAAAATTACTGCGAACCACAATAAGTTTTGTGAAAAGCCCACTAAAGAAGGAAAGTTACTTGAGACATTTCTGTCTCACGGGACTAAATTACCAAGAGTAGTGAAGATGACAGGCATGCCGGCTTTGTTTACTTTGCTAGGATTAGTTTAGCTTCACTTCTCAACCTGGTAACCATAAGCAACTTTTACCAGTTAGGAAATAACTAATACTTTATCATAAAAGCCCCATACATTTGAATTACGACGGGGTTTCATTGATGTATACAGATACAATTAAAACCGATAGCGATTTTTCGTAATCGTAAAGAGCAATCTTCAGCTTAACTAAATCTTTCAGCAATAACTTAGCAGTGAACCGCCTCCGTCAGCCTACACGCGTTGCCAAGTCCGGCCCGTTTGTTATCGGCTGGGCCAACGTTGAGTATAACATTTTTTACAACTAACTGTTCAACCATAACTACATTTATAAAGTTATTAGACTACTAGTTCCACGAGAAAACCCATCACAAATATTTTAATTGCTTAGCTCTTTCATCCTTTTATAAAACCTCTGTTTTGGATTTTTATTGATATTTTATTTAGCACGTTATCAAATTCTAGTAATCCTGATAACACTCAACATTTCGGCCCGATATTCTGCAGACCTACCCCAGTCCTACCTCACTAGACCCACTCCTATCCCAGATTTAGTCACTTCCAAAATTTCCAAAACTAGGCCAGACCTGGACCTGAAAGTTTACCACATCTGGTCCAGATCTGAGCAATTAGAAAATTTGCCAGAACTGGGCCAGATAATGACCAAATCTGGGCCAGACCAGACACTCCCAGATATGGGCCAGAACTGGTCCAGATCTGTGCACTTCCAAAATTGGCCACAACTGGGCCAGATCTGGGCCACAACTGGTCCAGATCTGGGCATTTCCAAAGTTGGCCAGAACTGGGCCAGACCTGGAAGAAAGTTTGTACCCCAGATCTGGTCCAGAACTGGCCCAGTTCTGGCCAATTTTGGAAGTGCCACCCAGATCTGGCCCAGAACCATATTTTTTCACTAGGGTACTTTACTTTTAAGAGTCATCTTCACCCCTGTGCCAGTAGGATTTTATGCAAAAATGGTATTTTATTCCACTGTTTCAGACTCCTTTTTCAAACGACTTTCTTTAAACTTGGTAAGCGTTTAGTTAAATAGTTATATTAGGTCCCCCATAGCTCAAAAGTTTGAAAATTTAATAAATATTACTCTCTGTGACGTCGCAAAGTAAACCTATTTTCCTCCGTAATATTTTTATTTAGGCCCAGGAGCCTAAACGGTTAATCAGAGAGTAACATATAGGGGTGCTTTTTGTAGCAAATTTTGAGTTCTTCTTTTTTGTTGACGAAAAGTTTTAGTTCTTGAGTTATAAGCCAAAAATTACAAAAAAAATACAATTACTCACATTTTTTCATATTTGACAATATTCCGTCAAGAAATTTTTTTTAGAAAAACCTCACATTCAGATTCAGGAAACCAAATCACATAAGGAATAGAATAAATCAAACTGTCCAAAAACTTTCATAATGTAAATACTAATTAACTTTTTTTTTAACTTCAATTTATTTACAATCTGTTCAAATTTAGGAACAATAAGTAAATATTATAATTCATAGCACAATTACAAGACCAAATTAAACATGAGTTAGATACCGATCATCAGCAGTACTAACAAAAGTTACACTAATTAACTGTATTAATAAACATTACAGTTTATATTTTAAGCCATTGGTTTTAAATAATTTGCCCCAATTTATTTAACATTACTAAACAGACCATACCGATGTAAGATAGTTGCATTATTGTTTGGAGCTGTAACTACGAAACAATACAGGTGATATTGAACTATTTGTGTAATATTGGAAGCTATTATTACAGTGTTCCAATTATGGGAGAGCCACCAGACCAATAAGGTTAGCCGGAATACTTGTTAGTTGGTGAGACCACAGCTAACCATTAGAATGGCTAGTTAACAAATTCCAAAAATGTTACACCTATATTTTCAGTTTGAGTAAAACTCTAACTTCAACTCACATTGTTTAAAAAACTTTTCAATTAAAAATCTATACTTATTTAATAAGTGTTTTGTTGTGTAGAGAACTCTTCCTAAAAGTCTCAACCGAATTTCAAGGTTTGGTGTCGATGGGCTTGGTCTGTAGTTGTTCCGCCAAAAAAATTATGAGAATCTGACTTAAAATAAGGGTGCCATCCACGAATAAAATTTGAAATTCACCCGTTAGAATAACATTGAGATTGGTTTGAGCATTTTACATCTGTAGTTTTAGGTGATCACTGATATTCACAATATTGGATTGGTCGGATTTCATTGATTCAAAAGTAAATGTAACATTTGTATTGTATTAAAATAAATTGCTCGATGTCGAGCAACACGTGCACTAGCAATATTAGTTTATAGAACTATTGTATTGTGGATGCGAAAGTAGTGAAGATAAAATATCCCATGATTGGCTTAAAGGTTGAATACAATTGTTGTATACACTAATTTATCTGCAGTGTGTTAATTTTTTTATGCTCACCATTGGGATCTTGCAAACTATAAAAGTTACAGCAAAGGTCAAATTAGCAAAGTAGTGCGGAATTATAAGCTGAACAAAATGATGTGTAAAAATCCCAGATATTTCTACTGGTTCGTTCGCTGTGCTCAAAAAACTGTTTTTTTGCTCAAAACTTCTTTTGCCTATAACGTTGTTATTTGTTGAAATACAAAAAAACTTTTTAGATGAAACTTTACTGAAATTTTACGTAGATTCTGAATATCAAAACTAAATTTTTTTACTTCAAACGGTTTTTGAGATATTTTAGACAAGTTGATTATTTTTAATGCGAGTATGTATTATTTTAAACATCATAAAAAAATAACTTTCCTGATCACGAAAATACGTAAGTATGCCATAAATAAGTATGCCATATTTGGTATTTTCATGATCAGAAAAATTATTTCTTTTTTTATGGTGATGAAAAAATACACACTTGTATTAAAAATAATCAACTTGTCTAAAATATCTCAAAAACCGTTTGAAGTAAAAAAATTTAATTTTAATATTCAGAATCTACGTAAAATTTCAGTAAAGTTTCACCTGAAAAGTTTTTTTGTATTTCAACAAATAACAAAGTTATACGCAAAAGAAGTTTTGAGCAAAAAACAGTTTTTCGAGCACAGCGAACGAACCAGTAGGAATATCTGGGATTTTTACACATCATTTTGTTTAGCTTATAAATCCGCACTACTTTGCTAATTTGACCTTTGCTGTTACTTCTATAGTTTGGGAGATCCCAATGGTGAGCATAAAAAAATGAACACACTGTATAATCAACTTATATTTGTAAACACATGTAATAAACATGTCCCAAATTTATTGGTTATAGACCTATCCAAAATGTAGCCACACATACAATTGGAACTTATCGTTGTTATCCCTCACACGTGATCAATTTTTTTTAGGTTTGGCACGTAAAACAACTAAAACATGAATATTAATTTAACAATAAACTGATGTGTAACTTGCGTAAAATTTATATTGTAACACTACTTTGGTCAAATTAAGAACCTGTATTTTAATGTGAATCCTGTAATTATAAGATTTCATAATTCATCTGGTTTGAATTTGTTACTTTTTACATTGTGTTACTCGTAATATAATTATTGGTGCTTATTGTAATGATAGAAAAAAAAATAATATGGACACTAAATACCTGATGAATGCACTTTATATTTCAAAAATTTTAATAAATAAATATCTTGCATTACTTATGTTTTGTACATTTAATTTGAGAATAATTTTCCAAAAATAATAAAGTTAAAAATCAAAACAATATTTGTGTTAAAAGTTTTGTCTGGAGGTCTGTTTAGATTTGGGAATAGCATAGGGAACTGAGTATTGAGCTAATCCATATACAGGGTGTCGAGTTTCCAAATTTACAATGTATTAAGTTTGTAGAGATTAAATGAGAAACTACGAAGTAATATACGTTTTTATTTATAAAATCACGAAAATTTGTAGAGTGTACTAAAGAAAAATTAATTTTAAATAAAAAAAATGTAATTTAATAAATTTTTCCTCTCTTTGTATTTTGCAAAAAAGATACAAATTTAGTACTTCAGCCTTAAATTTAACATTGCCACTATTTTAAAACTCGTAAGATATTTAGTTGTCAATTTAATTTTTATTTGTGTCTTAGTGCACTTAATAGTGGTACTGTACCAAGTTTAAATCCCATAACTCACTCAAACTCAAAAATTTCATAGAACCAATTAAGAATACAAACAACCAGAAAACGGTTCGAGATAGGACAAATGTTGAATAGTATATTTTTATTTATTGACCTCCTAAGCAACCTGGTAAAGTTTGTAAAGGTTGAAGCTGGACGCCCAACCTTTTTTATTGCCATTGTAAGCTGACCTTGCCCCGCTGAGCTTCATGTCTAAACCCCAGCTCGAACCACAGACCGGAAGTGACGTCATATCGTGCCGGGTGACAAGCTTTGGCCATGTTTGCTGACTCATCTTGATTTATTTATTTGATCATCATTATCTTCATTAAGTACTTTTATTATGAAGAGTCCAAATGTTCCTATCGGCTTAACATTAATAATAAAAAACTTCTCGAACGATTTTATCAAAAATTTCCATATAACTTGTTATGAAAATATAGCAAAATAATATGAATAAAGTTTTTAACTTTAGAGAAAATCTCGTTTTGTTGTAATGTTGATTCAAAACTTAAGTATTGCTGCGTGCTCCACTGTAACTTCTCCACAAGGTGCCCCTCCAATAAGTAAGTACAGTAACAATGTAGCTTGACGAGCGAAAGGCCTGTCATAAATTAAAAGTATCATTTATTTTTTTTATTTAAATGTTAACAAATATAGAGCTTTTAATCTTCCTATGTCCGATGATAAAATTATAACTAGTTTTCAAAACTTTACAAAAGAAACGATTTACAAAAAAAATCATTCAATTTCGTTTTCAAATGTAATGATTGAAAATGAACAACCACGAAGAAATCCTGTTTTTTAAAATATGATAGATGTAATAATTGAATGTGTAAACCTCGTGGTTTCCTTTATACGTTGTAATAAGACCCTCCCATCACAGGTTTAAAATACCACCCACATTCAATCGCTTGGAACTAATGTTACGATGCTTTCAGGCCTTTTAGCGTGTAATGTAAAATATTCAACCCTGAATCTAAACCGCCTCCTGTTGTAAAAGGAAAGGGGTTGTAAATCCTCAAATATCCTCATTTTACTGTTATGTAAAGAACTTATTATGACGCAAAGTGTATGAGGCGCAGAGGTCATGTACTATGTAATTTTTTTATGAAATATAACATTAAAAATTAATACATTTATACTCACGTGATTAATACATTGACTTTTACACACTAAGGTGAATAAAATTCATACTGTAACAGGCGTGTTGGAAGCCGATTTATGTCAGCACGATCTCTTGCAGAGTTTTACGTTTGAGGATTTAGATGAGGGGTTTATATTATATATGGATAGGATCAGTATTTATTTAAGGTTTCCAATATGATAGTTTTAATCCCAGTTTTTCAGTGATTTTAGTAATTTTTCAATTTCATGTTATGTTCTGTCAGTCTTCATTCAAGAAACAGCTGGTAGCGGTGGCACGACGAGCTTTCTCCGATTTGGTGGGGAGAGCAGTGCTACCACTCTAAAACTTAAAAAATTTTGCATTGATGCTGGCGGGTGTTTTAAGAGACACATGTAATTGCATTTTGCCATTTTGTTATGTAGTATTGAGAGGCCAGCCTTTTGCCACACCACATTAGTTTTAAGAAAATATGTATTAAATTGTTGTTAAATTTTTGTTAGATTTGGACCTTGATGATAAGTAGTTAACTTATCGAGGCCAATATTTGTAATGTCTTGAATTTATAAATAAATAAATAAATAAATAAATATTGTAATGGTGTATTTTCGCAGAACTGTAAAATAAAAGAGTATTCACAATATCGATTGTAACATCCTACCTTGTAAAAACTTTTGTGTGATACAAATGCATTTATTTAGTAGTCTATTTACGTCATTGTATATAGTCAATGGTAAAATGTAAAGTAGCTTCAACATGGTTTTGCTATTATAGTAAAGAAAGACAAGAATGAATTTTCATGAAATTTTTTTTAGAATTCGATAGCTGATCAATTTTGCTTAAGATGAATACTTTCATTATTATAAAATAATGTTAGAGCCACATTTATAACCACGAAGGTTCCTTGGTGTACATTGGTAAGCAGAATGTCCTATATTAGTTTACAAGTCGTGAAAGTAAAAATCTTTGTAATTTGTGATATTTGCAGCAAGAATTAGCGCAATCTTTATAATTTTTATATTTGAGCATCATTTTTATGAACAGTTATTGCTAGCAATACGATTACTGTAGTTTAAACAAATCAAGTACACCAACCCGTTAAACAGACAGCAACTAAATGGCGATGATTAGGATTAAGTGAGAATTATATCTAGGAATAACAATAACAAAACACCTTCTAATAATCTGTCTTATTTCATAGGTTTATTTTCATTATGTATTTGGTAAAAAATAAAACAAATTCCAGGAAAAATTTGAAAAAAATTTCATAACATTACTTAAAATATTTTATTTGAATATTTTTTATTGCAATTTACACAAGAAAGCTAATAACATAAGTATATGAAATAAAACATATAAAATATACGAGGTGGCCCGTGCGCAAATTGCACATTTTATGATTCTGTATCAGTGAAACTCACCTACAGTACGTGAATGTTGATTATGAAGCGACAGAGATATATTTTTGTTTACTATCTGGCTTTTAAAATTCATCTGAAGGTAATCAGCTATTAAATTACAATTCACATTAAAAATTGCAATAAAAGTTGGTCAACATTTTAAAGCGCCCTGTAGAAATAAATCAAAAGCCAGGGGGCAAAGCCCGAAACAATATGACCTTTATAATTACGATTCGTCAATGCGGTATATCCTAAGCTTTAAAATGACACCTCAATCTTAAAAATAGGTTCAGTAGGTCGAGAGAAAAAGGGACGTAACAGACGAAACCCTTATAGAAATAAGAAGATAGATATTCATTATTTGATGGTTTCTTGTCACTTTATTAAAAGCACGCCTTTAAGATTGGATTTTTACAGTAAAAAGGTAAAAAAATACTATATGAAAAATAGGTTACTAACTCAAACGATGAATGATTCAAATAAATCATATCTAAAAATTTTCAATTATAGTTTTAACTCGGGATTAATTAAACAATTTCAACATCAGCAAAAAGTCTTAATACAATGTTTTATTTTGAAGGGTAATTAAGTAACATGTTTATAAAGAGTAATCCGTAGTAAAATTTTTGTTCAGTAGCTTTTTCAGAATGGTAAATTGAATGATTTGGTTAACAACGGATATTTGATATTGATGTGATAAAACAAAGCTAATACCAATATCCGCGTATGACAAGATGACATGGAACTATCAATCTTGTGACGCTGTCACCCGCCTTGCTTCACAAATCTGGTCTGTTTCATTATAGTATCACGTGACGAAATGTCTTTATATGAACGCGTTTTATAGAAATTGTTTAACAGTTAATTATGTTTGATATTGTTTAAATTATAATGATGAGTGTTTACATCAAAGATAGTAATCTCATTGAAAAATGTTTGGTTTTATTTTTAACAAATTGTAAATATAAATTATAAAATAAAAATGTTGTTTCTAGAATATCCTGATAATATGGTAGATCACTGTGAAATAAAGCCACTGAAAGGATATAAGCCATAATACTGGAGTTTATAATATGTTACCTGAGGTCCCATTTGTCATGAAAATACTACCCTGTATACCAATAGGACAAACAAGATAATGATTGCAAAATATTGTAAAAACAACAACAACAACAAAATAATAATACATTACCAATTACACAAAAAATGGAAGTGTATAAAATTATAAATTTTGTTAGAATATTAAAATTATAAATGGGTAACGGGGTGTATAGCATTGTAATTTTATAAGTGGAGTAAATCAACGGATTGGTAAACTAAAATAAAGTTTTCTAAAGAAACTTTCCGTTTGAGATCAAACTTCTTTAATATGAGCTTGCCTAACAACTTGCGGAAATCTTATGTGATTTTTGGCTAAGTTTCTTATTTAAGTTTCAAATACTTTGAATATTAATAGCAGAAAAACCTTATTTAACATTTTAAAGTTATAAATAACATACTGTTTTCAATAACGATTGAATATTCAATTATTATAACCGCGTTTCCTGCAGTAACAAGTTGTAATATAACTGTAGTTGGTGGGGTTAAAATATCATTTTGTTTAAACTATTAAAGACTATAATATTTTTTAGATAATTAGACAGTTTTTTTCTAATTTTTGTAACTTACTATTTAAAGTGGAAAAATTACATAGAAAATAATATGAAAATAAATGAGATACATGAAATATGAGTTTTAAATAATATTGTGATACTTATAATTGAAAACTATGGTTCCTTACTTTTTTTTATTTATCTAAAGCTGACTTAACTCAGTAATCACTCAGAAGTGAGTTAACTTTTACACCCATTCCATTTGTTCTGTTAACTATTTTGCATAATAACTGTTATAAATTATAACTTTCTTGTGGAATCACAGTACATAATGTAATCTTCCCCACATAATTTGACAAGCATATTATCACTGTTCTAAAACTCACCCCCTGTCAATCACACAAATAGACAACCCAGTTGGCAACCAATCATAATTGTTTCAGTAGCAATGTGTGTAGTTTTACTCCTCCAATACCAAACAAGGTCCCCAGCTTACTGACACTCCGCGTGTGGTAATATTTTGTATCATTACATTGAGAAATAATAATTTAAGAATCAATATTTCTTACTTTTTTATGTTAACTGTATAGAATATACAAGGTTATTATAAATGATGCTCCCGATTTCAAGTAGGCCTATACATAAAATATAGCTCTATTTGTAAGTAATTCAAATAAAATGGTTGCAATTTTAGAAAAAAATTTAATAAGTTGCTTTACATGATCTCATAACCGTAAATTTCCGATATCGGAACCCCTTGTAATCCGACTGATATCAATCTTGTAATCAGGCCCTTGCCATAACTTGATAAGAGTGACTTGTTTAATTTTTTTTAATTTTATTGATAGTCCGTTATCTGGTAATGGTGATATTACCTTATTGATATATCCCCACAAGAAAAAAGTCACAAGGGATGATGTTCAGAGAGGTTGCAGGCCAGTTCAGGGGTGCGTTATCATTCAGACCAGCGCACCTGATTTATCCCTCATGCAGCAGATGGTTAAGCTCAGCCCAAACAGCCAAGTATATGATTCATCCATTGTAGAATGAAACTTGCAGAATAGTCTTCCTTATTATTGGAATAATCTTCATTAAACCTGGTTAAAAAGTTACATTATATTAACAAATATAATAAATTGCATTATATTATATGCATTATAATAAATGATTGGTTTATGTGATAATCCAACACATAAAATGCTTTCCTCTCTTCTAAATTCATCCCATGCACGACACTTACAACAATTGACTTAAAAAACAAATAATGTGCACCTAAACAAATCAAAATAAACATTTTAGAGTTTTTCTTTCTGGCTTTAACATCAAAAATTGTTCTTAAACAAAATTAAACCATTTATTTTTTAACAGGAACATCAGTTGTAATAACACTGTATATTGTAAATATACAATTAATTGAGAAGAACGATAGATCTAAACGGATTGGTGCTTTAAATTGATTTATGTATTTGTAGACATTGGCTGCTTGTACATTCAAAATTGCCTGTTCCAGTAAAGGTCCCTGGATATTGGATATAAATGCAATAACGTCGCTATTGCACCTTTCCTGTAGACTAATATTAACCACTGCGCATAAATTATTTTGAGCAATTGATTTAATCTCCTTTGATGCTCTTACTATACATCTTTGAAATGAAATACAAAGGATATTTAAATTATTGTAAATATGAATTATGTCAATAATTATTTTTTTTCAAGTATATTTACGCTTTAAACAGTGTATAAAATATTTAATATTGTCAGATTATTTTAAAACTTTTAAAATATTGAAATGAAAAAAAAATACAGCATTTTCAGTTAATACAATATTCAATGCTGGAATTTCTATGAACATAAGAGGTAGAATTTCATGCAAAAGGTTAATGTTATTGACATGTCTGTGCAACTTAAAAGTCAATATAATATAGGGTAATAAAAAGAAATATTGTTTATTCATTCCTTATAATACTTTGGTGCCTTTCCTTAAAAAAGAAATGTTTACAATTTTTTTAAGGTTATAGTATTATTTTGTAGTAAGATAGTGGGTTTGTAGGTTACATGGTAAGTTATATGATGAAACCCTAAACAATTTACAAATTTGCAAACGAATTTTTGAAATAGGCCTACTCATAAATTAGTCTACAAAATATTTGATTATATTCGATCTCGTCGAAATTCGATCAAAACTTCAGTTGATATGGACCGTCCGGACCCGATTTATTCAAAATAATGATAACAATTGTAGATCAGAAAATAACGCAGAATTGGACGATAAAGCTAATGTTTTTTAAATGTCTGTGAAAATCTACAATCAATATAGTTTATGCTGATTACAAAAATATTGCTTATACTATCCTTAAATGTACCATGGTTCTTTTCCTTATAATAAAAAATGTATACTATGTCCTTTAAGGTTTTATAGTACGAATAGTAGTAAGTTTTATTCTTCAAACATATAGTTTTCCGATTTTAAAATATATTTTTGAAATACACTTACAATTACGTTCAAAGCATTGTTGTCATGAGGTTGGTCTCCTGGATGGTGCAGTGTGTTTTCCCCATATTTAATTTTAAAATTTTTGTGCTTTGTTTGACTGCTTTCTTAATTCTCTGTTTAAGCTTCGTGCCATAATTCGTATTTAATTATTTGCGTTTTTTTTTCTGACTTCAGGCTTAGTTATGGACTTCTGCAGGTTCACTTGGTGTGTTTATTATTAACTTTATTATGTTCAAGGTATTTCTTCTGCCTGAAGATGGGATCAATTTCTAGATCCCAAAACATTGTGAATTTGTTTGCTAATCAGTGATGGGAATTATCCGAAATATGTACTAAATCATAACATAAAATTATTCTACAAAATATTTTAAAATAAAATATTTAATATAACTAAAGATTGTTAACTATCCCTGGTCGGATGTCGATTAAAATTTCAGTTAAGGTAGATCGTCTTGCCCCGATCGATTAAGAAATTTAGGCTATGACTGAAACATCTTTTCCTATTGATCTAATATATAGTATTGGTTTATTGCAATAGCTGATTACCCTTCTTTAAAAATATTAATAATGAAACTTCATAAGCCTGAAAGGCGCAGCCCCAATCGCCGATTTTAAACAATTTTTGGCTTAAACAACTACAGACTGAGTTCTAATTGAAGAGAATAAAAACTGAAACTAAGAAAATAAAATGTTTTTTTTTTTTTTTTTTTTTTTTTTTTTTGTATAAAGTGTTCCAACCACAAAAAATCCCTTATGGTATTAAATAAGTATAAATTTTTATCCTAAGTAATCCTAATGTGAAAGCATGAATTTATTTTGTATGAAATTCATACATAACTCTTTAATTATGATGACATATCATATTTAATGGAAAAAATGCAAATCTATCTATATATATAATACGTGATGCCCTTTTTTTGTTAACACTACTCCTCCCTTATTTCTGGAGCAATTTTAAAGTTTCAGGTGTCAAAAGAATGGTCTCAGTTTGTAGTTTTGCAATAAGGTTTTAGATTTTTGATATTTTAATTCTGAAGCCCGCGGGAAGCCTTCAAAGTTCATTTTTTCTCCATAAGATTAACATGGGGAACAATTTATATTGAATTGCTAAATAAAACAGCTGTTGATAGTTCAACAAACAAACACATATGTTAAAACCTGAATAGAAGCAATTTGAACTGGTATTGAAATATCAACACATTCCAGACTTTAATACAAGGAGTGTCTATTTGATGGAACAAATTGTGTGTTTAATCTTTTCCCTCAAAATGAAGCAGGTATATTTTGCTTGAGGTATGTAATTATGAGTATTTGGACACAAAAATACGTTTAGTAACTTATAACTCCAGGAAAATTCATTTTGATGTAAAAAAAAACAAGTTTGGAAATTGAAATTTTTGATGTGGTTCTTATGGGTTATTAGATTGGTATAGAAACAACAAAGTTAGTTAACAAAAATTGAAACTCTAACTGTTAGCACATCGGTTTCCAAAATGCTGTTAACTAAGAAAAGGGATAGTTGGTTGTTGGTCTAAATTTAATTATAACCTGTTTACTGTGATACCATTACAAATTTAATGCAGAATGCATGAAGAATATATTAAAACAAATGAGGCAACATTTAAAAGTTTTTTACCTCCAGTATAGATAACAATCTTATTGCAAAAATTGTTTGAACGAAGAGAAATGTTAACCCCCACATAAAACCAAAATGGACCACACCAACAAAGATGTAGATTTTCTTAATTTTTGTGATTTCTTTACTTAAATTTTGTAATGCCATGGAAAGTTAAAACATATTAAAACTCCTGTTGAAAATTTAAAAAATCTGTATTTTTTCTTTAACTTTAGTATATACTGATAAGATTACAAAAATGCTTTTATAAAGACAAAATTTTAGCCAAAATATAAATTAATTAACCACATCAACAAAGAAATGGTTCATCTCTTCAGTTTTGTGATTCTTTATTTAAATTATGTTTTACCATGGAGAGTTAAGTTTAAAAGGATTTAAATTAGTATACATAGTATTAGTGTGAGCTCATTCAATAGGCCTACATTTAATACCTTTACTGAAATGGAAACCTAACTCAATGGGTAGTTTAAAGCCAAGTCTATGCCAAAGACTATTTTTCCATACACTTCTACAAAAACAGAGCCATAATGCTTCACACAGGATCGGATAGTTGTCTAATTTTTCTCTGCAGTCATAAACTATCTAGACCCGGCATAATTCCAGTTATTATTTGAGTATTTATGCAGAGGCCCTTAGACAGATCAGCATAAGAATTATCACGTCATCCTAGCTAATTTGGACCAAAAAGGGCAACCACAAATTTTCATAACATTATATCAGAGTAATAATTTGTAAAATAAGTAATGAAATTGATTGATCAAACGCTGACAAGATGGAAATTAATTCGCAGTATGATTAAAACTTTATGCAAAAATAAACTAAGTAAATTACCATGGAACAAGCTTTGATCATCAAGCACTCTGAAATATGCAGCGCATTGCGCTGCACAGGTACCCCTAGTAGTTGTAGATTTAAGTAGCGGTAGGACAGAAAGTAAAGACTTGGCCTTTAAACCCACGGCAAGGAGGATATTTTCTTAAACCATAAATAAAAAGAGGAAAGATAAGTCGTATTAAATGTGGGACTCTTTACTAGCTAGTAGGTACTTAAGTTAAAATTTAATAATAAATAAGAACTTTTTTTGTTCTCTAGTATAACTTTATAATTTTTATAAAAAATTTAAGTAAAATCAGTAGTTTACACAACACAATAAGTAAAGTTTCTTATACAATTTATTATTTTTTTTATTTTCCGGTTTTGGAGAGAAATGTTTTTTTCGGCTGACATTTTAATATAGAAATTTCTCAGTGGTAGTTGATGTGAAACTAATGTAACAGTCTATGATCACATAATAGATAGGATGATAAAATATCCAAAAATAAAGTATCTACTTACGTATACTTAGAATTTATACTTTCCTATATCACATGTTTTTTCCCGCATATGAGATCGCTCCACGGTTATAAACACGCAATACTCGTGGGTAATCCGGAGGTTTTCAAACAACATAAATCTAGGTGTTTATTCCTGCACCTGTTAAAAAAGATTTCCCACTGGGTTTTATTCTCTTCGTTTGTGGATTTGCAGTTTTTATCAATTACTCGATAGCTAGAATATGTATAAAATAGCTCAGAAAATACTTTGATACTTTATCTGAAACACCGACGCACTCAGTGGTGCGTATTTTAAGGTGAGTATGACTGAAGGGGTGAGTGTGATGACTGTGATGGATCAGGTGAAGTGTAGCTTTGTTACTGACAAATATCAGCTGTTTTATTTGTCAGGATCATTAATTAATAGCCCAATGACCAAAGGCAGATGGGTCCAGTATCGAACCATCAAAAAGCACTAACTTTTCTCAGGATCGAACCGGCTACCTTCAGATCCAAAGGCGAGCTCTTTAACCACTCAGCTACCCACCCAGTTTGATATTGTTTAAAGGCGATGAAGGTTATGTAAAATTGAAATATGTTTCGTACATAATTTGTATGGTAATAAATAAATACTTACATGCAATATTTAAAAATAAATCATCATGCAATATTTTATAGCATAAAGATGCTCCAAAATCTTAAGAACTATAAGTACTGTATTGCTAATACTGTAACCAGGAGAGCGAGTATGTCTTAGGCTATTTCAAGAAACAGCCGGCGTTGTAAGTTTCATGTAATTTTAATGGACACAAGTATGATAAGACAAATTATGACTTATACCACCTTAACAAATCGATATTTAGTACTAGCCATATAGGCGAGTTAGCGGAGTAGGCCTACAGTTTCATATAGCACCTACATTACTTTATATGAAAATATCGATCAATAAGATTGATAAATCGATCATATCCCTATTTACTCAATTAATATTTTACAACGAATGAAAATAACAAAATGAAAAATAGTTAATGTTAATTTTGAATGAAAAATATTGATCCAATAACAATATTTACTAGAATTCGCCTCTTGATCAAAATTCGATCAAAATTTCAGTTGATCTTGACCCAAGAGGTTTAAAACATTTTATAACTGAAACATTTTCTTCCTGTTTTTCTAGTAGTTGATTTTACAACAGATGTATATGAGTCAATCAATTATTCTACCTCCATAATGTTAACATTGCAATTTTGAAAGCCTGTGGGGCGTAGCCCTGGTGCCCGATGAGAATTTGAATGGTCGCGCATACCTTTCTAAAGGTATGCGCAGATTTCTCCTACGATGCACACAAGCGGAGAAAAAAGGAGGAAACGAAACATGCTTGCCTATTAATATATAGATACTAGCAAACAGTCCGTCAAAAATGACGGGTAATTTTCATGATGATTATTCATGAATTTGATGTTCACGTTTGAAAATGGTCAAAGAATTTATTAATACACAGACAACATAATATTCCAACTTCCATTTCTTTATCAATGTTAACAGGTATCTATATATTAATATTCAAGCATGTTTCTTTTCCTCCTTTCTTAGTAGGGGGACTTGGCCGGCTGTCCGCCTGCTGGTGGAGCCGGTGGAGCCCCCCCCCCCCCCGAGACCACCCAAGTTGCGGAGCCCCCCCCCCCGAATTAGTAGAGGTATTTGTTTTTTTTTTTTTTCGTTTATTTCATTTATTTTCGCTTATTTCATTTATTTTCGTTTATTTCATTTATTTTCGTTTATTTCATTTTTCAATTTACATAATTTGCTTCCCGCCTAAACGCTACCCACGCCATCAACGTTAGTTACATAACCGACCGTCCGTCCTTGAAACCCGCGCGCTTTTTACAAAATGTCGTTCGACTCATACACTGTAAGTAAGCGATTCACTCAGTCTTACACAGTCACTCGTGCGGTACAGACATGAGCGCGTCCGGATTAATTGACGAATACTTGAATGCATTCATGGCCGACATCAACGCCGCGGACGACAACGCTACACTCGAGCAGATACCAGTTCCACCATCACCGAGGCCTAAGAAGAGGATAAGACCTACGCCTAAGCCTAAAGTGGAAGAAACAGCAAAACCAGGATGGGTTCCAAAACCTTCAGATGACTGCCCCATCGTGTCATGGCTTGAAAATGGACAATTTTACGCGGTACAAAATCCATCAAACAGCGGACCAGTGCTATTAAAAATGGAAATGTATGATGGTTCGGATATGGTGTACAGATGCGGATTATTTATAGACAAGAATAGTGAATTATACGAGAGCGTCAACCAGGTAGTGGACAAGTCAGAGAATATGTGGATTAATAAAGCTACGGGAGTACCGAAGATTAGCGGCTTGACACAAACAGTAACACGATACAGTAAGACAGTAGAGAAACCGAAAAAGCCAATGATAAAACCGAAAAAGCAAGCTGCGCGTAGAAGAGCCACCAAGAAAACATTGTAGGAACAACGTCTAGACACTGTGGAGTGCGACCTCACCGAACACCTGCGCTCATAAAAAATCCATGATGACCGCCACCCTTCTTGACCACCTGCGCAAACAAAAGATCCTTCTCAGAATTCATCGACCACCTGCACAAACAAAAGAAGCGGAACGACCCTTCTCAGATTACATCGACCACCTGCACAAACAAAAGATTGGACACCTGCGGGACGATCCTTCTCAGATTTCATCGACCACCTGCGCACATAAAAAATTCCAAGATGGCGTCGCGGGCAACAAAAACCGAACGAACGGACCGACCGAGCATCATTCTTCGCCTGGAGACCACTTCGACTAGTCGCATCATCCGCATACTCTCTCATCATTACCATGTCGAGCATCAGCAGCAGCATGACTTCAGAGTCCGCACCTGGTGTAACGATGGACCTGCGAACATCATTGAACACCTGCAAGTCCAGCTCTCCGGCCTACACCCGCCTGTCTGATCTGCGAGAGGAGTGCAGCTATGCGATCAGCGGGATGGAGCGTGTGACCACTCCATTCGGAGAGACAGTCGTCGTCATTCTCGAGGGACAAGTCGGCGATGATTTCTTCCTACGAGTCTACCTGCCCAGGCGTTTCAACCAAGTCCTGAGCGATCACGACATCGAGCGGTACAACAGCGGCTTCGGAGATCGCCTACGTCTGGTGAAGCGCAGTCCACTTCCAGGCAGTAAATTCACACCGTTGGAATTTTTGTAAAGCAAGAAAAAGAAGACTCAAGATTTAATTAACCTTTATAAATTTTGATAGCTTTCGTAAGCAATAAATAATCCATGTACATTACAGCATAAACTAATGTCTTTTATTTTAAGATGAAACCCCAAACCTTTATTTTAAGAAAAGTGTATGGTATTTAGTTTTAGTGTCAGTAGCAGTCATGAGCTTGAAGTGGCAGCATCCATTCTCAGCCATTGTGGCGGGTCCATCGGGCAGTGGTAAATCACATTTTGTGTCCAAGTTTATTGAACATATAAATGAAATGTGTGATGTAAAATTTGCCAAAATTAACTGGCATTATGGTAGTGGTGGAGGAGGAGGTGATGTAAGTAATTCCAAAATAAACCACATTGAGGGCTTACCAGACTTGAGTGATTATGATGGTAAGGAACCAATACTGGTTATAATTGACGATATGATGCGTGAGGCAGATGATAGAGTGGTGGATCTATTCACGAAGGGTTGTCATCACCGCAACATCAGTGTGTTTTTCATTACTCAAAAACTTTTTCATCAGGGTCGTGGGCAGAGAGACATCTCACTAAATGCTCACTACATTATATTTTTTAAAAATCCCAGAGACAGAGTACAAATCAGATATTTAGCCAGGCAGATATATCCAGACAGCCCAAAGTTCATAGAGGAAGCCTACAGTGACGCCACGAAACAGGCACACGGTTATCTACTTTTGGACTTGAAACAGTCGACATCTGAGGACATGAGAGTACGCTCTTGCATATTCCCCGAGGATCGTGTAAACTACGTGTACTTACCAAAGAAAAAATAGCTAGTCAGTTGCAATCATGTCGTGCTTGAAGAAGGACGTACCGCTGCTCAGAGCGCTGATACACGCAACACCCAAGGAACGCAAGGCACTGCTAAAGGTTTGTGACAAGAGTCGCATTCGTTCAGTCTGCGAGTGTGCCTACAACGTGCTACGTGGGAACGTGCCTCTGTCGAGTAAGACTAAAAGTCAGTTGAGCAAACATAAAGTGACTCTGAGACGCTTAGTAAGACAAGGACAGTGTTGGGGACAGAAACGAAAGTATCTAGTGCAGAAAGGCGGCGGAGTTTTTATTCCATTACTGTTGGGCACAGTGTTACAGGCAGCAGTCAGTAGTGCATTGGGAAAGTGAAATGGATGTCCAGACGAAACCGTTTTATTTGACTTTACTTAGCGGCACGGGTCCCTCAATACATTATTATCCGAAAAATACTACACATGATTTTACTGTACAACTACCGAATTACATTTGCTTGGACGGTAGAGATTGGGAAGTAGCGCTCGTAGAAGCGCATTATCCATGTACGTTCGCAACAGTAGACTCCGATGCTCTACTAAAAATATTTGGTTACAAAAAGGAAAAAGAAGACAAACCATTCAACAAAAACGAAGTATGGATCGTCGACGTTAAACCAAATCCCGGAAACTACACTTCAGCCGAAAATTTGTTGAAACATATCAACGGGTTGGAAAGTGTAAAGAAAACTGGAAGTGTATTGGATATTGACGAAGCAAAGCGTCTTAAAGTGACGTTGGGAACAAATACATTGGGATCTACCGAAGGAGTGGCTGGTTCCCCAAAAATCGGACTTCAGTTAGGAATAGTACGGGGAGACGAATTGGTTCATGTGCCAGGTTTACAAACGAGTACTAGACCGATTAATTTAAGTCTTGGTTTACCATCACATATGCTCGTGCACTGCGATCTGATTGAAGAACAAATATTAAGCGATGCCCGTACACCGTTATTGAGGATTATCAATATATCCCACACGATAGATGATTATGGGACGTACAAGGCAGCACACATTAATGATCCGCACTACGTCCCGGTGAGAAAGAAGACATTCGAAAGTGTGAGAATTTATGTGAAGGACATCTTAAAGCGAGATCTCTCATTCCGTCACGGAGCGTTGACCGTTAAACTACACTTCCGACCGGCCGCTGCTGCACATCAATAATGGAGCACGCAAAGAAGATGGCTATCGTCCCACAAGAGCTTATTGAGCGTTTACAGGCTACATCATCAACGGAGAAGCCATCAAGCAATTTGTCCACTACGGAAGGACTGGACGTGGAGATGCAGAAAATAATGAATAACAAGAGTATAGACGATAGTGAAAAATGGAAACTGTACAATCAGGCGTTGCAGCGTTTCTTACACTTTGCCTCTAATAATCGCCAGCCGATTAATATCCCAATTGTGGATGCGACATTCGGTGATGATGCCCAACACCAGACACGGGGTGCAGCGGAAGGACCAGTCGATGAGATTGTCGAAATGTTC
The DNA here is from genome assembly GCA_030545055.2 of Neoaliturus tenellus. NCBI lineage: Eukaryota > Metazoa > Arthropoda > Insecta > Hemiptera > Cicadellidae > Neoaliturus > Neoaliturus tenellus. The sequence continues at coordinate 99,175,025 of CM061536.1, read as the reverse complement.
TCAAAGACATACAGGAGTGATGCCCGCAATCTGTTACGATTTATGAAAAAACCCGATTGTCGAATCAGTTGGGATATCAACTACTCGGTGTTTATCGATGGTCGAAAACTGCCGAATGCGAATATAGTTGATATTTTGAATAACATAGTGAGAGTTCGAATAACCGAACGTATACCGCCAGGATGGATGGAAGTGATGACCGCTTTGAAAGAAATGAATGTACCTCTAGAATTTATAAATAATATCAGAGCGTTACGGGAATTGAATGACACATTCAAATCACCATCACGGCTGACCAGTTCACCGAGTGCGCCATCACCGCGCAGAACACCGATGCGAGAGCGGCTACGTTCGTGGGCGACAGTGAAACGGGGAGCTAAGGAGCCTCGCGGTGAGTTATCATTACAGAGAACATTACGCGAAGTCGATAATTATCTAGCGAAAACACCGATTGAAGAATCGGCGAGTGGCGGCTATGCTACGTCAACTCCTGCAAACAGGGATGAATACCAGTGGGAAACGGAGCCGCTGGGCTTTCTAGACAGGTGGGAGCCGTATCCGGCCAAGTGAGCATGGATCGCCTCTATTACAACCCCGGCGAGCCCGGCGCGTTCGGCGGTGTCGCACCGCTAGTGCGAGCTGCACGCAAGAGAGATATTTCAAAGTCGAAAGTAATCGAATGGTTACAATCACAGGACACTTATACATTACACAAGCCGGTCCGTAAACGCTTCCCACGCAACCAGTACTCGGTTTTCGGTCCGTATGAACTGTGGCAAGCGGACTTGAATGATATGCGAGGATTGAGTAAATACAACGATGGAGTCAATTACCTGCTGACCGTGATAGACGTGTTCAGTAAACGTCTGTACGTGAGAGCGTTGAAGAGAAAGGAAGGTGCAGAAGTGGCAGTTGCATTCGAAGAAATATTCAAAGAAGCGACTAAAACTCCGCGTTGCCTCCAGTCTGACAAAGGAACAGAGTTTACCGGCGCCAAGACCAGACAGTTATTCAAAAAGTACGGAATAAAATATGTGACTACGCAGAATCCCGATGTTAAAGCAGCAGTAGTGGAACGCGTGAATCGTACATTAAAGTCTCGCATGTGGCGTTACCTGACTTACAAAAACACTTACCGATATATCGATGTACTGAACAAACTGGTGAAAGCATACAATGCCAGTGAACACAAGAGTCTCGGTGGTGGATTGCGCCCCATCGATGTGAAAAATGATCGGACGATAGCACAAGTGCTACAACGCATGTACAGTAAAATTCCACGTCGTGTTAAGCCCAAACTCAAGATTGGTGACACGGTGCGCATAGCAAAGGAGAAGGGCACGTTTGCCAAAGGCTACGAGACCAATTGGAGTAACGAAGTGTTTACTATTCGTAAAGTGAACACTCTGATGCCGCTGCCCATGTACACGCTGGCGGACCTCAAAGGTGAAGTTTTGACCGGTCAGTTTTACGAACACGAATTACAGAAAGTAATCTATCGGAGTGATCAACTATTCAAGATTGACAAAATACTGGACACTCGTGGCAGAGGCACCAGTAAGCGTTATTACGTCAAGTGGCGAGGTTACGGAGACGAGTTTAACTCTTGGGTGAGAGCGCAAGACTTACAAAATGTCTAACTCGCAATTCTTCCTGACGCTGCCCAGCAACAGTTCTATGGAATATTTCCCCAACAATAAGGTCTCAAACTACACTACGCATCTTTCGAAACAGATACGATTGGAAGGCGCGTGGGAGATGGCTCTGGTGGAATCTCACTATCCATGCTCGTTTCCATTAGTGGGCAAGAACGAGATTATAATAATCGAACAGGATACTATTCTTTCCGCCATAGGTATGGAAGAGCCAGACAAGTACACGTTTACTCTGGACATGGGTTACTACAAGAATATAACCGAACTGCTGAATATGATCAATGATGCGAAGGACCTCATCGATTACGTAGAGTTCACCTATGATAAAGATGCGGACAGAGTGGAAATAAAAATACTGAAAGAAGATGTGGTTGCGATACATTTAGACTATAAACTGGCTTTACAGTTGGGATTCGATCCGCAGCAGAAGGACATTGTGAAAAACAATAAAGCGTCATGGCCACCGAATCTGTCGATGGGGCTTCCAGCTAATATGTACGTGTACTGCAATCTGATTGAGCCGCAGCTGATCGGAGACGCTTCTGCCCCGCTATTGAAAATCATCAACATTGACAGAGGCGACTACATGCACGGGGCGAATAAGACTGTACTGTACACCAGCCCGCATTACGTACCGATCACTAAAGGAGCATTCGAGACTGTGGAAATCGACCTCAGGGATCACACTGGACAAAACCTGTCATTCCTGTTCGGGACGTCGTACGTGAAGCTACATTTCAGAAGAGCTCTGCATAATTAACTGTAATAATGGCTTCGAACGATCCGTACATGGCGTACTACTATCGCCAGCATTCGCAGACGGGTGGATCAATAGAAAAAGTCTTTCGAGGCGCCGCCTATCAAAGAGGACATGGAGTCGGCAGCTTCTTGGGCGGTATGTTTCGCACCGTATCTCCGATAATCAAGAGCGGAGTTGCGGCATTGGGCAGAGAAGCGTTAAAGTCCGGAATGGGTTTCCTCGGTGATGTCACTCTGCGTACGAAACATCCCAGAGATGCGGCGGAGGAGCGCATGAAAGAGTTTACCGGCTCGTTGAAGCGCACGGCCGATGACAAGATTGAACGAGTTCTCCGTGGTGGTGGCAGTGTCAAGCGTCTGCGGCCGACATCCAAAAAGCGCGGATCGCGTAAGAGTGGCGCGAAACGCGCAACGCGCAAGACTTCCGCGAAGCGCGCAATGCGTGGCGGCAAGAAACAATCGAGTAGCGGTCGCACACTGCGTGTCACACCTCAGTCTCTGGCTAAACTCCTCAGAGGAAGGACGTCATCATCGCCGTCCAAGAAGAGAAAAGCAGCAGTTAAAAATAAAAGGAAAGTAGCAAAGGCAATAAGAGATATTTTTAATTAATCATGTCGTTCATACATCAAAGATCATGCGAATGCGTCAAGACGGAGCTGGACTTGTTTTCTCTACCGCCCACACAGACGAGTATCGAAAATGGAAAATGGATTCAATACAAACCGATATCCACACTGACGGACGATTCACCGATAGAGTTTGTAGTGCCCGGCAATGGCGAAGAGTATACCGATCTCTCGCAAACAATGCTGGAAGTCACAGCATCGATAATCAAGGCGGACGGAGCGGCGATCGCCGAGGCCGATGCAACAAAAGCCGGTCCAATAAATAACTGGCTACACTCGTTGTTCAGTCAAGTGGACATGTGCATGAATCAAAAATTGGTTGAGCGTACATCGAAACAGTATTGAACTACGGATTCGATGCCAGGAAATCGCATCTATCGTCCGTGCTGTGGAACGCCGATGATTCAGGCCATATGGAAAACACCGAAGACGATAATGACGGATTGGAAAAACGACGGAAGCTAACGAAAGGAGGACGAGAAATCGATTTGGTCGGTCATTTGCATTTGGACATGTGTAATCAGAATAAATATCTTTTGAACGGAGTCGAGCTACGCTTCAAGTTAAACAGGTCGAAAGATGCATTCTCCATAATGGTACACGAAGGTGACTACAAAGTGCATATCGTCGATGCGAACCTGTGGATTAGAAGATGCAAAGTCAGCCCGACCGTACTGTTGGCGCACAGCAAGATACTACAGTCCGGCACCGCTAAGTATCCAATCACACGAGTGGACGTGAAATCATTCACGCTCGCTTCCGGCATAAGGAGCAAGACTCTGGACAACGTATTTCTGGGACAAGTTCCGAAGCGCGTGATTGTCGGTATGGTAACCAATGCCGCATTCAACGGTGATGTCAAAAAGAATCCGTACAATTTCAAGAATTTCGATTTTAACTACTTCTCACTGTACGTGGACGGTGAACAGGTGCCGGCCAAACCGCTCCAACCCAAGTTCTCTCCTGCCGGTAGCGCAAAGTTCATTATGGCGTACAACACAATATTCAGCGGCACGGGGATCCATTTCTCAGACGCTGGAAACGTGATCAGCAGAGAAGATTTCGAAAACGGTTACTGCCTGCTAGTGTTTGATCTAACGCCCGACCTGTCTGCCAGCGATACCGGCCACTGGAATCTCGTACGCAACGGCAGCGTGCGCATGGAACTGGGATTCGGTACCGCGCTAACCGAGACAGTCAACTGTTTGGTGTACGCAGAGTTTGACAACGTAATTGAAATCGATCGACACCGCAACGTGATGGTCGACTTTGGTGGCTAGTCTCTCACCGACACTCGTACGAGATGGATCGCTTACGCAGAGTACGTTGCAGGAATTTGGCCGCTCCCATCATTATTGATTTCCAGAGTTTCAAAGACAACATCAATGATTACATAATGAAGGAAGTCTGCGTTATGGAAGTGGACAGCGGGATACTACTGATGCATCACATCGCCAAACCGCCATTCAACAGGGACGAACTGACCATTGATAAACATCGAGAATCCCATTGGCTATCGAAGCACTATCACGGATTAAAATGGGATCAAGGGGACATCGGCTACTACGATTTGGAACAAAAGCTACGAAAGATAATCGCCAAACGACACACCGTCTATGTCAAAGGATCGGAAAAGAAGAGTTTTATATACAGGCATTTAGTTATTGATCACTGCACTACCAACGTCATCGACTTGGACGATATCGGATGTGGTTCACTGGCTACAATCAACAATCTACTATCGAAATCCACGCTGCGATGCCGTCATCACAGATCACCGAACCATCGATGTTCACTATCCAATTGCATAGCATTACACGGATGGTTGTTTTTGACTAACAATATTGACGATGAATTGGAATCTACTGATGAAACAAGTTCATATTTCTGCTCTTGTTTTCACACGTCTACGAGCACTACAACAAGTACTACCGCTGCAACTGTTGGCATCGACACCGTAGAATGAATACTAATCAGATTGAGAAATATCTATCGACTCTGCCAGTGCACAATTATGGGGTCTACGCTGCCGATCGACTACCGCATCGCATCTCCCCGTCTACAGCAATCGTTGTGAATACTGATCCGCACAATGAAGCCGGTACGCACTGGGTTGCATTCTACCTGGACCGAAAGAGTGATGTCATTGAATTCTTCGATAGTTACGGACAGCCCCCGCATCTGTACTTCTACCAAGGATTCCTGAGACGCAACGCTCGACGTTACCTGTACAACGAGTATCGCCTACAAGATGATGACAGCACAGTCTGCGGCCACTACTGTCTGACTTACCTGTATTACCGAACTCACCATGATATGAGGATGATGGACTTCGTGCAGCTCTTCGACGACACCTCCACTGCTCACAATGATGCGATGATCAGAAAACTATTCACCAGATTGTATAAACACTTGTAGCAATGTTTGCTATTTTCTTTGTAAAAATCTTTTTATATTTTTCTTTGTATTGTAAAGTAAAAATCTTTTTCATTTGTCTTGTAATGTAATTTTTTTTTTCTTGTAATAAAAATGAGTACTCAACAAACACCAATCTTTTCATTTCCTTTTAGTATGTAAGTTTTCATTTTTGAACAGGCTCAATATTTCAAAGTGCATTTAGAAAAATCAGATAGTTAATCTTTGTGTAGACTCGACATTTATAATTTACTTTCAAAGACCAGAGAGTCTAGTAACTCAGTATTTCAAAAGAGTCTGATAATTTACTCATTGCACATATTTGACATAATAGTTCAAAGTGAAAAGAGCCTATTAGGTTCACCTTTATACAGACTCGACATTACATTTTTACTTTCAAAGACCAGAGAGTCGAGTAACTTGATATTTCAAAAGAGTCTGATAGTTTAAGTATTTGTACACCTCTGTGCAGACTCGTCATTTATATTTTACTTTCAAAGTGAAAAGAGTTTGATATCTTAGTATTTTTAAAAAAGCAAAGAGTCTGACAGTGAATGATCTTATTACTATGTGTAAAACTGGAAAATGAAAACAAGTATGTCAATACAAATGACTAGATTTATTGAAGCAAACTTAAGTCTAACATCGAGTGTTCTGAAATTATTCGACAAAATTAAAACTTTATTCAATATCTGTAGAAATTTGAAAAAAAAAAAATGAACTTGATACAATATTTTCAAAAGATCAATACAGATGACTAGATTTATTGAAACAAATGTTTGCAAGAAATAATTTACAAGAACTTTTTGCAATATTTACAAAAGAATAAAATTTAAAATAGACAACAAAGATAAAGAATTATAAAATAGTCAAGAAAATGAAATTTGATTCATTAATAAAATTTACATACAAGCAGCAACAAGAAAAATGTACACACAAAATAAATAAAAGTTCATATCACAGTCCATAAACAGTCCATCACACACTCCCGAGATCCGAACAGAGCCTACCCGATTACACTCATGCGACTTAAATTATATCGTCTATTCGTCTACGTCCATTGGCGCTGGTAGAGCTGGAGGTAACGGTGTCGCCCTGGGGGGAATAGCATAGTGCCCCCACGGAAGCGTGTTTATTCCGTCCTCTGGCATTACGTAACGTTTGTCATCATAGGGTGCCAGGGACCGCTTCCTTACCACAACGGTGTAGATTATGTGGTGTTTGCTTTGGAACCTCTGATTGTCCGTGCATTTGATTGTCTTGTTGTATAAACAATCCAGGTAATCTTGCACGGAGAGGTCCTTTGCAACTACGGCGCGGTTGACGCCCTTTGCCCGCTTTATCGGCGGAGGCGCACCACAGTCGTCGTCATCTCCGTTACCAACAGCACACGTAAAGCCTCCGGACAACATACAATATAATTTTGCCATCAAGCCGACGAATAACCTAATAACTCTCCCACCGACTTCGTCCTTGAATTTCCCCAAAACCCTAGCGTTGCGCCCGTCGTAGCACATGTGGTTCTGGGGATAGTTGCTGGTGTCGAAGTCGTCCAGGTGCGTCATCATGTCGCGGTAGACGTCTAGGGTACGGATGGTGTAGACGATACCATCTGTGTCCATGTAGGCCATCTTTATATTCTCGATGCCGTACCTTTCTACCATATCGTAGTGAAAACCGTACATCCACCGTTTACTGTGGTCCAGAATGCACATTCCCGCATAGACTGGCTTGTTCAATACGACTCGCACTTTCGCCATATTTAGTAGTGCCAAGTTCTCGTCGTACCAAATACGGTCATTGAAATTTGCTTTGGCCACGTACTTTGTGTATGTCTTGCGGGATGTGGCGATCTTCATGTTTTGATGTTTTCTCACATTCTGGAGACTCATACCGTAGACAGCATTGACCATTAATTTGAACATTTCTACTTCGAATTTGTTGGTGGCCTGCCGTCTCAGTTCGGTATTCAGCATCACGTACGGTTTTAACCACGGCGACTGTTTAAAACGCATAACCCGGTGAACGCGGCGAACACGCAGTCCATTCTCGATCGCTTGTTGTAAGTAACGATAGTGGATCACGTATTCATCCTTGTCCGTGAGAGTAGCCATTAGTTTGCTGGATTGTCCTGCTCCACTATTAATGATGTCTTCTGATGAGTAGGGCAGCTGGTAAGCCGGCGACTTTCGTACTTCCGGACAGAACGGGAGATCGCGGTGTTTGTCGTGGAGTGCCTGGTCTCTTGGGTACTCCAGATCAACCTCCAAAACGTATCCATACTCACCGTCTGCCGGTATGTCCATGATGTTCAAGTCGTCGATTTCCTGCTGCGACAGCCACTCAAAATCTTTGTAGGGGAGTGGTTCTGACATGGCCCATCCGTAGAGGTTATTTGCGTCATAATACATTAAAAATGTATCATCGTCGTATTCTACGACACCTCCACTTGTCGATGCGCCCTGGCCGTCTCGGTTGCCACCATCTTCCGCTCTTGTGTATTTGTTGTTGGCGACAACGTGCCTGGTGACGCATTGGGTCAGTCCACCTCGGATGCCCTTCTCGAAGAACAAGTACATGTCGACATCTCGCAAGGTATCGAGCACCACTCCAGTCTTGAGAAGCATTACGTCCCACGCGTATGAAGGTAGCGTCAGATAATGTGCAGGATCCAAGTTGTAGTGCGTCATGCACATTTCTCTGAATCCCTCGAAGACGTCGGCAAGTAGCAGAACATCGGTCATCAGATATATTTCTGCGTACTGCCCGAGGGATGTACAACTAAACTTATCCCATACGCGTTGGGCGTGTGCGTAATCCTCGTCGGAAACATTTTCTCCGAAGACATCTTTAGGTGGCAGGTGATCATCATTAAGTACCTCCATAGACGTGACGTACTCGTAGGGGAAGATTCCCTTCCTTCGAAGCAAATCAAAGTCTTCTTGGTCTTGGTGCCGGGCGCGCGTGAGGTGCATTTTGTTGGCCGGCAGAAGCGACGCTAATGTACCTAACGCCTTAGACATGAGACGGTACGAATCAACGAATTGTAATTTAATACTGTTCCGCCGGCCCGCGCCCGGATATTTGAAGCGCTTCGAGAAAGTTATGTACTTCTCCTCGGTGTTGGCGAGTACCTCAACGTCTCCCTTGTCCACGCCTAACTCACGCACGATGAAGTGGGCGTCGTAGTTTGACAAGTTATGGAAATACATATTGACGGTCTCCTGTTCCCTGTAGCGGAGGTTGCACGAACGATGAGCAGCTCCTCTGTAGTTGTACGGAGGCGAGTGTTGGTGATCCCTAACTTTCATCTTATCTTCACCATCGTTAGGGCCGAATTCCCGTTTACAGATGTGACAGACAGTGGCACGTCGGAATTGAAGTTCTTCCTGCTCTGTCAACTGAGGTGGGTCTTCGGGCATGCGCTGGCCGTAAAGGATGTCGCCAATCTTCCGTACGTCATCCCGTACAGCGTTGATAAAATGCTGCGCAGCATCCTCGCCTCTGTACATCCGCAGCTTGGAGAAGGTGTTGGAATCCTGGTCATCATCATCGCAGTCTCCCTCGTCGGCTGTTCTTAGGTCGTCGCGAATGTAATACGCATAAGCGTACGGTCTGTGGACATTCCTAACATTGTTTGGTAAACCACCCACGCGCTGTTGGCCAATCGTTCGATTAGTTGCTGGGTCCCAAGCAGGCGGTCGAACAGTTGGTGCGGGATGAATTGGCCTTTCGGCCTCAAAGGGTACGAGCATACTCTCAAAGTCGGCATAGATTGTAAATCGGCTTCTCTTTGTACGCTCGGGCCGATTGAACATGATGTGCTCTTCTTCCGCAACATCGGTTCTCAATGGCGCGTTTTTGGAGCAGTAGCGCCTGTGTTCTTCTAACCGCTGCTCTCCTGTGAGACCCAGTTTGTTTGGTCGGTTGTCAAAATGCGCGAAGCATCTCTTGCACATAAACAATCGATGTGCACGGCGTGTAATTTGACTGGCAACTAGCCTCTCAAAGTCAAAGATGTATGCGTAGTGGGTGGTTCGTTCATCGGTTAGGAATAGCAGATCGAAGTGGTTCGGTAGCTCTTGATCCACGACGCGAAGTGGGAAGACATAGTGTTCTTCTTTATTTTGGTGTTTCTTCTGCTTCTTTTTGTCCAGACCGTACACATTTATGCTTACGCCGGGGTTGTTGCGTTCAAACGTGCGAATCTTGTCTAACCTTACTGGAAATTCCAAACCATCAAAATTTAGGTTTGCTCGTGTCCTGACCTCTGCCGTAAAGTGGTTAGCAGTAAGCCGGTCACGACGAACATTTTCAACGAATTTAGTAAGGATAGCATACTCGAAACAACGCTCATCCGCAACGTTATACACATTAACCACGGCTCTTTTCATGGCGATGTCTTGAGGAAGGAGGATGAAGGAGCTACCTCTGATAGGGCTGCAGACATTGACTCTCACTTCCATATCTAAAACCCTAACAAAACTCCATCCTGAGCCCTTCATTTCACAAGTCTCTTTCTCCAACAAGATTTTGTTGATGAACTCCTGACAAATTTCATCAACGTCACTTGTGTGGAAGATCTCGACATTCTTTGTCTTAAAGGCCCGCCTACAAGTCTCGCCATGAATATTTACAAATTCGCATTCGACCCAGATGTTAACTTTGATGGCATGAGTGTTACGTAATATCTGTCGCATGAGTGTAATTACCTGTGTCCTGAGAGACAGTAGAAACTCCTGCAGGGTAACTGACTCGTCCACGGGCTCTGCCAGGCGGTAGGTTTTAAGCCGCCCACGGAACGCTGTCTCGACCTCCTCGAAACCTGCAGGAGCTAAGTCGCCGGGGATCACAGGCGCCTCGTCGTCTTCGCTCGATGTTGCCACTGATGCTGGCGACGAGGGGGCAGGCGAAGGTGGCTGGACTCCGATGGTCTGCTCAGGCTGACGTTCCGCACGGAGGGCTTTACAGTGTTTGCGGGCGTGGACCTGCACATTGGACTTCCTCGTGAAGCTTTTGCCACACCCGCCGCACGTATGGCCTGAAATAACACAAAATGCTGTAGTCCCATGTATAATTATCATGCTCAATCTGAAAAGATTCAGTTTTCAAAACAATATGAAAGTTTAAGTTCAATGTTTAATATAGTTATTTTGTATTGGAAAACATTTAAAGTTATAATTTATAAAAGTTAAAATATTTCTCTGAACGTCTACACATTGTGACTGAGATTCATTTAACATTAAATTGTTTAGTCTTTACAATAGAACTCTTTGACAGTGTGACCCATTTAGTGTGGATGAAATATCTGAATAAATATTTACATTTGAGGTAAGTTTGTAAATTAATAGTTTAAAGTAATGGATAAGTACATACCTGTTGTGGGAACTCCAGTAGGCTCTGGGGCTTGAATGAGTTCCGGAGCATTGGACGGACCCGGTCTCGGCTCGACGTCGGGAGCGGAGGAGGGACCGGGCCTCGGCTCAAAGACAGGAGCGGAGGATGGTCCGGGCCTCGGCTCAATGACAGGAGCGGAGGATGGTCCGGGCCTCGGCTCAATGACAGGAGCGGAGGATGGACCGGGCCTCGGCTCAATGACAGGAGCGGAGGATGGTCCGGGCCTCGGCTCAATGACAGGAGCAGAAGAGGGGCCGGGTCGTGGTTCCGCCGGACTCGGTGTGGGCACGAAGTCTGTAAAGAATAGCACATACATGATTAGAATATTTTATATTATTCGTATAAACATAGTAAAAGGTATAGAACTTTGATCACAGTACATCAATAGTTCGAATGCTACAGAACTTTTAAGTGAGAATAGTGATTAGCGTTAGATATGTTGGTTCACAACAAAGTGTTGAGCTAAATTTGAAACAAAAAAGTTAGCTGAGATACGGTGGATCAGATGCTAAATTGGATTTCTTTCTCATCATTATGAAAACTACGAAAGAGAGTGGAATTTCAGACATATGACTATTTAGTGAATATAAATAATGTTTAAAATACTGACCCGGTCTAAATGCTGGGTTCATCGCTGGCTGAGGTCGATGTTTCCTGGTGATGTGGCGGCGCAGAGCGTCCTCCCTCGAGAACGTCTCGTCACACTCCGTGCACGGGAGGTTAGCTCCACGGTGTACTGCACGGACGTGGCGTAAGACATTTCGCCTCTCGGTGAATGCTTGGCCGCACTGGACGCAGGCAAAACGACGGTCAACGTTGTTCATGATGATCTGTAAGCAAATAACGCTGCGCATAAGAAATTTGTTGTAATTCTCAGAGTTAATCCAACAGTCACAAGAAATCCATTTATGCATTCACTCTACTAAGTATACATGAAATAAATAGTAATAAAGGTTTAAGTTCTAAACTAAGTCTTTAAACTGCTCTAATATCGAATAAACAGTTTACTTGAATATAAAGTCTCATAAAATGTTACTGACGTACATTCGTTACAGAAACTTAATACAGCTTACGTTACAGAAACTTAATATCTTTGTTAAAATTTACATGCAATATGAACAAATCAGGTAGATGTTTAAACTATTTGAGCTACGAGTCTATAAGTGACCAAACCAATCTACTATTTTAAAAGTTTTAAAAAATTAAAAAAAAAATATTTTTTCACATATGGTTACCATTTTGTGTATGATGTAGTGTAAAACTATAACCAACCTACTCTTTCACTTTATAGACAAATGTAAAATTATAAAAAAAAAAATAAATAAATAAATAAATAAATAAATAAAAATAAAATGTGTTACAGAGACTCAATAACGGATTTACGTTCAATATGATAGAATGTAACAAGATGTTTAAAGAGTTGCGCTATGAAACATAGTCTATAAGTGACCAAACCCATCTACTATTTTAAAGTTTTATAAAATAAAAAAAAAAAAATAAATAAAAATAAATAAATTAAATGTGTTACAGAGACTGAATAATGGATTTATAATTTATGTTCAATATGATAGAATGTAACAAGATGTTTAAAGAGTTGGGCTACAATTCATAGTCTATGTGGGATAAAAAGCTAACTACTATTTTGAATAGTTTAGTAAAATTAAAAGTATTTATTTGAATATGTTTCACATTTTGTGTATGAAGCAGTGAACAATATTATCATCGTACACTTTGAGTTTCTTGACAAAGTCAAAATTTACTGAAATCTAATAAAAAGTAAAACTATATTTAATTATAACTAGTTATTGTAAATTAGAAATAATACTTACATTTGAAGTAAGAAGTATCCAAAGAAGACACTGGCGTAGACAGAGGCGCAAGCGGAACGAAGTGCAGGAACGTCCGGTCACTACGGCAGCTAGGCAACTACTGATGCCGGGGAGTGTAGAAAATGGCCGACGCTCGGTTTGGTTATATAACGACTGTGAGGTGACGGTCGGTGAAGGGACGCGCAGCTGCGTGGGGTGACGGGTAATATAAGACGCGCTATTGTGTAACGTCGCCGGGCGGACGCTCCCACGCAGGGGTGTGGTCGGCCTATTGTACCGGCTCCCCTATCTAAGGAATGTCGCACCTGGCCGAGGGTCGGTACCTTTACACCGTGGGTGGTCTAGAGTTTGTATTACCTGGCGGGAAAATAACGTCCTGCTCCCCCACTCCTACCTGCTGCGGCCACAGATTTTGGTCAGATAGCACTATGGAGTCCGAGAAGAAGGTTGTCGACAAAACCGATGAACAGCATTTGTGGAACTCCTCTATTACAGAGGAGGAGTTACATGCGGCCATCGAAGCTGTCGAGGAAAAGGAAAGGAACCTCAGGCGACTCTGGTTAGCTCAGATGGATATTTGCGGTTCTGTACCGCGAGATGATTTTGAACTTCAATGCCAGATGGCGATTACCCAACAACTTGAAGCCGCCGAGAATGAGCTAAAGAGTGGAGGTACTATCCAGACGGAGGTGAAGACTGAGAAACATGAAGAATATAACGAATATGATGATTAAACGTGCTGTTGAACCCAATCCTTTTAGTTTTAAGTTAATATTTTGTAAAAAAAAAAAACAAAAAAAAAAAAAAAAAAAAAAAAACTCTACTAATTCGGGGGGGGGGGCTCCGCAACTTGGGTGGTCTCGGGTCCGCAACTTGGGTGGTCTCGGGGGGGGGGGGGGGCTCCACCGGCTCCACCAGCAGGCGGACAGCCGGCCAAGTCCCCCTACTTTTCTTCTCAGCTCATGTGCATTATATGATAAATCCGCGCATACCGTTAGAGAGGTATAGTCTTCTAGATGAGCAGAATCCTATTGTAATTCACGTTGGACTCCAGGCCTACGCCCCACAGGCATTCAAAGTTTCAATGTTAATCTTTTGGAGGAAAAAGAATTGATTGAATCATTAGACAGCTGTTGTAAAAACAGTGTTAAAACAGGAAGAACAGATGTTTCAGTTATAAAATGTTTTTAAAATCCTTGGTCCAGATCAACTCAAAATTTGGTCTACTTTCGATCAGGAGGCGATCTCTATATCATTAATAGTTTATAAGTTTAAATCGTTTATAATACTTACTATCATATGGTTTTACAATATAGTAGGCCTATGAGACTTTACAAAAAAAGATAATGATTAAAGGTTTTTAACCGTATTTCCATTTATTACATTCCACTTGTATGGCCAATTAACTTATTTGTATAATTTTGCTGACTCGGAGTCCATTTAATTAGCCAGAATTTGGAGTTTGTATCTTATTTGCTTAACACTCGCGATTTACCAATCTTATTAAGTGTGTCCTCAACCTCTGGCATTTTTGCCTCCTTAAGTTCTTGTTTAATTTTGTTAGATCCACGATGAGTCTGCCGTCCCCATTAGGTTTTGGCATCGCTGGGCACCATTCTGTGGGCTCTTCCACAGTGTTTATGCATTTAATTGAACATTGCTTGTTCTGACTTCAATTTTTCATGTAATGGTATAGAAGTACATTCCCGGGTGTACTAAGTGTTACTGAATTGTCCTCTGAATTGAAGTCAATCGTATAGTAGGTTTTTTACCTTCACTAAAACACTATTCAAAATGTTTATTCTCTGTCTTTTGTTTCCACTTTATTTCCATATCTTTTTCTTATCTTAGGTATTTATTCTGGTATATTTCAAGACTTATTTCTTCCAGTTCGTAGTTACACATTATCACATTTTTGTACTTCATTGTATATATTAGTGGGAACAATAAACCAACTGTTAAACATGTTGAATCACAAGCCTACACGATCTTAAAAGGATGAAAAATAATAATATAAGGACGTTATATAACTTAGTTATAACAAAGATTAATGGATTAAAATACGGTGGGGAGAATTTTACAATCAAAATATTATGTTTATATTTTTCAAAACATAAAGCTCATTAGTTGATAGATAAAAAATATGTGCAAACAAATTTTAGTAAATAGCTCGTAAGTTTAAATACATAAATTCAATCACCTATATTAAATAAACTCTCTTTATAGTATAGCAACAACAATTTTATTAAAACATCAGCTGTTAAATATTTATTTTATTGCTTAAAAAAAAAACACTTCAACATTGTGTGTCCTTGATTTCATTTGTATCTGTCAATTATCATAGAAATGAAAAGTTGTCTGTTTTGTTTACAAAAACACTTTGTAAAGCAGCAGTGGTGTCAAATTTCAATGTAAGATATGGATCACCTGGAGCAGTAAACAAATCAACAAAATCACGTCTTAGATTGGTCTAAATAAGGTCTAATTTTCATTTTGCGGCTTTATAAGGCATTTTCCGAGGGATACCATATTTCACCTAGGGGTCATGAGAAATTCATTGACACCAAAACGGCCTCGATCCGTTCAGTAGTTCTCTCTCTAGACCCTTAAATGCACTCTTTTATTACATAAGATTTAGGCTACGTCTTTTAAAATGTAACTCATAAAAACAATTTAAACTAACTTAAAATCTTTTTATGAAATTTTTACAACTAAATCTTCTACTGGACCGATTTGATTAACTGTAGTCTACTTGTTGCTCGAAATCGAGCAATTTATTTTGGTATTATACAAAAGTAACATTTAGTTATAGTGCTTCTTGTTACGCTTGATGTCAAGAATGCCTTCAACTCGGCGAGGTGGGTCGATATATTGGATGCGCTTCGCAACACCTTTCGTATTCCTGCATATCTGTTGCGGCTCATCGAGGATTATCTACGCCCTCGAAGTCTGATTTATGATACGAGTGACGGAACGCGGACGATGGAAGTCACTTCTGGTGCCGCACAAGGTTCAATACTCGGCCCGGATCTCTGGAACGTTGCCTATGACAGCCTCCTGAGGTCCGAGATGCCTGAGGAAACCACTTTGGTTGGGTACGCCGATGACGTCGCAGCTCTCATTGCTGCACGCAACGTTGAGCTGGCCCAACTGAAGTTGAACCGAGTTATGCGGGTGGTCAACAACTGGATGTCCGATTACGGTCTCTCGCTTGCTCTCAGTAAGACGGAGATCGTGATTCTCACGAAAAAGAGGATCGACACCGTCGTCCAGTTTCGAGTGGGAAGGGAGGTGGTCACATCAACTCGTGCCGCCAAATACCTCGGGGTTATGGTGGACACCAAGTTAAGGTGGAGGGATCAGATCTTCCGTACGGCGGACAAGGCCGCTAAGATAGTCACTTACCTTAGTAGGCTGATGGCCAATGTCGGGGGTCCCCGATCCAGTAAAAGACGTCTGTTGATGTCCGCGGTCCAGTCCGTGCTTCTTTATGGAGCAGAGGTGTGGGCAGACGCTCTAGATAAGGGGTGCTACAGGTTGTGACTCGCCCGGGTTCAGCGTCAAGCGGCGCTCCTGGTGTGTTCCGCCTACCGGACAGTGCCCGAGCCTGCCGTCCTGGTGGTCGCCGGAGTCATTTCTGTCAAGCTCTTGGCAGGAGAGAGGAAGGCGATTTATCAGAGACAAGCCGAGATCGGCAAGGACACATCAAGAACAGAAGAGCGCTCCCGAACCTTCCAGCAGTGACAACACAGCAGGGAGCACGACACCAGAGGAGGATGGACTGCGCGACTTAAAAAGCAGGACCAACCATGGGTGGAACGGTGACATGGGGAGGTGGACTACTACCTGACCCAATTTTTGACAGGTCACTTCTATTTTCGGTCGTACCTAAACCGGATGGGAAAGACCGGTCCACCGGACTGCATTTATTGCCCGGGTGTTCCCGAAACAGAACACACATTCTTCCGCTGTCCCCGTTGGAAAGGGCCCCGCCTCGAGGCCACACAAATCTTTGGTGCATTTTCGGTGGACTCGGTCTGCCAAAAGATTTTGGAGGATGAGGGCAACTGGGATTGTTTGTCACAATTCGTCCGGGGCATCCTCCTGGAAAAGAAAACCGATCTGGATCGCGAAGTGGCCCAGATCCCTTGATCGAGCGGCTGGATAAGGAGCGAGCCCCACTTTCGTAAGCCAAATTTAGGCCTAGCCTGACGTAATGTGATAAACAATTCCAGGTTAGATTCCTAAAGAGTAGAGGAGGTTTTTTAGTGGGTAAACCCGTTTGTAGGGGAGCCCCACACTACAGGCTGGCCACCTGTGTGCGTAATGCATTTTTCCGCCTCTCCCTAAAAAAAAAAGTAAAGAAAAGAAAAGACATTTAGTTATAAATCAAAAATCAACGACATCCGACCAGTCCAATATTATGAATATCAGTAATCACAAAAACTACGCATATTTTCAGCTGTAGATTAACAGGTGTGTTCAACCCAAACCCAATGTTATTCTAATGGGAAATTTTCCATTTTAATTGGTGTATAGATCCCTGATTTTATGTCCGATTGTCATAAATTTTTGGCGGAAACAACTACAGACTAAGCTCTATTTAATACCACAAAAAACATGAATATCGGTTGAATTGTAGGAGTTCTCAACACAAAAAACCCCTTAGCGTTTTAAATATGTATAGATTAATGCATAGAGAGCTTTATCAATGTGGATGTGCAAAAAAAAAAAACACTACAAAAATAAACACATTTTATTAAACACTCTTAAAATGCATTTTAAATGTTTTACATAAAAAATGACATTTATACTTACAGAATAAATAATATATAAACCTTAACTTTTTCGGAAAGACAAAATTCGGGTTCAGTGTACAGATTCATTGATTTGAATAAAAACACATAATTTGTTCCTATCATGAAAGAAAATTTTTTAGCCCTTAGCTCTTCAATTATTTATAATAACCCATGCAAACTAATTATAATTATAATTTTATTTTTAATTGTTATTTGTGATATCTTGTATGGTAAAACAATTGCATAATGTTTCTGTACTTTTGAAACATTTAAAAATATAGTTTAGGTATTTTAGCTATAATAACAGATTTTTTCAAAACCAAAAGTAGTTAAGGGTGCGGTCTACCCCTGGCGCGCACCCAAATGCAAGGGTTTTTTACAATCGTGTTATCTTCTGCCAAATGAAGCCTAGAGGTATAAATAAGGTGTTATATTAAAAAAGAATAACGGTACTAGTTTTCGTCTGTTACAATTTTGTAATTAGTTCATTAAAACCAATAGAAAACTTCAGTTAAAAATCGAGAAAAACAGATGATTTTTGACCGGTATAGCTGAAATTAGAAATTTTATTTTAAAATTCTAAAAAGATAGCCGACTAGATCCTTTTTTCTACTTTTAGAAACAATTAAGAGCCAATCTCTATCTTAATTGGTTATTTTTAAAACACGATCCCCGTAAACCTCTGCATCTATAAAACTCAAAAACAGATAATTTTTCACAATTATAACTGAAATTAGATATTTTATATAAAAATTCTAAAAAGATAGCCGACGAGATCCTTTTTTGTACTTTTAGAAAAAGTTAAGAGTCAATCTCTATCTTAATTGGTTAATTCTGAAACACGATCCCCGTAAACCTCTGCATCTATAAAACTTGCCTCGCGCTACGGCCGCGAGGCGGCATATTCGGCATTGTTGTTGTTTTTGTTTTGGTTGGGGTAGACCGCAGCCTTAAGGGGAGTGTGGTATACAATTTTTTCTTCCTTTTCTGGATTACAGCTATCCTGAAAAAGTTTCATGGCACTGTGGCTTTGAGCTTTGAGAGATAAATTAAATTGTGATTTAAAGGTTAGGCGGTTGTTTCGTGTGGTGGTGTTTGGTGTGACTTCAAAATCGGTGGGATCACACGGAGGACGGGTGAAAAAGGGCATCAAAGCTCGCGGCTGTTGGCTACATTAATTTAAATGTGGAGTAGAATATTTGGTATTTTTTTTACTTGTAATATAATTTATCTTCTAAAACTATAAAAGGGAAAGCTATCACTGACTGACTGACTGATTCATTCATTCATTACTAACTCTCCAACTTCCCGATTAGCTAGAGTGCTGAAATTTGGTATACTCATTTTTTAGGCTTAAAATAGGAAAGTCTAACTATTTTTATATCAATATTTACAAAAGGAACATGCCCTAGACGTCCCCAAAGTTACCAACTTATTCTTATGGAAACAAAATTTTTGTATTCTATCATATGATTACTTAAAGGATAATTGATTTTATTAATAGCTGTTCTCATTTAAATTATTGAGAGAAGA
Source organism: Neoaliturus tenellus (assembly GCA_030545055.2). NCBI lineage: Eukaryota > Metazoa > Arthropoda > Insecta > Hemiptera > Cicadellidae > Neoaliturus > Neoaliturus tenellus. Next base: position 99,156,012 of record CM061536.1, on the reverse strand, counting down.
TTGGTAAAAAAAAAAAAAAAAAAAAAAAAAAAAAAAAAAAAAAACTACACGCTATTATAAACTTACGCGAATGAGCGTAGTGAACGAGCTAAAAGTGACGGGGATTGAGGGTAGCGAACGAAGTCAAACAATTTCTTGAGTTGGCATTGCGAAACAAGCCGGGTTATCTAGTATTAAATAAAAATGTATAGTTTTACTTTAGAACTGTTTTTATTTTGTGTACAAAAGGGACAAGGCACATTTATTGACACATTGTATAGTGATAATTTATTTGCTTCATTTATCTCTTTTCTAGTCATAGCTTAAACTACAAGAAAATATATGAAAAGTAATAAAAAGAACTTTCAAAATATTATTGGATACACTATTTTAATAGCTCAAATTAAATTAGAATGATAATAGTACTTATAAATTATAAATCTAACAATTTTATCATAAATGCTTTCTATGTTATTTTCCTGTCCAATCGTGTTCTAGAAAAGTTTCATTCAATATTGGAAAACATTTACTAAAATGTATTTCCTTTTAAAAGATAAACCTATTTTTTCAGACCCCTGTTACTACCCTACCCACCCTACAAGGGTTAGTGAAGTATGCAATGTTTAAATGGACAACTCTTCATAATTTTCGCTCATCATGCATATAAACAACTAGCTGTTGCCCGTCACGGCTTCGCCCGTGATTGAATTTATTTTATGGGTAATAAAATCTTTATAAAGAACAACAAAATCTAATTCCTTAAGAATGACATTGAAACAATGAAGTACCGGTAGTGTGAGTGGAGCTCTGAAGGAATTTCGCAAAACCTGTTCTTTGTGAGAAAAGGTTTCTTAAATAGAAAAGACCCCGAGGAACGACCATATCAAATTTCAACCCCGGAGGCTCTACAGTCATATTGAAGTCATATGGGGGGGGGAGCCCTAAAGAACATAAAACACTAAATTTACAAAACTGTTTTTAGTGAACACCCATGAGCAAAGAGAAACGTACATGTCAAATGGCCCAAAAGTAATTTTGAAGTTTTGTGGGGCGGAGCCCTAGAGAACTTTGAAAACTGTATTTGAAAAACTGTTTCTTGGTGAGCACCCATGAGCAAAGAGAAACGTCCATGTCAAATATCGACCCCGGAGGCCCAAAAGTAATTTTGAAGTTCTGTGGGGCGGAGCCCTGGAGAACTTTGAAAACTGTATTTGAAAAACTGTTTCTGTTTCTTAGTGAGCACCCATGAGCAAAGAGAAACGTCCATGTCAAATATCAACTCCGGAGGCCCTGAAGTACCTAATTTTGAAGTCATGTGGGGCGGAGCCCTAGAGAACTTCGAAAACTGTATTTGCAAAACAGTTTCTTAGTGAGCACCCAAGAGCAAAGAGAAACGTTCATGTCAAATATCGACCCCGAAGGCCGTAAAGTAATTTTGAAGTCCTGTGGGGCGGAGCCCTAAAGAACTTCGAAAACTATATTTGCAAAACCATTTCTTAAGGAGCACCCACGAGCAAAGAGAAACGTCCATGGCAATTGTCAACCCCGGAGGCCTTAAAGTAATTCTGAAGTCCAGTGGGGCGGAGCCCTAAAGTGCTTCAAAAACTATATTTTCAAAACAGTTTCTTAGTAAGTATCTATAAGCAAAGAGAATCGTCCATGTCAAATTTCAACACGTAGGCTAATTGCGAGCTTCTGTGGGGCGGAGCCCTAAAGGGGATGTTTAAAGCAATTATTTATTTATTTATTTTGAGGACCTAAGAAAAAAGAGATCACTCCAAAATTCAACCGTGCAGATTTCCTAATTTGTATTTAAAATTGGCCATGCGGATCATGTTATGAAATTTCGAAGGCATGTGGAGCGGAGCCCTGAAGGAATTTTGTTATATCATTTCTTAGTGAGCACCTAAGAGGCAAGATGAACCTGTGTTTAAAGTTTCAAGTAAATACGTTTGGTAGTTCCCGAGATTTCATGAGTCAGTCAGTAATCACTCCCCGTCAGGTTTAGCTTGGTCGCTAAGCTCACTCGCCGCAACTATCCTCTATTTTTTATTACCAATCTTCCCCCAATAATTTAAATGAGAACAGCTGTTTTCAAAATTAATTTTCCTTAATGTAATCATATGTTCCAATACAAAAATGTTGCTTCCATAAGAATAACATGGTAACTTTGAAGACGTGTGGGGCGGAGCCCTGAAGGAATTTTGCAAAATCATTTCTTAGTGAGCACCTAGGAGGCAAGACGAACCTATTTTCAAATTTTCAAGTAAATCCGTTTGGTAGTTCCTGAGATTTTGTGATGAGTCAGTGTGGGATTTCGCTTATATATATATATAGATTATATTAACTTCGATCACCAATATGTAAATTTTAATATTATGAAAACACTTGTAATAAGTCTGTGATGATATTATAATTTTGTCTTCACTTTTAAGGTTACTACCAAGTTTAAGATATGTAGCAGTAATAATCTTTAAATTAATATTCAAATTTTAAAATTTTGAAGATTAACGTAATTATAAAAATATTATTGAATCAATATTTTGATTTTTTTTTTCAATTTTTTCCAACTCATTATTCTACTCATAGTAAGCAGAATCTGAGTGAGAACGGGATTAAGTTATATTCAAGTATAGAATACTGAGCTGTACAAGTCTCTTTGTAACCTGTGATATGCAAAACGGAACGTCAGGAAGGAATGCAGCAGCTTTGAAGCACCTAGTGTAAAACGCTCATATGTGCCTCATCACATTTGCGTTTCATGACGCATCACTCAGATATGACAAGCTCAACTACTTGCGATAAATAAAATAAATAAATAATGTCTTTAATGTCTTAAATAACAAATTCACATTGCATAGCAAAAGTCAATATACAAACGTTAGATAAAAATGAAAATACAGATTTCATACAGAAAATACAAGTCATGAAAATACATTGACATTACAAGTTAGTCATGAACGTTAAAAGTACATAATATGTTGCACTTTAAAACAAAAGGATAAAACAAATATTAAGCTAAAATGGACCACTCCGACTTCAGAATTAGTTTTCATTAAAAGAGAATTAAAAATAATTTTTTATTTGTATACTTAATGTGGACCATCTTTCAAAAAAAAAAAAAAAAAAAAAAAAAAAAAATAGTAACTCCAACGGTGGGCAAAGAATTCGTCCAATGAGTAGAATGTCATTGACAACAGCAGTTTTTTTTTCAAACAACATTTGAAATTTTGATGGTCATTGATATTTTTTAGTGAGTCTGGCTGATGATTCAGAACTTTTATGCCGACTTTTGATGGCAGATGTTCAAAAGCTATTGTCCTCTGCCTTTCAGTCCGAAAAAATCCCTATTTCTGGTTTCGTAACGATGAATATTTCGTCCCCTCCTCAGTTCGCATTTTGAATTTTCCAAAACAAGCTGCCTCAAGGATGTAAAGACTGGGCAAAGTAAAAAATCCAAGGTTCTTAAATGCATCTCTGCAAGTCTCTCTATAACCCAATTTTTTATGATTCGTACAGATTTTTTATAGAGTTTGAAAACCCTTTCAAATTTACATTTAGCACACCCTCCCCAAACACAGATTCCATATGTCAAAATTGTTTGACAGTTTCCGCAAAGCAAATAGTCCAGAAGCAATTTTTCCACAGAAAAAATCAATTTGCTTTTACCATGTTATTCCGCTATCAATGTGCACCCCTAGAAACCGAGTGAAACTGACTTCTTCAAGTAAAACGTCGTCCACCATAACATTGGGTGTTTGTAGGTTTGCTTGCTGGCGAAGAAGAAAGTTTATAACACAAGATTTTGAGCTTTTAGTCTTAAGGTTCTTGTCTGAGAAGAATTGGATACATGAATTTAAGTCAATAAAAGTTTGAATTTCTAGGTTTGATACTGAAGAATCACTAATGCAGAGGGTTGTATCATCAGCATTTTATATTACTTTGGACCTAGTTACTGATGTGCTTAAGACATTGACTTAAATGAGAAAGAGAACTGGTCCCAGAATAGAACCTTGGGGAACTCCAGAATATATTATGATGTTTTTTATTTTGAATCAGCTACCTGTACGTACTGCTTTCAATCCTCAAGGTACGAATTTATTTACTGATTAGGCACCCCACGTATACCAATTGAAAAAAGGTCCTCTAAAAGCGTTCCATGATGCACACAATCAAAGGCCTTGGGAAGTTCTAGAAACACTCCGAGTGCGTGTTCCCTCTTTTCCAAACCTTCAATAACATTCTCTACAAACTTGTGACTGCATCGATTGTAGATGGTGCGAATACGTGCTCATCACATTTGCGTTTCCTGACGCATCACTCAGATATGACAAACTCAACTACTTGCGATGGTGCGGATATGTGCTCATCCCATTTGCGTTTCCTGACGCATCACTCAGATGATATGACAAGCTAAACTACTTGCGATGGTGCAAATACGTGCTCATCATATTTGCGTTTCCTGACGTGCGCATCGCTCAAATATGACAATCTCAACTACTTGCGATGGTGAGAAACACGTCTACAAGGAAGTGCCCGATTAAAGGAAGCTACTAGTGTAAACAAATGAAAATTTTGGATATATTCTAATTTTAGTGAATTTTAGTGAAGGTAAGACCTAAGCTCGGGACCGTGTTACTTTTCGTTTTGAGGTCCTCAGAAGCTTAAAACACTGTTCGTCTATGTATACGTGAACACGAAAGCTTCTGATTGGAACCTCCGATTTTGATGAAATTTGGTACAATGGTGTAAAGCATAGCATTTACCAAAACCATATAGCGGGTTCATTTATTAACATAATAATTTGCTATGTGCATTTACTAGGAGAGTGTAACTTGTATTTGCTTACAACATCCATATGGCGGCAAACCTACATCCCTCATTCCCATGGTGTTTAGGGGACCCAACGGTGTTTATGAAGAAAAACGTCCAAAATTTATACAATGTAGTATTTACCTTCTCTGGAAAGGGATTAACCTATACAGTATTTGCTTACAAGGTTCCATGGCACCAAACCTACACAGTCATAGTGTTAATGGGGGAAAATGCCGAATTCTGTTAGAAATTCAATTAGAATGCAAGTCTAGACTGCAATGGGGATACTATAATGTATAGGTAATTTCTTCTAAACTTGATCCTTCACAGATCATTTCGGAGGGGGAGTTCGAAACGTATTGTAAAAAACAAATAAAAACTGTAAATGAAAAATAATAAATCGTTAAACATGTTCAAGTATCATATTTCCTTTAATCTTATACTCTAAAACAAGTTCCGTTTGTACGGGCAAAGTTTTTTAGCCCTCCAAGGATTTGTTATTTTTTGGTTGAATATGGCGGGTTTGGCTACCAGGAATGGATTGGAGTTGGTCCCATGGCTGGGACAATTCCGGTTTTCGTCCTAGAGCCCTTCAAAGTTCCCATGTTATCCTTATGGAGATTTTTAAATTGAACAAAAATCAGCCGATAACTGTAGATATAGACCAATGTGTTACATCTTTAACCTGGGGTTTAGGAAAATTACCAAAGTGCAGGCACCCTATGCTTGGGGAATGAGCGAAGCGAACGAGCTCGTCCTAAAGGAAGAGGGCGAGTGAGCGGAGCGAACGAGCTTTGTTTGAGAAACTAAAGTAGTAATTTTAACGAGCATACGCGCGGTCCCCCTGGTACTAACGTTTTAAATAAGTTATAGTTTTTGTATAAGTTTCTAAAACGTAGCTTTCAAGAATAACATGATCGTTAAATCATTTCCATAACCCTAATTTAAACTCGAATTGGAAAGACATGTCACACCCCTGTAACACGCAATTGTCATATTTAAGACGAAATTTAGTTAAGAAATGAACGAAATCCTAAACCCTGCCCTAATTAAGTCCCACGTGACCTTGAGTGAAAAACACATGTCCCGAGTTATCTTTGCGAGTTATGTTGCGGACATTTTCTATCACAGTACAAAAAAATCACGACGTTTTGGGATCTGGAATCAGATCCCATCCTCAGGTAGAAGAAATACTTATAACATAATAAAGTTAGTAAAAACACACCAGGCGAACCTGAAGAAGTCCATAGCCAAACCTGAAAACTGAAAAGTCAGTCACAAAAATTAAACATGAACAAACTTAATATTAAATATTAAAATTAACTCACCATCACCAACAATGAACTTCAAACAAAGAATGAAAGACAATTTTCAAGTAACAATCAAGTAATCAATCATGGAACACATTGAGCCAAAAATCTTTAAGACATTATACATTTTAAGTTAGTTGACACTGATTGTGAGATTTGACTTCCACTCTGAAATTAAGTTTGTCGATAACCTCAAATATTATAACATGATAGAAAAGTTTATAAACCAAAAAATGTAACTATTTTAAATTGGTTATTTTCTGTTCCTTCATTCGACAATAATGATGGATTTCAATTTTTGAGATAATTTAGGCTTTTGTTGACTTTAAAAGGAGGTTCAATGATATAATTTTTTAAAATTTATTTTGAGTAATTGTGACCTTACGTTATCCACAAAATGAAGTTGTTCCGGTTAACCACTCATAAAATGGTTGTAAAAATAATACGAAATAATCTCAAATTCACATAGTTTATCGTTGTATTTGACAAAAATACAATTTGCTACTCAATTGCTTATAGACTACACACATTTTTGTCATAAAATTTCTTCCAATTTATTAATTATGAAAAATTGAGGAGGTCTATGTAAAAAGGGCTGTAGTCTGAAAACCAACAATTGAGATATGGAGTGTGCAAAACTTCATTCAAGTGTATCTTTTAACCTGAAACCTAGGCAACTTAAACTATTATTAATGAAATAATATTCAATAATCGGTGATTCGTTTTATATTTACAAGTAGGAGTGTTTATTTTAAAATATTAAAGAAATTCCTTTTGCAAAAAATGCTTACATAAGCCATTTTTCAGGAGATGGCTTGCCGCCATATTTTTCATACGCCCTTTTTACATAGACATGTTTTTATAAGTCCTTTTTACATAGACATTACATCATTTTCACATAGGCGGGCTAAACATCAGCTGATACAATCAGACAGTAGAAGGTGAAACAAAGAGATACAAACATGAAATTTCACAGACTTACAAATGAAAACACAAGGCATCTGAAAACGCCATCTCTGCAAAAAGGGCGTCATACCGCCATACGCCCTTTTTACATAGACCTAAACATCAGCTGATACAATCAGACAGTAGAAGGTGAAACAAAGAGATACAAACATGAAATTTCACAGACTTACAAATGAAAACACAAGGAATCTGAAAACGCCATCTCCGCAAAAAGGGCGTATACCGGCATACGCCCTTTTTACATAGACCTCCTCAATTACAATTCTGAAACATAAAAATAATCTCGAGTTTATTTAACTAAAGTCAATTTATAAGAAACATATAATTGTTGACTTAATGCATTTCGCATTTGGCTACAAGTTTCTTCTTATCTGAATAACATTTATACCATGCTTCTCCTTTTTCCTTAGAAATATTGATCGATTTGTTTTTTTAATATGAGTCTGCATCGTCCAATCCCTAAAATCAATTACATAGTATCAGTATAAAACTTAATTAACAAAAATAAGCAAACACGATGTTGGTAATAATAGATTGAATATTATTATACTGATGATTTAAAATATAGTGTTTTGGTTACTCTTGCTCAGGTCAAGGCCCCAGGTGGACCAGGCGGGCCATGCCTTTTGAGCTGAAGGGCAGGTTCTTTGGAGGCAGGTATTTATTGATTTGGTTTCTGCTGAATTCTTACCAACGATATGGTAAACAAGGTTAGTGTCAATATCGAAGTAAAGTTAATTGGAAGAGTCATCTTCACCTTTGGGCCAGTAGCCCATTGTTGCGCAGTCGGCAATTTTAACCATACGGCTTTTATGAAAAAACATTGTATTTTATTCCCTCTGGTCGGACGCCATTTATCAACCGATTTCTTCAAACTTGGGAAGTGTTTAGTTGAATAATTGTATTAGGTCCCTCGTAGCTAAAAACTTTGAAAAGTCAACAAATATTCTATTTCCCAATGCAGTTACACGCTAAATTGTATCAAATTCTGGTACTTTTTATTTTCCCCAAAAACCCCAGGGGTTGAGTTTATAGGTTTGCCGCCTTATGGGTATTGTAAGCAAAAGTAAGTTAAACTCTTCCGAGTGAATTTACAAATCAAGATTTATCAAGTTATGTCAACAATTAAGTGAAATAGACCGATTTGTTGCTTTCCCTTAAAAATAACAGGGAAACCATATTTTTTGATTTTCTCCGTAATCTGTTAGGTCATGTTAAAAATTCAAAATACTAATATTTTTCTAGCTCTTTTGAATGGTCTTAGTTACACTAGTAGAATTTAGAAAATTGAGGTCAAAGAATGCCACAAACCCATGGGTTACCGTGCAATTTTCTCACGGTGCGCACGGTAATATATTGAATTTAACATGCTTCTGGTTGTACAAAAATGTAAAAATGAATTGAATGAACTTCAAGAAAAATATTATAGTTCCTCATCAAACAAGAAAAGAATAAAACACATTGTGTTATTATTTTAATGTTTCCCACGAAATAATTGTTTTAACAAATATGAAAGAAACTGGAGAAAGCAACAGCATAAAAGTCATTCTAAGTCAGAATAAATCATTAAATAGTGATAAATCCAAAGAAAGATATTCGTTTACCATTTTATTTTAGATTTGCAATATTTATTGAAAGAAAACTTCTTTGTCACAAGGCCTGTGAAATTTTAACATATTTGCTGTAACCCAAATGCAATTTAAATACTTTAATTTTTCATTATGTACAGACAATTGTTTTTTATATTAATTATATATATATATGTATGTATATACTTAATTAGGGTCATTGCGTGTCTAGTGCATTGTGACAGTATTTAATACAAAAAAATTTGATTGCTAATTTTTTTTTGTCTTTAAATCGACGTTGTGTAAACGTACTATGCTCACTTATAAATACTCTAAATGCTTGATTGTGTATGACAATTACATGGATTCATCATATTATTATGATTATTTTTATATACATTTTTTAGCCTAACGATTATATCCTTGACATCCGTCTATAGCAGTAGGTCTGAAACTGACAACGTCTGCAATACGATGGACATCTGAAAGTTCTGGTTTCTTACTCCAAAACAACGAACTCTATTATCTTACATAAATTTAAGCCTTTCATTTCTTTATTTAATATGTCAACTCTTTCAAGAAGTATAGGGTTACAATGCCAAAAATCCCTTCATATACTTAATACTTATAAATTTCATGGTCTTGTCGCAAAAGCTATCAGTAAATATTTCCAGGCTAGGTGTGATCGATCGTAAAAGTGAAAAAAACTGTTTTGTCATGACATTGACCTACGAGACCTAAGTGACTGCCACTCGTGACCATAGTAGCTGTGACTCGCTGGGTGACGAAACGGCTGACGTCATCGTACATAACGTCACTTGGATTATTTAATATCCTCGTAACTTACTTTGGTAGAGGTCGTTTAACTGAGCCAGCAACTCAATATTTTTACTACTAGTGTCATACTTACTCTAATCCCAATGATAACTAAAGGTAGGTATTTCTTGATAGAGAATAAATTTGTTTGTTTACTTTTTCAGAAAACATGAACAAAAGTTTGAAGTCAAAACTGAAAACAAGTTTTACGATTATCTCCTTGTAGTTTCTTATCTTACGTGATTTCATTTTGATGACAGAAAACTATTCAAGTTCTGAAGGATAATACTATTTTATTTTGATATTGTAATATTGTTGGAAACTCTTTCTTTAAATAGGTAAGACAAAATAGTCTAACGTAATGGTGATTATCTTTTTATTTACATATAAAGAGAATGTTAAAATTCAAAAAGAAGCTGTTTATAATCATTTTTCTAAGTGATATAATTTTATTACATTTTTGTAATTATTTAAAGAACTTTTATTTTTATTTTTTCATTCATATTTTTGTTTTATCCAAAATAAGTGTCTTGGAAGTTATAATAATGCATTTTTAATAGTATATGTCAAAGAAAATTATTTAATTTAATAACTATTTTAATAACAATTATTTTTGTTGTTGTTACATTATTTTATATTTGTAATTTATGACTAAGTCTCTATATATGTGTAAGTTGTTTAGGCCTTATTTAGGCCTAAACAACATAACCTATAACATAACTTATAAACATAATCTATACTATTTTATAAATCAATCAAATGTTTTGATTGAGGGAACTACTACAGTATATTCACAACATTTATTTATAAGATTTTTGAAATACATCATAGGATATCTACCTTCAGGGACGATCAATCACCATGAAATTTCATATTGAGCGGTTGAAGCCTCCGGGTTACATTAAAATAATATAAGTGGTGTAAATACCTGATTTCTGTTATCCAATAATTTTTTTTTGAGAAGATAGTTTCGATTTTAGAAGTTTTATGACAACTAGTTAATTATTAATGCAGTAACACTATTAGTTAAATTGGATTTTTCGATTAAGGAAAGCGGGAATTTGGGTATTAATCAACTGCTTTAATTGTAGTTAAAAAGTCACCTAAATTAGTTTTAATGCAACTTAAAAATGATGTAAAACAGAACAAAGCCGTCCAACATCCAAGAGACTGCTTAATAAAGTCAACAACAGTGGTCAAAGTTAACAGCTCATACAAAACGACGAAAATATTGTCGGAAAGAAAAACTTGTGCCCGATTCACGAAACACCCAATCCTTTTTAAGTCCAAGATCACATTCTTGAATAGTGAACATCAACCGTTGAAAGACCTGAAACGGCCATAGAATCAATTCCAAGCCATTGAATGCGGTGGTATTTTCCCCCTAACATAGTGAGGGTTACACACATTTCTGTATGCAAGGGATACCCCTATATATTACACAAGTAATGCATGTCATTACTTTCCCTTCACACAGTTTCATTTCAGTTCCCCACTTTTTAATAATTTCAAATGCGGAGTTGTAGTATATTTTGTCTATGTTGGAGGAAATAGTTTTTTTACCTTTAAATGTGACGAGTCGTTACCCGTCGAAACTAGACGGAAACGACTCATTTCGTGGCAAGTGGAGCACTAGGCAGATGGTGCAAAACATGTGTAAAATATACTATCTAAATCGCTATATTTATCAAATGAATCAGTTGTTTTTACAAAATTCAGTATATTTAGATACAGGCCTAGTAATAAACAATTCAACAATAAAAACTTACTTACCTTTTGATCCACCAACTATAAAACTGTGTAGTTGCAATAGTATAGCATTGTACTGATATTTTCTAACTATTTAAAGGATAATACATTATAATAATCTATATCTATAAAAGGCAAAGCCCTCACTCACTCACTCACTCATCACTAATTCTCCAACTTCCCGACTAGCTAGAGTGCTGAAATTTGGTATACTCATTCTTTAGGCTCAAAATAGGAAAGTCTGACTATTTTCATATTAATATTCACAAAGGGCTAAGCCCTAGACGTCCTCAAAGTTACCATGTTATTCTTATGGAAGCAACAATTTTTTTTATTCTAACATATGATTATGGAAATTGAATTAGGTCTGTTTACATCTGCCACATGATAATTCATGCAAGAAAATGCTTATAAGCATTGACTATGTACACTTTATAAGCATAGAAGTAACCAGGTGTGAGATATAATGTTTATTTATGTTTGACATTGTCAAGATTATAGTGATGTACTATAAATTTTAGTCTGGTGTAATTTGGTTGTATTATGTGCAGTTTACTTTATTTCGTATTTTATTACTATATACTTTTTTACTGTTCATAGGTACTAACAAAATGTTTTGCAAATATAGTTTTTGAAGCACTTAAGGGGAATTTTCGACATGGACGTTCCTCTTTGCTCATGGGTGCTCATTAAGAAGCTGTTTTACCATTATAGTTTTCAAATCTAAGAAACGTTTTGCAAATATAGTTTTGAAGCCTTTTAGGTCCGCACCCTTCTAGACTCAAATTAGGGCCCACGGGGTTGAAATGTGATGGAGGATTCGCTTTGCTCATGGGTACTCACTAAAAAAAGGGTTTGCAAATATAATTTTTAAAGCACTTTAGAGCTCTACCCCACTGGATTTCAGAATTACATTAGGGCCTTCAGAGGGTTGAAATTTGACATGGAAATTCCTCTTTGCTCATGGGTGCTTACTAAGAAACGGTTTTGCGAATATTGTTTTCTAAGTTCTTCAGGGCTCTGCCCAACAGGACTCAAAAACATTTTAGGGCCTCCGGGGTTGAAATTTGACATGGTTGTTCTTTTTTGCTCAATGGTTTTAATAAAAAAAGTTTTGCAAAATTTCTTCAGAGTTCAACACACAGTAATTTGTTGTTTCAATGTCATTCTTAAGGAAGAAGATTTTGTTGCTCTTTTAAAGATTTTATTACCTAAAAAATAAATTCAGTCACGGGCGAAGCCGTGACGGGCAACAGCTAGTACATTATAATTGTATACGGTTTTAGATACTGGCCATAGTAAACCAAATCTTTCTTGAAATTTTGCTCTTCTACTGTATTTACGCAAAATTACTCGTGTGTTTACAATCAGCTGATTGAAAGCTTGTAAAATAAATTAATTTCAACGGTTTGGAAATATCGATATTTTTATTTAAGAAAGTAAGATTACGTTAAAGTGAATGAATTCAGCTAATATAATAGAGTTTAGCTTTTATTTGGTACAAACTACATGTAAATCTGTCCAGTGGAAGTCATAGAACTGTCCAATGGTTTAAACCTGCTAATATAGGACCGAAAAGTCCTTGCACAACCAACATGTTAATCAACACAATAGAAGACTGAGCCCACTTTTTAGACGAACTGTCCAAAGGTGATTTTTACCTTACTGTACTGTTTTAAATATATAGATGACGTTATCAATCTCTCGCTTTTACTTGTTACCGTGTGATGTGACACGTAATTTCCGATCTGTAACTCACTCGGGAGCGATAAAGGAATCCACTTTGGGAATCGATATATGGAATTGGGAATCAGTTAGTTTGTGTATGTGACCGCCAAACTCTCTTGGAATCATGCCCGAAGATTAATGTAGGACTTAGTTCACAAGTAACCGCACAAGTTCTAGTGCGGTTATTGTGGGATATATCACTCAGTTTTATTTAGACTGTTTGTACATGTAAGATCAATGAATAGTCAATGGTGGTAATTTATTATTTCATTCAAAAATACCATATTGTAATCGATTTCGTCACAGACGAAATTATTTCGTTACACAATTTATTTGGCTACAATAAATCATCTAAGTGGAGGGAAAACGGCATTCTCCAAATTAAATATTCCATGTGAATAGTTTCCAGTTAAAAATTATTATTACAAGAGTGACTATGGTTATATAAGATAAAAATTACTACAAAAATAATGGACCTAATATAAAATAGGTAACCTACTACAACCTATCATAATGATATAAACAAAAACAAGACCAATAAATTATTTTGTCGTTATAAAAAAACTTATATACACTATAAAAATGGTTTGCAGAAAATCACATAGTTAATTTTCTCTTAAAAACTCTTATTAACGTGATCTCGCGATCTCGTGATCTCGTTAGACAATTTAAGATATTGAAAGATTTTATTCTAGATACAAAATGACTTATAACAGTTGAATGTAATATCCACTCACAAACTGAATTTGGTTCCTGGTCTTATACCTATGAACATTTTCACGTAACTAACGATTTCTTTAATTTATTTTACCTTTACAGTATTCTTTCATTTACCTTTATAAAGAAAAGAAAGCGTAAAATATAAACATTTATAACAGTTACTTCGAAGAGATAATATACTAAGAGATATTTTTAGCAGTGAATGACGTCATGTGGTACCGTAATAATACTCCTAGTACCAGGTTAACCGAGCCTTGCTCGTTGGTTTTTATTCACTTTTGTTATAGTGTCAAGGTAAAAAAGCAATTAAATTTTCACCAACAACCAACTATACCTCTTCACAGTTAACAGCTGTTTCAAAAAGTCTGCTTAACATTAATGTTACTTTCTTTTTGTTTACATTTCGTTGTTATTTCGTTACCAAAATAGCAACCCATAAGACTAATGCTAAAAATTACAATTTTAAAACTTAATTTTAGACAAAATTCGATTTTTCCTGGGGTTGAGGCTGTTTCTAAACTTATTTTTGGGCCAAAACACTCTTTAATGCAAACTTTAAGCAAAATCTGACAGCTAGATTTCGAGATCGTGGAACACACATCCCTTCAGACATTCCTCGTATTATAGTATAGGATAGTATAGGATACTATAATACGAGGAATCTCTGAAGGGATGTGTGTTCCACGATCTCGAAATCTATCGGTTAGACTTTGCTTAAACTTTGCATTAAAGAGTGTTTCGGCCCAAAAATAAGTTTAGAAACAATCTCAATCCCAGGAAAAATCAAATTTGATCTATATTTAAGTTTAAAAATTATTGTAATTTTTAACATTGGTCTTACGGGTTGCTATTTTGGTAACGAGATAACTACTAAATGTAAACAAAAAATAAAGGAACATTAATGTTAAACAGATCTTTTGAAACAGCTGTTAACTGTGAAGAGAGTAGTGTGTTTTGGTTACTTCTGGACCGGAAGTCGTGCCATCTGCCCGAGCAGCTGCTCGAGCAGATGGCGTCAGATGCTGGGGTGCAGATGGCGAGAGCATATGCCCTGAATTTGAAGTAGAATTGGGCATGAATTAAGAGTTAATTTAAAACTGAAATTTAACAGTTATAACTGGGGCTTGGAAAGTATGTCAAGGTCATCCAGAGTAAGTTTTAAAAAAGCCTATCCAACTACCACCAGAAATAGTTGAAAGTTGAACTAGTTGGTGATAGTGGGATAGGTTGAAGTAACTTTTGAATTTTATTTGTGAACATACAATTAATGTGCAACAGCAGAGTTTAAACAAGTTGAACTTTTGTGATGAACTACAGAGTTGTAAATGCAAACACCAACGACGATGATAAGGTAAACGCAGAGTCCCCAGATGATGTATTTGAAAAGCTTGAACAAACGTAACATTTCGAATTGGTTTTCCCGTTCCATTTCCAATCGTTTAATTTCCAATTTCAATTTATCCTCTTCCATTCTAGTTATGAAGGGAACTTCATCCATCATATCCATCATGATTGTGTTAGTGTTTGAAATTTTAAAACAAGTGATGTTGATAGTTCAGAAGTCGAAGACGGAATGAGAAGTGAAAGGGAGAAATGTTAGTTAAATAAAGAAGTGGTGGGGGGAAGGATGAATTACAAAGAAGTGGTGGGGGAAAGACGTTGCTCTTCATTATTACCATCAGTAGTGTCAGATGGTGCAGGAGTTAGATTTAGTAAACTGTCTTCGTCCAAACTTTCAACCTTATCACAAATAGGACAATCGTATGTTATTTCCAAATTCATTTTGATGGTTGTAAAATTATCTACAAGTTCTTGTAAAATATTAAAAATGTCTTGTAACTCTTCTTTAGAGTTTATTTCAAAACTAGAATTCATTCGGGCCAATGGAGAGTTGTTCATTATTGGAGAGTCGGTGATGGAATGAGGATCGGCGCATAGGGAGGGGGCTTATATAATGGTGACCTTGAGCAGGCGTCTAGGGAGGGGGGCTGTCTAGGGAGGGGGCTTTTATATGGGGAACCTTGAGCTTATGATTGAATAAAATGTTTAGTCCTTCTTCTTCGTCTTTTAATTCAATTATTTGAACCGAAGTAGTTGTTTCATCCTCTTCACTTGATGAAGAAAACAATTCACCAGGATTTAAATATTGAACTACAATTCTGAACCATCTTATAGGATATTCGTCAATGATAGAAAGTAAGTTTTGAAACAATTCTTCCATCTCCTCCCTGTCAGTTATTATATGTTCAAACTTGATAAATTTGTTTTCCATGTTGTTAGTTAGAGTGTTGGAAGTGGAATGATTTAATATTATATAAAAATTAGAACTAGTGGTAGGGGAAATCTCAAGGTCATCCAAATGAAGTTTTAAAAAAGAGTGTAAAACTGAAATTACACATTTGATGGTTCTACAGGATCGGAATACCAATCTGATCTGTATTTACATCTTTTTATCATATGTGTACAAAAATCATCTTGATGAGAATTGGTGCGTTGACAATGAGCAAGATCTAGAGGGTGAAATTTGAAACATCTTTGAGGACAACATGTATGAAAATATCTTGATTTGTAAAATTTGAAAGTTCGCAATTCCGGTGGTGGTAGTTGTTTTGTTTTGCATTTGCAATAACAAGATCCGAAGAATTCACATTTAGTACAAGCTAACCCATCCACCATCATTGGTCCTAAATCTGTACACTGTTGTTCACAACAGTAACGAGGTTTGTACTTGTATTTTTGCTCTTCCATGTTGACGCTGCGGAGTCCAGTGAAAGAATAAGAGTGTATAGTGTTGAATAGTGAGTTTTATGTACTGTGAAAAGTGGTGGGGGTAATTTCAAGGTCATCCAAATGGAGTTTTAAAAAATTATACCTTACAAGTGTAAGGATTATTAAAATTTAGGAAGTTTGTTTCTCTTTGTTTTCTTCAGCCTTTTTCTTTCTCTCCGCCTTAGCTATAGCAACAAGTTCTTCTGTTGATAATGGATGTACTTCAGGAAATTTTAAAATTAATTTAGCTTGATATCCTTCTTTAGTTAATACATCTAAATCTTGGGTCATTTGTTCAATGGTGTTGTAGTCTTTTCCATAGATTTTTCCATCAAGTTGAATCATCATTCTGTACAACATTTTCTTAAATAGGTCTTGTCGTGGTGAGAGCTGAGAAGCAAATGATTATTTATACAAGTATCACATCCTTTTTATTAACTCATATTGATCATGTGATTCTTTAGTTGTAGTTTTGTCTGTCAAAAGTTATTCAACATTGGTAATACTTCTGGAACTTGACGTTATGTTGACCAGCTGGCGATGAAGAAGTTGTAGGTTGTGTAGAAAAAAATATTTCATCATCGCAATATTTTGTTTTAGTGAACATCCTTGTATTAGTAGCACTAACATCAACAGTTAAGTGATAACCACCGGTAAGTAAAACTCGCATTTCGTTAGTTAAATCTTTAAGTTGTTCAAAAGTAGTTATGGTGTTGGTATCATAAGATGCACACTTAACCTTTAGGGACATGTTGCAGTTTTATATTCAGGGATTAAGAGCAAGATGTGTACGGTATGAAAGGTAGCAGTAGACTGATGAATTTTGCAAGTACATTTCCCCTTTTATAATTATACAAAATTGGGTCAAGGTCATCCTGTGGAATTTTTAAAAAAAGCAACATATTGTAATGTACAAAGACATTACAATATGTTGCTTTTTTTATTTTTATTTTTTGTT
The DNA here is from genome assembly GCA_030545055.2 of Neoaliturus tenellus. NCBI lineage: Eukaryota > Metazoa > Arthropoda > Insecta > Hemiptera > Cicadellidae > Neoaliturus > Neoaliturus tenellus. The sequence continues at coordinate 99,138,634 of CM061536.1, read as the reverse complement.
TTGTTTTATATCATATTTATTGAAAAAACAAATACAAAGAAATATTTACAATGTTATGTACAAATTAATCAGTAGTAGGTGTTACATGAATTGTAAGTTCAGTAGAGTTGTTTCCACTGGGTCCATGTGATACCAAATAGAGTGCGCCGGGTTGAATTATACGAAGATCTTCATTTTGAAGTAGTTGTACGAAGCGCTTTGGTAAGAAGATCTGAAATTTTGCTTCATCACCAATTGTATAAGGTGCCTCGCTCAAAGTGCAATTTATAGCATCACCTACTGAAGTTTCCATTTTCTTAATAGTATGAATGATGTAGTGTTTTTCTTCTTTTAGTTCAGAACATTTCTTCGTAGGTAGAATTGATGATTTAGAATGAGCGTTGAACTGATCAACTAAACTTTGAAGTAAGTTCTGTGATGCCATATTGATGTTGTTGTTAATCTTCTTGTTAATAAGAATGTCCGTCGGAGATGTTGTCTCTTCGGAGGTTTGAGTAATACTCATGCTGTGTCATGGTAGCGCTCTCACTTTTATAATCGACACTACCCCTACCACTGACACTACCCCCACCAGTTTGTTGAAGGAAATTATTCAAGCGGTAGGCATTCTTTAAAGCGCACTGCGACCTTCGATGTTTAAAACTTTTTGATGAAATACAAAGTTCGTTGAAGTAGCATTGGAAATCTTTATCAATTATTGCATTAATTACTTCGTTGCTTGTAAATGATTGTATCCAATTTGCTTTTTCCAATCCCCTTGTGTAGATAATTTTAAACTCTTTGCAATAATGATTCATAATGTGCGGCATCATGTTATAATTAATGAAACCTTCATCCCATCTTAAGTTGTGAAAATGTTTGTTCAACCATTTGTTTGTAACTTTCGCTTTAGTTGTTAGTCTATTAAATGGTACTGGAGGTTTGAACAAATAATGATAAACTACTGATGTGTTCATGTCCAATATTACTAATTCTTTAATAATAAAATTACCATCATTTCCTCGGAAAGCTTGAAATTCAATTATACCTCTTTTAACTTCCATTATATGTGGCGCATTAGAAAACGAAACCCGTTTATTCATGATGAAGTCTTACTAACAACTGACTTAAAAATTGAATGAGCCGATGTTTATAACAGACAGGATTGTTCTTCTTCTTTCACTTCTTGTGCCACTTCATCAATATTAAAATTGGTGTGATAGTTGTTTAATCGTCTCCACATTTCAACTTCTTGAGGTATTCTATTAAAGATTGAAGTATCCACGGGACCGTATAAAATTGGAACAAAAGGTTTTTTGTCCAATGTATCAATTAGATAGTCTTTAATTATTGCACTTGAAAATATTAGTTGTTTCAAATATCTGGTGACGGGACCGGTAGTACAACTTAAAGTATAAAATTCTTCTTTAGTGAAATATAATTTAACATTATGTGTAGTTAAATCTCTGAAGCGAACAATTTGTCCTCCACGATGTTTTACTATATCAACTTCAATATTTGATTCCAATAAACTTAATCTTGTTCTTCTTCCAAATGTGTTGTTACTTAAATAGCACTCCAAAAGATGTAAATGTTTCATGAGAGATTCCCAAGTAGTTTCACTGAAAGTAACCATTTTGTTTCCATGATTTAAAATAACAATTGGTGAATAATCCATTGATTTTAAAATTCCAACTGATATACTTTTTGTCATGCATGAAGAAATTGGGTAGATAATCCGAAGAAATACTTCTGTTAAAATATTGGTTGTAATGTTAACTTCAACCTTCTTCCTTTTTACTTCTTTTTCAGCTTTTTCTTCTTCTCTCTTCTTATGTTTGTTGAATTTTAGGAACTCGTCCATTTCACGTTCAACTTGTTTTTCTATATCTGAACTATTATCATCCATTAGAGGTGTATTTTCTTCTCCGTTAGTAGAATTCATCTTGCGAATGATGTTTCCCATACGACGGTTGAAGATAGAATGAAGTTTCTACTAATTATTTTCTCGCTTTTATATTTTTCGTAAATCCTTGAAATTTATACAATTACATAATTGTTTGTTTTGAACTTGTCTTTCACAAATGAAATTCTAACCTCAAAAATTAAAGCAGATAATTCTAACCTCAAAAATTTGCAGTTGTTGTACAATTCTTCTTAAAGTACATTCTTCACAATTCCGGTCAGCGGTGTGTAAGTAACTATTTTATCATGTAGAATTAGACAGTATGCCGAAGTTCCATCCGCTACTGGTTCTTCAAATTCCATTTCAATTTTTATATCCACACTTGATGATTTTACCGATTCATTTTGTTTTGAACAATCGATTACAATTATTGGAGCCTTGGAATAATACTGGTCAGGTGATAATAGTGGTGTATTAGTCTTTCCATAATATGATGATTGAAATCTTGCATACATATCGTATAAAATGGAAAAACGTTTATTGCTGAACATGACATTCAAATTGTCATAGGGAAAGAATTGAGAGTTTAGGAAAACTTTACAATTCTTTATTTTACAGTGATCAAATTGACCAGCATTTGCAGTGATAACATCTTTTCGCTTAGTTTGAAAACCGAGTATTATGTACCTTGCTCGTTCCAAGTAAGTTGATGTCTTGACGGTCCATGTTTGTCTTTCTGTCTGAGGAAGTGTAGGGTATTCATGAAATTCCCAACTTCGGAATGGCATCACAATATCACGGTCAGATTTTAACTTTCTCAATAATAGGATTCTATGTTCATCGGCCAATCTTACATGAGGTACTCTCCAAACAACTTTATCCAATTGTAGTTGCCATTCCAGTTTATCTTCCGTAGTTGCAGGGTCTGCAAGTATTAAGTCCTTATTAGTTGAAGATCTGAGTAATACTAATTCTTGTTTGACATTTATTATTACCCGTTTGTAATCTTCAGCGAATCCCAAAAGCAATCGTAAAGGTACATGAAAATCAAAGTGACCATTGGAAGCTGGTGTTATAGTGTCTTTATCGGGGGCAACCCATCCGGCAGTGACTATTGAATTCTTCTCATGCGGTGTTAATGATGTTAATCCTTTCAATGTCGTTGTTAAACCAACCTTTTTTGTTGAATCAACCGTCACCCCTGATATTTCATATCTTATTTCATCAAAAAGATATGCCATCGGGTTATTTATAAAAGGAACTGTTGAAGCAGTTTTTCCATCCAATTTTAATACCCGTCCTTCGATGTACAAGTAACTTTCACACGGTAAAGTGTAAATATCTTGTTGTTGAATGGGGATCCTTATTTCATCGTTATTGTTTAATTTTGATGAAGTGTAAGGGTTGTGCGTGTGATATTCCTTCTCCCATAGTGTTTCGTCGAACGTTGGTCCTTGAGATATATCCAGGATATCCATCGCTGTTAAGTTTCAATCCAATCTTCTGTAGAAAACGAATGTTTTCCGATGTTAACTCTTCCAATGTCGAGGAGCTACTGAGCTCCCGACTCTTCCGTTGCGGTTTAAATGATAATCCCATGTTGACTTTTATGTTGCTGCTCTGATGTGTATCCGTATAGTAATTGTTTCTCCTCTAAAGTCAACACTATGACCGTCTTGATCCAATATGTTCAGTACGATGTCTGAAATGAAACTGGTGTTTAATGGTAGGTATATCAAGTTTTGTGGCTTCTCAACAATTTTAAAACCGGGAGCCACTGTTGGATAAAATGTATGTAAAATATGTTGATTAACTCCATCTCTATACGATCCGTGTATAATGTTGCACGTGACATCAATACTATTTACTTTCAATATTGTTACAGTTGAATCACCTGAATGAGTAGTTCCAGGAGTTAAGATTTTCTTTTTTGTATCTGTAAATCCAAGTAAATTGCCAATCGACTGTTCCAAGCTGACATCAATATAATATTTTGAAGTTATTTCTGCTTTTAAAGTATTATTGTTTCCTTTAACGGTGATATTGTCTTCTCCGAGTTGTTTCTGTAATAATTGGTTTATATCATCAATTTCATAAGCTCCAGTAGGAAATGTAATTATTTTTAATTCTGAGTATTTTCCTGCAGCATCCTTAGTTTCATAATAATGTAGTAAATTGTTTTTTCCTTCTGTAACATTAGGAATTGAATTGTAGGTAGTCAAATCAAGTAATGCCGCTTCCCATAATCTTTCCTTGGATAGACGCAATGCTGGGAACAGCGTACTTTTCAATGTGGATGAATTTCCACTCAGTGACACTGTATACGATGACATCTTAAAGCTGACTGACACTCTTCGCTAGAAACTCCAAACATAAATGCCCACATATTTCAGTATTGTTAGGTTGTTCTCTTTTGTAATTGTAAAAAATGTTTTTGGAGTTTCGAAAATAATGTTGCAGTTCTTTTGGCGGTGGTAGATTGCCAAAACTGTCAAAGTAGTAAATGGTTTGTCCGAGTTTTTTATAGCATACCCAATGAGTGCCTGGACCATAGGTGGAATCCAAATTTACTATTCCAGTTTCATTTTTCCATATTTTAGTTGGTAATGCATCTTTCATAAAAACTCCTCGAAAGAATGGTATTTTCAAACATTTTACATAATTATTTAACTGATGATTTGTTAAGGCTTTATTTGGAATTATCAATTGATTCTTCTTATTTAGTACACACGGTATGGTCTTAGGTATAAACCTGCTCCGTTTTTTACCATTTGCCAAACAGAAGTCTTCTTTACACTTGCCTTATGAGTTCTACGACGTCCTTTTTTAATGTTTCCACCTCTTTTGGGAGCGCCTCTCTTTGCAGGTCTTCCTCTGCGACGTCTTCCACCACCTAACTTTGCTTTTGTCTTCATGGCTGTAGTTACTGCCCAAGCTGCTGCTTTTTCTGCAATATTTGCGTCACTTGATTTTACTCTTTGCCAAGCTTTTTCCGCTAGAATTTTATCTGCTATTGATCTATTTGTTGAATCTTTATACTTTGAATATGCTATATCGTGTTCTTTGCAAGCTTGATCTAATTTATTAATTCCAGGATCTCCTCTTGCTAAACGTTTTGCCAACTTAGTTCCAGGTCCACAATATTGGTAACCTCCGGGCAGATGTAATTCGTATGGTAAAGCGTCTATTGCTCGATTTACAACAGCACCAATAGGTATCCGTCTAAGCAGGGATAACGCAGTTGAAGTTATACCACGTCCTCTCTTGTTGCTGTCTTGATGATGACTGAGTGATACGGCCTTCATTATGTAGTCTTATATAAACTGGTGTGTTTACTCCACAAGATACATTACATAAATGAATAAGTTATGTATAATTTTTTATATTTAAACACTTAGTTATTCAAATTAATTATATACTGATTTATAATTCTATTTTTAATCCAAGCTTCTCGTTCATCGGGTTGAATCATCACATGATTCGTTGTACTAGCTATATGATTATGGGTATCAATAAGTAAATTGCCCACTATTCTTATTAAACAATCTAAATTTACAGCATCTTTTGGATGTTGAGGATCATGTAATTGCATAATACGTTTATCATTACATGTGTAAGCTGTTGAATCACTTTTTGATGTTTTTATGACTTGTCCAATAGTAGCAGCATCATTTGAATCTTCGCCTGGTAAAATATTAATTATTTTCTTCATCTTTGCATCATATTTGGTCCCAAAGTGTTTATCCCAAGTTATTGTTTGTTTCATTGTAACACAATCATTTGCTTCGTAACCAGGATAAATATCTTTTATTCTTCTATTACGACCATTGTATGTACCTAATGTACCACCAGTAGCAATTAATGTTTGCACCATTAGAGGTACATCTGTATCTTTTATACCAAATCTTCCATTTGTTATTGTTTTACGTCCTGCATCCCATTCATCATTATTTCCTTGCATTAAATTAAACTTTTCATTTCCATGTATAAATTTATCTCCCCGCTTTAACACGGCATCTTCATGTTTTACAAAATTGGATGTTTCCTTTTTTAATTCTTTAGATAATTGTTCTATAGTAACAGCATCTTTTGGTTGAGAACCAAACTTTACATTTGTCAATGTTTTACCATGACAATCGATTTCATTAACATCTTGTAAAATACAGTTGTCCTTGATGTATTTTAGGTTTACAGCATCACCGTCTTCCTTTGGGTATCCAATGTCATTTATAATAAATTTATAAAAAGAATATCCATGTTCAGTTTTTTCCGGTATTATAGAATGTAAATATTCTTTATTAACTGAATCTTTATCATTTTTGGGATTTCCCACGTTGGTTATTCTATAATTTCCAGCATCATATGTTTGTCCATCTTTTAAGTTGTTACCCCATTGCAATTTTAAAGTATTTGAAAGTTCAGATGATAAGTACTCTTTAGTAATTGCATCAGAACCTTCAGTTGGTTTACCAACATTAATTAATCTATGTGATTTAACATCGTAAGTATTCTTATGTAATTTTAATGATGTTGAAGTAGCTTCTTTTACTGTCTTCAAATTTGCTCCATCAGTATCTTCTTCTGGATCTTTAACTAGTTTTAAACGTTTATTACTTATGCTATAGTCACCTTCAGGTGTTTGCGGTAATCCACTTCTTTTTCTGTCTTCTCCAACTTGCACTCCTAAAGCGGAGTACCGTCCGAACTTGTCGACGCTCATGTTAGAACTGATACGTCTTATGCTTGCACCTCTTTTATATCCACGGACAATTATACGACTATACCACGATTCCTAAGTTCATCAACTAGAGCCACCCATTCATTATTCAAACCTGTATGACCGGCTTCCATGGCTTCATGCAATAGTCTCATTCTATCAACCAATTTATTGATATCGTTGTAGTAAATCACATTCGTATTGTATAGATTTTTCATCAATCCTTTACCAGATGTTGAAGTATCTCCTTTACTCTTTTTACCATGTTGTTCAAGAAGTGATAAATCCATAAGTGATAAAGATTTTCTTTTCAGTGGTTGTCTCACCGCTGGTGCAGTACGTAATGTTGGCAATTTTCGTGGAGGAAACAACTTTTTTATAACGATGTTATATTTTGTTGCACGTGAACGATTAATCATTGCATCCTTTACATAGTTTCTTTTATGAGCGTTAGTATTTTGGAGAATCTCCTTAAAAACACTTAAATCTTTGGATGAATATCTTAGTGGTATGTTTTTAAAAATTAATTCATATAATCCTTTTGTTCCTTTATATCTATGCTCACCAATAATGATGTAATCGTCTTGTGTTATTTCAAGCTTTGAATCGCCAATCTTCAATTCATTCCCATCAATTCTTGCTCCGTATACGTGTGATCTACTCAAATTCGGGTTTGATTTCATATCATGTAGCATTTTCATTATATATTTTCTTCCAAGAGGTCCATGTTGTAATATATCGCTACTCAATTGAGTTAAATTTGGAATAGATTGTTCAGCTTCAGGTATTGGCTGTTCTTCTTCCTTTTCAACAATTGGTTCTTCTTCTTCTTTTGTTTCTTCTTGCTCACTAGCACTTGTATATGAATCATCATCTTCTTCTTTTTTTAATGCTTGTACTTCTTGTTTAGAAACTGGTAGTAAAACATCTCCTTCATAACGAGGTTTACCAATAGTTTCTGATATCTGTTTTAAAGGTTCCGTAATAGGTTTAAATGTAGTCTCTAGAAATTCTTCTCTTTCACTTAAACCCATCCTCAATGCACGATTCTTCATCCTAATAGAATCACTCAGTGATTTTATTTCTTTCAATAGTTTTTCTTGATTCACCATGTTTACACTGTGAAGTTCAACATGTAACTAGATGTAGCATCGGTAGTTCAACGCATAAATACAAATTTATCCAACCCTATACGATATCTACCATTTTTAATATCTTCTTCCTTCATAATAACGAGAAAGCTATATTTCTCATTCCATGCTTTGCCACACATCTCTTTAAATTTTTCAAATGGCATATCCGCATTTACATGATCATTATATATATGCTTTAAATTTGTTTCATCTTGCTTGAAGATGATCAACATATTTGCATTGTCTCTTATAAGTTGTTTTGGAATTTTACTGTATGTTTGACCAATATAAATGCTATCAATATTATGATGTCTTCCCATAGCAAAATAATTCCTTATTGTGTCATGATTTTCACAAGAAACATCGTCAAATATAAAAATAGAAAATGGTTTTGCTTCATTTGGTTGCATAATTGTTTCACTGGCATTAAACTTGTAAAAATTCACTTCAGGTACACTTGCAAGTACTTTATCCAATAATTGATATTTTGGTTGTTGCAATGATTTTGAAAAAATGTATATATTATTAAAACGCAATCCTTTAGGATTAGTTATAAGGTTAAAAACAACATTAGTTTTTCCACAATTTGAAGGACCAGTTATTAGACATCTTATCGTATTTGGTAGTAATTCACCATGTTTTCCATGATTTAACTTATCATTGTCAACTGTCAATTCATCAATGTTATTGATATTAAATCGATCTTTTTGTTGTACAATCTCCATCTTGTATAAAGGTTAAACACACAATGAGCTATTAAACAACTATACTAAGTCTTTTGAAGGAATCCAAGAGTCTTCACTTTTATCAAACCCTAACCACCGGACTTTAACCATATCCTTTTTCCTTTGTAAAATCTTCTCGACAAGATATACATCACCAACTGTTGATTTCAACAATTCGTGTCCGTAGAATCCACCTTGAAGTAATTCACCCTTGTTATCCTTTAATAAATAGGTTTCAGGTATAGTTGGTTGCACTTTATAAATTGTAAATACTTCATTAGTCCAATTTGGTAGATATCTTTTACTAAATACACCTTTGTATTTGCTTAAACGAACTTTATCGTTGACCTTGAACTTCTTTGGTTGCAATTTTTCCAATTTTGGTGTTGTATTATTTTTAATACGTTGTAATACAATTTTGGCATTAGCACTATTTACCTGGATAGGTTTCATTCCAATGGTACGATGATATTTGTTGTTATACTCTTTTATAAGTTGTGGTAATATGTCATACCATACATATGATCCTCTTTTTGAAAATTGTTTATACATCGCACTTTTTAATGTTCTATTGAATCTTTCAATTATTGAAGCTTTAACTTCAGAATTTGTAGAATAATGATTTATTTGATATTTCTTCATCAAAGCTCCAAAGTCTTTATTAAAATATTCTTTTCCATCATCGGTCTGTAGATGTTTAATTTTAAATTTATTTCTTTCTATTGTGGTTTCCATAGCTTTTGTAACACTTTTACCAGTCTTATCCTTCAATGGTAAAGCGTCAGCTATTTTAGTAAAACAGTCTATAATTGTTAAAATATATTTAAATCCTTTATTTAATTTACTGTGCGGTATCATTTCAATGAGATCAGCTTGATAAAGATCATTCATTCCTTTAATGATTGTACTTCTTCTTGGAAATCTTCTTCTTGCTGGTTTATGTAGTTCATTTACAATCTTGTCCTTCACACTTTCCATCTTCAGATGTTTCTTGTACACTGCTTGTAAAAATACTGACCCATAGAATAGTTAATTCTCATTTATATAGTTTGAATATAGGTCAAGGCCATTTCATATTAGTGTAAAAAAGAGGGAACATGGCATTGGGCTTGCCATGTCCCCTCTTCTTTACGGAAAGGAAAAAGGAAGAAGGTAGAGGACGAAGAATAGGTTTACTGGTCGATAGGGTTCAGGGAGTAGTGGCCGAATGGTAAAGTATTAATTTTATCTTCTAAAATATGGCGCTTGTCATCTTTGTAGCTTAATGCCCACTTTGTTTGTTTGACACTAAAAAGTTGATGATTATAACTTCTAATAGTGTTGAACGTTGCAGTTGTTTCAACATTTTCAAACAAACATCTTTTATAATGTTCAAACTGTACATTCTTCTTCAGGAAAGAAGTTTTTATTCCTTTGGCTTTTTTTGTGACTTGATGTTCATTCCTTTCATTTATGTACAGTTGAAATGAATACAGTTTGGACATTAATGCTACAATTTCCATCATCGGCACACCATTTGTTTCATCTTTAAATTTTCCCAATACTTTCTTGTTTTTGTCGTAGTCGTAATTTGGATGATCCTTAGGATAATCGGAAAAGTCGAAATCATCTTTATATATAAAGGTGCGTAGATCTTCATACATGTCATTTGTTTTAATCCAGTAAATGAGTGCATCCGTATCCATATATGCAATACCAATGTTCTCTCTTCCATAATAGTTAACCATCTTCTTATAATGAAACTCATACATATGTGTTTTTGAAATATCCAAGATTGACATTCCAAGATACAAAGGACGATCCATTTCAACTGACTTCTTGTTCATGGAAATAACAACTAGATTTTCATTAATAATTACAGATGAACCAAAGTTTGGTTGTTGCACTAATTTCTGTAATTTTACTGGATCAGTTACCAATTTGATATCCTTATGTTTCCTTTTGTTTTCCAAAGTCTTGCCAAATATTGCGTTGTTCATTAATTTGAAAAAATCTTTTTGAAAACTTGATGTAGCGACGGCTCTTCTTCTTGTGTTGTTGTCGATGTAAGGTTTTAACCAACAAGATTGAGAAAATTGTAGTACTCGATTAATTTTTGTAATTCTCAGTCCTAAGTCTAAAGCCTGTTGTATCATCCAGTAGTGTCCAACATATCGAGACTTGTCGGTTAAAGTCATCAATAATTTTGGCCATCTTCCAGTAGGGGAAATTTCAGTCTTCGGAAGAAGTGGTAAATCATAATGTTGATCATGAAGATGTTCAGGATATTCAAAATCCACATCAAAAATGTAACCAGTTTCACCATGCTTCGGTATATCCATTATGTTTCCAATCGATTCTGGATCTATCCATTTAAAATTATCATATGGAAGGGGATTTGACATTGCCCATCCGTATAAGTTATTTGCATCAAAATAACCCAGGAATGTTGTTGGTTTTGATGCATCATAATCGGGCAGATACTTGTTGTTCGCCTTAAAATGTCGTGTAACGCTTTGCGTCAATCCCCCTCGAACTCCTGACTCTAACATTAAAACCATATCTATATCAGTAAGAAGTTGTATTTTACAATTTGTTTCTTTCAACATGGCTTGCCATGCTAATCCAGGTGAAGTGTACAAATGAAGAGGGTCCAATCCATAAGCTGCAAAACACGTATTTCTAAATTCTTCCATTATATCACATAATAAAGTTACATCTAATTTAACATAAAAATCTGAATATTCTCCTAATGTTCTAAATCCTAATTCGTTCCATACTTTACATGCATGATCATAGTCCTCTTGAGATATGTCCATGTCGTAAAGTTTACTTTTAAATTCTTCTTTAGCCGGAAGTGATGTTTCATTAAATTTTTCTAAACTGTCTATGTAATCATATGGAAACACACCTTTCCGAAGTACCAAATCCAGTTTGTCGTTATTTACAATTTTCTTTGTTTCGATTAAATCTTGTTTCCTTAAATTTTCTGAAAGTTTGGACAAACTCGACGGCATAAATCTGTAGGAGTCTAAGAATCTTAATTTCATGTTTCCAACTTCTTTGGAAAAACTGATGAACTTCTCTGAAGTTTCAGCTAATACATCAATTTTACCATCGTCTCTTCCTAATTCAGGTATTATGAAATGAGCATCGTACCCACTGAGGTTATGCAGAACCACAGGAATAAATAGTGGTAAACGATAGCTCAAGTTGCATTTATTACAAGCAGCACCCCTGTAATAACCAGTGAGGTGATCGTGATCTTTAACTTTATAATTCTCAATAGTAAAATCATTTTTGCACAAGAAACATCGAGTTGCATTTTCATGTTGAATTTCTTCTTCTTCCTCCATCATTTTCATTGGTACAATATTTGTATATAATCTTTGTACATTTCCAGCTATTAAATATAAGTGATCAAGAAATATTTTTTCTACATTTTCACCACGATATACTAGAGGTTCTGAAGTTAATCCATATCTGTTTAAATGTTCTTCTGATAATGTCGATTTTACCATTAAACAAAAACTGTTTGGTTTGTGCATTTGATACTTGACACTTTTTCTAGCTTCACAATTTTCATCTTCAACAGGAACAAGTGTTGATTCAAAGTCCGCATACACAACGAAAGGGATACGGTATTGATAATGAACCTTTTCAAATTTAACGAATGCTCTGTTTTCCGCAGGTAAATTAATCTTTGCTTCATAATTATTGTTACATAGTCTTTTGTGCTCTTGTAACCATTCTCTTCCTTCTCTTCCTTCTCGTTGAAAATTAAAACATCTCTTGCAAATTATTTTTTTGTTTCGATTTTTTGAAAGTTGCTTGTTAACAAGACGATCAAATTGCTTTATGTACACATAGTGAGACACATCTCCTCGCGTTAGTAGTAGTAAATCCGTATGATCTGGTAGCTCTTCTTTTGCAATACGTAAAGGATACACTTTGTTTGAACTATCTAATGCAAAAACATTGATAGACGTACCGGGATTTTTCTTCTCAAATTTTGATATATCTTTCAGTGATACAGGATAAGTGATTCCTTGAAAATTGTATCTAAATCTTTGATTTTCATATTCTTGGTCAGGTCTATTCGCATTATGTGGTACAAATTTAGTTGTCATTGCATAACGAAAACATTCATTGTCTTCATTTTTAACATTAATACAAGATTTTGTATCTTCAATTCTTTTTGGCAGAGGAATGTAACTTGATCCCATTAGTCCATATCCATGTTTGTGAACTCTTATATCTAATACTTCAATACTTGTAAGACTCCATCCGGATCCTCTTCCTTCGTGTTCCTGAATTTTTGTTAATATTTCTTCTATACAGTTCTCTACTATTGAATCAATGTTTGAACTTTCCATAATGGTTCGGTTTTTTGTTATGAATCCTCTTGGTGATAATTCTTCTTGTACATTTATAAACATAGCTTCTAGTAGTAAACCAAATTTAAGAAAGTTCAATCTTTTTAATTCTTCTTTTAAAGTTTTACTTACAATTGGTTTTGCTTCTCTAATAAATTCTTCTAGCTTCAAGTTTTCATTTTGAATCTTATGATGCATTACTACTTTACCAGGTAATGCAAATACTTGTAGATTTGGTAAAGTAGTTGAAGATGTTGCTGTTATTTCATATTGTTCTTCTTGTTCTTCTTGTTCTTCTTGTTCTTCTTGTTCTTCTTGTTGTTCTTGTTCTTCTTGTTGTTCTTGTTGTTCTTGTTTTTCTTCTGGGTTGTTGTGAATTAGTTCTTTATGACAGTCTAATAGAATTTCATCGTGAAACGATTCCGAACATTTATCGCAACGATACATGTTGAGATGTTTACTCTTCGAAATTTCACCAAGAAATGAAGTGGGCTCTCACGTTCCTCCTATTATAATGGTTCCCCCACCACTATTTCATCCTCTTCACTATCCTAGAAAATCAAACATTTTCAACAAAATATTAACCTTCTACAAACTAATTGTTCATTCGTGTTCTTTATTCCCATTGGAGTTTTAGTATATACTTCTTTATATTCAAACTTTAACAAACTTTCTTTTAACATCTGTTAGGACAGATGTTATGGGACAGATGTTAAAAGAACAAATGTTGGAGAGGAAATGGCTAGAGCACAGGCACTTGGTTAAACTAAATTTGCGCATAAATTAACTAGAGTTGAACTAAAAATTCGCATAAATTAAAAGTTAGTTCAAAACTAAAATTCGACAGTGTTAAAAAACTCTAACAGTTGAATAAAAATAAACATTAATTCAAAACTGAAATTCAACAGTGTTAACCAAATTCTAACAGTCAAACAAATAGGTCAAGGTAATCCAATTTAACGCGAAAACGAGGAATAGAGCACTAAGTGGCATGTTAGTCCATTACCACAAAGTGATCTATTCCTCGCTCTCTATTCTACATCTACTTTTTTCAGTTTACTTATTTATATTAAAATGTTCAAATTTTACTATGTAGAATGTCCATTCTTTCTCTTCAACTCTTCGATTTTTTTTTTAGCAATTGTAACAAATATTCGTTAGTTTTCACCAAAGTCTTTAGTTTGCTACATCCAATTTCAATGGAAGGTATTATAAGTTGTAATTTTATAAGTTCAATCTTTTCTTTCTTGCGAATTTCTTTCTTTATTATATTATTCCTTATTTTTGCTGAAGATTTAAACTCCATGTTGTTTCTGCTAAAGCCACAATAATAATAAAAGTCTCTTGAAACAACCTGCATTTATACACATTCCCCCACCACTTTATAATCCCCACTCCTTTCCCCTTCTTCTTTATATGTGGAAGGAAGTATTATAATTAGATTCCTAATATTTCTTTTCCTTCTTCACTACGTGGGGGAAGGGTAATTTGTTATTACACTAGTTGTGCAAGAAAATAGCCGCCAGTGTCCACACCTTGTTCGTAGCACTCCATCATAGATTGTGCCCACTGCAACATGCGGTCTCTGTCATTTGGTGTGACAAGGAAAGAATGACTATCACCATACAATATAAAAGAGTCAATTCGTACATAACATCCTGAGTCCAACCATTTATTAGCTTCAGCCATAAACTTTTCTATTGTATCAAATGGAAATTGTGGATCAATTGCTATGACTTTACGTTCTTCACTAAGTTCAACAGTATAATCATCATCGTCCTCATCATCTTCACTTTCACTGTCGTTACTTAAAGTGTCTTCAGATTGTTCAAAAACATCAGAAATTTCAGAAAAATTAAAATTTTCATTCAGATGAGGAGGCATTTTCAAGCAAGAAATATTGTAAACAGCAGAGACGAAACGACAAGAGCGGCGTGTAGAAGAAAAATGAAGGGGTGACCAACGCTCGCTCCGCTTTTATAATAGTATGCAAATGAGGGATAAGTGCTGACCATGACCAGTCATCGACCCAAAGGAATGGGGGAAGTACTTTTCTTACTACTTGGATGGAAGTAGGTTAGTAGGTCACGAGACTTAGAGTGTTAAAAAATAATGGGGGAGAAACACAACGCTATAACGCGTTGTGTTTCTCCCCCAGTATTTTTTTAAGCAATAATTTGGAAAAAGCTATGTGAATTTACTTGCTACGCCCCCACCTTGTAATACCATCCAGTTTGTGTCTGAGGAGATAGTCTTTAGAGTTTAACTCATAAACTGATTTCTCTTTGCGCAAGGATTCAATCACTTTAATATTATATCTTACGCCGTTACAAGTTGCCAAAAT
Organism: Neoaliturus tenellus; assembly: GCA_030545055.2. NCBI lineage: Eukaryota > Metazoa > Arthropoda > Insecta > Hemiptera > Cicadellidae > Neoaliturus > Neoaliturus tenellus. The sequence goes on along the minus strand of CM061536.1, from coordinate 99,123,475 downwards.
GTGTTTGTTGTCAATAACACTTTCAAAAAAATAGACACAACCTCTCTTAAGCCTATTTCCTTTCACACCAATAATTTTGGATTGGTATTCAACAGTGGGGGTTTCTGTCACTTGTGGTTCAGAAATGTGTTTTACGACATGTACACGGCAAAAACTTTCGTTTTTTACACATTTCCTCCCACAAGGTGATCCTTTCTTAATTCCCCTAGTAAGCATTTCAGGGCAAGTAGTGGGACGGCTAAATGCCCTACGACGCTCTTCTTGTAATAATTGAAATTGCCCTGAAGGAGCGGGTTTAGGAGTAGGTTTAGAAGCTGGTTTAGGAGCTGATTTAGGAGCTGGTTTAGGAGCTGATTTAGGAGATGATTTAGTAGCAGGTTGAGAGGAATCAGTTTTGTGATAGGTATGATCTTTAGGTGTACTAAGTGGTGGGGTAGGAGGCAATGGTGATAGTGGGATAATAGGTGTGCTAAGACGATGAACAATGGTTTCAACGGAAGGGGTATTAGGATGGTGGTGAACTGGCTTCTGCGGTGGCGGCATAGTAGTTGATGGTGGTGCGGAGTCCTTTGAAGGCGAAGGCGGTGAAAAAATACTACGAAGTCTACAAGTGTTGGTTGGCGGAAGAATAGCTCCAGAAGTTGAAGGTTGAGATGCAAGTCGATTCTTGTAGCAATCAGGAAGGTTTTTGAGGCGAAGAGTTTTTTTAGGTGCAGGAACAGCCGTAGTAGAAATAGAAGTCGAAGTAGAAGTTAAAGTAGAAGTTGTAGTTGGCAGAGATAACATGGTTGTGGCTCCAAGTTCGCAGCGTAACGTCTGTAATCAGAATGAAATGTTAGCCGCAGTCGGTGCGTCTTTTATAACAATATGCAAATGAGAGGGGTAGCAGCTGGCCGAGACTGATTATTGACCTGGTAGGTGGGGGAAAAGGGGAAAGAGAAGGTATTTATTTAAAATAATTCGCATAACTTTTGACTAAAATAAGATAACCAAATTCTTCTTTTACCAAAATGTTTGTCTTACATAGACCTTTTCAATGATGTATCGCTTGTCCAAATCCGTCAATCCATTATCAAGTTATAGCCATTTTAATTTTTCAGGTCATGACCGGTCGTTCACCCGTAGTGGGGGAAGGAGTGGGGGTAGGAGTGGGGGAAGAGGGGGGGGGGAATCGACTCCATTTTTTCGGGGGGGGAGGGGGGAGGGGGGGGGAGGGGGGAGGGGGGGAGGGGGGAGGGGGGGGAGGGGGGAGGGGGGGGAGGGGGAGGGGGGGGGATCGACTCCATTTTTTCGGGGGGGGGGGATCGACTCCATTTTTTCGGGGGGGGGGGGTCATTGACCCTTCCGAAAGTGGGTCAAGGTCATTCAAGATTTATAATGATCCAAGGTGATGGGAACAGTAATACTGTTCCCACCACCCTGTTTGCCTAGCGGTTCCCACTCCCAACCCACTAGTTACGTTCTGCAAGGGAGGTCCCTGGGCCGTCCGCATCAAAGCGTAACTTCCCGTCCGCATCAAAGCGTAACCATTAATTTCAGGGAAACTGGAACAGTTAATGCAGAAACGCAACTCTAACCCCACCCAAACTAATCCCACCCATCATATTCCTAAACAAAATGCAAAAAACCTAGTCCGCAATTTGCGGATGTCCCACCCCTTCTAAGTGAAGTTCAACTGAACTTCTGAATTTACAGTTAATCTACCCCCTAACATCTAGCTGAAAGGCAAAACAACAACATAAATTATTAATATCAACACTTAAAACTAACAACACATCATTATTAAAAACCAAATAATTCAACACAACCAAATACCATCATTATTCTTAAAATTAATACACCTTAATGCTAAACACCTCTTAAAATTAATACACCTTAATGCTAAACCCAACTTATAACTAACATCGCAATGCGCAAATTATTTCTTAAATTAAATACAACTTAAAACTAAACACACACACACACACACACACACACACATACTACATTGCATTAAAAAACGCAACGTAGTAGAAGAAGTTCAAATATATATAGGCCTACTATATATTTGAAACCTCTTGCTGAGTCGCCAACAACCTTTCGCTATGAAAGTTTGTTGACGACTGACGCTAAGATCAGGCTCGTATTGCTCCTCGGATTCTCGAGTAGTGGGGGAAGTTGTTTCACTCCAGTACAGTGTTCAATCCAGTCCAGTTCGCAGCAGTGTAAAAGGAAGGCAAAGGAGTGGGGAGCGGCGCATGCGCAACAACACAAAACCAAGGTTTGAGGTTAGAATTATCCATGTGCAGTAGCGCTAAAGTGAGTAATACAGGACTAGGCGCATGCGCATAGCATGGACTGATTCCGGTCCGGAGAACTCGTTGTATGCGCAGCAGGTTTGAGGTTAGAATTATCCATGGCAGCTGCCATGTTTGGTCTGGTTTCACCACATAGAGTCAGCAACCGGTGGTGACCGGTCATTGGCCTAGAAGGAGTAGGGAAAGGTGATGACCGGCCATTGACCCAGAGGAGTAGGGGAAGGAGTGGGGGAAGGGGGGGGGGGCTCCATTTTTTCGGGGGGGGGAGAGGGGGGGAGGGGGGGGAGGGGGGGGAGGAGGGGGGGGAGGGGGGGGTCATTGACCTTTCCGGTCGGTCATTGACCCCAAGGAGTAGGGATAGACACAGAACCCTACTTCTCTTACTACTCAGGTGAAAGTCGGTCAACCAGTCATTTGCTTGCCATCTGCCGCCATCTGGCTGGAGTTATTGCCTCTATAAAGGTGGGTAGTTTATCGCGCTACAAACATTCATTGCCTCGCATCCGCTCGGTCATCATCTCTCGTTAGTTTTATGTTATGACTACTTCACTTACTAGGTTTGAGGTTAGAATTATCCATGGAATAGCCTTCGTAAATTCTAACCTATAAAATTACTACTCTGGCGTTCTGTTTCAATTTCTTTTACACTTCATTTTATATCTCAGTCTTCTTTTAACTTCTGAACTTAACACATCGGTTATAATGACTGCACAATGTTTAAAATTAAAGCTTTTGCGAACACAACACATATTACAAAGTACTTCTAAACCTTCAATTTCAAAGTGTAGAACTAATTTAAATAGAGTTAGGAAGAAGTACAGTTTTAACCCATTATACTCTTCAAAGACTTCGCAGGTTAATGTTGATGATAGTATTATTTACAACATTTTGCATTCTATGTTACAATTCAACAACTTTGAACTTGTTACACCTATCGACTGTGTTCAACAAGTTTTTTTTATTTTACCCCTACTATTCCTCATATAAGCGCTGTCACCACAATTCCTACTTCATGCTCCTCTATTCTCTTCAGCTGAGCTAAGATTTGAGGTTAGAATTATCCATGGCGGCCGCCATGTCTAGTTCAGTTTCACCACATAGAGTCGGCGACCGGTTATTGGTCTAAAGGAGTGGGGGAAGGGGTGGTGGGGGAAGGTTGCCATTTTATAAGCCCTCTCCCTAGGCGGCGCTTCTCATTCGATCGCCAACTTTCAAACGATAAACACCTCTCCCATGGCACGAATCAATTATCCCGCTATCACCAACTACTTCAACTTAAAACTATTTCTGGTGATAGTTGGATAGAATTTTTTAAAACTTACTCTGGGTAACCTTGACATATTTTCCAGATTCCAATTATAAGTTTGAATTTCAATTTTAAACTAACTCTTAATTTTTGTTCAACTGTTAGAGTTTCTTTAACACCGACGAATTTCAATTTTGAACTAACTTTTAATTTTATGCACAAATTCACTTCACCCTAACGCCAACACTATCGCCATCTCCACCCCGACCTATATGGCATAAAATATAACTACAGCATCTCATATATACACTCTAACCCCCACCGGAAGCTATGTGACATAGCAGCTGGCGCCAGCTGCTCGAGCAGCTGCTCGGGCAGATGGCACGACTTCCGGTCCAGAAGTAACCAAAACACACTACTGAAGAGGTATAGTTGGTTGTTGGTGAAAATATTAAAATTGAATTAAAACCAACGAGCAAGGCTTGGTTAACCTGGTACTGTTATTTAAATACTGGATCTTTGTCATTAGCGCAATTTTTGACGTAAGTAATTCTGTGAAACAGTAAATGCACTAAGGAGCTCTTGACGAATAAAAGTATATTTATTTATTTACTTATTTATTTATTTATCCATTTTATTTTTGGAGAAATTCTACACACACGTAAGATGTACTCTCTCTATTGGAGTTTAGAACGACAAGGTGCACTTAGCTCACAGGTAATCTTCCTCAAGCGTGCTATGTCTTTACAGTCACCTCAGCTGTATTCCTCGTCTAATGAGATCACCAATGCAGTGGAGTTCTTCGGGTGGAATCTCCAAGGTTTCCAAAGAAGTATTAACCGGATCATTCGCAACTGATTCTTAAATAAATATATTCTTTGTATAATGTTACTTAGCGTGAATTGCACACCCTACTAGTTATGTACTATTTATATTATATCCAGCCATCTTGGACTGTGATCAATCTCTTTGTACATCATGGGTTACCGTTGATAATAAATAACTGAAGGTTTTTACTTTATCTTCCCATTTCATAAAAACTCTTTAAATGCATAAAAATACAAATTTAATGCACTGTATGCTAAATATTTGTTGAAAGAAATTTTAAAATATATATATATATATGATTTTACAGTTAAGGAGTTGTTTACACATAAATGTACCATGTTCACCATCCATACAAACTGGAATTTGCTCTGGGACGCTTTCCAAGGTCGGAACAACTTCTTCCCGACAGTAGTGGTAGGTGGTATGAATCTTCCTCGGAAGCAGTGGACTATTTTTAATTAAGTTTCTGCACTGGATTGTTAAGATTATTGGAAGTACAAATGGGGAATGACACAATACCAGTCCCGCGACTGCGGAGCAGGGTGTCAAACTATGGAGTATATCGTCGCAGAGTACTCATTGAGTGTTTTCCCCAAAAGATTGATCGGTCTGCGTAGCTCGAGAGAAGCTGGGCTGCAATGGCTTAGTGCTCTGGGTAAGGTGGTATCAATATTTTTATTTTTGAGATTAGTTTTTACATACTCTGAACAGGTTCTCTGCCTCGCATAATTTATATTATTCTTCTTATTCTTATTTAATGAAAACAAATATTAATTTAAATTAGTATAAACACTTTCAACATGTAGATGTTCATGTTTTTGTGACAGCCCTAAATCAATAGCCCGATAAATCATACTCTCAGTTTACATAGTATGAGATACTGCATAAAATTGTTGAGTGATAACCATAGCAATTTTACCATCACCAAATACCATATTTTAGGGAATGGTGTTTAATTGTATTCAAGCCAATCTTAGCAAGACAGTAATATGCCTCTTGGATATTCCACTGAGCCCGGCTCATGTAGTGTCGTTTGGGTCATGGAATGTGCTGATGCGTTGTCTGTTGGCGCGGTGAAGGCAACGAAAAGTTGTAGTTTTAGTAAGGTCCGAAGTAATCCTAAGAGCGCAGCACTAATCAAAGCGCCAGCGCTAAAGACGCCGCGCTCTGATTGGTAGAGATTGCTGAAATTATGGTTTCAGCATAGTGATGAATGGTTGTCAGTTCACCCCAGTCGGGAGCGTATCGTTGTGTTAAGAGTCATCTTCACCCCTGTGCCAGTAGCCCATTGTTGCGCAGTCGGCAATGTTAACCATACGGATTTTAACGCAAAACATGGTATTTTATTCCCGTGTTTCGGACGCCGTTTTTCAACCGATTTTCTTTAAACTTGTTAGGTGTTTAGTTATAGTAGGCCCCTAATACATTGAAATTTTGAAAATTTAACAAATATTACTAAGGAAAATCGAGTTACTTTGCAACGTCACAGAGAGTAATATTTGTTATATTTTAAAAATTTTGAGGTATGAGGGACCTAATATAACTATTCTACTAAACACTTACCAACTTTAAAGAAAATCGGTTGAAAAACGGCGTCCGAAACAGGGGAATAAAATACCATGTTTTGCATTTAAAGCCGTATGGTTAACATTGCCGACTGCGCAACAATGGGCTACTGGCGCAGGGGTGAAGATGACTCTTAAGCGCCTGCGTCTGACGTTACGCCGCTGCGGCGCGCCGCCGAAGCCTTGTCGAAGGGCGGCGCGGCGGCCCAGTCATGATTGTTTATCCTCCGTCGTATTTTGTCACGGGTTTCCGGCATGTAACGGTGCTTAAGATAGTATTTTAATGATAAAGTGTTCGCTTGATGTTTTCGTTTTAGTAATTGTAAAGTTTTGTATTTTAAATTCGCCAACCTGAAAAACTTTAATAAATCCGTTATGTGTTAAAATGTCTATTATGTTTAGTTTCGTTCTACGACACCGCGGGCTACATTTTAAACATAGTTAAATTTAATTTACTACATATATTGAAGACAAAGCTTTGTAGTTACTATTTCTTGATGCTCTTCAATTAAGCAAATATATTAAGCATATCTCTTACTCACCATTTTATTTACAAGATAGTTAAAGTTTGGAAAGGAAATTTCATTATGTTTACCTAATACAGAACGATTTAAGATTACTGTCTTGATATATACACACACCTTAACACACCTTATATCAAAATAATTTTGTGTACGAGAACTGGATGTAGATGATTTTTGGAAAACGTTTCCTCTGCATATTTTTACCTTCATTTTTATAATGAAAAATATAGCATTCTATTTAAAAATAAAAGTCTTCTTTTTACTAAGTCCTTAAGTTACAGTAATAAAGTTAAATTTTGATATTTAATCAAATGACATGATGTCTATAAAATATACAAATACAGTAATGTTTAAATATATTAAAACAATAAAAATAATAATTATTATTATTATGAAATAAGAACAAAACGAAAGTCATTCTTAAATGATGTGGTGGGATTTGACTATTCACATAAGACCTCAGTCCTCAACCTACATTCGTTCTTGTTCCAACATTATCTACTATCTTAAGACCCCAAGTGTGCAAGAAGCTCCCAACTTCTACCAACTGACCTGATTTAGGTTATGAATACGATTAAATTATCTTCATTCATTATATTATACTCATTCATTAAGGGTTTTGCGTGTTAAGTTACTCTTTCTTTAATATATTTAATGTTTAGGTGTTATTTTTAAGCTTATGATCCTGCTCGTGGGCGAGTGATGATTAAAAAGGTAATTTCGTTTCGAGCTTTGCCCTTGTCTTTTATTTATTTTTAGATGACGCTTTAAGATTATAAACAACTTTCATTATAAGATTTTAAATGTGAATTGTAACTTTACAGCTGATGATTTTCAGATAAATTTTTAAGTCAGATTGTAAACCAAAATTTATCGTCTGTTACTATGTACTCTACATTAATATTGTTGGAAAACTTATAAATAATCCTTAGAATTATACTGTAAGTTTCTCACAAATAGAAAAAATATATATTACAAATGCACAAAACGCACAAGGGATCAATAGCCTGTAAGATATGTAACAATTAATGGAAAAATTGTGTATTTGATGTTCTAAAATTTTGAACTGAAAACTACATGTAAGAAAACTTAAATGTAGGTAGGCCATCTGAGATTTTCCATGTATGATGTTTTATGTTGTTTCAAATAGGGGTTTTCCATTTTTTTTACCATGAATTATTTTAACTACATAGTTTTGGGTTACATATCTTGCAAGAGCATAAAAAATGAACAGTTTAGTATTGTTAACTATTAAATTATGATGGGTTGTTACAGAGAAAATAAAAAATAAAATCTGATATGATCCGATTTATCTATATTTGATCCCATGTAATCCATCGATCGTATTGATCTACTTTCCATTCGATAGTAGGCTATTTTATTCCCTACTTGAATAATACCACCGAATAAAAACTGTTCGATGTATCGCATGGAATCAAATATTGATATATCGGATCAGATCAGATTTTCTTTAAAATGATCTCTGCAACCACTGAAGATTGATTTGAGTTCTTATTAGATTTGCAAAGAAAAAAACGCAATATTGTATTAATGGTGAAAAAATGTAAAACCCTACATGAAAACCCATATATGGAAAATATAATATGGCCTCCTATCTAAATTTGAGCTTTTATACATGTGCGTTTAAAATTTGAGATCTCTCCATCACACGCACAATTTTTCTACATATCTGTCGGACTAAATTAGATGTAATTAAAAATTATATAACACCAAATAATGTGACCTGTAAACAGTTTTTAGCCTAGTCAGTTATCAAACTATGCAAGGCAACTATAATCAAACAGATTAAATTGCTATTTTGAGGTAGTTAAATTTTTACTGTTAGTAAATTTTACCTTATACATTTTTTCATCCGAACTTTACTGTAAACTATTTTAAAGATAATACGTTGTTATGTCTGGAAAGCTACATGAGTAACTCTTAAAATAGTTTTGATTATTTACGGCAAAACACAATTTCTTACAAATTTACACATGTGATGGCTTTTTTACATGATTACGCAGCATATAGACAACAACAATAATATACAAGTTAAAAAATATAAGTATACTAAAAAAAAAAAAAAATAAACACGTAACAATTAATAAATGGTAACAGGCTGACAATAGTTAGTCCATACATTAGTTGTAACGAGCTAAACCTAACAGTGAGTGAGATTAGCGAACAAGCTCACCTGAAAAGCGAAAAATTCCTCAGATTGACATTGCAAAGCATGCCGGGTAAGCTAGTATCCAATGAAAACCGTTCAATGAAATAACAAACCAAAAAATAAAAGAAGAACGTCTAAAGACGGAAATTCCGAAGCATTTGTGGATGGCAACAGAGAGTGGTATTCATAAAATATTCAACTATTAAATTTGAAAATGACACATTAAACGGGGCGAGTGCTCGGAGTGACGTAATGTTAATTTCCGCCTGAGACTGGGTTTCTTGAGTTAGCTACTGACTTGCTAAGTCGAAACAAGTTTGGCCGGTGGTAATTCTTGGAACAGGACGAGTCTGCCCAGCAATTAGACATAAATCAATAAGATTAGCATTTCTTTACAAAAGTTTTATGCCACTTAAGGTTTACTAAATGCAATTAACATCATAATCTTAAATTGTTTTAAAATTTAAAATATTTCTGAAAAAATCTTTATTGACATATATGCATTTAAGAACCAGCCTGATATCAATATCATGAAAGACTAAAGAACTTTTCATTCTTTCAATTTATTTTCAAAACAAAAATGTAACATTACAAATTACATTGATCTCAACTAACAAATAAAACTACATAATTATTATATCCAATAACTAGCTTTGTGTAGGGCAATTAAAACATCTCAAAAACCTCGATGAAGCCAACTTTTTGTTTGCAACACTTTTTAAAATGATTGTTCGAGATGTAGCAATCTAAATGCCAGACCGGTTCTAAACACTGGTAGTTAATCTTCCCTCCTTTTAATCAGGGAATAGTTGGCGTTCTTTTCTAAGCTTCCTATTTTGTTTTGAGTTTACCATCTGATGCAAGCTTGTTGCAAAAATACTTAGGAAATATAGCTACATCGTTCTTAAATTTATTAGAAAATAGGTGTTTAATTATATTGATCAGCTTTTCAAATACAAATATATTGTATTTGTATAAGTGAAAAAGATTATCATAGCATGACAAAGCTACATATACTGTAGCTATATTTGGATTCGTTGAATAAACTAGCAGTCCACCACAGATTGGCGTTTGGAAATAATAACAAAATATTAAAAATAAACTTTACTGATTTTTTAAGTTTCACTGACATACAGAAGCTAATAAAAATAGGAGTAAGTTTATTGTTATTTTTAACACCTTTTCAATAAATACATTTGCACTTCTCCTCCTCATTTCAGGATAATATTCCTCCCTTTAAAATTCTTTAGGTAATCATAACAATTTCGACTATTATATCCTTGATTTTATGTTCCTCTGGATATCACTTGTCCAGAATTTTTCCAATACGTTTAAGACTGTTGAAGACGGTAAAATGTGTTTTAATAAATTTAAAGCTCTTATATTTTTTATTTAACTATTTATTTTTATAAAATTTTCTTTCGTTAATGCTGGGACAGTGCGACAAACAATTAGTGGAACAACTTACGTACATTATTGATGCAGAAAGAGTGTGGTGCTTCTGCGTAAGCTTTGTTGCCTTTCTAACCATTTAAATTCTTAAGAACAGCCATAAAGTACATTTTAAGTTTCATTTTTGCGTTTTATGAATTGCCTTAGGGCCATGAATACTGGGAAAGTTATTATTACAAAGAGTGTTTCCAGGAAATAAATATACCGTTTAAATATTTATTTGGAAAAAGAATGAAAAAATTAAAATAATATACTATGTAGGCTAACAATTTTTCTTTTTCAATGCAAATATTTTATCAACCTACGATGTAAAATTATTTATTTTTTATGTTTTAGTTTCATCTTTTTGCTTGAATGACGTAACAATCGTTTTATATTTGCTTGATAAAATTTAACAAAAAATAATATAATTTGACTTTATTTTTTTACAAGTCAGTTTATAAAACTGCAATGTATTCACAAAGTGTATTCTGAAAATTCTGTGTCACTTTTATGGTTATCAGAACTAAACATTAATCGTATTTTTAAAGTCTTATTTATAAAGAGAGTAACAACCTTAAAATCTTTTATACTCTGCTCAAGTTCGTATTAACGGAGTTTGAAACCAATCGTCCAACTTCGAATTAAACTTCCTACTGAAACTTTAATTTGAGCTAACCATGCTTATTTTGCTTCTGAAGAGAGTTTAAACTTTTCGATACTTCAAAAAATTGTTGGTTCAGCAAGGAAATGATAAAGAGTTATTTTACTTTTATACCTAAAGTACTTATTATGTTTTGGTAGTTAATTTTCAAAATATATTTTCCTTTTGTTTAGCATTAAAGAACTATAGGTGTATATGATAGTATAGGTCTATTTTATACTATCTCATAACATTTACAAATGTTTCTTGTTATTTGCATAGTTATGAGGATTTCTTTTCCATCAATAGAAAATAATGTAACGTTGAAAAAGAGTTGGAATAACATTATGGTTTTAATTAAGATTTAATAAATGTTCACACACTTGTCGAAAAAATTCAACGAACATTCTTGGCAGTTATACAGTATTATATTCCTATAGAAAACAAAATATACGCTGGAGATATATGTATATGATTCGTTGGGTTTAAAGAAAACATAATAGTAGAATTCAACTCTTTGTAGCTTAAACTATGATACAGTTCATCAATGCGATCGGTTGAACGTGTCCAAAACAACCGCAGACACCGCGGAACAATTTTGGAACAAATCATGATCATCTCACACTTACAATGCATTATAAAATTATTATTTTTTAAGTCATATTAAAATAAAGAGGTTATTATCTTTTTTTACACACGTATAGATTAAAAGAAACATAAACAAGTTTGTGATTTAAGTAAGACTACTGGGTTTTTCAGAACTACGCGACAATATAACGGGGCATTTTACATGTTATTTTTTATAAGAAGTAGCTGAAGATATTAAACTGAAACTTTGCATACTCTTTTATAATAACTAGACAAATCTACAACAAATTTAAGTATTTTTATAATTTTCAAAAGAAAATGGTGATAGTTAATCTTTTTCATATATCTTAAAAACCAATAAATTTTGGGAAACTTGACAAAAAAAAATCTTTTTTTTAAATAACTATATCATAAATCAATGGACAACTTGTTTACTAAAATCAAATAAAAAACAATCAAGACACGTGAGTTTTTGTGGTGCGTGCTCACTGAATACTGGCTGTAGTCCAACGCGCGGTAAGCGGCTGTTGTTTGTACAACAATCTTTCTTTACGCATTAGTGTTATTAATCAAAATAATGAAATAACTTTTTTTAACATTTTCTTGCCCAGTTAATCAGAACATTTTTTAAAAATAATTTAGAAACAGTATTCTTTTAAATTACGTTTTAAGGTCTTTAAAAAACGAGCTTCAGAAAATACCAGCTGTTTCTAATACCAGTTATTTGTCAGCTGATATCATTGTTGCTATTTACTTTTAACAATGGATACAAAAAAAAATAAAGAAGGTCACATCTTTTGGATGAAATGGTCAAGAAATTTTGGTTGACGAAGTAGCGCACTTTACCATGAGAGAGCAAGCGTCAGTTTACATTCTGACTTCATTGCAGATGGTCACTAGCAAAGAATATCTCTCGTCCACACACTGCACACACAAATTATTCTTAACATATGGCTGTTTTAAATTACTGGACATATTCTCAAATTTAATGTAGGAACACTTTCTTCCTTCGCCTACTTTAGTGCTTAGTTCTTACCCCGAGCAAACAAATTTATTTGAAAATAGCAGGATACTATGACGACGATAACCACTAGTAAATTAATTTTACCGTAGATTATTTTTGTAAACATATGATTAAATAAAATATAGCCATTAGAATGACATTAGAAGCTTGAAAGAACACACGACAAAGTCCTAACAAGAAAATGATTTAATGGATTACAATAACGATTCCCAGTAAAAAAAGCTTTCCAATGATACCAAATAAGCTAGGTAACTTATGTATGAAGGTTGTTTTAGCGACGCAATACTAAATAAGAAATTTAATAACTCCCTCTCTCTCGTACTACATTTAGGTCTTTGTTCCACTGGCGATATCTCTATTTGGAGTGGTCAATTTCAGTTTACAGTGATCCTAACGAATAAATTTGTTTGCCAATTTTTAACGTCGGATGTGATCTTCTTTATATTTTTGTATTCATTGCTTTCAAAATTAACATTTCGTGGTTACCAGTGTAACACGCTTTCTTGGCTACTTCTTCTTTACTTTTAAATTTAAAAGAATAGGTAGTAAGTTTTTCAACTGGTTAATTATTTGGAAGAATAACTTCATCGTAGTGTATGAGTTCTACATGATTAACTAGTTCTACATGATGTAATAGTTCTACATGATTAACTACACTAATTTAAAGTATTGCGGTATACATTGTTTTATGGAGCTGCTTATTTTCAACTCTTAAACCTAAATTAAACTAATTAATTATTTAAAGTAAATTCACAGCTATTCTGAAATAAGACTAAGTTTGTTGTTGGAAACATTTGGTTAAATATTAATGAAATAAGCTTAAATTGTTAATTTTTCATTTTCCCCATAAGAAATGCATTGGAGTCATTTTTAGACGTCGGTTCATTGTTTACATTTTTGGCAACGTCTTTGCGAGTCTTAACAATGAAGACTGAGACGTTCTGATTGGTCCACTGAACGGCTCAATTCCAGTCCAATGAGTCCAGCCCAAATTATTGGATTCAGAACAGAACAGAGTGGTCGCGTAACGCATAAACCAAAACAAAGTTGTTTTTCAATGATCATTTTTTTAAATGTGACAGTTCCTAATGCAAAAGTGTAAATTTCTTCTTCAAATAGACGCTTACGGCAGGTACGAGCGTACTCCTAGTCATATTTCATAAATCAAATCAAAATCAGGTGTTACACCAAATTTATTATTTAAACACTAAAGACGGTAAACACAATAACATTTTTAAGAATAGCAATTTTACTGTGGTGGGAAAGTTAGGGATATGCTGTCAATCTCTGCTTATGTAATTCCTACATCATTTACCCAAAATAAAAGTCATACGTTTTTGTTGTTTATTCATGTAAAAGATGTACAAAAATATTACTAAGAAGTATACTAAGTGAGTTGTTTATAAATCCAAAACTCCGTAAATGTAATAAACCTGACGGATTTAAGGGAAGTTTCTTCTTAGAAACTCCCGGATGCTCGTTTATACCAACACACAAGCGTTTGTTTGTCTCGAACTTTCATTCTTTGAAAGCGCCTTTTACTTCCTTAGGGAACAAAATCTTATGAAAATAGAAGAATATTATTTAGAGAGAAAATAATGCATTTTTTACTTCACAGTTCAATATTTGTTGCCAAAGTATGAATGAACTATACAAGTATCATCACAATTATGTTTAGTTTTAATTTTATATTTGAATGACAACATAATTCGTCGGTAGTGATGAGATTCAGTTTTTAATCCTTTCTTTACGTTGATTTAACTTCCACTTAGGATAATATGTGATTGACTTAAAGGTTATTAACAGATTCGAAAATAACTGGAAGGGATAGAAACTGATCAGATTTCTTCATGGCGGAAACAATTAATTATATAGAGCAATAACTGGCCTATAGAGAAATGAGGTAACATTAAAAAATATCAATATATTTTAAGTGACGCATATCGCAATAATTAATAAATGTTCATATGTAAAACATCAGTGAGCGAAGTGTTTTGTCAACTTGTAAACGTAACAACGACGCACCATATCGATCGTCATCATTGGATTTTATAACTCTCCCAGGACAAAGATTGACACCAGTCATTGTTGTCTGTAAATTATAGGGCAGCAGCGGTATAATACTACTGCTACAGATTGATGGCTAATCTAGGTAAAGTCATTGATCATATACTACTAGGAATACGCTCCGATGTCCGTCCCGTACAAGAATTTTTACTCACTTTTTGAGTTATTAGGTGACGCTTTTTATGTTTTATGGTTTTTTTTTGGGGGGGGGGGGGGGAGAGGTAAGAAAAATGCATTACGCACACAGGTGGTAAGCCTGTAGTGTGGGACTCCCCTAAAAACGGGTTTACCCACTAAAAAACCTCGCCTCTACTCTTTAGGATTTAAACCTGGAGTTGTTTATCACATTACGTAGGGCTAGGCCTAAATTTGGTTTATGCCCGTGGGGCTCACTCCTTATCCACCCACTCGATCAAGGGATCTGGGCCACTTCGCGGTCCAGATCATGTTTCTTTTCCAGGAGGATGCCCTGCACGAACTGTGATAAACAATCCCAGTTGCCCTCATCCTCCAAGATCTTTTAGCAGACCGAGTCCACCGAAAATGCACCAAAAATTTGTGTGGCCTTTAGGAGGGACCCTTCCCAACGGGGGCAGCGGAAAAATGTGTGTTCCGCATCGTCGGGAACGCCCGAGCAATAAATAAAGAATTGGCCGCCGTTCCACCCATGGTTGGACATGGACGTGCTTGATAAGTCGCGCAGTCCATCGTCCTCGGGTGTCGTGCTCCCAGCTGTGTTGCCACTGCTGGAAGGTTTGGGAGCGCTCTGCTGTTCTTGCCGTGTCCTTGCCATTCTCGACTTGTCTCTGATAAATTGCCTTCCTCTCTCCTGCCAAGAGCTTGACAGGGATAACTCCGGCGACCACCAGGACGGCAGGCTCGGACACTGTCCGGTAGGCGGAACACACCCCGAGCGCCGCTCAACGTTGAACCCGGGCGAGTCGCAACCTGTACTACTCTTTATCGAGAGCGTCTGCCCACACCTCTGCTCTATAAAGAAGCACGAACTGAACCGCGGACATCAATAGACGTCTTCTGCTGGATCGTGGAACCCCGACATTGGCCATCAGCCTACTAAGGTAAGTCACTACCTTAGCGGCCTTGTCCGCCGTACGGAATATCTGATCCCTCCAGCTTAACTTGGTGTCCACCATAATCCCGAAGTACTTAGCAGCACGAATTGATTGGACCACCACCCTTCCCACTCGGAACAGAATGACGGTGTCTATCCTCTTCTTCGTAAAGATCACAATCTCCGTCTTACGGAGAGCTAGCGAGAGACCGTGATCGGACATCCATGTGTTGACCACACGCATGACTCGGTTCAACTTTAGTTGGGCCAGCTCAACGTTGTGTGCGACAATGAGACCTGCGACATCATTGGCATACCCAACCAAAGTGGTTTCCTCAGGCATCTCCGACCTCAGGAGGCTGTCATAGGCAACATTCTAGAGATCCTGGCCGAGTATTGAATCTTGCGCGGCACCAGAAGTGACTTCCATCGTCCACGTTCCGTCCCTTGTGTCGTAAATAAGGCTTTGAGAGCGGAGATAATCCTCAATGAGTCGAAACAGATATGCAGGAACGCGAAAGGTGTTGCAAAGCGCATCCAACATATCAACCCACCTCGCCGAGTTAAAGGCATTCTTGACATAAGCGTAACAAGAAGCACTACTCAGCGAGAGAAATGGTTGTGGCTCTCGACTCTCTTCACAGCTCTCCATGGACTTCGGTGATAGCGTCAATCGTTGACCGTTCCTTTCTGAAGCCATACTGACGGGGGCATGAGTCCCCGGCAGCTTCCACGGCAGAGGTCAGGCGGGAATGGATCAGCTTCTCGAACAGCTTCCCAGCCGTGTCCAACGTGTAGAAAGGCCTGTGGGACGACGACAGCTCGGGATCACCATTGCCCTTGCTGATCAGTACAAGTCTTGCGGTTTAATTGAAAATAGCATTAATTGAAAATAATTTCTTTAAAGCCTCGCTGGGAATCCCGTCCGGGTCAGGAGCCTTGTTGTTCTTTAGGGAGAGAACGGAGGTTTCCATCTCCTCGAATGTGAAGAGTGGAACGTCATCTAACCATCCGAAGTCAACCGGCGTACATCCTATTCCTAGCCTACAAATAAATACATACAAAGAATGATTTTAGCTGAGACCTCAAAACAAGCAAGTAACTTAATAATAATTATGCTTACAATATTAAGGATAAATAGATTGTAGAGCGAAAAAAAACAATACAATTTAAAATCCATGATTAATTAATCAAAATTAATAAAAATCAAGTAATGTAAGTATTGTAGAATTACGCTAACTTAACACTTAATGCATATTTTGTTACCTGAGACATAGGCTACAATGTCACAACACATTCTAATTAGTTGTTCAATTTAAATCTTTCTCCCAAATAGATATTAGTTGTATCCCATAAATTAGTTAATCGCATAATTCCGTACGACAGCAATTCATTCCACATCAACATGCCTATCTTTTGGTAGACTATAATTTATAATTTCAACAAGTAAACATCAGTGTTGATCTATTTAATTTAACAAACAGGTCTGTCAAAATATCAATTAAATTTTATTTAAAAACGTAACATAACGGCGAGCAAATATAAACAAGAAAAGGTTGTGTTATGTTGTTTTCAGCATACAGCGACAACTCAGCTGCGATGGGGGAAAATAAACTGATCATAGCAACTACATTAGTCAAACCATGTAGCCTAAAAAACTAAAGTTCTGTCAAAAATTCCGGAAAATAAGCTTTTTTAATACTTGAAAATAATTGCTCGATTATAGTTTATTACCTAGTTTAAAATGCTTAAAATCTAACCTGAGAATTTCATTGAAATCAAATTAGTAATAAAAAAGCCTTTTGGGGGTCAAAACTTCGCCTAAGAGAAATTTAAAGTCGACCGTAAAGAATTTTATACTCTATGTTCCATATAGTAAAAAATTAAAATATGTTAATAAATAATAATATATAATAAATATAGTTGTGTTTGTTAGTTTCGGGCAAACCTTTAAATCCTACACTCTAAGAGGGGTAAGGTGTATATGTGTACATGTTTGCACACGAATCACAAAACTGCTAGAACAACTTTTTTCAAACTTTGCAAATATCTTAGTTCTGTGATAAAAATAATATTGATATAAGTCACTATGCTAGGAAAAAGCTTATGCAAATATAATCTTTAATTGAAATTTAAAAAATATTTATCAGTACCCTAGTATCATGCAGTTTAGCTGGCTCAACTTTCAATGCACGAACCATGTGCTCCAGTATAAACATGTTTTTTTCTAGTAGGCCTACCTACTAGAAGGCCTATACCTAGAAGCCTATACTAGTAGGCTTCCAAAACTATCCACAACAAATTAATCTTTTCACATGACAAAGCAAAAAGTTCCAATTACAGTAATTATCACGTTATTAATCCAAACCCATGGAATAAGCAGGACTGAGAAAGAATTTGAAGCAACAGATAAGAGATATTTTTTGTTCCCTGTGTTTTAGAAGCATATACTAGTAGGCCTATACTTGTGATTTTGACTATTTAATTAAAGTATCGGGTTGGCCAAGCCGTACTCGTTCGTTTTAATTCAATTTTGTTATAGTATCATGGTAATCAGGCTATTACCATTGACTATAGAACGTTAGCCTCAGTCTACTTCTATAGTCAATGTTATTACTTTTACACCTACAACCAATTACCTCTTCACAGTTAACATCTGTTTCTTTAAGAATGCTTAATTTTGGTGGTGTTAATTATTTTGGTTTACCTTTTGTTGTTATTTCGTTACCAAAATGGCAACCCATAATGATAAGAAATAAAATTTGTAACTTAATTTATTACAAAAACAAATTTTATCTGGGGTTGGGGCTGTTTATAAACTTTTTTTAGACCAAAACATTTTTAAATGCGCAGTTTAAGAAAATCTACCCGTTATTTTTTTTATTTCGTGGAAAATACATCGCCACGTGCATACCTGTTATTATAGTATATGTTTGATGAATTAAACTACCATAAATGTATAAGAAAACCAAATTTCAACCTTCATAAAGGTTTTAGACTTGTGCTTTTGAATACAATTTCCAACCAAAGACCTCACCACAAACCTTTATCGCTTAATATAATAAGATTGATTTTGTAGAATGAAAAGTGTCCTTAAAGTGTAATGGACACTATAATGACATTTTACCCTGACATGTGAGGGTAATATGTCAGAAAACGCCAGTATTCTCTATTCTAACTTAAAGGTGTTGTAATGCTATATTATCTTAAAAATTTCTCAACAGTAGGCATACGTTTTTAATGAATTATTCTCCGTCAACGGAATAACTACAAAGGAACTTTAAAAAGTACATTTATTTATTTATACATCAACGGTAAGTGCCATTTACCTCAATGTGTACATTATAATAACAAAATAAAATGAATAATAAATAGAAATAATAAAACTAAAGTAATATCCAAGATGCTCAACACCCAAAAATCTAAAAATCAAGAGAACATTACATTGAAGACATGCATGTATTTTTGATCGCAAATCTTTATGTCGGCGTAACTCTCATAATATAAAATTAATAAATTTAAGGTACATGGTTCACATATGGTAGGTACTTAATTTTTTTACGTTTTCATGATCATATAATTAGTACAATGCTTTTGTTACGGAAAAATATTTTTATTTATGATCTTTGGAAATAAAACGGGGGTTTTATAGGTCTCATGTTAGGAATTAACTATGTTTATTTTGTACCCAAGGATAATAGTTCAACATTAAAACTGATTTTCTACTCATGGCTTTATAAACCACAAGCAAAACAATGAACATTTCTTGTTTTCAATGCACAACCTGGTTACAACCATTTGATCACCCTAATGCTCTTCTTATGAAAAACGTTTTTTTAAAAGGATTTTACAAAAAAAGCCCAATGTTTTAATAAACTGCCATTATTTTGTGTTTAAAAATAATTATTCGCCTAAGAAAACGGTTTTTCCATTGTATTTTGTGAAATAAATTGTGTCGAACTACAAACCCCGCTACAAACCTTCATAAAATAAAACAACTAAGCAATTTGTATAAATGTAATCAAATTAAAAAAAAAAGAACCAGCAACAATGATGTACCAGGTACACACCGAATACGTAAAACAAACGTGTTACAGTGTCAAGAAACTCACATCAGAGGCAGCACCATTAAGGCTACATTACAACATTCTGAAAGGTGAGTGAACGAATCAAACGAGCTCGTCTTGAAAGAAAAAAAGCCTATTGGGCTTGGTATTTTTGCACACAGTTTGTGACTGATTTTACTATGACCACAAAGAATTGTTTAAGTTTGCAGAGCAATCTGCCCCAGGTACCTCAAATGTAAAGGAACATAATAAAATGTTACGCTTAATTCATGAGTTCGTCCCTTAGTGACGTTTGCATTAGAATATTATTGGATTCCGTGAATTCTCGACCTTCTTTCCAAAGTACACAGTGTTGTTTTCTGTCATTCTCTTAAGGTTAAAATAAAATTAGCCCCAGCATGTTTGTAAACTTACATAAATGTTTTAGGGAGAGCGATTATTAACAATATTACATTTGCTAATGATACTTTTGTTATTTCCGTGTTGGTAGATAAATTTTGTTCCAAAGAATATGATGGATATGTAAAGGCCTTATGCCTAAACACTAAGCTATATTGTCTCCCTTTGCAACCCTCAATATGCAGATCAGCTTGTCATCAGGCTACACCTCTCGAGCTTGCTATAATATTAGCATACAGGTCTAAATGCAATTAATTGCAAAAATAAAATCATAAAGATTTTATGTTAAACATAACATAAATACTTGGTGATATTATTACTTAGAAAAAGGTAAATACCAGTATAAAAAACATAAAACATAAAATTTTCATGTTAAAAAATTAACAGCAAGGGTCTGAATTATTTAGTATATTTTTTTCATAAATCCAATAAGAAAAGATTATGTAGCTATAATCGTCAATGTTTCTTTGTTTTCTCGGAAAACCAGGAAGAAGAATGTTTTCAAACTTTGCAATTGGCATATTCTAAAGCCTTGTCTACATCCTGGTTTGAATATTAAAAAAAAACTCTTTTACTCAGCCTTGAGGTTTCCCTTGAGTTCCTAGGCTATTAAATTAAATCATGTCTAGTCTACACATAGAATAATTTGTGAATAATAAGTTTATCTCAACCACTTATCAGAAACCAATCGTCTGCTACTTAACAGAAACCAATCGTTACCACTTATCAGAAACCAATCGTCTACGGTGCTGTTTTCATCTTGCAATTCTTCAAATGAATGTTTCTTACTATTGATTTTTTCTCAACTACTTGACCTTCCTTCAACTAAAGAGAATTTTTCTTCTCAAAATGAACTCTATTGTTTACAAGATGTGCAAATTGTTGTCCGTTAATATACCTAAACAGCTTGCAAAGGAATTGTTTCTGGACATTCTGATTGGGCCCTTTATTTGCCAAAATAAATTTGACAGAGCTCATATTAGAAAAGGAGTCAGACCAATGTAATAATCAAGTAAACATTTATTGTTATGTTTCATCAATGCTAAATTATGTAATGTACTTTTTGTTTTATATGGGGATTAAAATCATGATATTCACGCGCGGGCAGGAACAAGAGTATAAACCGACTCTAACTTACTGAACCGTACATGAGTCAACTAACCTTAACAAGGAAAGTCCTATTCAGCATTTTATACGAAAAAAGTTGATAAAATAGAAGCAAGTTTGTGCTGTAAATCGCTTTCCATTGTGCTTGTTACATGTTGTTTTAATTCTGAAATATTTGATGGAATATGTGATTTTATATAGCATTTAAAAGCATTATTTCCACGTAAGGTTTGCGATTCTCTCTGGAAAATACTGTATAGTGCGATTTAAATTAAAAACTATTAATTTTAAATTTATATTAAAATACAAATCAAAATAGATGATTTAAGTTAATATTATTGTTCTTATCACTTAGGTCCCATCGTATTTTAACACTACTATATTTATCCGTATATTACTGTGTTATTTTAAGATTATATAAATGAGTTTACAACTGTGAAAAAATCATATTTGATGAGAAAATCTAAATAAATTATTTTGACTTGTAAACCGTAGCAAAACGCACCTAACGTAAACAAGGGAATTGGGTATTGCCGACTAAAACGCTTAAATGATGGTTAAAGTTGTGTTTGAGAGTATTTTTTACCTGACTATTTCAAATGTAAGTAATTTTAAAGTGGTAATCAATTATATCTTTATTAAACTTTCTAAATTTATTCACATAAAACGCCGAATAATATAATTATTGAACAGTTTTTAACTATATTTTTTCTTATTTATTTATTTTTCGCACACACGTAGTTAATGTGTAGTGTTTGACTCTTACAACTAGAGAAACACACGCCCCGTTAAAAATAAATGAGAAAAAAGGTTGAATAGGTTCAAAATAAATGTGTGGTTGAAATGCAAATTTTAATTCCCCATGATATCCCGTCAATGTTTTGCTTTTTCGTGAACAAATATTCATATTTCGAAATTTGAGATGTAAAAAGAAGCGCTTAAAATGACGACTAAGAGAAGCTATTTTCTAATATAAATTGCAAGGGTGAAACTCAAATAACATCTGATTGTGAAAAAGGGGTAATCAGGATGGTATTTGAGGAAGGTTTCCATGTGGGAGATAACATTGACGACACATTAATTTTGAACGGGGTATAGTGGAAAACTAAAAACTAAAAAACTTATTTTAAATTCGACCACTAGAATGGAACTAGTGGTCGAGCTTACCACATTACATCAAAACTAAACCTACTTTAACTTTCACCCTTTAAATCTTGCTCCGAAACCAGCCGTTCATTTTTCCAAAGTTCTAGACAAAGATTCTTGTCTTAATTGGTATTATTACATCGGACGACCGTCTGGACAACAAAAGAGGTCCTCAGCTTTCCTTCTCGCCGATTCCACCGACAGCACGCCAAAATGCCATTTCTGACCTAAAAAGTGGCCGTTCCCAACGTGGACAACGAAAGAATGCGTGTTCAGCGTCGTTCATAATGCCCGGGCAATAAATTCAGTCGTTCATCGAACTTGTCCATAGTGTGCAGGCAGGATTGTAAACTGGCATGATCCGACAAGGATTAAGTCGGGAAACAGGCCACATCACCCTGCCGTTGGTGTTCCTAATATTATTCCTAAGTACCAGGTTAACCGAGCCTTGCTCGTTGGTTTTAATTCAGTTTTGATATAGTGTCATTAGAGCTTTTAAATTTCCCCCAACAACCAACTATACCTCTTCACAGTTAACAGCTGTTTCAAAAAGTCCGCTTAATATTAATGTTCCTTTATTTTTGTATACCTTTCGTTGTTATTTCGTTACCAAAATAGCAACCCATAAGACCAATGTTAAAAATTACGATTTTTAAACTTAAATTCTGACAAAATTCGATTTTTCCTGGGATGGAGGCCTTTTCTAAACTTATTTTTGGGCCAATACACTTTTAATTGCAAAGTTTAAGCAAAATCTGACAGCTAGATTTCGAGATCGTGGAACACACATCCCTTCAGACATTCCTTGTATTATAGTATAGGATATTATTAATATGTTCCTAATATTATTATTATGAAGAAATGCTCACTTTGGAAAAAACAATGTAAATAAATTAAAAAATTAACACTGTGTATTACATTACCTTTTTGAAATAAAATAAAAATAAAAACGTTCCTTCATAAAACCTCTAAACCACAAATAGTTTTCTAGCAAAAAGGCAAAATGTTTTAAATGTGTAAGCAATAATTTACAGGTACTGTTGAAAACCTTTTATAACATTGATATGCAATGCATTTGTAAAGCGTACACTGAGTGCCTGGGCGGCGTCGTGTCACTTTGCGAGATGTCCCATGCGCATTTGGCTGTCATGAATACATTTTTTGTCCACTTTTCGAATGAAAGGAACAATACATTTACAACTATTAATTGAAAATGGAGCTAATTTTAATCCCCTTCCCTCAAAAAATATGTTTGGATTATTTTACTAGACACTGTAAAAACAATTTTTAAACAGGACTATTTTGTTTTGAAATTATTTGTGTGTTTTTCTTACTTAGAACCGTTTGGACCCGTTTAACAGGAATGCTCTTAAAAGTTTTCATTAAATGAATTTTTATTATCATTTAATACATTTTACTGTCATTGTTAAGCTTTAAATTGATTGCATTAAAAATTGAACATTCCAATACAGGGTGTCTCACGTAAGGTGTCTCAAATCGATTACAGATCAACAGTTTGTCCTACAATCTTGAAACAAAATCATTTCCCACTAAATTGACCCCAAGGAATAATTTAAAAATATTTTTAATGTTGTATAAATACAGGGTGTCCCAGAAAATGGGGGTCACAGGTTCGAATCTCAGAAATTTCAAATACAAACATATGTCATATTATACATCATTAGAAAGGTCTATTTAATACAAACATTTTGGTGGAAACAGAATTTTGTTATCTTTATTCGTTTCAAAATGGCGTCCATTTTTTAGCCAAAATCAAAATTTACGGAATACCCTGTAGTTCATTTATTATTTGTCATAAATGACTTCTGATTCAAAATACTTATTTTAAATAAGCTAAGCTTTACAATGATATGTCACAAGACAAAATTTATAAAAAAAAACTATAATTTCAAAAATTTAATATTTTTAAAAATTTTTACATAAACATAACTCAAAAATTTTAAATACAAACACATGTCTTTTTGTACATCATATTAAAGCTCTCGTTAAACTGAACAACCTTGTTATTTACACTAATGCCGTATCTCTTTTGGTTTTGTAGTAATAACGTAAAAATGTCATTTTCCCATTTAACTTGCATGCTAATTAATCAGGACATGATAGCATGGCAGTCCTTCTTCCATTGTTGCCATACCATTAAATTAACATGCAAGTTAAATGGGAAAATGACATTTTTACTTTATTTCTACAAAACCAAAAGAGATATGGCATTAGTGTAAATTACAAAGTTGTTCAGTTTAACGAGAGCTTTAATATGATGTACAAAAAATGTGTTTGTATTTAAAATTTTTAAGTTTTGTTTACGTAAAAATTTTCAAAAATATTAAATTTTTGAAATTTTATTTTTCTTATAAATTTTGTCTTGTGACATATCATTGTAAAGCTTAGCTTATTTAAAATAAGTATTTTGAATTAGAAGTCATTTATGACAAACTAGCTGTTTCCCGTCACGGCTTCGCCCGTGATTGAATTTATTTTTTAGGTAATAAAATCTTTAAAAGAGCAACAAAATCTTCTTCCTTAAGAATGACATTGAAACAACAAATTACTGTGTGTTGAGCTCTGAAGGAATTTATCAAAACATTTTCTTAATGAGAACCATTGAGCAAAAAAGAACAACCATGTCAAATTTCAACCCCGTAGGCCCTACAGTCATTTTAAAATCATGTAGGGCGGAGTCCTAAAAAACATCGAAAACTATATTTGAAAAACCGTTTCTAAGTGAGCACCTATTTGCAAAACGGAGCATCCACGTTATATTTTAATCCCTTAGCATATATGGTAATTTTGATCTTCAGTGGGGTGGAGCCCTAAAGTAAATTTGCTAATTGTTTCTTAGTGAGCAACTATGAGCAAAGAGGTACGTTCATGTCAACTTTCAATCCCGCGGGCCCAGAGTAATTTTCAAGATTTGTGGGATGGAGCCCTAAAGAATTTCAAAATATATATTTGTAAGCCCTTTTCTTAGTGAGTAATCTACCTATGAGCTAAGGGTAACGTCCATGTCAAATTTCAACCCCGGAGGCCCTAAAATGTTTTTGTAGTCCTGTTAAGCAGAGCCCTAAAGAACTTCGAAAACTATATTTGCAAAACCGTTTCTTAGTAAGCACCCATGAGCAAAGAGAAATGTCCATGTCAAATTTTCAACCCCGTGAAGGCCCTTATGCAATTAATTCTGAAATCAAGTGGGGTAGAGCCCTAAAGAGCTTTAAAAACTATATTTGCAAACCCTTTTCTTAGTAAGTACCCATGAGCAAAGGGAATTTTTCATCATATTTTAACCCCGTGGGCCCTAGAGTACTTTGAAAGTCCAGTGGGGTGCAGACCTAAAGGGCTTCAAAACTATATTTGCAAAACGGTTCTTAGATTAGATAGATAGTACCTATGAACTAAGAGAATCGTCTTTGTCAAATTTCAACACGTAGGCTATACAGTAATTGTCAGCTTCTTTGAGGTAGAGCCCTAAACAATTTCGAAAACTATAATGGTAAAACAGCTTCTTAGTGAGCACCCATGAGCAAAGAGGAACGTCCATGTCAAAAATTTCAACCCCGCGAATGCCCTAAAGTAATTTTGAAATTCAGTGTGGCGGACCCCTTAAGTGCTTCAAAAACTATATTTGCAAAACCGTTTGTTAGTATCTATGAACAATAAAAAAGTATATAGTAATAAAATACAAAATAAAGTAAACTGCACTTAATACAACCAAAGTACACCAGCCTAAAAGTAATAGTACATCACTATAATCTTGACAATGTCAAACATAAATAAACATTATATCTCACACCTGGTTACTTCTATGCTTATCATTTTCTTGAATGAATCATCATGTGGCAGATGTAAACAAACCCAATTCAATTTCCATAATCATATGTTAGAATACAAAAATGTTGCTTCCATAAGAATAACATGGTAACTTTGAGGACGTCTAGGGCGTAGCCCTTTGTGAATATTAATATGAAAATAGTCAGACTTTCCTATTTTGAGCCTAAAGAATGAGTATACCAAATTTCAGTACTCTAGCTAGTCGGGGAGTTGGAGAATTAGTGATGAGTGAGTCAGTGAGTGAGGGCTTTGCCTTTTATATATTTAGATAATAAAAGAATTACAGAGTATTCCGTAAATTTTGATTTTGGCTACAAAAATGGACGCCATTTTGAAACGAATAAAGATAACCAAATTCTGTTTCCACCAAAATGTTTGTATTAAATAGACCTTTTTAATAATGTATAATATGACATATGTTTGTTTTTGAAATTTCTGGGATTCGAACCTGCGACCCCCCAGTTTTTGGGACACCCTGTATTTATACAACGTTAAAAATGTTTTTAAATTATTCCTTGGGGTCAATTTAGTGGGAAATGATTTTATTTCAAGATTGTAGGACAAACTGTTGATCTGTAATCGATTTGAGACACCTTACGTGAGACACCCTGTATATTAAAGCTTTCTTATATCACTAAAATATACACGAATACAAAGTATAATTATTTGAATGATTTGTTTAACACTTGGTAGAGTAAACGAATGAAATTAAATAAAAAATATTTGTACCTTTCTTGATGTGAAATAAATAAAAATATTAAATATGTAGATGAATTCACATTGAAAATTGTAAATTATTCCTAGTTACTGTTTGTGTGATTAGTACTTTGTAGAATATAACTGGGCTAAACTGATGTGATATGAAATGATAAATATTTTTTCGCAAAGAGTCAATCCTCTTTTGACAAGCTTTGCACTTATACAGATTTCCCAACAGGGAAATGCACAAGATCGCGCGTCTCTTTTGAGAGGCAATGTCTCGTTTGTTGTATGAAATTATTATTTGTTGTATGAAATTATTCTTATTTATTACTTTAATTGTGTTTTATCGGAATTCCTCCTAAAATATTCAACAAAATTTTAAGGTTTTTTGTTGTTAAATGATGATCTGTAGTTGTATCCGCCAAAACTGTTAGAGAATCGTCTTAAAATAAAGGCGGTGTCCTTCCAAGATAATTAAACGCTTAATGTGAACCAAGTATCCCTCTGACAATTATTGTATGCAATTTGATTAACTTAAAGAATAATATGTTTAACTTTATTTATTTATTAATTAGTGGATAAAACTAATTTTATTTTGGGATTTTATTGTACTTCTTGATATATTTTTAAACACTATAAAATGTCTTATCTGGTTTATGATACATGTACATTCATTTTCACTTAATGCCTGCTCATGAAATATTTCATACATACAAATGTCACAGCGATTCAAACAGTTTGAATTCTTCTTATCCACATATTTATTTCTTATTCCAACCAATAAGGTAGCAAAAAACTGTACAGGAATGAAAAGACTTTTATTATACCAGGCTTTACAAAAGAAACAAAAAGTGTATAATTATTAAGTAGGTCCAGAAATAAAAGTTTGTTTCGCCAAGTTCTCGCCAGGTCCTGCCAATTGGTTTCAAAGTTGGGCAATATAAAGTTATCGAAATCTTAAACGACAGTGTTCCTTGCCAAGCCGGTTACGTGGGACTTTGGCTCAATTAGGCATTTAGGTTATCATCAAATGTTAATTGTAATTGCCCTCTAATACTTCCCTCGTCCCCCGAAGAGAAATCAATAATAATATAAAAAAAACACCCTCTGAAATATTTTTTGTTGAACTATTTAATTTAATGCGAATACATAAAATGTTTATTTACGTCCTTAAATAAATATTTGGCTTCAACTTATAGTTATATTTAATTATATATAATTTATATTTATAGTAAATAGTTAGTTTAACATGGAGAGCCAAATATTTAATGTAAATTCCATGCAGAATTATTGTAAAGCCATCCGGTTAGTGGTAAAACTGAAATATAAGTTGTTATATACATTACCAAACACTTTACAAATAATTCTTATCCTTTTTATTAATTTAACCATATGATTAATTGTGTAATTCGAACATATGTGTTTGTATTGTTTTTGTTTACATTAATTTAGTCTAGTTTTAAAATCTATACTTATTTAATACGCTAAGGGTTTTTTTTTTTGTCCTGAGAACTCCTCCTACAATTTTCAACCGATTTTCAAGTTTTTGGTGTCGTTGGACAGGGCTTGGCCTGTAGTTGTTTCCGCCAAAAACTGATAAGAATCGGACTCAAAATAAAGGCGCTATCCACAATAGAAATCCCAAAATTTCCCATTTAAATAACATTTGGATTAAATAAATCATTTTAAACATCTGTTAATAATCAGCTGTAAATACGTGTAGTTTTGGTCTGGTGATTAAAGAGATTCACAATTTTGGATTGGTCGGATGCCATTGATTTAGAGCTAAATGTAACATTTGCATTGCATGAAAATAAATTGCTCGATTTCGAGCAACACGTATACTAGTGTGAATAAAACTGGACCGTTTTGTCTAAACTGTTGAACTATATTATTATTATAAATACTTATTTCACGAAGCCATAATTACAAAAATACATTACAATTGGTGCAGTCGGTATTTAATTCAGTGATAATATTACTTACGATGGAAGTAGAAGATCAAATAAGTGAACTAATTAGGCAAAATACAGAACTGACAAAGCAAGTCCTTCAACTGATGTCTAGTGCATCTACACCAGCAAGCAAGACATTGGGAAATACAAACAAGACTATACAAGTTACATTTGAAAAATATTCAGAAGAAGAAGATTTTGAGAACTTTTGTGAAAGGTTAAAGGCTTATTTTGAACTGATTGAAGTCTCTGACGACAAGAAAGTGAATACCTTTATAACTTTACTCCCACCAAAGATATTTGAGCTAGCCAAAAACTTGATTCACCCTAAAAAATTTTGTGAAATGTCATTTGATGAGTTACAGGGGGTGATATCAAAACATTTAACCCCTAAACCATTAATCATACCAAGTAGACATACGTTTATTAACAGGAAACAAAAGGAGAATGAAAATGTTTCTGAGTATCTTGCTTGTTTAAAAAAGTTAGTTGTGCCATGTCAATACAATCAGAATATGCTTGATGAAATGTTACGTGACGTTTTTGTGAGTGGACTAAAATCAAAACCTATTCTAGATCGTCTCTTCGAGGAAGATAATGTAGACTTAAATAAAACAGTTCAAATAGCACAAGCTATTGAAAGGCTATGATAAGTACAAATGAAGTTCTGAAACCTACAGATAATACAGTTTTCCACGATGTCAATAAGATACAATCCAACAAAAGTGTTCCTGGGACATCGAAATCAAGTAGGCCAATAAATAAATACAAAACCTCATGCTATCGTTGTGGGATGGAAAACCATAAAAGCAACGCTTGCAAAATCAAAGATTTAATGTGCACTTTCTGTAAGCGTACAGGACACGTAGAGAAGGTCTGCTTCAAGAAGAGAAAAGGCTATGACTTACAGAACATTACGATCGAACAAAGAGGACTTACACTTGAGAAAGAAGATGTAAGAGAACTGGAAGTTGAAGAAATTCTGCCACTCTATGAAATCACACCTAAAATGAGCAAGTTTAATAGTTGTGACCCGATTTTGGTGCCTATTAACATTGATGGGACGGTTGTTGATATGGAACTTGATACAGGAAGTGTTGCTACCGTTATGCCATTGACAGAGTTCAGGAAAATATCTGACAGGGAATTATCTCAAACAAATGTGAGATTTAAATGCTATGGAAATAGCACTCTGATACCAGAAGGAGTTGTCGTTTTACCAGTGCAATATAATGGGGTCAAAGCAAACCTTCCCCTATACATAATTGATAGGAAGGTTTCTACAATTGTGGGGTGAGATTGGATGAAAACATTACATATTCAGCTAGCCCAACCTTCGAATTCAGTTAGCGAAATACATGTGGTGAACCATACAGTGGATGAAGAAGTTAAGTCTCAATTAAAAAAACTGATTGGAAAACACAAAGATTTATTTTCTGACGCAACAGGGTGTGTGTCCAATTTCACATGTAATCTACAGTTAAAGAGCGATGCCAAACCTGTTTTTATGAAGGCCCGACAAGTTCCTTTTGCTCTACAAGCACGGGTAGAAGAAGAAATAAAAAGGTTGGAAGATGAAGGCATAATTGAACCAGTGCAATTTTCAGAATGGGCCACACCCGTAGTTCCTGTAGTTAAGGCCTCAGGAAGCATCCGTTTGTGCGCTGACTATTCTAAAATTGTCAATCCCCAAATTGAAGTTCCAATCTACCCTGTGCCACGTGTAGAGGAAATGTTTGCTAACCTCAGTGGATCCAAGATTTTCGCAGTTATGGACATTAAATCAGCTTATTTACATTTACCAACAGATGAAGACACAGCTAAATTATTGACCATCAATACTACAAAGGGACTTTTCAAATGCAATAGAATGATGTTTGGTGTAAGTGCAGCTCCAGCTGTATGGCAAAAATACATTGAATCAGTTTTACAAGGGATTCAAGGCTTTTGTGTCTTCTTCGATGACATCTTAGTTTCCGGAAAAAATGACAAAGAATTGCTGGAACGGATCGAACAAGTATTCAAACGACTCAGTGATAACAATTTGAAACTCAATTACAGCAAATGCAAGTTTTTCCTGCCTGAAGTTCAATATCTTGGATACAAGTTGACCTCTGAAGGAATAAGTAAAACAGATGAAAAGATTCAATCAATAGTTAACTATCCCACGCCCAAAAATATAACTGAGGTCAAAACCTTCATGGGAATGGTATCCTTCTATGGGAGATTTTTCCCTAACCTATCTACAATAGCACACCCTCTTTACAACCTGCTTAAGAA
Organism: Neoaliturus tenellus; assembly: GCA_030545055.2. NCBI lineage: Eukaryota > Metazoa > Arthropoda > Insecta > Hemiptera > Cicadellidae > Neoaliturus > Neoaliturus tenellus. The sequence continues at coordinate 99,092,518 of CM061536.1, read as the reverse complement.
AACAACCAAATTCAATTGGACGAAAGAATGTCAGACAAGCTTTGATGAGATCAAGAAAAGACTTACTTCAAATGAAATTCTGGCCCATTATGATCCTAATCTGCCTTTAGTGCTCTCTGTTGATGCTTCTCCGGTTGGGTTAGGTGCTATTCTTTCTCATCAATTCCCTGATGGTAGTGAACGTCCTATTTCCTATGCCAGCCGAAGCCTGTCATCCAGCGAAAGAAACTACTCTCAAGTATGCAAAGAAGCTCTTGCAATCAAGTGGGGAATCGAGAAGTTTTTCTACTATTTGTATGCAAGAGAATTCATCTTATACACAGACAGTGAACCTCTAATGCATATTTTTGGAGGAAAACGGAAACTACCTTCACTTACAGCAACACGATTGTTGCATTACGCATTATTCTTACAAGGGTTCAGATTCCAAATTCGTTATCGAAATACCAAGGACAACGGAAATGTTGACTGCCTATCCCGTCTTCCTTCTCACTCAGATGACATACGCCAAACAATAGATGATGTAGAGATTTTCCAACTCAATCAGTTATCCCTTCTTCCAATTACCAGTGAAGACATCAAACGTGAGACAGAGAGAGACCCAGAATTGAAATCTTTATTAAAAGATCTCAAATGTGGAACCAAATTAAAAAATAAGAACGAACATTTTGATATTCAGTCCGGATGTATTATGAAAGGAAATCAAGTCTACATTCCTTATGTCTACAGACAAAATGTTTTAGCAGAACTACATGACGGGCACCTGGGAGTTGTCAGAATGAAAGCGCTTGCCCGTTCCACAGTGTACTGGCCTAAAATGAACGAAGACATCGAACGACTAGTCAGAAGCTGTGATAAATGCATGGAAACAGCTAAGAATCCCGGAAAAATGGCCACCCACTACTGGGAGTATCCGACAAAACCCTGGGAGCGCATTCATGTCGATTTTGCGGGGCCTTACATGGGACACTTATTCTTCTTGGTGATCGATGCTCACTCGAAGTGGCCAGAAATTTTTATTGTGCGGAATATGACCTCTAAGGACACAATCACAATTTTACATGGGTTATTTTCAAGATATGGACTTCCTCACACTTTGGTGAGTGATAATCAGTCAAAATTTACTTCCGATGAGTTCCAACGTTTTGTCCAGGTTCATGGAATCAAGCATATTACTTGTGCACCATTCCACACTGCATCGAACGGCCAAGCTGAAAGGTTTGTTTACACGATGAAAAAATCACTGAAATGTCTTGAATCAGGTACTTCATCAATCCAAGAAAAGTTGAATCAGTTCCTTTTCAGTTATCGGAGGGTGCCAAATATAACAACGGGGGAAAGTCCATCAATGTTGTTCCTCCGGCGAGAATTACGTTCCAAACTGGATCTATTGAAGCCCGACCATCACCTAAAGGTTTGGAATAAGATTAAAAGGGGAGTCTGGTCTTTTGAAGACAAACAGTTCAAACCAGGACAAACCGTTGCCGTTCGATGTTATAATAATCCAAACAAGAAGTGGACTTATGGACAAGTTATAAGTAAGGATGGTATATTACACTACACGGTAGAAACACAGGGTACCTTGGTAAGAAGACATGCAGATCAACTTCGAGATGTATCATTACCACCACCTCAAGTTCAACGCCATCCAATACAAAACCAAAGACCATGCCTCACGCAAAGCGGTACAGTCCAAGTTACGAAGACAAATTCAACAGACGAGAATATTGGTTCAGCCGATGCTAGAGGGACACAACACCAACAAATCAATGATGAAACCCAACTTGTGGATCAACAAACGATAGATGACGTTCAAGACGGTCCTGCTCGCTGTGATACACCTCTTGCGTTAAGACGAGGGCGGCGAAACATTCGACCACCAGAAAAACTAGATCTCTAGGAGGGAAGAGTGTTATATACATTACCAAACACTTTACAAATAATTCTTATCCTTTTTATTAATTTAACCATATGATTAATTGTGTAATTCGAACATATGTGTTTGTATTGTTTTTGTTTACATTAATTTAGTCAAGTTTTAAAATGTGAATAAAACTGGATCGTTTTGTCTAAACTGTTGAACTATATTATTATTATAAATACTTATTTCACGAAGCCATAATTACAAAAATACATTACATAAGTTTACTTTGGAACCAAGTTTCAAATAGAATGTCTCTGCAATCGTTGTGTTCAATAACGTGTTGTCCACATTTAAAATCACTTCATGATATAATTTCTGTAAATAATTATCAAAATTTTATAATTATGAATACTTACCTTACATGTAAATAATTATAGAAAAAAAGAATATGTATATAGGAAGTGTTTTAAGCAAGGAAATGAATGCAGTTGAGTTGATAAAATACTTTTAAAAATATATATTTTTTCACTAAAATTTCATAATTCGTAGATTTGGAAGGCACTGTTTTATGTCACCCAAACATTCACTACTATTATTTTATCAACAAAATAAAGGGGGGGGGGGGAAATATTAAAGAATTAAATAGTGTTACATTTAACTGTAAAATAAAAAAAGGAAATAACGATAAAAACGATTAATGTGGAAATATTCTCTTTAGAGACATAATAAAGGTATTGTTTTCCTGAGAAAATTGTGTCCGATTATGTTTAATACATTAATTAACTCGATATTTTACCATAGCAGCCTTAAAGAAGGTGCGTGAAGATAGATTATATTTCAAAAAATTAATAAAAAAATCGTGCACATTTATTTATTACGTAAAGTTGGTAAGATACAATGTGTATGAAAGTACAGTGTGTGATGTATTTATTACAGAAGAGGGCCTTGTAAAATTTACAAGAGAGTTTGTATTATGTTTGCGTGGCACACGAAGCTCAACTAAGTTATAACAAACTTCCACTGAAATTACCGTTGTTATTTTGCAATGAATTAGGATTTAGATGGTATGAAATAGGAAATATTTGAAGTTGTCTAAAACACCATCTAAACCCTCCAATCACAATCCATGTATTTTTTAATTTCGATTTTAAGTAACGCTTTGAATATACAAATATTAATAAAAAGGTAAAGAAACATACATAACGGAAATACAGCGAAAATCAACCATTGAATAAAATCTTCAAATAAATAAAATCATGAATGGTCAATATTACCGGTTAAACTATTGATATTTTTCCATTAATGAGCTCTAAAATATTTTTATTCTTATTTAATTTTAAAAACATTTCCAAATAATTAATAAATATTTACACTTTTAAGTTATATCAATCGATTTAATTCATACATTTTCAAACGAATAGTTTTATCAATGTAAGTCATATTGCGATTGCGTTAACAACATGTGATTAGTGCATAATTTTAAATTATGCTTACAGAAATATATTCTTTACTTTCATGTCTGTAATAACATTATGGCAAGTTAAATCGTTTCTTAAGCACACTTTAATTCCGGGTCGTTAAGGTAAAGAGGAGATACATTAACCTTGAGTAACTTCTCTGTCGACACTTTTACTAATGTTCTCTCTCATCTAAGCCCTTTCTTTATGGAGAGTGGTTAAAATCAATCTGTGAGAATCATATACTCTAATACGATCGAGGAAAGAATGCGTGTAAGCACACGGATCACTGGAAAGCTCGAACAATTTTCTTCAAACTTAGCAAATAATTTAGTTTTCGTATAAAAAATACTTACATGAGCCTCTATATAGGTCTCTGTTAGGGGAAAGGTAAAAGCATTCTGATGTTCGTTGCATCATCTTGTTTGATTCTATTTAATTTAAGACATTCGATCTTTCTATTCATAAAAAACATGTTATTTTAAACTATAAAAATTAGGTTTCATTAGGTTGTCTCTTTTTAAAGGATCGACTCCGGACCCAGTTGCCACTGGCGTAAATAGACACAATGTAAAAAAAAAATTCTTACTACTTTAATGGTTCCCAATAACAGCGAATTAGGAGTTTTGACAAATTTAACCCCTATATGCCACAAGGGGTTAAGCCATTATAATACGAAAGACCAAGGTGGCAAAGTTGACAAATTTTACAGAATAAAATTATAAAAAATACAACATTATCAAACATTATCAAAAATAAATCTATATATATATATATATATATATATATATATATATATATATATATAAATGCGAAATTCCGATCAACACACAGCCCAAACCTTAGCACCTAGAAGCATGAGATTTTGCATACATATTCCTCCCATAGCATAGGCAGACAATAAGAAGCGATTTCACAAAATTCCCAATCGGCTCCGCCCCACAGAAGGTCAAAGTTAGCATGGAGTTCGTATAGGAAGAATAATTTGTTTTGGATTTTTGTTTACATTATCGCAGATGAGAACTATTTGAAATTTCAATAGTTGTCTGCAATTATTTATTTAATCATCAGCTGTTAGAACACAAGTTTACTAAGGATATTTCGAACCTTATTTATACCCTACACCTTGATTTTGAACCATTTAAACATCATAGTTATGTGTCAGTGAAATCAACCTAATTTATTGTGACATTTAAGTTTTATAAACTTCTAATATATGTGTGTGATTAGTATTGAAGAAAATAAAATTGAACTTAGTATTTATTGCATTTAAATTTTAAGAACTCACGAAATCTCAGGAACTACCTACCAAATGAATTTACTTGAAACTTTGACCACAGGTTCGTCTTACCTCTTAAGGTAGGTTTACACGTGAGAGTTTTTCACTCTCAGAGAGTTTCGTACTCTCAGCAGGTACTCGCAGAGGTGTTTACACAACAAGCGAATTTTCCAAGATTGTTAATCAAAGACAGTTTTCTGCGAGTACTATCAACAGCTGTCTGAGATTTTTAGGAGAGTAACTAACCACTCTCCGAGGGTGAAAAACTCTCACGTGTAAACCCACCCTTAGGAGCTCACTTATAAACGATTTGGCAAAATTCCTTCAGGGCTCCGCCCCACAGGCATTCAATATAATGCCATCCGCATGACCAAAATTAAATACTAATTAAGAAACCTGTGGGGTTGAAATCTCTTTACTAATAGGTGATGCTCAATGAAAAAGGTATGTTTTGTACATATCATTTAGGGCTCCTCCCTACATAAGTATATATGTCAGTATATGTAGTATAAGTTTATATATATAGCCTACGTGTTGAAATTTTACATGGACGATTCTCTTTTCCTCGTAGGTACTGAAACTGTTAAGAAATATAGTTAGAATTAAGAAACTGTTTTGTAAATATAGTTTTTGAATTACTTTAGGGCTCCGCCCCACTGAACTTCCAAATTACTTTAGGGCCTCCGGGGTTGAAATTTGACATGGACTTTCCTCTTTGCTCATAGGTAAGGGTACTCACTAAGAAACGGTTTGTTTTTTTAACCCGGGACAACTCGCGCTATCGAAAGTCCCGCGGTCACTCGCGCCGTTAGAGCGCTCCTAACATTTAACAGCATCTTACACTTCAAAGTAATTATCATAATATTTGTTTGGTAGATGAAAAAAATAAATCGCTACACATTTAAAATAAAATAATAACATATTTATTATAATTTACAACTTTTTTTTACTCAAAAAGTAGGACTCCGGCAGTTCCGCGATCACTCGCGCCGTTAGAACTATTCTAACATGGAGAGTCACGCGAACGCTCGCGCAGTTAGGCGGGCGCTAACAAGGGTGAAGGCGCGAGCCTTTTCCCCTCTAAAACTACCCTCCCCACCACACTACCCACCCCAAACTGCTGTAGCGGGTGCATAGAATACTAAGGAAAGCATTCTTAAAAGCTCAGTCGCAAGAAATAATTATTAAAAAAATTTTCTTCAGAGGAACAAAAAATGTTAGAATCAATCTAATAGCGCGAGTGATCCCGGGTTAAATACTTTAGGGCTAAGCCCCGCAGGTCTTGAAAATTAGTTTAAGGCCCATGCGGTTAACATTTGACATGGGCGTTCCTCTTCTTCTCATAGGTGCTCAGTAAGGAATGATTTTGCAAATTTTCTGTAGGGCTCTGCCCCACGGAACCTAACAAATGACATAGATCCTAAGGGGTTTAAATTTATCGTGGATTTTTTTGTTAATATGATCTTGCATGATCTTGTAAAAGATGCTCACTAAGAAATGGTTTTGTAAATATAGTTTTTGAAGTTTTTAGGGCTCCACCCCACATGACTTAAAAATTAATCCACCCTGGGTTACTGGCTTGAAATTTGACATGGAAGTTCCTTTTAGCTCATAGGTGTTCAATAAGAAACGATTTTGGAAATGTCCTTTAGGGCTCCTTTCCACAAATCCTCAAAATTACCATCATAGATCATACGGGTTGAAATTTAACGTTTACGTTCCATTTTACTAATAGGTGTTCACTAGGAAACAGCTTTCCAAATATAGTTTTTGATGTTCTTTAGGACTCCGCCCAACATGACTTCAAAATGACTATAGGGCTTGCGGGGTCGAAATTTGTTATGGCCGTTCCTATTTGCTCATAGGTTCTCATTAAGGAAAGGTTTTCAAAATCACTTCAGAGCTTCACTCACACTAATTCATTGTTTGAATGTAATTCTTAAGGAAGAAGTTTTCGTTACTCTATTTTATTACCTATAAAATAGATTAAATCACGGGCGAAGCCGTGACGGGCAACAGCTAGTATATATATAAAATTCTGTAAGCGAAATTTCTTGAGCAGAATTATGAGCGTTTTAAAAATTGCAGGAAGATGGCAGGGGTCTGAAATTAAAGGTCTTGGTCCCATGCACGAGGGAAAGCTATCGGCGTGTCTATAAAGTTACCACAAAATTAGAAATAACGTAAAACATCCTTCATAAGCATAGCATGGGAATTCAAAAAACGTCTGCTTTGTATACATCAAAACATGTGTTATGGTTTGATTTTAAAGATCAATAAATAACAACGACGATAAATTAATAACAAATTTATAAAAAAATATATTTACAGTGTTAATACTATTATAAGACGTTTTGTGGCTTTGAGCGGGGCCTACGAAAACTAACGGGCCTGCATATTTCCCCCCACCACCAAAGTCACGTGACTATTTTCGGCCGATCTGCAGCACAAGTTTCCATAAAATAACATTGTGAAAACGTGACATCCTTCACTTATTTCCCACCTCTTAGAAATTAGATAGTAGGTTACTAGACAAGACTTATATATTTTAATCTAGATTAAATAAGGAACAAAATGATACCATTACTGTAAAGTTAACAGTTTTCCTGATATTTTTTATTACGAGATAAAGTCAAAACTTAATTTAGTTTATAGTTTTGTTTACACTTTTCATCAGCTGTTTACATAAGAGTATATTTCGTTGCAAATAACAAAAATTTAGAACCGAAAAGGTACATTTTAATTTGTTTTATTGAAAATAAAAATTATAACTGGCAAACTACTGATTTTAGACGTTTATTTCATGTCTTATTCCTAGAAATATCTTCAAAAGCATTGGAAGAAATCTGTTACAAAAGAGTCAATGCATCCTATACAATGTGAGAAATTAAAGTTTTTCTTTTACCCAAAAAGTGAGTTTTAAGTTTTGCAAAGCGGAACGTTATTAGTACCATTCAATTTTTATTTTAATGAGGATTAGAAGGATATGCAACACTTATGACTTCATTTACGTGTATTTAAAAATACACGTAAAAACGGGTGCCAAGTCAGGCTATTGCAATGCTTTCAAATGGAGATGACAGCTGAAATTCGGCCGCATATGGTCACGTGACCAAAAATGTATGCAGGCCCGTTAGTTATCGTAGGCCCCGCTTTGAGCGACTAAAAATTCTACTAGGATCGTTACCAACCTTAAAAACTATTAAAAATTGACTGCTGATTTCTAATATTAGTACAGTAAAATAAGGTCAAAAACGACCTTTTGATCGGCAACTGATGTGCGTTCATGAAATTTTCAGGAGACCTTCTTTTAAGCTCTAGAAAAATAGATTTGATGAGTCCCCAAAAAATAAAGTTGTTTTAGACCCATAAAATCACTTTTCAAAATGGCGGTTCTTTTGTAATGGGATAAATTTTGAAAAAGTTTCCCTTTTTCATTTTTTTGCGTGCATCTCCTCAATATTAAATTGTGGGACTAACGCCATTAATTGTTGAGTGCTAAATACTTTATTTTTAACGGTCTTTATATTTTGGTCGCCATCTTGGATCCGCCATATTGGATACAAGTTGTTTTTTTCTAATGTAAAGATAGTGTTGTGACACATCATTTCAGAATAGATTTTTACGCTGATTACAATGCCAAATCCGTTTTTGAAAATATTTTCCCGTTTTAAAGATATACGGAAATTAAAATTCTTCTCTATAAATTTCTTATAGACGTTTCAAATTTTGAATTTATTGATTTTTTATTTATCTTCATATATACTGTTCTAATTAGGATAGGCTGTTAATTTTGGTATCAGATCACTCAGCGGATCATTGGGCTTCTTTAGAGTTTTTGTTCGTTTGAATTGGCTTGGTTTGAATAGGTTTGTAAATTTAAAACTTCCCCCAAATTTCAGAAATGGAAATATTTTTTATTAAAAAGTTTATAAAATTACAACTTAAACGTATTCAATTATAACAATCAATATATGGAATTAAAGCCAATAATGTATTGTGTAATTTAAGACCAAAACGAACCTTGCATCTCGTTTAAAACTTGAGTTGTATGTCTTTAACTGAAGACGAATTTCAGGAACCAATAAATTTTATGTTGATTAGACAGTTATAAGCCACTTAAAATTCAACGAATTTCAATGGTCAGCAACTCAAATTAAAGACATTGATGTACTAGTTGTTTTAAGACCAGAATTAACTTTGCGTCTTATTTAGAACTTGAAATATCAATCTTTAACTAAAAGCAAATATAAAAAAAAATTTAATTTCCTGTTAAATAGAAGCATATAACTCGTCTAAGTATCCTAGAAATTGAATGAATAATACCTAAAATGAATGCCGGAATATTACTGAGTATTTTAAGGTCACAATGAACAGCATTCCTCAATTAGAACGAGATCAGGGTTCCCAAACGTCCCGGATTTTAAGGGACAGTCCCTTATTTAGTAAATTTGTCCCGCATCCCGGAGGGAAGTCATCCGGGACGGTAAATGTCCCGTATTTGGCCAAAATCAGAAATTTACTCAGGGCAAATTTAGTTACTGTACCATGCGAGTTGCAATCTAACCTCAATTTATCATGCACACAAACAGTGTACCGACCTCCATGGCAAGTGTCATCGCTCTTTTGATATGTAATTTTAATAGTAAATGATAATAGTAATTTTTCGGGACCTTCATTATTGTGACTTAAGTCTCAGAAAACTTCCGTGTGCACAGCGTGTGAAGTTCGCACTCAAATCGGGCCCCGCCAAGTTGTTGCTGCTGCACCGTGTTTAAAGCCAAATGTCTTTTTTTTATCACAACAGCCTCTCTACAGTAGCTTACTATGTGTAATAATTACAAGTGTAGATTAGTATGATTGTGTTGTAATATATCTTTTAAAATAATTTTTTTAATACAACCGACCTAAAATATGAACATTGGCAAATTTTCAAATGTTAAAAGATATCATCATTTTTGCTTTGACCTAAATTGTTGATTTTTGGATAAATTAACTTTAATATTGGGTAGGTTTGTTAATAGGCCTAATGCAAGATTTAGCCAATAAAAATAATAAGTAAAAAACCGTGAGAAAATCGAGCTTTTTATTAAGTGGTAGTGTTGATATTTTTGCGGGGATAAAAAATAATTTTTAAATTTAAAAATCCTCTATTAAACCCATGGGCAGCAGTAAACTAGCAATAAAAAACTTTTGACATGTATTGACACAATAGTTTGAATTCATATTATCAATGAATTTTAATATTCAACCACCATTTCCGACTCAGAATTAGTACAGGCTTGATTACAAACTACCGTCCCTTATTTTTGGGTGCTTTATTTGGCAACCCTGAACGAGATATAAAAGAAAAATAATGCAAAATAAATTTAAAGTTCGAAATGTCCGTAAGAAATTTATAGGGATGATTTTTTATTTGAGCGTATCTTTAAAACGAACCAAGATTTTCAAAAACGGATTGCGGCATTGTAATCAGCGTAAAAATCTACTTTGAAATGATGTGTCACAACACTATCTTTACATTAGAAAAAAAATAACTTTCATCCAATATGGCGGATCCAAGATGGCGGCCAAAAATTAACGACCGGTCATAATGAACTACTTCCCATCCAAAAATTATCGGTGGCTGTGCCACAACATTATATTGAGAAATGCAGGTGAAAAAATGCATTTTTTTTTTCAAAATGTATCCCATTAACAAAAGAACCGCCATTTTGAAAAGTGGTTTTATAGGTGAAAAACAATTTTATTTTTTGGGGACTCATCGGATCCTTAATTATAGTGCTTAAAAGAAGCTCTTATCAAATTTTTGTGAATGCACATCAGTTGCCGATCTAAAACCCCTATTTTACTGTACTATATCATTATTTTAATTTAATTTTGTAAAAGAACTTAAAATTTACTAGTTTCCTAACTGAGCGTGTTTGATAATAAAAAAAATTCTGATCGTGATAGGAGCGCAATGGGCGATGGGTTATGGTTTGAGAAACGCCTTGTTATTTACACTAACACGTGTTTTGGTTCGATTTTAAAACTAGAAGTTTCAAATTATCATATCAAGTGAAGATTATATAATATAATATATTAATTCAAACATAAAGTGTATCAGTCAACTGATTGATACTGCTTGATACAGTCAACAGAGTGTTGGTACTCTGGCAGCCGAATTTTCCCAGAAACATTTTGGTCACTTCATAGATTACAGAATTATAGAAGAGAGTTGAAATCAAAGACATTTTTCCTACATATGTACTAGGGAAGAAAGTATCATGTCAAAAGTTTTACATAAAAATGGGAAATAAATAAGAAAGGTATATTTTCTGAAAGGTTCTCCTGAATGATTCTCGATGTTTAGTGATTTATAAAAGGTCTGCTTTACACGATATCAAGTGTTCTGATTAGGAGGGACAAATGTTGACAGTGAATGAAGATGATCTACTTTGAGGTGCTGTATTGAAATTTGACGACGAAAAACAATCTGACAGGAGTAAAAATATCTATTTAATATTAGGACAAACAAGACCATTAAATTGGTATGATAAAAAAAGGGTTTGATAGTTTATTGACCCTGAAGTGGATGATTAACATCCGTTTTTCTGTGTTATATTAAAAGGCTGTCATAGCACAAGGACTATAATTTCTTTCAAAAACTTTTGTTCATAGATTGATTTATGTTACAAATCAGACTAAAGCATTTACAAATGTGTGGTTTAATAGTACCGGACAGGATTGTAAAGAGTGCTTTGGAGGCGAATAGCCTCTATTCAAACGGTTTTGTTGAAATTTTATAAATTAAAATTACATCTTCTGTAAACTTTTGTAGTGAAGAACTGATAGCTAGGTCAATGCTATTTTAATTTTATGATTAGGGGCTTTTGCCCCTATGAGCCACAAGTTATGTCAACTAAAACGAATGTCTTTATCCTATCTAATATCTCGATTTCAGCAAAGAGGTACATTAGATATTCATACTTGGAACAATAGAACAAAACCAAACCATAGTTGCCTGCCTCTCTATTATAGCCTTCTGAGAAATGTTACTTTTTTGTTTATGTTTAGATTTTTATACAAAATGTTATTTTTCTTTTTAAAAAAATGCCACTCTATTTATAATTTTATAAATAGCTTTATTATATTCCAAATTGATATGATAGTATAAATATTCAAATTCCTATGCATAGTACCTCAATAATGCTCAGTATCTATAACCATTTGTTCCTTGCAACATGCAAAGTGACTCAGGAAGGGAATATTTTAGAAGGATGAGCTTCCAAATAACCATCATTAACTGCCTTCAACACAACTAGATGAACACCAGTAAATTATGGTGTTGATATAATTAACAATAAACCAGAATATGTCTCTGCCTAATGTGTAAATATGTCTACATCATAATTTAAGGAGTTATAAACTCATTGTAGGCTATCAGATCTTGAAATGACTAATAATATAGTTTTTTTTTCATAATGTCACTTAATTTATAGCCTACATTATTTAGTTTATATTTCCTATAAGACGTAACCTAATATGAAATCAAAATATACAAATATCCATGTCAGTGGCAATGAGATAAAATGTTTATTTTTTAAATTACGTCACAATAATATAGTAGAACTTCTCAGTATTTCTTAAAATCAACTTCAATAATGTTTAATGTCGAGTGAAATATCATCAGTACATTCCTACAATTTCTTCTTATCATTGTTGATGGTCTTTCAGCTATGTAAGATTACACAGTTCTGGCACATTCTTACATTTTAATCTAAATATTAATAAAACAAAATACATAGAATACTCAAGGAACTTTCTTTGCAATAGTTTATAAAAATATAACTTAACAGTTTTTTTTTTTTTTACTTTTTATTTATTTTTTAAAGATCAAGACACTTCATCTTGACTTTATTTCACTTTCCCTGATAGGAAGTTTATTTTTTCTATTTTAGATTTATACTAAACTTGTTAAAATCTTATCAGCAATTTTTAGATTTCCTCAATTTCTAAGTCTGGGTTTCATACACCTTAAAGCTTTATCTGTGGTCCGAATAGAGACTCTTTATATTCACTCCCACATATTTGTAATAGACATATTACCTTTGTGGGGTGTACAAAAACTATTGACACCGACTTCACTAGACTATTCTTTGGTTTGAAAAAAAAAAATTACCGTAATTTATAGTCCTATCCTTCTTATGTTTTCGTTTTTTTTTTTGTATATAATTTTTTTGGAAATATTGATTTTCTTTGTTATTGGCGAAAATATGAAATTGAATCTATGCATGATTAAGCCACTATGACATGCTTACAATGAAAATCTGTTTTTAACATTGCCTATTTTTCATTTCAACAAAGTATTTTTAATTCCCATCGCCATAAACGGAGTTTTACTTTATATTTATAATAAAACCAATAAATGTTCAGAGTTTATGAATCAGACAAAATAATTATACAAGTTATATTGTTGTATTGAATGTAATTTAGAAATCAAATGATAGCAAATGCTTCGAAATGGTAATGTTCCACATTGCTTTTTAACACACTAGAAAAGATAAAATACAGTAACTGAAAGCGAAATGAAATCGAAGAAACGGTTGAAAGGAAAATTGAATTATAAAATTAAGAGTGAATAAAACGAATATTTTTCAGGTATTGGTACACTGCCTTGAACCAACCTGGGAAATCATAGTCATTTATGCAAAAAGTGCACAAAGTGCCACTTAGAACACGAGTTGCATACTAATTTTTTCTACGAGTGCCAAATAATTATTATGTAAGATAAAATCTTTAACGTTCATGATAGCCAATATGATGCATTACATACAATTAGGTAAAAATACGTTGGATATTTTAGGTAGGAGATTGAAGGACACTATTTTGGAAGCCTCTGAAATCTCGTGTGAATAAATAATTTAAATCACTTCATTTTGTGCACTTATACACAGTCTCACCTTAAGTTGGTTACTAAGTTATGTTTATGATGAGTCCCGGTTGAAAAAGACGACACGACAATAGGTAAAATATTTATATCCAGTGTTGACATTTTAGTTCCAGCTTAAAATGACTTAAGCTTGCTGTTAATAACTTAAACTAATGCATACTGTTTTGTGTTCTGAAGTTTTAACACTGTAGTGCGCGAAGTAAATCCACAGTGCGCAAAGTAAAATAAGTACGGAAATAACAGGTTTTACGACGTTTATAGAGTGCGAAAACAACTGCTTTCTCGCACGAACGTAGGAAAAATTGATTAGAGTGTCCGCTTTTTCAGCTTTATATTTTTTATACACTTAAAATGAGTACCAGGACTATACCTTCTAATACAGATGTATTCGAATGTTTTGCATTCCTCTTAATAATTGAGAGGTTTTCAAACACAAAATATTCAGCCAATATTTTAATAAAGCACCTCTAACTGATCTCGTGTTGATTTTCCTCGTGTAGGGGACCGGGTAAATTTGCATTACAAATGGGAGTGGAAAACATAGAGCAAGCTTCGGCCTGCAAAACAGATGGTTAAATATGCATTAATTCACCAATATAATGTTAAAAACTATGTGGGTTTCATCCAGCAAATATTCGGTATGAAATGTGTCTTATTGTTTTTGTATATACGGGGTGTCACATAAGTAAAGTGGCAGACTCCAAAAAATTATTTTATAAGAGTAATAAAGAGAGTAATGAAAAAAATAGATTATTAGAGTAGTGTCATTATTAGAATTATTAAATTCCCTTCATATTTCTGATTAGAAATCCTAAATAAATGTCATTTTGACATTTTCAATTTCAAAGAAATTTCATTTTCATTACTTAGGTCTTCTTGGTTTTGACATACATAGCTAATTTCTTAAAGATTGATTGAAAATACGAAGGTAAAAATACTTTCGTAAAAATATAAAGCTGCAGGTATTTGGCAAAAAAATCTTGAAGAACATTATTCTCATAAATACAGTTAAAAATCTCCAAAAACAGAAAAATTTTAAGTTCTACTGTAATCAATCACAAGAAATCTGAAACAAAATCATAATTTTTACGATAGTAATAAATGCTTGAAAGAATCCTTACTTTAAACTTAAATACTTAAGTTAATTCATATTTTCAAACTTGAATCACAAGATTATAAAGTTAATACTGGTAATCTTATCTCTGAACCACTCATAAACGTTTTTACACCGGATCTTCAACTATAAAAACGGTTTAATGTCAAAAATCTTACAGTTATAAAGTTATAAAACTGTTCATGACAATATAAGTAATCTAAGAGGAAGTATTCACGACGATTTCAAAATTTAGATTTGACCAGTTCCTAAACGAAAACAATTGCAGGTAAAAGAATGAAACTAAATATCCACTGCAGATTCAAATAACATCGTTGTTGGTCTTAGTACCGAAGATTTGGCTAAGTTTAAAGATCCTGGAACGGCAAAAAGGTACTCATCTAAAAATATTTTCAAGGTTTTAAGCACTCACTCCACAAGAAGTTTTTTCATAAATGGCTGGAGACATGCTGAAATGCTAAAACG
This sequence comes from Neoaliturus tenellus, assembly GCA_030545055.2. NCBI lineage: Eukaryota > Metazoa > Arthropoda > Insecta > Hemiptera > Cicadellidae > Neoaliturus > Neoaliturus tenellus. Next base: position 99,077,404 of record CM061536.1, on the reverse strand, counting down.
TAGGCCAATGCAGTTTCCCTGACAACTTCCACTAGGGAAGTCCCCCAAGGAAGTTTTAGGAAAAGATTCATTGGCCTACGTCATATTATACATAATTTTTTAAGGCTTTGCATTCAAAGCAATTTGCCACAAACCTGACCTCATTTTTCCAGTGTATTGGGATTTATAGAATTTTTTATTTGCGGCAATATGATTTTAATGCAAAGTTTGATCGCCTGATATTTTTGACTCGGTAGTCCTTTTAAGGCCTTGTTGCGTCATTGAATTCCTCTAATTACGACCTATAATTTTATGTGCATATTGACCTATGCTTACATTCAAGAATTTCAGACTCCTGGTGGGCCATCCCCCTGAGGAGAGAGCGACTCACTGAGTACTATAAGTTTTTTTTCCAGAAGCTGTGTTTCCAGTTTGGTTATATCCTTATATATAACCAAAAAATGACTTATATATATATATATGTCAAAATGATAGCTTATATCCTTATTGGTTTCATAAATATTTAGTTCTCCGGGAAGTAATAAACACCCTTTATGTATGCATGTATATATAAGATAAAGGGTACTTAGTTTATTTGTAATGAAAATAAAAACAAATAATATATATATTTATGTATATAACTATATTACATTAATTTTATTGTTATATGTTATCTGTCTTAATTGCCGAAATAATATGTTTATACTTTTCAAAATGTAATGTGATTCATGATTTTGTGTTATTTAAATAATGCGCATAAACAATGAAGGAATTACTATAGCAACACAGTTAGGCTGTCACAATGATGTTGCACTGGAAGTCCGGAATTTCAGCCAATTAGCCTGTTGGCTTACTGACTCCCTTTGATCCGTCAGCTACAATACCTCGTATACTCGAATCGCAATAGTACAACCACGTAAACCAACAATCAGAACAAATCTGTCAATATAATAATTTTTTATCTATTTTATCAAAGGGAAAACACTTTTAAATGAAAAAAAACCCTAACTGATACCCGTCATGCTTTGAAATTTCAAGCAGAGGAATTTTTTGCCCTTCAATTAAGCTTGTCAACCCGTTGTAATATTTTGTTATACCGGAATTTATTTTTGATTTTAATATAAATACTTCGTAAGGTAATCTTACAACAAGATAACTTATGGATTTATTTTATACTTGTGCTGATGCTAACAGAGATCAAAACATTTACTATGTAATTTCTTGAACATTCCAAAAAAAGAATGACAATAATGTTATGAAAGAGAATCTCGTGTTTTTTGCATTACAAATGTTGTTTCTTGTTGCGAAATTTACAGTGAGAGTTTGGCTTTAGTAGCGTGTTGAAAGATCTCCATTCAACTTTTAACTAACTTTCTTTGCAATCAAAGCTGTTTCGCAATAAAGTAACTTTGAGATTACATGAAACTACTTGGTAGAATGATTAATACAGGATAAACTTGAAATTTTAAAATATTAAAATTTAACATTGACAAAATCCATTATTTTAACTAGTACAGAAAATTTGTCATTAAAAGTGAGTATTAATATTTGAAGTTTTAATAGAATTTTCCTTTACATTTTTTGTGATAGTACTGAGACAAAAAACCAATTTTACGAAATTATCATAATTTTCTCCTTTTTTGGTTTGCAGATTTTGTCACTTCATTAATATATACAGGGTGTCAGAGAAAAACGTTTCAGGAATTTGGGAGATGATTACTTGGACAAAATCAAAGAAAAAAGTACCTCTAAACATGTATTCTAAAAAGATTCGTTAAGCCGCTTGCACACATTTTGTTTTCTACTAAATAATTTACTTACTAAATAATTTAAATAATTGGATTTAAATAAATTATGGTTCTTGGCCCAGTTAACCAGTAGTGGGTGTTTGGCGTCCATATATACCGTGGCCAGTAGCCAACATAGCCAGCTCTAGTGATATGACGAATCAGGAGGCAAGAAAAGAGCGTGGGTTTGGGCTATAGAACTCAGCAAACTAACTCAAGCTACAGAAACTGTGTTCAATAAAAAATGTTTGAATTCAACTTTTAATTTATTTACTTTAACTTCATTTTTGACATGAGTATTTAAAAGGTGAAAAAACTTTAACCAGAATATTTAGGTGATTTTCCAACAATTACAGGTTGTGTTGAGCTGCAAATTTTGTTTTTTTTTGTGGCTAACTGAGTGTAATTAAAAACAAGTGTTGTTAGTGTATTCTGTTGTGTGTATTTTTACATAGGCTGCAACCTCATAGATGTATAAGCATGGGACGGTGAGCAACCCCAATTTAACAAAATGGTCTCTGCAATTTGAGCTAGGAGGCAGCCTCAACATACTTCTCAATGCTCTTTTCTGGGAAGCAAAAATTTTTGAGATTTGATTCTACAGCCCCCCACACAACAATTGAGTAAGATATGTGCGACTGGAGCTACAAGATCGCGCCACAATCATCTTACACTCATCTCTCATTCATATTCAGTTTAAAATACACACTATGTGAGGTCCCTGTCTCAAAATAGTGATTTAGTGACAATTCTCCTTAGAAACAGCTTGAACCCGGTAAATTTCATTACTGCTACCTAGGCAAATACCTGTAATGAAATGTGATTGTCCATGCATTCCGCATTCAGCTGGTTAACAGTTTAAATCAAGGCTTGGTAAGTTAGTTTAAATTGAAGTAGTTTGGTAAAAATCCAGACTTGATAAGTTGGTTGAAATTGAAGTAGTTTGGTGTTTGGTGAAATAGAAACTATACAATGAGAACAACAGCTACAGACATCACGGAATATCTTGGCCCCTGCCACTATTACACTACTGGATCGAAGATGGTAACCATATGGTACTAAAAACTGTCTGTAACTTCGTCACTCTGCTCTAATCGTTTGAGTTGTGAATGGCCATCACAGGCAAAGATATTCTGTGTTATCTGTAATTGTTCAATTACGATTCACGTTTTAGTTTATTTATGCGCCCAACCTAAAACAGTGTAATCTTATGTTAGTGACGGTGATTTGGTCTTGCGACATCGAGTGTGGTTACTTTTACTGGGTACCGGCTATGACCTATTAACTATCGACCTGTTTATTTTTAATTGACTTACCACAGTTAAGTTGATCATGGATAAAGCAGTGTGTCCCAAGGTTGTTTTAAGCCTCTGTAATACAATCGTTGCGTAGGCTTCTTTGATCTGAAATATCTTCTGTTTCACCGAACGACTTTAAAGCCAAGAGAAGATCTTCCCAAACGTCGGAATGAGAAGCCTCTTTGAGTAATCAGCGGTAACTATGGTTACTCGTATAATAAACTCTGTAAGCCTGTTGCGCTCAATCGCATGAAAGCCCAAACTTAGCTAATTGCACTGTTTGCTTACTGATTCTCTTTGATCAGACTGTTTCATCAGTTCATTTTAGGTAGCTTGCGACAAAACAAACGTTTATTATGTTAATATCACAACTTTCCTCATACCAGTAAAAAAGTACTAGGTTAGCCTTGCCTTGCTCGTTGGTGTTAATTCACTTTTGTTATAATGTCATGGCAATCAAGCTAAAAAAATTACACCAGACTCTACAAATTAAACAGCTGTAAAAAAATGCTTAAAATTAATGTTCCTTTAATTTTGTTTACTTTTAGTTGTTATTTCGTTACCAAAATAGCAACCCATAAGAACGATGTTAAAAATTACGATTTTAAAGCTTAATTTTAGACAAAATTGGATTTTTCCTGGGGCTGAGGCTGTTTCTAAACTTACTTTCGAGCCAAAACGCTTTTAAATGCAAAGTTTAAGCAAAATCTACCTGCTAGATTTCGAGATCGTGGAACACACACATCCCTTCACACACTCCTCGTATTATAGTATAGGGTATTTCATAGATTAGTAAAGTAAACATCAGTTTGCATTTTATATATGGCGTTGCGACATGAAGCATTTAGTTAAACTAATAGACTGCCTTTTTGTTTTGTTGAAAGGACGGAATACATATTTGCCAAAGAATACAGATGAAAAGTTATAAATATTCCATACTCTATGATAATTCTCATTTTGATAATTTTTTTAAGGTTTGAGCTTTTCCTGAATCTTTTCCGACGTAATTCACTGATTCCTTCATCTAGGTGACCCGTTTCGAGTATTAAATACACATTATCAAACGTCATTCAAGAACACTTAAACCATCACTCGATTAGGACATCAAAGTCATTATTACACAATCATACAAAAATTCAGGATTCGACACGGATTTCCCGTCAGCGGGAGCCATATGTACGGGATAGTCATAACTGTTCTCTATACAAATGTTTAAGTATTACCTGAGTCTGCCGAATATTTAGAAATTCGGAGTCAGAAATGTGAGTATTTTGATTTGAAAAATGTTTAGTTTTGAAGTTTTAATGCAAAATAAATAATCGATATCAACAAATTACATACATATAAATCGCCCTGTTATTCAAATATTATAATGTAGATAAGATGTCAAATTTAATCTTACAATGATATATGTTGCTATTCGTATAACTATAAATTTTAGTCGCTATACAAGTTATAGCTTAAAATTCCAATAAATTTTAAAATCCTTACATCACGACAAATCATTACATTAGCCAATAAATAGTCAAAAATACTAATTTAACTGTTAACTTTTGAAAAATATGGTGATAAAATATTATATTAATATTAAAAAATTGAAAACTGTAAGTAATGTTAATATATATGTGAAATGTCCTGTTTCATTTAATATGCAACTTAGGCCCTATGCTTTTTTTTATGATTTATCTTATACCTTATATAGAATCTGCTTATAATCATTTAGATCTATTGACAATAAACCTATTGTAAAACGAAACAATAATTTTGATTTTTTTATTGTTTTGTAATCAAACACATAATAGTTGTAAATAAACATTGATTATAATATTGTAGATTTGCAAAATAATTTAGAAGAATCAGCCGTAATATTTTTTAAATGTAGAAATATATAATTTTTACAGAGTAAGGAGGAAGTTGGCAATGGCCTACATCATAGATAACATAGTTGTTGGAGTATAACGATGCAAGTTGTAGTTCCTCCTGCTATAACTGTGCTCGAAGTTAGTTCCTTACTGCAAGATCATTATCGTTCTAAACTACCCGTGAATGTATTACCCTTGAAAAGGTAGCTTTGAATGCAAGAAGTAAGTATTTTTAAAATGTCGTCGAAATAGTCGTTAATAAATTTGTACAGTTTGTCTGGTGGAAGAAATTTTTACGAAAGGAAAGACTTGTTTATAGTCCTGTTGTTGAAATTTTTTATAGTATAGTTTGAATTTCACCGTAACAAGTATATTTTACCCAGGCCTATGCAGTTTATATAGAAAAATATTAATAACATGTACATATCAGGTGCAATTTGGAAAAACTACTCTGAATAAATTTGTTCTACTTTATGTTCAATTATTAAATTGATTTACATCATGATATTATATAGCTGTGCCATAAGGCTGAGAATTTCTAAATCGATAAATGTATAGATTATAAAAAAATAGTTTGAAAAACTTGTCTACTAGCTGATAGAATATGACACCTTTTAGGGAATGACCTATCAAAAGCCATAATATGTGTTTTATTAATTTTCATATTTCTGCATAAGAAAACAACATTAATTAATAAATAACAGAATTACCAGGCTTTAATAAATACTAGAGATCGCCTCCTGATCGAAATTCGATCAAAATCTCAGTTGATCTGGATCCAAGAAGCTTAAAAACATTTTAGAAGTAAAACATCTGTTCTTCATACTTTTCTAGCATTTGTTTTTACTACAGCTATCTAATGAGTCTTTCAATTCTACTTTCTCCATAAGATTAACATGGAAACTTTAAAAGCCTGTGGGGCGTAGCCCTGGAGCGCGATGTGAATTAGAATGTGATTCTGCTCATCTACAGGACTACACCTTTCTAACGGTATGCGCGGATTTATCCTACGATGCACACGAGCTGAGAAAAAAGGAGGAAATGAAACATGCTTGCGTATTAATATATAGATATTATATATTTTCCATTCCCAAATTGTAAAAGGTTTTTATATTTTTTTGATTAGGAGAAAACCTCGTGTAATGTAACACTTGCTGTGACGAATTAAAAATTGTTTAAAGAAAACTAGTATACGTGTTGCTCGAAATCGAGCAATTTATTTAAATACAGTACAAATGTTACTTTAGCTCTAAATCGATGACATCCGACCAATCCAATAATGGAATATCTTCAATCGCCAATAACTACACGTATTCACAGCTGATTATTAACAGATGTTTCAAATGCTTTATTCAGTCCCAATGTTATTTATATGGGAAATTTTGAGATTTGAATGGTGGATAGCGCCTTTATTTTCAGTCCGATTCTCATCAATTTTTGGCGGAAACAACTACAGACCAAGCCCTATCCAACGACACCAAAAACTTGAAAATCGGTTGAAAATTGTAGGAGGAGTTCTCAAGACGAAAAAACCCTTAGCGTATTAAATAAGTATAGATTCGGTTTATGTACCTAATCTATACTTATTTAATACGCTAACGCTCCTTTCACACATCACGTTTTTAGCCGTGCGGGAAAAAACCGCACGATTTAAAACCGTCCAAGTACACCATACAAGTATTTCTAAATGACATTGTATTGTTGGTGAGGAGCGTATATTTGACTATTTTTTATTCTTGGGCAACACTCACCATAGAAGAATGTGATGAATCTTGACGTGAAGTCGTTGTCAGAAAAACACAAAACACGGACACACATACACAGAGCGGACTTCACGTACACATACACAATTAATTTTCACGACGTTTCGCGGAACAAAAACGATTATCGTTTTTGTTCCGCGAGTTTTAAAAGTGAGTTTTAAAACAAACAACACATAATCATATGTTTTAAGATTATAATCAGCAATTTTTTAATCCTGTGACCAATCGGAGTAGCTAAAACTGGTAACAATCGAAACAAAGATAAAGTGTGGGTGGATACAAAAAAAACAGTGTCAATAGGGGGTAAAATGGCAAATAAACAGGGGGGAAATATTAAATTGTGTTTATCACTCTATATATAGTTTAAACTCGTTGTACAGTTTTCTTCTTGTTATAATGGACAACCAGGTTATTATGAGATCGTTTTAGATCAGAATCATCACTAACAAATTTAAACTGGTTTTAATATCAATTTATCAGTGAATCACATAATCGTAAACACACAAGAACAAGAGGCGTAGCCATTGCGGCGTCGCCGCTGTCGCCTCTAGAGCCATAAAGGCTGAGGTTTCACATTTGGCACCATTTGATCGTTGCTGATCAATGATTGCATGCTAAACTTTAATGTTAATTAGTGGTATCAAATAAATAATGTTTTCAATTATTACCTTATACAAATATTAATTTAATTAATCAAGTTAATATTATAAATTTGAATTCAAAGTAAAACTAAGTAGAAAAGAATTTTTTTAGAAGAGAAAAAACTCAATAACGTTAGGTTAAATGAATGTGTTTTCTAAAATCTCATACATTTTAGGTGGATTTTTTTCAATCGTATGCTGTTTATTAAGTGTTAAATTTAAAATTATATTGTACAATAAAATTCCTCTTGTTTATGGATTTTTTATGAGTATGTGTTGCACTTGAAAAATTTCTACGTGAAGGATATATAATAAGGGTATGTAATAATCAGTGTTTTAATAATACTAGCCATTTCCTCAGTTATAGATTTCCTAGACATATTAAAATGACAAAGGATACAAATACGCATTTATATCGTTAACGTTTCAAAACAAACTTTTCCTTTACGTTTCCTCCTTATGTCCGTTTGCTGGGTACCGTAGTCTACTAACAATGTGCATAACAAAAAGTTCTTTGTTTCTATTTGCTGTCTGTTGTTTCGCAGTATTTCTAATGAAACTGAAGGTTATCTAATGATTGTACAACTTTGACACATCATTATATGAATGTACTATTATAAAAAATGTACCATCTATTTGTTGTTTATTCATCCACGGCATGACTGCATTATCATACAATGATAAAACGTTTGCTATACCGGGTGTCCATAACATATTTATCCTGTTTTAAAATACTTTATTGAACTTACAGATACATGAACACTACTACAAATTGCATGAATTGAAAGATAAATCTGTCAAGTTTTGTTTTATAACACTGAAGTTGCTCAATATGCTGCCCGTTTACAGCGAAACACGTTTCTAGTCTATGTTGCAACTCTGCCCAAACGTTGGTAAGCATATCCCGGCTTACTGTTGTCACTGCAACGCGAATCCTTTCTCGAAGCTCTGGCAGGGTTTGAGGTAATGGCGGGGTGAATACCCCGTCCTGCACATAGCCCCAGAGAAAGAAATCGCATACAGTAAGGTCCGGGAAACCGGGTGGCCACCTTAAAAGAGATAAGTCATTCCCAGCACAACGACATATCCAACCATCAGGGAGTCTCTCATTCAAAAAACTTGGGAAATCTTTGTGCCAATGAGCTGGAGCCCGCAAAATGCTCTGATTAGTTGGAACATGTCTTCCAAAATGTGTGAAGAACTCACGCTTGACAGTTATTAAAGAAAAAACATCCATGATATCCTTAAGACATAGAAGGGTTTTTCTTCAATTGTAGGCATTTCATGGAAAACAATTATGTTGTTTCAATTGTACATATGAAAGAAAACAAAAAGCGTAACAATCAACAATAAACATATGCTCATAAAACTTAGAAAAATTCTCTTTAATCACATGTGAGTCACAGTGTTGTGGAACAAAAATTAAGTGAGATATATGTTTTAAAATAGGATGAATATTTTATGGACACCCGGTATTATATGTTGTCAGGGCCGGATTATGAGTATGCCGCCTGTAGGCTATCCATTTTCTGGCCCTTAGGGACAAACTCATAGATAGTTTTTATTGTCATTTATATAGGGGCATTAAAATACGCACCAGATAAATTTGATGTTTTAATATCAAAGTTTCAAAAGTGTCAAGTTATTTTATTCTTTAATTGAATACTTTAATAAAGGAATCACAACACAAAGATTCAAAGTGCCTTCACAGGAGCAGCTACAACAGCGAACATTCAAGGCAGCATAGAGACAACTACCAGCCCAATAATAAAGTTGGTTTTATCACAAGCTACAATACTTGTTTCATCCTACTTTAAAATAAAAATAAAATTTGAATTGAAGCAAGATATTTGAACAGTTAATACATTTTCATAGACCTACACCTTTACGTAAGTAAACGTAAAATGTTTGAAAAATAAAACTAAAAAAAGCATATGTTATGATAAAAAAGAAATATTTTTTGTAATAAAACTTTCCACGTTACAAACATATGTACAATAACTTCACTGAATTACGATGGGGATTTCTTGTGAGTATGGAAGCAGTTTCAGCGAATAAAAATAAACAACTGGTGAAAGGTTTGTCATGTTCCAATCCCATGGTCGATTGTAAAGTTTTGTTGCCATGAACAAAATCGTTGAAGAAGCAGCGTTTGAACAGTTATTTTATCCTCGATCTTTAATAAAGATAGGCCTATACAGTTTTCGCACTTTTGTTTACAGTTATCGCCAAGATTTAATGTGGTTTAGATTCAATAGGTTTGGTTATAAATATATTAATCTTCATTCCTTCATCTAACACAAATTCTTATTGATTTCTGTTTGAGTCCAGACCCTATTGACTAATCTGGTGTAAAAAGATCCTTTCCATCAGACTCAAAACGTATTTATTTCGGAGTTCCACCAGGTTTCATTCTGAGAACTATCTTTTTTATATACAGGGTGTCCCGGAATTCTATGGAACCCTTTTGTATATCCGTTCCTTGCTGAGAGGCAATAAAAACCATCATATAAATAGGGATCTAAAATGCTTCGTTAAGCCACTAGCCACGATTCTGTTTACACAAAGTAATTTTTATCCCCGTAACGTATGGTTGTATTGAGTTTACATTTGGTGTGAACATTTATCACACTATTGTCCATTTTCAGAGAAAGAATGATTTTTTATGATTGTAAAGTAAAATAATAAAAGAATACTTGTATAATGTAAATAAAATGTTGATTCATTGGTCATAAAAAGAAAATGTTTATGGTATGTGTTTGATTATATATATATATATATATATGTATATATATATATATATATATATATATATATATATATATATATATAATTATTAAAAGAATAAAAATCCCATAGTACCCTTTTAATTTAATTTTAAATTTAAATGGTATATAAATTAAAATTTATATATATATATTCTATATATATATATATATATATATATATATATATATATATAAATTTAATACATATTTTTGAAGACTCAAATTTGTTTTACTAGGATTTTTTTTATTCCACATCATTTATTTTAGAAATTGACCCTTAAAAAAATTATCGTTGAAATAAATCCATTGTAACAACATCCATTTCTCAATTTATTACAAAAGAATATAAATACAATTACAAACAAAGAAAATTGTAAACAGATGTAGTTAATTGGACCAACTACAATATTTAGACAATATATATTCATTCGTGATTCCCTATACAAAATGAGCCACTGTCTTACGTTTAATAAAAACTAAAGTAAATATTTATTTTATAGTTTTATAGTTTTTTATTTAATTTTACCAATTTATATCACATTCATATTATATTGTGGTAATAAAAAAAAAATACCCCCGTCGCAGCAGACCTGCGTACTCAGCGAATTTCCAATGGAATTTTGGTATATTTTATATTTCCCCATAAAATCCATGGGGATGAGAATATGTAGGTTTGAAGCCATAATATGGGTTTAGTTGGTAAATATAAGTTAAATCCTACCTAGTGATTGTACATACCAAATTTTATAAGGTTATGGTGTTCTGTTTATTTTCCCCATAAACCCCATGGGGGTGAGTATGTAGGTTTGCCGCCATATGGGTTTTGTAAGCAAGTATAAGTTAAACCTTATCTAGATAATGTACATACCAAATTTGATTAAGTTATGTCAATAAATAAGCAAGATATAGGCTTTTCTTGATTTCCCATAAGAATAACATGGAAAACACATTTTTTGATTTTCCCCGTAACCAGTTATGCTAAGATAAAAATTCAAAATACCAAATCGTTTGTTTTTTTAAGCTCTTTTAAATGGTTTCAGTTAAAATTGTTGAATTTTAAAAATTAAGGTCGAAAAATGCCAAAAACCCATTTTTAACCCTTTTGAAACCCCATAAAACCCCGTTCCAATGGTCCGATCATTCTGGTTCGCGAACTCAACCTAGTAGATGCTGGCTTACACCCCTGTACCAAATTTCATCAAAATCGGAGGTTCCGTTCAAAAGTTATCGTGTTAACGGACACATAGATATATATATATATATATATATATATATATATATATATATATATATAGATATATATATATATATATATATATATATATACATATATATCAATTTGAACGAACGGTGTTTTTGGCTTCTAGGGACCTCAAAACGAAAAAGTATCATGGTCCCGGGCTTAGGTCTTACCGTGACTACTACCGTAATAGCGTATTCCCTATAGGGAAATTCGCTAAAACTGAAGTCTTATTTGACTTTTAACTTCATAACTCTCAAAAAAGAAGCTAAATCAAACTTATTAGATCTTTATTGGTTTCCACCCAAACTCAGAACCATAACAGTGTAAATTGTTATGTTAATTCTACACTGAGGCACAATAAGATCATTCCGGCTTCTAGGTTTGGTGTTCTGTCCTCCAGTAAAGAGGGTTCTCTTGTTAGATCGTAGCAGTGTTGTTTTTATTAACGTGATCGAAGAAACAGTTGTCATTCGCACTCTTGATGTCTTGTCGAATTAAAAGCTGGAACAACAATCTATGTACTTGTAGAAACAATAGTATTTTTATAAATAAAATAGACTGTTTTATTTAAAATACTAAATAACTTTAAAATGCAAAATAAATCATTCAATTAATTAACATAAATAAAATCAACTCAACAATGATACAAAATTCTGTTTTGTATAAACTTATCTCAAACCTAAATATTTACTACCGGTAGTTATAACAAATTGATTCAATCAATAACATTTTATACTGTTATTTCTTTTTAAACGCTAATACCTATGATAACTTGCAATGTTGGTCAATTTTGTGTTAGAAAAATATACAATAAATTTATTTTAGGCTACATAACTTCTTATTAATTCACATCAATCGAAGGATATATTTTAGTCGTGGAATCTATACATACCGGTAATAGTGTAAAAATGTATTTTGATTAGCATGTTAATTGATCAGGACATGATAGTATGATAGTATGAACAATAGATGTCCATTTCTATTGTTGCCGTACCATGAAATGAACATGGAAGTTACACAGGAAAGAGATACTTTTACGTTATTCCAAAAAACCCAAAAAGATACAGCATTAGTAAAAATTACAAATTTGCCAAACAGGCAAAAGGCAGCGGACGGTAATTCGCATCCTCCAGGCCAACCTTCACAGATCCTGGGGAGCTGATAACCTTCTAGATCAGCTCGCCCGAGAACTTGGTGCTGACGCGCTCCTTATCAGCGAACAGTATCGGGACAGAGACCCAAACATTTGGATCTCCGACAGCCTCGGTACTGCTGCATTTTGGGCACGTAATACGCAGGATGTCTTGGTGCGGAGTCACGGGCGCGGCCGAGGATTCGTCTGGGTTCGGTGTAGGGACATGACTATCTTCAGTTGCTACCTCACCCCCAACGAGGCCGTTCAGGACTTCCGCGACAAGATAGATAGTCTAGAGGAGTGCGTTCTCGGCACCACCGGGCATGTCGTCATTGGTGGCGATTTCAACGCCAGGGCCGTCGAGTGGGGAATGCCTTCTACCAGCTCCCGGGGGAAATACATCCTGGATTTCATCGCCAGGGCCGGTCTTGTCGTCCTTAACCAGGGCGACACACCTACTTTTCGGCGCCCCGGGCAGAGAGGCACGATCCCCGACGTCACCTTTGCGTCTGAGTCGCTCCTTCCGAGGATCTCTGGCTGGAGGGTTGTGGAGGACTACACGGGTAGCGACCACCAATACGTCGTTTTTGACCTGCATGATCAGGCAAACCGTCGAGTTTCCGCATCTCGGGAAGGGCCACGCCGGTGGAACACCAACAAACTGGACGTGGTCAAGTTCACCGAAGTCATCTCTCGGGGAGCGCAGGGGAATCCTGGTGAGGCTGGGGCCGAGGCACTAGTAACATCCACGATGGAACTGATCGTCTCGGCCTGCGACCAGTCTATGCCACGAAGGAAACCCCGACGCGACAAACAACCCGTTTACTGGTGGACTGAAGAGATTGCGGAACTCAGAAGAACATGTTTAAGAACTAGACGAGCCGCCACAAGAGCGAGAATTCCCGCAGACAGAGTTCGTAAGTCGGAGGCCTATAAAGCTGCGAGAAAATCTCTCCGCCAGGCGATCAACAGGAGCAAGGCGAATGGCTGGAGGAGACTTCGTGACGACGTTGACTCCGACCCGTGGGGCCTGGGTTACAAACTTGTAACACAGAAACTCGGCGCCCGCTCTCCACCTTCCATCATGGAGGGCGCCACCATGGGGAGGATCGTCGCTGCGTTGTTTCCTGAACATCCAAAGCGACCGCCGGTTGACTTCGGACGGGTAGAGGACATTCCACTCTTCACCTTCGAGGAGCTGGAAACCTCCGTTCTCTCCCTGAAGAGCAACAAGGCTCCTGGCCCGGACGGGATTCCCAGTGAGGCTTTAAAGAAAGTATTTTCAATCAATGCTGACTTGTTGTTGAGAATGTACAATGCCTGTTTAGTAGAAGGGGTGTTTCCGGCTCCCTGGAAAACAGCCAGGCTTGTACTGATCAGCAAGGGCAAAGGTGATCCCGAGCTGCCGTCGTCCCACAGGCCTCTCTGCATGTTGGACACGGATGGGAAGCTGTTGGAGAAGCTGATCCGTTCCCGCCTGACTTCTGCCGTGGAAGCTGCCGGGGACTTATGCCCCCGTCAGTACGGCTTCAGAAAGGGACGGTCAACGATCGACGCTGTCACCGAAGTTCAGAGAGCTGTGGAGAGAGCCGAGAGCCACAACCATTTCTCCCGCCGAGTAGTGCTTCTTGTTACGCTTGATGTCAAGAATGCCTTCAACTCGGTGAGGTGGGTCGATATGTTGGATGCGCTTCGAAACACCTTTCGTATTCCTGCATATCTGTTGCGGCTCATCGAGGATTATCTACGCTCTCGAAGCCTGATTTATGACACGAGGGACGGAACGCGGACGGTGGAAGTCACTTCTGGTGCCGCGCAAAATTCAATACTCGGCCCGGATCTCTGGAACGTTGCCTATGACAGCCTCCTGAGGTCCGAGATGCCTGAGGAAACCACTTTGGTTGGGTACGCCGATGACGTCGCAGCTCTCATTGCTGCACGCAACGTTGAGCTGGCCCAACTAAAGTTGAACCGAGTCATGCGTGTAATCAACACCTGGATGTCAGATCACGGTCTCTCGCTTGCTCTCAGTAAGACGGAGATTGTGATCCTCACGAAGAAGAGGATCGACACCGTCGTGCCACTCCGAGTGGGAAGGGAGGTGGTCACATCAACTCGTGCCGCCAAATACCTTGGGGTTATGGTGGACACCAAGTTAAGCTGGAGGTATCAGATCTTCCGTACGGCGGACAAGGCCGCTAAGGTAGTCACTTACCTTAGTAGGCTGATGGCCAATGTCGGGGGTCCCCGATCCAGCAGAAGACGTCTGTTGATGTCCGCGGTCCAGTCCGTGCTCCTTTACGGGGCAGAGGTGTGGGCAGGCGCTCTAGATAAGGAGTGCTACAGGTTGCGACTCGCCCGGGTTCAGCGTCAAGCTGCGCTTCGGGTGTGTTCCGCCTACCGGACAGTGTCCGAGCCTGCCGTCCTGGTGGTCGCCGGAGTCATCCCTGTCAAGCTCTTGGCAGGGGAGAGGAAAGCGATTTATCAGAGACAAGGCGAGATCGGCAAGGACACGGCAAGAACAGAAGAGCGCTCCCGAACCTTCCAGCAGTGGCAACACAGCTGGGAGCACGACACCCGAGGACGATGGACTGCGCGACTCATCGAGCAGGTCCAACCATGGGTAGAAAGGCGGCATGGCGAGGTGGACTACTTCCTCACGCAGTTCCTGACAGGTCACGGCTATTTCAAGTCGTACCTGAACCGGATTGGCAAGACCGGTTCACCGGATTGCATCTACTGCCCGGGCGTTCCCGATGACGTGGAACACACCTTCTTCCGCTGTTCGCGTTGGGAAAGGCCCCACCTGGAGGCCACAAGAAAACTCGGTGTTTTTTCGGTGGACACGGTCTGCCAAAAGATTATGGAGGATGAGGGCAACTGGGATTGTTTGTCACAGTTCGTCCGTTGCATCCTCCTGGAAAAGAAAACCGATCTGGACCGCGAAGTGGCCGAGATCCCTTGATCGAGCGGCTGGATAAGGAGCGAGCCCCACGGGCGTAAGCCAAATTTAGGCCTAGCCTGACGTAATGTGACAAACAATTCCAGGTTAGATTCCTAAAGAGTAGAGGAGGTTTTTTAGTGGGTAAACCCGTTTTTAGGGGAGCCCCACACTACAGGCTGGCCACCTGTGTGCGTAATGCATTTTTCCGCCTCTCCCTCAAAAAAAAAAAAAAAAAAAAAAAAAAAAAAAAAAAAAAAAAAAAAAACAGGCCTTTGAAATTTCAATATAACGTTATCAGTATGGCCAAATTTAAATACAAATTATGAAACCTGCGGTGCTGAAATTTGGAGTGATCTATTTTCTCATAAGTGTTTAATAAAAAAAGTGCTTTAAACATCCCCTTTAGGGCTCCGCCCCACAAAAGCTCACAATTACAGTATAGCCTACATGTTGAAATTTTAAATGGACGATTCTTTTTCTTACAGATACTTATTAAGAAACTGTTTTGCAAATATAGTTTTTGAAGGACTTTAGGGCTCCACCCCACTGGACTTCAGAATTACTTTAGGGCCTCCGGTTTTTACATTTGAATCGGACGTTCCTCTTTTCTCATAGTTACTTACTAAAAAACATTTTTGCAAATATAGTTTTTAAAATTCTTTAGGGCTCCGCCCCACGGGTCTTGAAAATTACCCTAGGGCCCACGGGGTTGAAATTCGACATGGATGTTAATATTTGCTCAATGGTGCTTACTGAGGAATAATTTTGCAAATTTTCTTTAGAGCTCCACCCCATGGAACATCAAAATTACCATACATCTTAATGAGTATAAATTTAACGTGGATGTCCCGTTTTGCTAACAGGTGCTGACTACGAAATGGTTTTGTATATAATAGTTTTTGAAGTTCTTTAGGGCTCTGCCCCACATGACTTAAAAATTACTGTAGAGCCTACAGGGTTGAAATTTGACATGGTCGTTCCTATTTGCTAATATGTTCTTAGGGTCTTTTCTATTTAAGAAACCTTTTCTCGCTAAAACAGGTTTTGCAAAGTTCCTTATGAGCTCCAATCACACCACTTCACTTTCAATGTCATTCTTAAAGAAGTAGATTTCCGTTGCTCTTTAAAAAAGATTTTACTAAATATAAAATAAATTCCATATCGGACGAAGCCGTGATAGGAAACAGGTAGTAAAGTACAAGTTGTTTAAAAATAATTAATAATGTGTTTATTGTTTATAACGTTCCATCGTAAACTGATTGAAAACATTACGCGTATTAAGTAAAAAATGAATTGTGGTAGTAATGAAAATCTAGTTTCTATAAAATTGACCACATAATTAACTTTCACTATCCAGTTTATATTATAAGACTTAGATTAACTGATATTTTGTTTCAAATGGAAAAAGTCTTGCTCGTAAGTTTAGTAAAAAATACGCATTTATGATTATTTTAGTTACTTAAAAAACTATATAATTATTACTTCATGATATCCTAACTTTATCAGACCTGTGATCTAAAAATTAAATTCTAAATTTATACTCCTTCCCAGAGAGAGTATACTATAAGCTTGTTCCTTTTCCTAATGCCTGTTCTTAAAGAAAATATTACTTGGTACTTATTGGAAAGGAGAATAAATATCACAATACTTAAGGGCATGAACTAGACCTTCCTTGATTGCAATATTTTGGTAAATAAAGTGTGCATTTGTAATTATATACTACTTAATAGTATATTTCGTTACGAGTATGGGGTTTTGCCGGGTTTTTAATGTTCGAGATGAAGTCAAGAACTTGAAACGA
Source organism: Neoaliturus tenellus (assembly GCA_030545055.2). Taxonomy (NCBI): domain Eukaryota; kingdom Metazoa; phylum Arthropoda; class Insecta; order Hemiptera; family Cicadellidae; genus Neoaliturus; species Neoaliturus tenellus. The sequence continues at coordinate 99,060,183 of CM061536.1, read as the reverse complement.
GAGAGCAGGCAAAATATTTTTGGCCGAGTTATGGACGATATTTTTCATCTCACCACACAGTTCAATAAGTCCTAAACAAGTGAAAAATATTTTTTTCGTTCATAACGAACAAAACATAACCTCAATTAACCTAGCGAAAAGTACTGCTTGCGTTTCTGGTTGCTAGACAACAATTTTACATCAGATAAGGCCAACGAAACTAGAATTCTCTACGGTAGGTGTCAACTACAGCTCATTCCAACGGAAAAGCACCATTTTCTCATGTACGTCATATATATTTGACAGTTGCTATCAGCTGAAACTACCAACTACGTCACTGATTTGTTTTTTGTTGTTATTGTTTTCACCTACCTTATTATATTTTAGATTTCTTTGCGACTGTTTCCATTACCACCCTAGGCCGGAAAATTTGCCTGCCTAATCCAAGAAAACAGGTGTTTTGATGGTAGAAGTGAGGGTCGAAAACAGGTGATTTCGATGTAGTGTGATGAAAAAGGTTTATCTTTTTATATAAAAAAACATAAAACATTATTTGATAGTAAACAAACATATGTTTAAATTAAAACCTTGATAGAAAGAGATAGTAGTTAATGAATCTTGATAAGAGTAGCCAGGAATAATTTATTAAAAACTTATTAAACATAATTGCTCTTTGCTACAAATTCAAAATACTATCAATATAAACACAATATCTGTGCAAGTAAAATAAAAATAAGTTAAAAAACATAAATAACTTATTTATATTTCAGCAAACAATAACAATAAATTCGAAATAATCTAATCTAGAAAATGTATTAATAATTTATTGAGGAAATTCTGGAGAATCTTCTTGATTTAAAAGCCCAAATCAACATATTTATGACTCAAACAAACTTTAAATTACAAATAATTCAATACAGCGTACAAACCAGGCTTGCTAAAACAATTTTCCAGAATTAGTGTTTATTTTCAATCGTTCATAAAGAGAGCAGAATATAATGAACAAGAGCACGGTTTAGAGAGATAAACGACTAACGGAAGGTAATGAGCGGTGTTCAAGTCTTGAGTGTTATTTGATGTTCTTTGGGAGTTAAACGTAAGAGGTTAAGTGGAGTGAGAGGATTACATTTTCCAAAGAGCCAAGAACACCCAATACAAATGTTTATTTTTAAACTAGGCTACAAATGTTATCCTAGAAAACAAAAATATTATTACATAAAATATTTGTGGATACGTTGTTTATAAAACAGTTTTTTAATTCAATGATAAGTTTATTTAGCAATTCCCACATTATTTGATTTAGTATCACAAGTGTTTATGGAACGGTATTGTGTAGTTTACAGTTGAAGCTGTAAATAAATTATCCCAACACTTATGGTACGCATAATAAAAAATCATAATTAATGATTCATTCTTATCTCAGTATGAATATAGATAAAAATTAAAAGTTTTCTTTTCACAAGAAATATTGATATGTAAATGGTTTATTTACAATAAAACAAATATTTTGTTGGAAGTTAAAATTACATCACCCCCCCCCCCTATCACCGTACGCAACTACAAATGAGAAACTAAGATATCTTTCTTCCCCCTGAACATAGTGTTGGTTACACAAGGGGAACTAACACACAAGTTTTGTGAACCAATGCTTTGTCGCTGGTTTATACTCTGCTCCTGAATACCAAAATGTGATATGTTAGTAAAAATTTAACTAATACCACTGAATTATAAAGTATAAAATTCTCTGATATAAATATTTGCATTTGTAGAATGTTTTTAATCAATTGATGATTTAATTTGTCTAAACTCTGCTATCTGTTGTTAGATCTTTTCAAACTTAGTATCATTGTTTAGACTTTTTAATTTGCAAACTTTTGCCTGAGTAAAATTTTGATAAAGTTTACTGTTCCTGAAATATTTGCGTTCGAATATTTAAAATGACCACCATTTTTAAAATACACATCGGGAAAAATAATACTTTTCCTGTAAATGGACTTTAGTATGATAAAGGTGCATGCCAAATGTTAACTCTATTTAACTACCAGTTATGGAATTAAAAATGACTGTGTAAGAATAAATGGCGGATAGCGGCATAGAGAAGCATTTTAGTATGTACTGTATATCCATATGAACTTTTTTATTTATTTTAACTTGCTGAGTAACCTGGAAAAGGGTGTAAGCTTAGAAGATGGACACCCTGTATTTTATATGTTTTAATTATATGTTTTAGGAGTTTTACACACTTGTACATTTAATTATTTGTACTATTGTATTACTTCATTGTAGAAACTTCTAATACAATTAATTGGCTCTTAACAAAAATAGACATTTTAACAATATTGTTTGTATGAATTTTGTTAGTACGGGTTCAAAGAGGATTTAATCTTAACCATGTTTAAGAGGTTTGCTGCTTTCTAGAATTAATTCCCTTTCGGATAATACCAAGGATTAGTCCAACTAGAGCCAAGCAAAAAACATTTCTGAAAAAACATCACAACTAAAATTAAATAATATTAAACGTTGATGTTTCTGCAAGCAACAATATATTACAATTATAGGATTTTTTTACTTTCTCAACCTATACCATAGTATATGGAGAAAGTATTGTACTCGTAAAAATTTTCCAATTCCTTTGATGATGTATATATCCATTTTGGAGCCCCCTTTCCCCCTATAAATGTATATATGGAGAAAGTATTGGTTTTGTCAACATTTTAAAATTTGAGTCGTTGGTAAATTTATCCGTTTTGGTGCCCTCTGAGTCCAAAAAAGGGGGTTTCAGAGTGATGTCTGTGTGTGTGTGTGTGTGTGTGTGTGTGAGTGTGTGTGTGTGTGTGTGTGTGTGTGTGTGTGTGTGTGTGTGTGTGTGTGTGTGTGTGCGTACGCTTCCATATCTTTGTCGGGACTCACACCTGCACACACCTGCATGGGAGCAGACAGTCGGGCAAACACCCAATTGTCGGGACTCACACACGTCCCGACAGCTAAAACTGCGTGAAACGTCATTGTCAGTCTCCAAAAAGACTTGGGAACAAAATTTAAAAATGTCCCGACAGCCTTCGTACGAAACCGATCGCTCGCATTCGTATCTTAGTCGGGCCCTGAATCTTACCACAGAGTAAGGAACCTTTACAGAGTGCTCGCTGCGCTGCGTTTCCGCGTCAGTCATGACGCGCCTCGTAGTGGCGCTACTGACGCGGTGACGCAAAATGGCGCGGACTGACGCGGAGTTGTCAATTCGGACACCGCACCGCACCGCACAGCACCGTGCCTCGCGTCACCGCACCGCCGCAACACGAGCACCGGGTCGTCCGACCACCTTAACTTTACTCCGAATTCCCGAGCGCGATTATTTGGCCAAGTTGCAATGGGGGTCATTTGTACAATGTTAGATATTTGACAATAACTAGCAGACTAAAACTGAAATGCCAGCTGCCTCACTTTAATTAATAGATTTTGAGTTACTTGCAATAGTTGAATGTAATCATATAACGAAAGCTTCATTTAAAAGTTACATATTAACGTAATGGACAGAAATATTTCAGTTTAGGCTTGAGAATATTGCAAAATTTTTAAAATCTTTTATTTCATAATCACAATACGCACCTTCAGTATTGAGAATTCCTTCATATTTATTTGCAAATAAGCTCATATTAAATATAAAGAAATTTGTGCACTAACAATAAAAATCAGCTATCATTTTAACAACATATTTAATCAGTACCGTATTAAATTACACAAGTAAATACAAATAATGTTATATACAATTATACAGGGTGTTTCAGAACTCCCTGACAATATTTTAGGGCATTGTTCCTGTGTTAGAAACATATCTAAATATCATATTTAAATTGTCCGGAAGTCTTTAGTTACTCACACAGCCGCCTTTTTTTAACTAAATAATTTAAATTTCCGAATATGAGCAGAATATAACCATCCGTTACGAAAATAAAAATTATACGAGGTGGCCCGTGCGCAAATTGCTCATTTTATGATTCGGTATGAGTGAAATTCACCTACAGTACATGACTGTTGATTGTTAGGTGACATTTTTGTTGGATTTTAAAATTCATCTGAAGGTAATCAGCTGTTAAATTACAATTCACATTAAAGAACTTGCAATAAAAGTTGTTCAACATTTTAAAGCGCCCTCTAGAGATAAATCAAAGGCGAGGGGGGCGAAGCCCGAAACAATATGACCTTTTTAATTACGATTCGTCACTGCGGTATATCCTAAGCTTTAAAGTGACACCTCAATGTTAAAAATCGGTTTAGTAGTTGAGAGAAAAAGGGACGTAACAGACGAAACTCTTATAGAAATAAGAAGATGGATTATTTGAAAAAAAAAATTGCGGCTGTGTGAATAAATTAAGACTTCCGGACGATTTGAATATGATATTTAGATATGTTTCTAATCCAGGAACAATGCCCTTAACTATTGTCAGGGAGTTCTGAAACACCCTGTATCAAGATTTCTATCACATATGATTATACTACACAACAAAAAGGCCTACTAAAAAGCGCTACACAATATACGCAATATCTATACTTGGCATCCAGCTTAGTGGGCTACCATTGTTACAATTTACTAGTACAACAATGGTGGCAGGTACGTTCTTGGGTGGCAATAACAGTGCAACCTAATACTGATTAAATTAATGTATCTCAGTTGTTTATTAACCGCTTTTCATAATTTTTGTGTCATCGGATAAGGAATTAAATTGTCTAAATTGTTTAAAAGTTGAAAAATTTTGTTTTTATATCAAGTTTTTTTCGAAATTAATGTTTAAAAATTTTAAACGGCCGCCATTTTTAATTTTAAAATCGTATCACGTTGATATTTTTTCGTAAATTAAACCTTTACTATTTCAAGTTCCTTGCCAAGTTTCAAAGCGATTGGTTGCAAAACGACTGAAATATAAAATGTTTTGTAAAAAATACAAAATGGCGGATATCTAAGTAACTATGCATTTTAGGATACGGTATACCTTCATATGAACCTTTTAGCGAATTTCCCTATAGGGAATACGCTATTACGGTAGTAGCCATGGTAAGACCTAAGACCGGGACCACTGTACGTTTTCATTTTGAGGTCCCCAGAAGCCAAAAACACCATACGTTCATTTTCATATACAGCGTGTTCGGAAACAACGTTTCAGGAAATCAGGAGGTTATTGCCCACATCAAAATAAGCAAAAGAGTTCCAGTAAACGTAAATCCTAAAATGCTTCGTTAACCCGCTAGCCGCCATTTTGTTTTTTACACTAAATAATTTTTATTTCCGTAACGGATCATTGTATTAAGTTAATATTCGGCAATAACTTTCATCATAGCAATACTCATTTTAAAGAAAAAAACTATTTTTTTCCAATATGTGTTTTCAAAATGTCGGCCATTTAAAAATTTTAAACTCAAATTTCTCAAAACCGTTAAATTTTAACAAAACTTTACAAGAAACAAAAAAGTTGACAAATAAAATTACCTAACTGATGAAACCAAGATTGTAAGGATCAAAGCACAGACAAAGGAGTTATTGCCATTTTTGTGCATAAAATCATTGAGTTTCCATTAAAATGCATGCAAATTTAGGTAATTTTAGAAGAAAAATCTCAATAACTCCATTATTCGTTGTCAGATGATTACAAACTTGGTCTCATTGGTTAAATTATTAAATTTGTCAACTTTTTTATATTAAGTAAATTTTTTGTAAAATTTACCGGTTTTGAGATATTTCAGTTTACAATTTTAAATTGGCCGCCATTTTGAAAATACATATTAGAAAAAAATAATTTTTTTCTTGAATATGAGTATTACTATGATGAAGGTTTTTGCCTACAGTGATCTGTTACGAAAATAAAAATTATTTAGTGTAAAAAACAAAATGGCGGCTAGCGGGTTAACGAAGCATTTTAGGACATATACGTTTACTGGAACTTTTTTGTTTATTTTGATGTGGGCAATAACCTCCTGAATTACTGAAACGTTTGTTTCCGAACACCCTGTATATGTATACAGGGTGTTCATATATCATTATTATTTAAATTTAAACCTTTGTACATTTAATATCTGTGTTCCAAATTTTAGATCTCTATCCTCAAACGCACAATCTTTCTACGTATCTGCCGGACTAAGTTCATATAATCCATATGTTACACATCAATGTATACAGAGGTTCTGGATACATTGTTACACATAAAAATTTGTTTTAACAAATACACGAGGGTGCAGCACCCGTAGGCCTACATTGAAATAGACGAGTGAGCGAAGCGAACGAGCTTCAATAACAACAAAATATAAGCCTTTTTGCACTGGGCTTTTTAGCGCACTGTCTGTAAATGATATTATTATAAAAAATATTACTGTTTAAGTTTACCAAGCAAATGCTCGGTCCCCGGGTATTCATAATATTATAAAACTAATATCAAAGTATATCATGGTACGGTAATGTATATATTTTATTCGATGTCAATAAAAAATACACAACTAAAAGCCTGTAAAGGATTGAGGAAAGATTGGTACTAATATAAAACGTAATCACATTATAGAACCTGACGATCACGGTCTCTCACTTGCTCTCAGTAAGACGGAGATCGTGATTCTTACGAAGAAGAGGATCGACACCGTCGCCCCGTTTCGAGTGGGAAGGGAGGTGGTCACATCAACTCGTGCCGCCAAATACCTCGGGGTTATGGTGGACACCAAGTTAAGCTGGAGGGATCAGATCTTCCGTACGGCGGACAAGGCCGCCAAGGTAGTGACTTACCTTGGTAGGCTGATGGCCAATGTCGGGGGTCCCCGATCCAGCAGAAGACGTCTGTTGATGTCCGCGGTCCAGTCCGTGCTTCTTTACGGGGCAGAGGTGTGGGCAGGCGCTCTAGATAAGGAGTGCTACAGGTTGCGACTCGCCCGGGTTCAGCGTCAAGCTGCGCTCCGGGTGTGTTCCGCCTACCGGACAGTGTCCGAGCCTGCCGTCCTGGTGGTCGCCGGAGTCATCCCTGTCAAGCTCTTGGCAGGAGAGAGGAAGGCGATTTATCAGAGACGAGAGACGAGGCGAGATCGGCAAGAAGGACACGGCAAGAACAGAAGAGCGCTCTCGAACCTTCCAGCAGTGACAACACACCTGGGAGCACGACACCCGAGAACGATGGACTGCGCGACTTATCAAGCAGGTCCAACCATGAGTGGAACGGCGGCATGGGGAGGTGGACTACTACCTGACCCAATTTTTGACAGGTCACGGCTATTTTCGGTCGTACCTGAACCGGATGGGAAAGACCGGTTCACCGGACTGCATTTATTGCCCGGGTGTTCCCGACGATGCGGAACACACATTCTTCCGCTGTCCCCGTTGGGAAGGGCCCCGCCTGGAGGTCACACAAATCTTTGGTGCATTTTCGGTGGACTCGGTCTGCCAAAAGATTTTGGAGGATGAGGGCAACTGGGATTGTTTGTCACAGTTCGTCCGGGGCATCCTCCTGGAAAAGAAAACCGATCTGGACCGCGAAGTGGCCCAGATCCCTTGATCGAGCGGCTGGATAAGGAGCGAGCCCCACGGGCGTAAGCCAAATTTAGGCCTAGCCTGACGTAATGTGACAAACAATTCCAGGTTAGATTCCTAAAGAGTAGAGGAGGTTTTTTAGTGGGTAAACCCGTTTTTAGGGGAGCCCCACACTACAGGCTGGCCACCTGTGTGCGTAATGCATTTTTCCGCCTCTCCCTCAAAAAAAAAAAAAAAAAAAAAAAAAAAAAAAAAAAAAAAAATAGAACCTGACGGCGAGTGAGGGTAGTGAACGAGATCATCTGAAGAGCAAGTGGTATTTATAAAAAATAACATATATCATTATTATGTAATACGAATTGTTCAAATAACAGAACGCGTACATAAAATACCTGTTGTTAAATAATAAAAATTTTGTACGTGGGGGTACTTTTCCGGGAGTAGAATTCCGGCGGTAGTATTCCGGGGGTAGAAGTCCGGCTGGTGTTTGGTTTGCCATAATGTTAAATTAGAGCAATCAAATTAAATAATAATGTATTTATAAAACTGGGGATACTTTTCCGGCAGCGAGCAAAACTCCATGCCACTTTAAGCTCCGTCCCTCGTGACGTCAAAATGACGTAGCGTTTTTTTTCATGGGGGTACTTTTCCTGGGGTAGAATTCCACTACCCCCATTTTGCATTATTATTGACTAGGAACAAAGCCCGTTGTGGTTAAATACAACGGTCTCTAGAAAAATGGTACCTATTTCTTGCATTTCTTGAAGCATTTCTTGAATAACCGCATTCAAAGCAGCCAAAAATTGGCTTCAAATGAAAAAAATCAAAAACCCGTTTTCAATGTATTTCTTTATTTTTTCAATATAAGTACTAAAAAACATCAAACTTTCATATTTTTTGGCAAATATACAGGATAAAAGCTTTCCAACGACATCTTAAAAATTAAAATCGGTCCGGTGAAACTAAAGATTCGATTTCCCAAAGATTTTCAAAACTGAATTTTCAACGCAAATAAATTGGTAGTAGCTTTGGTTTTTTGTAAATAACTTATCAACGGTGAGGAAATCGACCAAAGTGGATGGTGATTTTCTGAAAGAGAATTAAATTTCCTACAAATTACTATCAAACATTTCTTGAACAACCACAATAAATGCAGCCAAAAATTGCTTTCAAATAAGAAATTCGTAAAACCCCGTTCTCAATGTATTTTTTATGAAAAGCATGTTTCTTTATTTTTTCACCATAAATACTAAAAAACACCAAACTTTCTTATTTTTTGGCAAATATACAGGATAAAAGCTTTCCAACGACATCTTAAAAATTAAAATCGGTGCAGTGAAACTCCAGATTCGATTTCCCAAAGATTTTCAAAACTGAATATTCAACGCAAATAAATTGGTAGTAGCTTTGGTTTTTTGTAAATAACTTATCAATGGTGAGGAAATCGACCAAAGTGGATGATAATTTTCTGAAAGAGAATTAAATTTCCTACAAATTACTATCAAACATTTCTTGAACAACCACAATAAATGCAGCCAAAAATTGCTTTCAAATAAGAAATTCGTAAAACCCCGTTCTCAATGTATTTTTTATGAAAAACATGTTTTTTATTTTTTCACCATAAAAACTAGAAAATATCAATCTTTCATATTTTTGGCAAATATACAGGATACAAGCTTTCCAACGACATCTTCAAAATTAAATTCGGTCCAGTGAAACTCCAGATTCGATTTCCCAAAGATTTCACTTAATTCAGTATTTTGGAAACGCAAACAAAACTGGTAGTAGCTTTGTTTTTTTGTAAATAACTTTTGAACGGTGAGGAAATCGACCAAAGTGGATGGTGATTTTCTGAAAGAGAATTAAATTTCCTTCAAATTATATTTTGGCATTTCTTTAATAACCACAATAAAGGCAGCCAAAAATTGCCTTCAAATAAAAAAATCGTAAAAACCTGTTTCCAATGTATTTCTTATGGAAAACATGTTTTATTTATTTTTTACCATAAATATTTGGTATTACAACAGCTTTCTAATGATTAACTCAATTATCCTTCTGCCATAAGATTAACATTGAAACTTCAAGAGCCTCTGGGGCGTAGCCCTGGGGTCCGATGTGAATTAGAATGCGATTCTGCTCATCTACAGGACTTTACCTTTCTAACGGTATGTGCGGATTTCTCCTACGATGCACACAAGCTGAGAAAAAAGGAGGAAATGAAACATGCTTGCCTATTATAGATAGATTACACATTAAAAAAAATGGTGGCTAGCGGCTAAACGAAGGATTTTAGGACATTATGTTTACATGACCTTTTTTGTTTATTTTCATGTGTTGAATCAGCTCCCAAAATTTCTGCACTTCGTCGTGAATCGCCCTGTATGTATGTATGTATGTATATTTTCTTTTTCAGCACAAACTGTAGATGATGTAAAAACATGGTTTTTTTACCAAAGCATTTGGGTATAGTAGCAAAAAGTTTGTTATAGGCAAATAAAAATTTTTGAAAGCAAGCCACAATAAAGCTAACAAAAAAAATCCTACAAATTTTATTTAAATGTGAAAATGGAGAGAATTACTTTCCCTACATGAAAATGTCAACCCATTTGAATTACTTTTTAAAAAAATGTAAAGGTTATACCTTTTTTGTTAAAACCTTAAACTTTCCCTGAAAAATGCAGTTTTTTATTCGACATATCAAAAAATATAAACATGTCCCAGATTAAACAAATATAATACTTTCGAAACGTAAATTACATTTTCTTTCATACAATATATATGTTTTTTTGTTTTCTTCTAAATTCACTGAGCTATAAACGTCAGAAAATGAAACTTAAAGGTTTTGCTAATGAAAACATAATCTTTTGACCATTTTAAAAAACGCATGAAATTTGGATTAGGTATCTTATAAAATTTCCAAGGTATACAAATTGTTGGAATTTTATTGTAGTTTTCAAAAATATAACATTATAGCAGAAAATATACACCAAAAAATTTTACAAGTGCACATTTGATAAAGCGTACTGATTGCACGGACCCCACGACAAGGGTATCATAGGCCTAGGCACTTTTTCACAGCAAAATATTTACTATTTTGGTGTCTTGGACCAATACAGTACGTAAATAGTACCAATATTTATAACAGAAACCCCCAAACATTTGCTTTACAATAAAATAAAACTTTCAGAATAACCTAAATTATAACTCACAACAGTAACAAAGTGAAAAGGCAGATGGGATGGGCTTTAATTTTCCAGATAGAGAGTTAAAAAGGTTGGTATAAAGTCTATTTATTTTATTAAATTGTGGCAAAATATTTAATTTTGTGTTTATTTTATATTTTAAGATAGAATGTGTTAAGAAGTACAAAAAACATTAATGTTTTTATTGATTACAGCTGTAATACTGTGCACTAAGTAAGGAAATTTAAAGATTCAAAGAATTTGTAAAAATTAATGCACTGAACCAGTGCAACCGCTACAACGGTCGTACGACGGCGCAGCGGAGCCAGCGAGCTAGCATGATGTCGCCCGTGCGCGTGCGTGGCGGGCGATGCAGAGTGGCAACACTGGATCGTGGCCGGGACGGGAAATGCCGAATCCAGCCCGTTCGAGACCGCCGCGCCAGCTAGCGGCATTCTCGTGGAACTAAGGGCGAGCACTCTGTAAAGCTTTGTACTCTGTGATCTTACCGTACAGTAGCGCGCCGGTGGCGTTTTGGCGAACTACACGGTCGAGTGTGTGAGGCCCGACAATCACTTCAAATGCTGTTTTTTATGAAAGCTTGTAATTGGTTGAAAAACTGTTACGTAATGCAACGTTGCCATCTCTTGTTATTACGAAGACTTAGAGAATTCGAAAAGGACTGAGCTAGTGAGCTGTGAGTTAGTCTGTTGTTTCGTTGTTTGTAAGGAGCCATTTTAGTCGGCAGTGTTGAGTGGTCTGGATCATTAAGGTAAGAATTAATTATTCATATTGTATAGGTCTTATCGTTTACTTACCTTCTTGCATATCATATTGAGTCATATGGTTTTTATTGAAATACTCGGTAATGCATTTTCTTATCCTTCCATTAAAACATAAAGAATATAGTGTCAAATTATGGATCTAGCTAGACTTGATTTTGTATAAGTTAGCATTATGAGGCGAAGTAGGGAATTTTAATACAAGTGTAGGTAGGCTTATATAAATTAAATTTACTGACAATATTTCTCAGTATATTATTACAAACTGTAATTGTAGTTTCTAACTAGGTCTATTACGAACTGAACAGCAATTAATCCATCACTGACGGCCGAGCTAAGCCGTCCCTGTTACCTATTAGACAACAAATTGTGACTTTGTCTTGGATGCCTTATAATAAGCTTTGGCCTGTCCGTGTACTGTACCTGTTTCCCTGTGAATTAAGATTTTGAATTATAAGTTGCCAATGTCAGTGCGATGAGTGCGATTATTCAAGAAGTGAGTCGGTGAGGGACAAAAATAACATGATTTATTAATTAATACGAAGTGTTCCCTAGTGTTCAGATAAGGGATTTTTAAAATTAATAACCGGTAACTTAAAATAGTCATTAGTTGAATCATATGTTGAAGGCCCAAATAACTTTGTGGAGAGTGTGGTAGCCTCAAGATAAATTAGTTAACCTAATGATGCAATCATTCAATAGGTATTATATTCACTAACTTTGCAGGACGTTATCCTGCTGTAGAACAACCAATAGGCCTAGGTGGGTAAAACTTTATTTTTCAATACGCTTTGGAAAATCATTTGTCAATAAGTTAGTTTAAATTCTGCAGATTAAACTAGGAAGGCCCTGTACCGTACTGACTTGTGGTGAATGTGGTAGCCACAAGAGAAATTAGGCTAGTTAACATAGTGATGCAAATTGGTATTATTGTAACCCGTTCATGACAATATCCTGCTTTATAACAATTCATAGGTGACTAAACTATTTTTCAATAAGTTTTGGAAAATCATTTAGTGGCATACAAATTCGGCTAGCCTTTAGCAATTATTGTAAGTTAGTGACACAGTTTGAGGTTAGGTGTGGGATCGTGAAGTTAAACCCATGAGAGTGAACAACATCAGGCCTAAGCCAATGTTGACTAATTTATCCTAGTAACTTAGGTAACTTAATGTTGAAGGACAAGTTTCTTGGTAGCCCTCTACTGAAAGGTTGATTGTAGGCTACCAAAGGTTGGTGTTAATGGTACCGTTATATGTATCTAAACTAAAAACTTATTAAGCTACTATAGGCCTAAGGCATTAAGGTCTGATTTACCTACTGTGCATTCTAAGCAGCACGTAGGCCTATCAGTTACAGTTCCACGGTGAACCTGTGATAAGTTATACAACATCAAAGGAAAATGCCAAACTGCATAGGCCTATTGTGCTTTTGATTGATTTTAACTATCAAATGTTTTAGAACTTAAATAATTAGGGCCTACTATAGAGTCCCGCAAATCTGCAATTCTGGATAACTTGGAAAGCCTGCCAGATTTATAAAGTGCACTGGGTTTCAAGGTGGGTGGAGGGCCCGAGGCACAATGTGTGCTGTGGTTTTTCTCTAAGTTTGTTTAGACAGATGAGGTTTAAGTTTTTAGTTTTCCGTGTCCATTACTATACAAAAAAGTTTCTTTACTGGAATAACGTAAACTACCCTAATTCAATTCTTATGTTAGTTTAGAACTTTCCTGATGACTCGGAAATTTAACAAACCTGAACACTGTTCAATCTGGGTTTTTGCAAAACTCTAGTAAATTCAAATGTACCGGTAAACTAACTTAAATACTTCAAGTTATGTGATGAGATTTAGGACCTTAAGAATAAAATAATGCCTTGAATACCTTGAAATACCATCACTTTTTGACCACTTTTGCTCAATAGCCTTAATATCAAAGAAAACTACATTACAACTGGTCAAGTAAAATAAACATATTTTAAATTAACTTGTATCGATTAAATTAACATATTATAATTAATCAATACTTATTTCTATTGCGATACGGTGTAAGTTATTGAAAGTAAATTTTAATATATTTAACCGCTAATGTAGCGCAAACTGCACCCACACAGATTTTAATGTAACAAAATAGCCCACATGATTGTATTAGTTTCAAAGCAAGGTGAAGTACCGACAGGAAAAAAAAAAAAAAAAAAAAAAAAAAAAAAAAAAAAAAAAAAAAAAAAAACTGAACTTCACATAATTTTATTTGTGTGGCATTCATATTTGTCTAAGCATAGGGCTTACTCCACATAAGCTAAGGTCAATTCATTACCGCTATGGAAGATCACACAGTAAACCTGAATAGCAACTAGCAGTACAACGGATACAATCAACCTAGATGGTGTTTCTTTCACTCTCAATTATTCTGACTAATTGTCAGTATTGAATAAAAATACTAATAAAAACCAGTAATCGAAATCAGGAACAAATTTACTAGTACTTTTTCAATTTCTCTTTAGGGATTATGCTACAGTACCGGTACTGTATCACAGTAGTAGCCATAGTAAGACCTAAGCCCAGGACCATGTTACTTTTTATTTTGAGGTTCTCAAAAGAAAAAAAAAACACCATTAAGTCAGTTTATTTTTATATTACTTAGCCTATACAAAGTCTGTGGTAAGTTACTTTTCTTAACTTTTGAAGGGGGCAATTTTGATTAAATATTGTAGGCTATAAAGGTGTGTACACTGTGTACGGTATCTGATTTTTTGTTCCAGTTCTTGCAGTGAATGTACATTGAACTGTGAAATATTTCTTGAGAAAATCTTTATTAGCCTACGTTTCTTTGATGATGCCCTATAAAAGTCAATAGTGAGATACCGATTTCCAAAGCAACAAAAAGTAATTTTTCTGAAAAATTGGTTTCCATTTCTACAGGCAAGACAAAAGCCAGCGAAAAAGTCAGTCAGGCAGCATTTCCATTCTGAAAGGTAAATTTCTGTTTATTCACTCTATTCAGTTGATATGACTCAATACTAGCGGCACCAATATATATATTTCAAGAGAAATAGATGATCAGTTCAATTATTTCAACCAAGATGTTGCCTATTGATGCAGTGTGTCAAAATTGTGGAATCTTTGTGGTATTTTAACTATACTTTGTGGTATTTCATAAATGGTTTGTACATTTTAACAAGTGTTAATTTGTTTAGTGGCCAATGATGATGCAATATGTTGCTAGGCCTAATTGTTTTATATATTTTATTATAAAAACAAGGGGGCCAGTGCGCAGATTGCCCATTTTGTATTATAAGTTAATACATCTTTCAGTTTGTGAGAAATTCAACCTACAGCACAATTTTAGTGGTGTAACTAAATCATCTGCATGGACTCTTGATATTTTTATATATTGGTAATTTAAACTAAGTTCTAGTCCCTAAAATCTGCCACCCATGCAAACAATTATGTCCTGGGCTCGAGCCCATGTGGCTCATACCTAAATCCAGCCCTGCATGTTTTTCTTTCGTTGAATCATCAAAACCCGGGGTCACACTTATTATTTGACCTAAATTTGTAAAATTTGTGAAATGTACCAGTTTTATATGTTGTGCAAGAAATACTTTTAATCATAAAAAAATGTATTCAATAATGTTTAATTATATTTTTTGTAGGCCTACATGTAAAAATCTCATTCTTACACTGTGTATGGTATCTGATTTTTTGTTCCAGTTCTTACAGTGAATGTACATTGAACTGTGAAATATTTCTTGAGAAAATATTTATTATGTGACTTTGATACCCTTTAAAAATCAATAGTGAGATACTGATTTCCAAAGCAACAAAAAGTAGTTTTTCTGAAAAATTTGTTTCCATCACTTCAGACAAGACAAAAGCCAGCGAAAAAGTCAGTCAGGCAGCGTTTTCACTCTGAAAGGTAAATTTCAGTTGTTTCACTCTACTCAGTTGATATAACTCAATACAAGCGGCACCAATATACAGGGTGTCTATAAAGTCTTGCCCTCATTTAATAGTTTTGCTGTACGGAAACAATTAGAGAAACACGCATCTTGCACTTCTTGTTTACAAAAGAATTTCATCTAGTTTGTTTTTATTAAGTTCATAACACCTAAATGTAGCTGATTGAAAACAATGCAGTATACTTACAATGCGGGTACAAAAACAAAATTAGGAATGAGTGAGCAAGAGAAGTGGCAATATGTTCTATAAATCCACAAAACTCATTTACCTTTTACTATCAAAAGACACACTTTTCACGTGAACATATTTTTAAGACATGCATTTAATGTAAAAAGTATCAAGAGGACATGTTCACATTTTTGTGAAAGGGGCAGTGGGTGCCACATAGGTAATGTTAACCAAATTTGGAACGAACTAAAAGTTGCCTACAAGATTTAAAATTAACCCGAGGCGCACATATAGATTTGTATTGAGTTTGTGCATCGTTGTAAAAAACTTAAGAAGTCACTCGTTCAGACGCAAAGTAAAACGTTTATTATACCATCATTTGTTTTAATACTATTCTGTTTCTTTATCAGGGCAAGACTTTGTGGACACCCGGTATTTCTGAACAAAAAGAGAAATAGATGATCATTTCAATTATTTCCACCAAGGTGTATCCTATTGATAAAGTGGGTCAAAATTATGGAATCTTTGGTACTTTAGCGAATATGTTTGGTGGCCAATAATGCAAAATGATGGTAGGCCTAATTGTTTTATAAATTTTACAGTATCCACATTGATATAATAAAAACTAGGGGAAATACGCAGATTGCCCATTTTGTATTAGGCCTATAATTTATCTTGCAGTTTTTGAGAAATTCAACCTTCAGTACAATTTTAATTGTGAAAATCATCTCCATGGACTTATGCTGTTTTAATATACCGGTAATTTAAACTAGTGCCTAAAATCTGCCGCCCCTGCAAATATTTGTGTCCCGGGCTCGAGCCCATGTGGCCCATCCGGCCCTGCATGTTATTCTTATGTTATATCAACAAAACCCTGTATCTCACTTAATTTTTGCACAATTTGGTCAAATTTGTAAATGTACCAGCTACTATTTTTGTACATTGTACAAAAAATGCTTTTAAGCATAAAAAAGTTATTCTATAATGTGTAATTTGATTTTTAGTAGGCCTACATGTTACATTCTCATTCTTACACTTGGTGGAGAGTATCTAGAATTTTTTTGTTCCAGTACTTACAGTAAACGTGCATTCAACTGTGGAATATTTCTTGAGAAAATCTCTTTATTAAGGACTGTGTTAACCTAAAAAAATCAATGCTGAAATACTGATTGCTAAAACTACTAAAAAGGAGTTTTTCTGCAAAACTTATGTTTTGTTTCCATCACTACAGATGAGGGAAAAACAGTGAAAAAGTCTGCCAGTCAGCATTGCCACTGTGAAAGGTAAATTTCTGTTTATTCTCTCTACTTAGTTGATGAATCATTACAAGCGGGATCATTCTATTTCGGAACACAGAAAAATAGATGATCAGTTCAATTTTTTAAATCAAGGTGTATCCTATTGATACAGTGTGTAAAAATTATGGAATATTTGTACTTTAGCAAAGTGTTAATTTGTTTAGTGGCCAATGATGCACAATATGTTGGTAGGCCTAATTCTTTAATATATTTTATAATAAATACTATTAGGCCTGTGCACAGATTGCCCATTTTTTATTGAAATATATCTTTTAGCTTGTGAGAAACTCAACCTACAGTACAAGTTGAGTAATGAAAAAAAAAACTGTCTTTATGGACTCTTGATATTTGTAGACTTTGTTGGTTATTTAAATACAATTTTTTAGCCAATTTGTTGTGTAATATCGTATTTACACTTGTTAGTTCAAGGGGTGTGAACTTCCTTAGTACATTTTTAGTGGGACCCATTCTAATCTCTTTCACTTAATATGAATGAAGTTTTTGGCTCAGATGGTTGAAAAAATTAATGGAATATTCATCAAGTGTTCTATGGTTATTGATTTTTTTTTACTTTTACATAAAATTAATGTGTATGACATAATTTTAACATCAAATTGATGCACAAGATGTCATTTCTACATTTAATAAGTAAAAAAAAATTGTATGAAAAGTTGAAATGAAATGTTATCAAAATTAGGTAAATAGTGTTAATGATATTGCTTTAAATAAAAAAAAAATTTAAATTGGTTCAATATTTCAATTACGAGGGCTATTCAGAAAGTAAGGAACTTTTCCGTCTTACGCCGCTAGGCGCGCGCGTATGACCTAAGTAGTGTGTTTTGGTTACTTCTGGCCCGGAAGTGACGTCACCGGAAGCCACGTGCCACGGCACGCAGCTTCCGGTGGGCCAGAAGTGGGGACAATAGATGTCGGGGTGGAGATGGCGAGAGCGTCGGCGGTCGGTTGAGCGAAGAGTGCGCATAAAATAGAAGTTAGTTCAAAATTGAAATTCGACGGTGTTAATAAAAACTCTAATAGTTGAACGAAACTAGAAGTTAGTGTAAAACTTAAATTCAACAATCGGGGTGTTGAACTAAATTAGCGCATAAATTAAAAGTTGGTTCAAAACTGAAATTCAACGATCGGGAGTTGAACCAAATTTGCGCATAAATTAACCGGGGTTGAAGTAAAACTTCGCATAAATTAAAAGTTAGTTCAAAATTGTAATTCGACGGTGTTAATAAAAACTCTAACAGTTGAACGAAAATAAAAGTCAGTTCAAACATAGCACAGTCATAACAAGAGAGAGAGAGAAGGTAAATAGAAGTGTTAAGTTCCGCGGATAGAACGAGAATGAAGAATGAAACATGACGCGTCGAAATATATGCGTGACTGTAGATGTCAGTTAATGGGGGGTCTAGAGCTTCCGGCCTGTCAGATGGTGAATTAATCAATGGGGGGAGTGGAGATGGCGCTCGGTTGAACTAAAATTGCGCATAAATTAAAAGTTGCTTCAAAACTGAAATCCAACTTGATAATGTGGGGTACGGAAAGTATGTCAAGGTCATCCCGAGTAAGTTTTAAAAAAGCCTATCCCGCTACCACAGGAAATAGTTCTGAGAGTTGAACTACCCGGTGATAGCGGGATAGGTAGAAGACTCTTTTGAACTTTATTCGTAAAAACAAATACAATCAATGTGCAAAAACAAATACAATCAACGTGCAATACAGGTTGAATTTTTGTGATGAAATACGGAGTTGTAAAAGTAAACGCCGACGACGAGGATAAGGTAAAGGCAGAGTCCCCAGATGACGTATTTGGCAAGTTTGAAGAAACGTAATATCTCGAGTCTGTTTTCCCGTTCCAATCGTTTAATTTCCAATTTCAATTTATCCTCTT
Source organism: Neoaliturus tenellus (assembly GCA_030545055.2). Taxonomy (NCBI): domain Eukaryota; kingdom Metazoa; phylum Arthropoda; class Insecta; order Hemiptera; family Cicadellidae; genus Neoaliturus; species Neoaliturus tenellus. The sequence continues at coordinate 99,041,416 of CM061536.1, read as the reverse complement.
CCATTCTAGTTACAAAGGGAACTTCATCCATCATATCCATCATGATTGTGTTAGTGTTTGAAATTTTAAAAGAAGTTATGTTGATAGTACAAAAGTCGAAGACGGAATGAGGAGTGAAAGCGAGAAATGTTAGTTAAATAAAAAAGTGGTGGGGGGAAAGATGAATTACAAAGAAGTGGTGGGGGAAAGATTTTGCTCTTCATTATTACCGTCAGTAGTGTCAGATGGTGCAGGAGTTAGATTTAGTAAACTGTCTTCGTCCGAACTTTCAACCTTATCACAAATAGGACAATCGTATGTTATTTCCAAATTCATTTTGATAGTTGTAAAATTATCTACAAGTTCTTGTAAAATATTAAAAATAGCTTGTAACTCTTCTTTAGAGTTTATTTCAAAACTAGAATTCATCCGTGCCAATGGAGAGTTGTTCATCGTTGGAGAGTCGGCGAGTAAATGAGGAACGCCGCCAAGGGAGGGGGCTTATTTAACGGCGAGCTTATGATTAAATAAAAAGCTAAGTTCTTCTTCTTCGTCTTTTAATTCAAATATCTTAGCTGGAGTATTTGCCTCGTCCTCCTCACTCTGTGATGATGAAGATAATTCACCAGGACGTAAATATTGAACATCAATTCTGATCCATCTCATATAATATCTATCCATTATAGCAAGCAAGTTTTGAAACAATTCTTCCATTTCTTCCCTCTCAGTTATTATATGATGAAACCTGACGAAAGGTGTTCCCATGTTGTTAGTTAGAATGTTGGAAGTGAAATAATTCAAAGGTGGATTCAATAAGATACAAAACTTACACTAATGGTGGGGGAAAATCTAAAAGACCTATGGTGGGGGAAATCTAAAAAAAAAAAAAAAACCAATGGTGGGGGGAAATCTCAAGGTCATCCAATTGAAGTTTTAAAAAAGAGTGTAAAACTGAAATTACACATTCAATGGTTTAACAGGATCTGAATACCAATCCGACCTGTATTTACATCTTTTTATCATATGTGTACAAAAATCATCTTGATGAGACATGGTGCGTTGACAATGAGCTAGATCGAGAGGATGAAATTTGAAACATCTTTGAGGACAGCATGTATGAAAATATCTTGATTTGTAAAATTTGAAAGTTCGCAATTCCGGTGGCGGTAGTTGTTTTGTTTTGCATTTGCAGTAACAAGATCCGAAAAATTCACACTTAGTGCAAGCTAACCCGTCCACCATCATTGGTCCTAAATCTGTACACTGTTGTTCACAACAGTAACGAGGTTCGTACTTGTAATTTTGTTTTTCCATGTTGACGCTGCTGAGTCCAGTGAAAGAATAAGAGTGTATAGTGTTGAATAGTCAGTTTTATGTACTACAAAAAGTGGTGGGGATAATTTCAAGGTCATCCAAACGAAGTTTTAAAAAATTATACCTTACTAATGTAAGGAAAATTGATACTTAAGAAGTTTGTTTCTGTTTGTTTTCTTCAGACTTTTTCTCTCCCTCCTGTTTGTTTTCTTCAGACTTTTTCTCTCTCTCCGCTTTAGCCATAGCGATAAGTTCTTCAGTCGATAGTGGATGTACTTCAGGAAATTTTAAAATTAATTTAGCCTGATATCCTTCTCGGGTTAATATTTCTAAATCTTCTGTCATTTGTTCAACGGTGTTGTAATCTTTTCCATAGATCTTTCCATCAAGTTCAATCATCATTCTGTATAACATCTTTAAAAATAGGTGTTGACGCAGCGAGAGTTGGGAAGCGAATGATTAGTTATCCAAGTATCACACCCTTTTTATCAACTTGACATTGATCACGTGATTCCTTAGTTTTATTTGATAAAAGCTATTTAACATTGGTAGTACTTGTGGAACTTGATGTTATGTTGACCAGTTGGCGATGAAGATGTTGTAGGTTGTGTAGAAAGAAATACTTCATCATCACAGTATTTTGTTTTAGTAAACATCCTTACATTAGTAGCACTAACATCAACAGTTAAGTGATAACCACCGGTAAGTAAAACTCGCATTTCGTTGGTTAAATCTTCAAGTTGTTCAAAACTCGTAATGGTGTTGGTATCGTAAGATGCTCACTTGACCTTTAAGGACATGTTGAAGTTTTGTATTTAATTATAGAGAGCGAGATGTGTACGGTACGAAAGGTAGTCGTAGACTGATGAATTTCACAAGTTGATTTTCACTTTTATTATCACACAAAATTGGGTCAAGGTCATCCCGTGGAATTTAAAAAAAAGCAACATATTGCTATGTACAAAGACATAACAATATGTTGCTTCTTTTATTTTTCTTTTTTGTTTTATATCATCTTTATTGAGAAACCATTACAAACACATATATTTACAATGTTATGTACAAACTAGTTAGTAGTAGGTGTTACATGAATAGTTAGTTCAGTTGAGTTGTTTCCACTCGGTCCGTGTGAAACTAAATAGAGTGCGCCAGGTTGAATAACTCGAAGATCTTCATTTTGTAGAAGTTGTACAAACCGTTTCGGTAGGAAGATTTGAAACTTCGGTTCGTCACCAACTGTATACGGCGCCTCGCTCAATGTGCAATTAATAGCATCACCAATTGAAGTGTCCATCTTCTTGATTGTATGTATGATGTAATGTTTTTCTTCTTTTAGTTCAGAACATTTCTTCGTCGGTAAGATTGTTGATTTAGAATGAGCGTTGAATTGATCAACCAAATTTTGAAGAAAGTTCTGCGATGCCATCTTGATGTTATTGTTAATCTTCTTGTTAATCTTCTTGTTAATAATAATGTCCGTCGGAGATGTTGTCTCTTCGGAGGTTCGAGTAATACTCATGCTGCGTCATGGTAGCGCTCTCACTTTTATTACCGACATTACCCCCACCATTCTGTTGAAGGAAATTATTTAAGCGGTAGGCATTCTTCAAAGCGCACTGTGACCTTCGATGTTTAAAACTCTTTGATGAAATACAAAGTTCATTGAAGTAGCATTGGAAATCTCTATCTATTATTGCATTTATCACTTCGTTGCTTGTAAATGATTGTATCCAATTAGCTTTTTCCAATCCTCTTGTGTAGATAGTTTTGAACTCTTTGCAGTAATGATTCATAATGTGCGGCATCATGTTATAATTAATAAAACCTTCATCCCATCTTAAGTTGTGAAAATGTTTGTACAACCATTTGTTTGTAACTTTCGCTTTAGTTGTTAGTCTATTGAATGGTAATGGAGGTTTGAATAAGTAATGATAAACTACAGATGTGTTCATATCCAAAATTACTAATTCTTTTATAATAAAATTTCCATCATTTCCTCGAAAAGCTTGAAATTCAATTATACCTTTTTTAACTTCCATTATATGTGGCGCATTAGAAAACGAAACCCGTTTGTTCATGATGAAGTCTCGTCAGCAACTGACTTGTATTACAAACACGATTGTTCTTCTTTAACTTCTTGCGCTTCTTCGTCGATATTAAAGTTGGTGTGATAGTTGTTCAATTGTCTCCACATATCCACTTCTTGAGGTATTCGATTAAAAATTGAAGTATCCACGGGACCGTATAAAATTGGAACGAAAGGTTGTCTGTCCAATGTATCGATTAGATAGTCTTTGATTATTGCACTTGAAAATATTAGTTGTTTCAAATATCTGGTGACGGGACCGGTAGTACAACTTAAAGTGTAAAATTCTTCTTTAGTCAAATGTAATTTTACATCATGTCTAGTTAAATCTCTGAAGCGAACCATTTGTCCTCCACGATGTTTCACTATATCAACTTCAATATTTGATTCCAATAAACTTAATCTTGTTCTTCTTCCAAATGTGTTGTTACTCAAATAGCATTCCAAAAGATGTAAATGTTTCATAAATGATTCCCAAGAAGTTTCAGTGAATGTAACCATTTTATTTCCATGATTTAAAATAACAATCGGTGAATAATCCAATGATTTTAAAATTCCAACTGAAATACTTTTCGTCATGCATGAAGAAATGGGGTAGAAAATCCGAAGAAATACTTCTGTTAAAATATTAGTTGTAATGTTAACTTCAACCTTTTTTCTTTTTATTTCTTTTTCAGCTTCTCCTTCTTCTTTTTCTTCTTCTCTCTTCTTATGTTTGTTAAACTTGAGGAACTCGTCCATTTCTCGTTCAACTTGTTTTTCTATATCTGAACTATTCTCATCCATTAGAGGTGTATTTTCTTCTCCGTTAGTAGAACTCATCTTGCGAACGATGTTTCCCATACGACGGTCGAAGATATAATGAATTTTCCACTCATGATTTTCTCGCTTTTATGTTTTTTGTCGAATCCTTGAAATTTATACACTCACATAAATGTTTGTTTTTAACTTGTCTTTCACAAACGAAATTCTAACCTCAAAAATTGAGACAGATAATTCTAACCTCAAAAATCTGCAGTCGTTGTGCTAATTCTTTTTAAAGTACATTCTTCACGATTCCGGTCAGCGGTGTGTAAGTAACTATTTTATCATGTAGAATAGGACAGTATGCTGAAGTTCCATCCGCTACTGGTTCTTCAAATTCCATTTCAATTTTTATATCCACACTTGATGATTTTACCGATTCATTTTGTTTTGAACAATCTATTACAATTATCGGAGCCTTGGAATAATATTGGTCAGGTGATAATAGTGGAGTATTAGTCTTTCCATAATATGACGATTGAAATCTTGCATACATATCGTATAAAATGGAAAAACGTTTTTTGCTGAACATGACATTCAAATTGTCATACGGAAAGAATTGAGAGTTTAGGAAAACTTTACAATTCTTTATTTTACAGTTATCAAATTGACCGGCATTTGCAGTGATAACATCTTTTCGCTTAGTTTGAAAACCGAGTATTATGTACCTTGCTCGTTCCAAGTAAGTTGATGTCTTGACGGTCCATGTTTGTCGTTCGGTCTGAGGTAGTGTAGGATATTCATGGAATTCCCAACTTCGGAATGGCATCACGGTCAGATTTTAACTTTCTCAATAATACGATTCTATGTTCATCAGCCAATCTTACATGAGGTACTCTCCAAACAACTTTATCTAATTGTAGTTGCCATTCCAGTTTATCTTCAGTAGTTGCAGGGTCTGCAAGTATCAAGTCCTTGTTAGTTGAAGATCTGAGTAATACCAATTCTTGTTTGACATTTATTATTACTCGTTTGTAATCTTCAGCGAATCCCAAAAGCAATCGTAAAGGTACATGAAAATCAAAGTGACCGTTGGAATTCGGTGTTATAGTGTCTTTATCAGGAGCAACCCATCCGGCGGTGACTATTGAATTCTTCTCATGCGGTGTTAATGATGTTAATCCTTTCAATGTTGTTGTTATACCAACCTTTTTTGTCGAATCAACTGTCACCCCTGATATCTCATATCTTATCTCATCAAAAAGATATGCCATCGGGTTATTTATAAAAGGAACTGTTGAAGCAGTTTTTCCATCCAATTTTAATACCCGTCCTTCAATGTATAAATAACTTTCACACGGTAATGTGTAAATATCTTGTTGTTGAATGGGAATCCTTATTTCATCGTTATTGTTTAATTTTGATGAAGTGTAAGGGTTGTGCGTGTGATATTCCTTCTCCCATAGTGTTTCGTCGAATGTCGGTCCTTGAGATATATCCAGGATATCCATCGTTGTTAAGTTTCAATCCAATCTTCTGTAGAAAACGAATGTTGTCCGATGTTAACTCTTCCAATGTCGAGGAGCTACTGAGCTCCCGACTCTTTCGTTGCGGTTTAAATGATAATCCCATGTTGACCTTTATGTTGCCGCTCTGATGTGTATCCGTAATGTTATCGTTTCTCCTCTAAAGTCAACACTAACACCGTCTTGATCCAATATGTTCAGTACGATGTCTGAAATGAAACTGGTGTTTAACGGTAGGTATATCAAGTTTTGTGGCTTCTCAACAATTTTAAAACCAGGAGCCTCTGTTGGATAAAATGTATGTAAAATATGCTGATTCACTCCTTCTCTATACGATCCGTGTATAATATTACACGTTACATCGATACTATTGACTTTCAATATTGTAACAGTTGTATCACCTGAATGAGTAGTTCCAGGAGTTAAGATTTTCTTTTTTGTATCTGTAAATCCAAGTAAACTGCCAATCGACTGTTCCAAGCTGACATCAATATAATATTTTAAAGTTATTTCTGCTTTTAAAGTATTATTGTTTCCTTTAACGGTGATATTGTCTTCTCCGAGTTGTTTCTGTAATAATTGGTTTATATCATCGATTTCATAAGCTCCAGTAGGAAATGTAATTATTTTCAATTCTGAGTATTTTCCTGAAGCATCCTTAGTTTCATAATAATGTAGTAAATTGTTCTTTCCTTCCGTAACATTGGGTATTGAGTTGTAGGTAGTCAAATCAAGTAATGCCGCTTCCCATAATCTTTCCTTGGATAGACGCAATGCTGGGAACAGCGTACTTTTCAATGTGGATGAATTTCCACTCAGTGACACTGTATACGATGACATCTTAAAGCTGACTGACACTCTTCGCTAGAAACTCCAAACATAAATGCCCACATATTTCAGTATTGTTAGGTTGTTCTCTTTTGTAATTGTAAAAAATGTTTTTGGAGTTTCGAAAATAATGTTGCAGTTCTTTCGGCGGTGGTAGATTGCCAAAACTGTCAAAGTAGTAAACGGTTTGTCCGAGCTTTTTATAGCATACCCAATGAGTGCCTGGACCATAGGTGGAATCCAAATTTACTATTCCAGTTTCATTTTCCCATATTTTAGTTGGTAATGCATCTTTCATAAAAACTCCTCGAAAAAATGGTATTTTCAAACATTTTACATAATCATTTAACTGATGATTTGTTAAGGCTTTATTTGGAATTATCAATTGATTATTTTTATTTAGTACACACGGTATGGTCTTAGGTATAAACCTGCTCCGTTTTTTACCATTTGCCAAACAGAAGTCTTCTTTACATTTGCCTTACGAGTTCTACGACGTCCTTTTTTAATGTTTCCACCTCTTTTGGGAGCGCTTCTTTTTGCAGGTCTTCCTCTGCGACGTCTTCCAGCACCTAACTTTGCTTTCGTCTTCATGGTTGTAGTTACTGCCCAAGCCGCTGCTTTTTCTGCAATACTTGCGTCACTTGATTTTACTCTTTGCCAAGCTTTTTCCGCTAGAATTTTATCCGCTATTGATCTATTTGTTGAATCTTTATACTTTGAATATGCTATATCGTGTTCTTTGCAAGCTTGATCTAATTTATTAATTCCAGGATCTCCTCTTGCTAAACGTTTTGACAACTTAGTTCCAGGTCCACAATATTGATAACCTCCGGGCAGATGTAATTCGTATGGTAAAGCGTCTATCGCTCGATTCACAACAGCACCAATTGGAATCCGTCTGAGCACTGATAATGCAGCTGATGTTAAACCACGTCCTCTCTTGCCGCTGTCTTGACGACGACTGAGCGATACGGTCTTCATTATGCTGTTTTATGTAACCAACGTCTTCACTCTATGAAATACTTTATGATAATGAATCCTTTTTTTGTGTATTCTATACTTAAATATTCATAAGTTTTACTAGTATCTATCAATGATTTCATCTTTAATCCATTGGTTTCTCTGAGAATCTTCGATTTTATTGTGTTTCATCGATGCATTAATCAAATGATTATGCATATCAATAACTACATTACCTACAAGATTCATTACATACTCTACATTAGTAGCATCTTTGTTACGTGTAGGATTATCAAGATTTGTGATACGTTTACCATTACATGTATACACAGATGGATCGTTTGTAGAGGTTGCTATAACTTGATTAATAGTAGCAACATCATTCGGAGCTATTCCTGCTGATATGTTAGATATTCTTCTATTTTTTCCATCATATAAGTTATTTATTTTATCTAAAACTATAGTTTGTTTCACAACAACACAATCATTATCATCTTTACCAGATTTTACATGGGTTAATCGTCTACCTCCACATATAAAGTTAACACCAGTAGCTGATAGTTGCGGCACTTGTGTTAAAATAACAGCATCATGTTCTTCCGTGCCTAAACTTATATTTGACAATCTTTTATTTTTTCCATCCCACTTGTTATTTTGTAGTTGTAGTAAGGTAAACTTTTCACTTCCTTGCACAAACTCATCACCTTTCTTTGACACCACCTGATTTTGTTTAACAAAAGCGGATGTTCCTTTCTTCAAGTTTTCATTCATTTGTCTCACGGTAGCAGCATCCGATGGAGTTGAACCATCTTTCAGATTGGACAACACTTTTCCATGACAATCAATAACAGCACCATTATATAAAATACAATTATCTTTCATGTATTTAATATTAACACCATCACTTTCTTCTTTAGGATATCCAATATCGTTTATAGTATATTTATAGAAGGAAAATCCATCTTTTTTCTTTTCTGGTATTACAGAGTGCAAATAACGCTTATTGATTGTATCTGTATCCTCGGTTGGATCTGCCACATTAGTTATTTTATAATTTAAAGCATTGTACTTTTTTCCACTTTTAGTCTTTTCCAACAGTAAAGCGTATTCCATCGCATATAGAAAATAACCTTTATTAACAACATCTCCATTGTTGACTGGTTTTGCAACATTAATAACTCTGTGAGATTTTGCATCATACAGTTGGTTGTTGTCGAGTTTTAAACTTGTAGATGTTTCCTCCTTTACTGTTTTTAAATTTGTTGCATCTCCATCTTCTTCTGGATCTCTAACAAACTTTAAACGTTTATTATTTATGTTATAGTCACCTTCGGGTGTTTGCGGTAATCCACTTCTTTTTCTGTTTTCTCCAACTTGCACTCCTAACGCGGAGTATCGTCCGAACTTGTCGACGCTCATGTTAGAACTGACACATTATACGCCTGCATATCCGCGGACAATTATACGATTATGCCGCGATTCCTGAGTTCGTCAATCAGAGCTACCCATTCATTATTTAAACCTGTATGACCGGCTTCCATGGCTTCATGCAATAGTCTCATTCTATCAACCAATTTATTGATGGCGTTGTAGTAAATCACATTCGTATTGTATAGATTTTTCATCAATCCTTTGCCAGATGTTGAAGTATCTCCTTTACTCTTTTTACTATGTTGTTCAAGAAGTGATAAATCCATAAGTGATAAAGATTTTCTTTTCAGTGGTTGTCTCACCGCTGGTGCAGTACGTAATGTTGGCAATTTTCGTGGAGGAAACAACTTTTTTATAACAATGTTATATTTTGTTGCACGTGAACGATTAATCATTGCATCCTTTAAGTAGTTTCTTTTATGAGCGTTAGTATTTTGTAGAATCTCCTTAAAAACACTTAAATCTTTGGATGAATATCTTAGTGGTATGTTTTTAAAAATTAATTCATAAAGTCCTTTTGTTCCTTTATATTTAGGCTCACCAATAATGATGTAATCGTCTTGTGTTATTTCAAGCTTTGAATCGCCGATCTTCAATTCATTCCCATCAATTCTTGCTCCGTATACGTGTGATCTACTCAAATTCGGGTTTGATTTCATGTCATGTAGCATCTTCATTATATATTTTCTTCCAAGAGGTCCATGTTGTAATATATCGCTACTCAATTGAGTTAAATTTGGAATAGATTGTTCTGCTTCAGGTATTGGCTGTTCTTCTTCCTTTTCAACAATTGGTTCTTCTTCTTTTGTTTCTTCTTGCTCACTAGCACTTGTATATGAATCATCATCTTCTTCTTTTTTTAATGCTTGTACTTCTTGTTTAGAAACTGGTAGTAAAACATCTCCTTCATAACGAGGTTTACCAATAGTTTCTGATATCTGTTTTAAAGGTTCCGTAATAGGTTTAAATGTAGTCTCTAGAAATTCTTCTCTTTCACTTAAACCCATCCTCAATGCACGATTCTTCATCCTAATAGAATCACTGAGTGATTTTATTTCTTTCAATAGTTTTTCTTGATTCACCATGTTTACACTGTGAAGTTCAACGTGTAACTAGATGTAGCATCGGTAGTTCAACGCATAAATACAAATTTATCCAACCCTATACGATATCTACCATTTTTAATATCTTCTTCCTTCATAATAACGAGAAAGCCATATTTCTCATTCCATGCTTTGCCACACATCTCTTTAAATTTCTCAAATGCCATATCCGCATTTACATGATCATTATATATATGTTTTAAATTTGTTTCATCTTGCTTGAAGATGATCAACATATTTGCATTGTCTCTTATGAGTTGTTTTGGAATCTTACTGTATGTTTGACCAATATAAATGCTATCGATATTATGATGTCTTCCCATAGCGAAGTAATTCCTTATAGTGTCGTGATTTTCACAAGACACATCGTCAAAAATAAAAATAGAAAATGGTTTTGCTTCATTTGGTTGCATAATTGTTTCACTGGCATTAAACTTGTAGAAATTCACTTCAGGTACACTTGCAAGTACTTTATCCAATAATTGATATTTTGGTTGTTGCAATGATTTTGAAAAAATGTATATATTGTTAAAGCGCAATCCTTTAGGATTAGTTATAAGGTTAAAAACAACATTTGTTTTTCCACAATTTGAAGGACCAGTTATTAAACATCTTATCGTATTTGGTAGTAGTTCACCATGTTTACCATGATTTAACTTATCATTGTCAACCGTCAATTCATCAATATTATTGATATTAAATCGATCTTTTTGTTGTACAATCTTCATCTTGTGTCAAGGTTAAACACACAATGAGCTATTAAATTACTATACCAAGTCTTTTGAAGGAATCCAAGAGTCTTCACTTTTATCGAATCCTAACCACCGGACTTTCACCATATCCTTTTTCCTTTGTAATACCTTTTCAACAAGATATACATCACCGACTGTTGATTTCAACAATTCATGTCCGTAGAATCCACCTTGAAGTAATTCACCCTTGTTATCCTTTAATAAGTAAGTTTCAGGTATAGTTGGTTGCACTTTATAAACTGTAAATACTTCATTAGTCCAATTTGGTAGATATCTTTTACTAAATACACCTTTGTATTTGCTTATACGAACTTTATCGTTGACTTTAAACTTTTTTGGTTGCAACTTTTCCAATTTAGGTGTTGTATTATTTCTGATGCGTTGTAATACAACCTTAGCATTAGCGCTGTTTACTTGGATAGGTTTCATTCCAATGGTACGATGATATTTGTTGTTATACTCTTTTATAAGTTGTGGTAATATGTCATACCACACGTATGATCCTCGTTTTGAAAATTGTTTGTACATCGCTCCTTTCAATGTTCTATTGAATCTTTCAATTATTGAAGCTTTAACTTCAGAATTTGTAGAATAATGATTTATTTGATATTTTTTCATCAAAGCTCCAAAGTCTTTATTAAAATATTCTTTTCCATCATCGGTCTGTAGATGTTTGATTTTGAATTTATTTCTTTGTATCGTTGTTTCCATAGCTTTCGTAACACTTTTACCAGTCTTATCCTTCAATGGTAAAGCGTCAGCTATTTTAGTAAAACAGTCTATAATTGTTAAAATATATTTAAAACCTTTGTTTAATTTACTGTGCGGTATCATTTCGATGAGATCAGCTTGATAGAGATCATTCATTCCCTTAATAATTGTACTTCTTCTTGGAAATCTTCTTCTTGCTGGTTTATGTAGTTCATTTACAATCTTGTCCTTCACACTTTCCATCTTCAGGTGTTGCTTGCACACCGCTTGTAAAAATACTGATCCGTAGAATAGTTCATTCTCTTTTATATAGTTTTGAATATAGGTCAAGACCATTTCATATTAGTGTAAAAAGAAAGAATATAGCATTGGGCTCGCCATATCCTCTTTTCTGTACAGAAAGGAAAAAGGAAGAAGGTAGAGGACGAAGAATAGGTTTACTGGTCGATAGGGTTTAGAGAGTAATGTCCAAATGGCAGAGTTCTTATGTTGTCTTCAAGGATGTATCTTTTGTCATCCTTATAGCTCAATGCCGATTTGGTTTGCTTCACACTGAAAAGACGATGGTTGAAGCTTCTTATGGTGTTAAATGTTGCAGTTGTTTCAACATTTTCAAACAAACATCTTTTATAATGTTCAAACTGTACGTTCTTCTTCAGGAAAGAGGTTTTTATTCCTTTGGCTTTCTTCGTAACTTGATGTTCGTTCCTTTCGTTTATGTACAGTAGAAACGAATACAGTTTGGACATCAATGCTACAATTTCCATCATTGGCACACCATTTGTTTCATCTTTAAATTTTCCCAATACTTTCTTGTTTCTGTCGTAGTCGTAATTTGGATGCTCCTTAGGATAATCGGAAAAGTCGAAATCATCTTTATATATAAAGGTGCGTAGATCTTCGTACATGTCATTTGTTTTAATCCAGTAAATGAGTGCATCCGTATCCATATATGCAATACCAATGTTCTCTCTTCCATAATAGTTAACCATCTTCTTATAATGAAACTCGTACATGTGTGTTTTAGAAATATCCAAGATTGACATTCCAAGATACAAAGGACGATCCATTGTAACTGACTTCTTGTTCATGGAAATAAGAACTAGATTTTCATTAATAATTACAGATGTACCAAAGTTTGGTTGTTGCACTAATTTCTGTAATTTTACTGGATCAGTTACCAATTTTATATCCTTATGTTTCCTTTTGTTTTCCAAAGTCTTGCCAAATATTGCGTTGTTCATTAGTTTGAAAAAATCTTTTTGAAAACTTGATGTAGCAGCAGCTCTTCTTCTTGTGTTGTTGTCAATGTACGGTTTTAACCAACAAGATTGAGAGAATTGTAATACTCGATTAATCTTTGTAATTCTCAATCCCAAGTCTAAGGCCTGTTGTATCATCCAGTAGTGTCCAACATACCGAGACTTGTCGGTTAAAGTCATCATTAATTTCGGCCATCTTCCAGTTGGAGACATTTCGGTCTTCGGAAGCAGTGGTAAATCATAATGTTGATCGTGAAGATGTTCGGGATATTCAAAATCGACGTCAAAAATATAACCTGTTTCACCATGCTTCGGTATATCCATTATGTTTCCTATTGATTCAGGATCTATCCATTTGAAATTATCATATGGAAGGGGATTCGACATTGCCCATCCGTATAAGTTATTTGCATCAAAATAACCCAGGAATGTTGTTGGTTTTGATGCATCATAATCGGGCAAATACTTGTTGTTTGCCCTGACATGTCGTGTTACACTTTGCGTCAATCCTCCGCGAACTCCTGACTCTAACATCAAAACCATATCTATATCTGTAAGAAGTTGTATTTTACAATTTGTCTCTTTCAACATGGCTTGCCACGCTAGTCCAGGCGAAGTGTACGAATGAAGAGGGTCCAATCCATATGCTGCAAAACACGTATTTCTAAATTCTTCCATCACATCACATAATAAAGTCACATCTAGTTTAACATAAAAATCTGAATATTCTCCCAATGTTCTAAATCCTAATTCGTTCCATACTTTGCATGCGTGATTATAATCATCTTGAGATATATCCATGTCGAAAAGTTTACTTTTAAATTCTTCTTTTGGAGGTAATGATGTTTCATTAAATCTTTCTAAACTGTCTATGTAATCACATGGAAAAACACCTTTTCGAAGTACCAGATCCAGTTTGTCGTTGTTTACAATCTTCTTCGTTTCGATTAAATCTTGTTTCCTTAGGTTTTCAGAAAGTTTGGACAAACTTGACGGCATAAATCGGTAGGAGTCCAAGAATCTTAATTTGAGGTTTCCAACTTCTTTGGAAAAACTTATGAACTTTTCTGAAGTTTCAGCTAACACATCGATTTTACCGTCGTCTCTTCCTAATTCGGGTATTATAAAATGAGCGTCGTACCCACTGAGGTTATGCAGAACCACAGGAATAAATAGTGGTAAACGATAGCTCAAGTTGCATTTATTACAAGCAGCACCCCTGTAATAACCTGTGAGGTGGTCGTGATCTTTAATTTTATAATTCTCAATAGTAAAATCATTTTTGCACAAAAAACATCGAGTTGCATTTTCATGTTGAATTTCTTCTTCTTCATCCATCGGTTTCATTGGTACAATATTTGTATATAATCTTTGTGTATTTCCAGCTATTGAATATAAGTGATCAAGAAATATTTTTTCCGCATTTTCACCACGATATACTAGAGGTTCTGAAGTTAATCCATATCTGTTTAAATGTTCTTCTGATAATGTTGATTTGACCATTAAACAAAAACTGTTTGGTTTGTGCATTTGATACTTTACACTTTTTCTTGCTTCGCAATTTTCTTCTTCAACTGGAACAAGTGTTGATTCAAAATCCGCATACACAACTAAAGGGATACGGTATTGATGATGAACTTTTTCAAATGAAACGAATGCTCTGTTTTCTGCAGGTAAATTAATCTTTGCTTCATAATTATTGTTACATAATCTTTTGTGCTCTTGTAACCATTCTCTTCCTTGTCTTCCTTCTCGTTGAAAATTAAAACATCTCTTGCAAATCAACTTTTTGTTTCTATTTTTTGAAAGTTGCTTGTTAACAAGACGATCGAATTGCTTTATGTACACATAGTGAGACACATCTCCTCGTGTTAATAGTAGTAAATCCGTATGATCTGGTAGTTCTTCTTTTGCAATACGTAAAGGATACACTTTGTTTGAACTATCTAATGCAAAAACATTGATAGAAGTACCGGGATTTTTCTTCTCAAATTTTGATATATCTTCTAGTGATACAGGATAAGTAATTCCTTGAAAATTGTACTTATTTCTTTGATTTTCATATTCCCGGTCAGGTCTATACGCATTATTTGGTACAAATTTAGCTGTCATTGCATAACGAAAACATTCATTGTCTGCATTTCTAACATTAATACAAGATTTTGTATCTTCAATACTTTTAGGCAAAGGAATGTAACTAGATCCCCTTAGTCCGTATCCGTGTTTTTGAACTCTTATATCTAATCCTTCAATACTTGAAAGACTCCATCCGGATCCTCTTCCTTCATGTTCCTGAATTTTGGTTAATATTTCTTCTATACAGTTCTCTACTATTGAATCAATGTTTGAACTTTCCATGATGGTTCGGTTTTTTGTTATGAATCCTCTTGGTGATAATTCTTCTTGTACATTTATAAACATAGCTTCTAGTAGTAAACTAAATTTAAGAAAGTTCAATCTTTTCAATTCTTCTTTTAAAGTTTTACTTACGATTGGTTTTGCTTCTCTAATAAATTCTTCTAAGTTCAAGTTTTCATTTTGAATCTTATGATGCATTACTACCTTACCGGGTAAAGCAAATACTTGTAGATTCGGTAAAGTAGTTGAAGATGTTGCTGTTATTTCTTCTTGTTCTTCTTGTTCTTCTTGTTCTTCTTGTTCTTCTTGTTCTTCTTGTTCTTCTTGTTTTTCTTCTGCGTTGTTGTGAATTAGTTCTTTATGACAGTCTAATAGAATTTCATCGTGAAACGATTCCGAACATTTATCGCAATGATACATGTTGAGATGTTTACTCTTCGAAGTTTCGCAGAGAAATGAAATGGGCTCTCACATTCCTCCTTTTATAACGGTCCCCCTACCACTATTTCATCTTCTTCTTCTTCACTATCCAAGAAAATCAAACGTTTTCAACAAAATATTAACCTTCTACAAAATTGATTGTCCGTTCATATTTTTTTTAATACTAGTTTGAATTTTCAATATTTTCCTTGTTTAACTATTATTTCTTTATATAACATTATTCACACTTTCTACTTCGAGCGTTTTGCTACTATCATCTCTTTATTCCATTTTAACAATCTGCATAAATACAAGTTCATTTGTCGCGCCGACTCACTATAAATCCAGCTTTCGTACAGTACACATCTCTACGACTAAATTACAACATGTATTTCAATATGAATTTTCCTTATACAAATACTATTTCAATAACTTTACAGCAAAACAAAATTCTAACTTCATAAACTTGATAGGAAGATATGCGAACTTTTAATTCAACCCCGGTTAATTTATGCGCAAATTTAGTTCGACCAACAATTGTTGAATTTCAGTTTTGAACTAACTTTTAATTTATGCGCAAATCTACTTCAAACCTCACCCCACAAATTTGGTAGGGAGAATTACATTAATTTGATACTTATTTCTACCGTTACACTAGCTCCATTCTCAAAAAGATATAAATAAAATGGTCCTGGATACTGTTCTTTTTCACGTCCTGCATGTTCCTTAATGAATTCGTAAGCCAATCTTTTTGAATATTCATTATGATACACTTCTCTTACATAAACAAGATTTTTTTCTTCCAGAAATTTCGCTTGAACTAATGGTATTTTGCTTACATCATCCTTGTCCATCAGAGGTAGCTTGTAGGTGAAAGTATTTGGAGGTAGTTTTTGCGGTTTATCAAGTAGAGAACAAAATTTTCTATAGAATTTCTGCTCAGTGCCTGTAATACTATTAAAAGATAAAGTGGTAAGCATCTTGACGGCACAAGGTGCAAGTACAGACTAGAAACCTGGAGGTTCATAGCCCGCCTTTTATGAGTTTTAAAAATGGGGAGGGGGAAGGAATAAGGATTGGGAAGGGATAAGGTGTAGGGTGGGGGAAGGGTAATTTGATTATTAAACCACTTGCGCTGTAAAATAGCCGCCAACATCCACACCTTGTTCGTAGCACTCCTTCATTGTTTGAGCCCACTGCCGCATGCGGTCTCTATCATTTGGTGTTATAAGAAAAGAATTACAATCATCATACAATATAAAAGAGCCGATTCGTACGTAAGATCCTGAATCCAACCATTTATGAGCTTCAGACATGAATTTTTCTATTGTATCGAATGGGAATTGTGGATCAATTGCTATAACTTTCAGTTCTTCACTAATTTTAACGCTATAATAATCATCTTCATCATCATCATCTTCACTGTCACTGTCGTTATTTAAAGTGTCTTCAGGTTGTTCAAAAACATCAGAAATTTCGGAAGAACTGAAATTTTCACTAAGATGAGGAGGCATTTTTAAAGCAAGTAATATTGTAAAGAGCAGAGACGAAACAACAAGAGTTGCGTGTAGAAGCGGAATGAGGAGTGAACAACGCTTGCTCCGCTTTTATAACGGTATGCTAATGAGAGGGGTAACAGCTGACCGTGACCGATTATTGATCCGGGAGGTGGGAGGGAAGGAAAGAGAGGGGGTATTTATTTCAAATAATTCGCATAACTTTCAACTAAAATAAGATAACCAAATTCTTCTTTAACTAAAATGTTCGTCTTACATAGACGTTTTCAATGATGTATCGCTTGTCGTAATCGATCAAACCATTACCGAGTTATGGCCATTTTAATTTTCCGGGGGGGGGGACTAAAATGTTCGTCTTACATAGACGTTTTCAATGATGTATCGCTTGTCGTAATCGATCAAACCATTATCGAGTTATGGCCATTTTAATTTTCGGGGGGGGGGTTCCGCTTGATTAGTCACGGGGGAGGGGGGGGGGGTTCCGCTTGATTAGTCACGGGGGGGGGGGTTCCGCTTGAGTGAACACGGGGGGTTCCACTTGGGCGCTCCTGCGGAACCGATCTTCTCACGAGATAGTCGTTATGTGATAATGAAGGCAAATGTTCATCGCGCCGCGACCGCTAATTAACTCGCATTCGCGGTGTTCATATCTTTCCTACTCATTACATATACGTTTCCTACTTCATTATTTCAATACTAATTAACTTGCAAAACAACAGTCTCTGTCTTTGAATGCTGATGAGATTTCATTAGGAACCATTCTTTGCACGCTATATGAAGCTACACCGGCAAACAATGCAAGTCGGAGAGGTCATATAACTGTACAACGGCCTCAGAAAAGTAGATCACGAGACTTAGAGTGTTAAAAATAATGGGGGAGAAACACAACGCTCTAGCTTGCACTTATACCAGACGGGAGCATTTTTCAAGCAAAGAGTTTTCTTGACTGGAGTTGAAGCCGTAGTAGAAGTTGAACTTGTAATAGAAGAGCAGGCTGTAGTGGAAGTTGTAGTCGGCAGGGATGACATCGTGGTAGTTCTGTTCGCAGCGTAACGTCTGGAAACAGAATGAAACGTTAGCCGTGGTCGCTGGAAACAGAATGAAACGTTAGCCGTGGTCGATGCGTCTTTTATAACAGTATGCTAATGAGAAGGGTTAACAGCCGTTAAGTGGGGGAAGGTGGGAGGGAAGGAAAGAGAGGAGGTATTTATTTCAAATAATTCGCATAACTTTCGACTAAAATAAGATAACTAAATTCTTTCTTAACTAAAATGTTCGTCTTACATAAACCTTTTCAATGATGTATCGCTTGTCCTAATCCGTTAATCCAATATCGATTTATAGGCATTTTAATTTTCGGGGGGGGGGGGGATTTAATCTCCATTTTTTATGGGGGGGGTTCCGCTTGATTAGTCACCGGGGGGGTTCCGCTTGATTAGTCACGGGGGGGGGGGGGGTTCCGCTTGATTAGTCACGGGGGGGGGGTTGGTCATTGACCCTTCCGAAAGTGGGTCAAGGTCATTCAAGACTTATAAAGAACCAAGGTGATGGGAACAGTAGTAACTGTTCCCACCACCCTGTTTGCCTAACGGTTCCCACCCAACCCACTAGTTACGTTCTGCGAGGGACATCGACGGAATTTTGTTTGGCCCGTCCGGGTCCATCCGTAACGGGCCGGTCCGGGTCCATCCGTAACCGTGAATTCGAAGGGAAACTGGAACAGCTAATGCAGAAACGCAACTCTAACACCCACCCAACTAATCCCACCCATCATATTCCTAAACAAAATGCAAAAACCTAGTCCGCTACCTACAATTTGCGGATGTCCCACCCCTTCTAAGTGAAGTTCAACCGAACTTCTGAATTTACATTTAATCTACCCCCTATCATCTAGCTGAAAGGCAAAACAACAACATTAATTATTAATACCAACACTTAAAACTAACAACACATCATTATTAAATATCAAATAATTCAACATAACCAAATACCATCATTATTGTTAAAATTAATACACCTTAACGCTAAACACAACTTATAACTAACATCGCAATGCGCAAATTAATTCTTAAATTAAGTGCAACTTACAACTAATATTTACACACACACACACACACACACACACATACCACATTGCATTAAAGAACGCAACGTAGTATAAGAAGTTCAAATATATATAGGCCTACTATATATTTGAACCTCTTACCGAGTCGCCAACGACTTTTCGCTATGAAAACTCGTTGACGACTGACGCGAAAATCGGGCTCGTATCGCTCCTCGGGTTTTCGAGTGGTGGGGTAATTAATGCAGTGGTGGGGGAATTGTTTCACTGCAGTACGGTCTTCAATCCACTCCAGTTCGCAGCAGTGTAAAAATGAAACGAAGGAGTGGGGGTGGCGCATGCGCAGCGACGTAAAATCCAAGGTTTGAGGTTAGAACTTTCCGTGCACAGTAGAGCTAAATTGAGTAATACAGGACTCGGCGCATGCGCAATAGCGAGGAGTGATTCCGATCCGGAGAACTCGTTGCATTCGCAGCAGCGCTAAAGTGAGTAATACAGACTAGGCGCATTCGCAGTAGCGCTAAAGTGAGTAATACATGACTAGGCGCCGTAGCGTGAAGTTGGCTCATTCCAGTACAAGTTATAGCAGCATAAAAATGAAACGAAGGAGTGGGAGCGGCGCATGCGCAGTGACGTAAAACCAAGGTTTGAGGTTAGAATTTTCCATGGTGGCTGCCATGTTTAATTCTGTTTCATTCAAACAATAGTAGTTCATGGCTGGCATGGGATGTGAAGTGTAGTAATTAGATGGGGTTAGCAACCGGTCGTGACCGGCCATTGACCGGTCATCGACCCGGCGGGGTTCCGCTTGAGTGACCACCGGGGGGGGGGGGGGGATTTTAATCTCCATTTTTTATGAGGGGGAGGGGGGGGTTCCGCTTGATTAGTCACCGGGGGGGGGGGGGATTTTAATCTCCATTTTTTATGAGGGGGACGGGGGGGTTCCGCTTGATTAGTCACCGGGGGGGGATTTAATCTCCATTTTTTATGGGGGGGGGTTCCGCTTGATTAGTCACCGGGGGGGGGGGTTCCGCTTGAGTGAACACGGGAGGTTCCACTTGGGCGCTCATTCGAAACCGATCTTCTCACGCGATAACCGTTATAAAAGAAGATTGTTCATCGCGCCGCGACCATTAATTAACTCGCATTTGTGTTGTTCGCATCCTTCCTACTCATTACATATACGTTTCGCCAACTTCATTATACAAGTCTAATTGCTACTAACCTGGAGTTTCATTTACATTAGCACATGTCGTCCTGTTTGAATCACCTTCGCGTGCTCGACGTTATATCTCATTCATCTGTCTTGTTCTGACTTCTACACGTCTGATATACTTCTTGTGATGGATACGCAATGTTTAAAATTGAAACTTTTGCGGACACAACATATATTACGAAATAATTCCAAACCTTCTGTTTCAAAGATTAAAACTAATTTAACAAAAGTAAGGAAGAAATTAAGTTTTAACCCGTTGTACTCTGCTAGAACTTCGCAAGTTAGCGTTGACGATAGTGTTATTCACAACATTTTGCGTTCAATGTTACGTTTCCACAACTTCGAACTTGTTACACCTATCGACTGTGTTCAGCAGGTTTTCATATTTTACCCCCACCCTTCCTTATATAAGCGCGCTCACGACAATTCCTGTTTCATTGTTTTGTACACTCTTCAGCTAACATGAACTAACTTTTAATTTATGCACAGTTTTAATTCAACCCGGTTAATTTATGCGCAAATTTAGTTCAACCCCCAGTTGCTGAATTTCAGTTTTGAACTAACTAATAATTTATGCGCAAATTTAGTTCAACTCCCAATTGTTGAATTTCAGTTTTGAAGCAACTTTTAATTTATGCGCAATTTTAGTTCAACCGAGCGCCATCTCCACTCCCCCCATTGATTAATTCACCATCTGACAGGCCGGAAGCTCTAGACCCCCCATTAACTGACATCTACAGTCACGCATATATTTCGACGCGTCATGTTTCATTCTTCATTCTCGTTCTATCCGCGGAACTTAACACTTCTATTTACCTTCTCTCTCTCTCTTGTTATGACTGCGCTATGTTTGAACTGACTTTTATTTTCGTTCAACTGTTAGAGTTTTTATTAACACCGTCGAATTACAATTTTGAACTAACTTTTAATTTATGCGAAGTTTTACTTCAACCCCGGTTAATTTATGCGCAAATTTGGTTCAACTCCCGATCGTTGAATTTCAGTTTTGAACCAACTTTTAATTTATGCGCTAATTTAGTTCAACACCCCGATTGTTGAATTTCAGTTTTACACTAACTTCTAGTTTCGTTCAACTATTAGAGTTTTTATTAACACCGTCGAATTTCAATTTTGAACTAACTTCTATTTTATAAGCACTCTTCGCTCAACCGACCGCCGACGCTCTCGCCATCTCCACCCCGACATCTATTGTCCCCACTTCTGGCCCACCGGAAGCTGCGTGCCGTGGCACGTGGCTTCCGGTGACGTCACTTCCGGGCCAGAAGTAATCAAAACACACTACTGACCTATATTAGGGTATGAGAGTGCTCGGGGCCTCAGTGGTTATCCAGCCGTGACACTAGGAGCATCGTCTCGCTACCAATTTTCTTTATTTTTAAATTCAAAATGGCCGCTCATCCTATAAAAAAATGCTGTCAATTGCAAATTGCGTTCAGTAGCACGGTTTTTGTTGGCAAAAAACTTAAAACCGATAAAGATTTATCGAATTTTTCCTTCAATTTCAACACAGCATAGTCCGTTAAACTTGAGGGAAAGATAACGAAAGCTCCGTTATGGTGGAGCAGCGGTTTTCAGGGATCTTCTCGTCAACTTTAGTGACCAGTTCGTCAGTCACAATGCTCGGTCGTCCACTCTACTGCTTATCAAGAACATTGATTCGGTCTTTTGTAAACTGAATACATGAACAAAACTTTCATTCAAGACATTGTTCCCATACACCTTCCACACTTTTTGATAAATCTCTAGCGGTTTTAAGTTTTTGCCAACAAAAACCGTGTTGCCGATTCCACTTCGCAACTGGCGGGATTTTTACTGGAGGGGCCAGTAGAAGGAAACAGCCGCTCCTGGCGCAGGTCAAGGTCAGCGGTTGTAATTGGCAGGTGTGTGTTGTTGATTTGGGGTTTTTTGGGGGGTTTGGGGAGGGGTTGGTAAGTGTGTCAAGGTCATTCGGAGGGGGTTTTAAAAAAGGTGGGGAGTGTGGGGACGAGTGGGGCGGGCGGGAGGGGATGGGGGGTGCGGGGCTGTGGGAATTAATAATTTATTTTAGGAAAGCCAAGTAGAAGTTTTATTTGAAGTGGTGTCGAAGCGATGTTTGGCGGTGACGGTCTGGTAAATGCCGATGGTGATGGCGATGAGCAGATAGAGGCATACCAACCACAGTACGCATTTGAAGAGCTTTAACAGCCGGATCATTTCTTCCTGATTCTGTGCTTCCAATTGTATTCTGTTAATTTCGAGTTTTAATTTATCGTCTTCCAATTGTGATGTGATTGAAAAGCCGTCCATCATGTTTGTGTACAGGTTAGAGAGGAGCGGTGTAGATGGTGTAAAAGTAGGCGATGGAATGAGGAGAGCAAATAAGGGGAGGATATATATATTTAATGTAAAGTGGTGGGGAATTGAAAAAGAATATTTGTGTAGGACTAGCTTTCATCATCTGGTGTCGAATCGTGGGCGGATGAAGGACTGTTGTTTGGCATTTCTAATTCTTCAACATTATCGCTTTCCATCCTTTCACACTCTGGACAATTGTAGGTAATTTCAACAGTAATAGTAACCGTGTTGTTTGGTGTGTTTACAACATCGGTTAAAGTTTGAAAAATATCCTGTAAATCTTGTTGCGATGTTACTGCAAAAGTAGTAGTATTTTTTGCTAATCGAGGCTGGCTCATCGTTCGGCGGTAGGCAAACAAATGGTGAGCGACGGTAAGGCGGTCGCTTATATGGAAACGGGGAATAGTGGTGGGGGGAAGAAAAGAAGTGGGGGTAATCCAAAACGAGAAGCGAGAGAACTTCGGTTACCGCAGTTCGCCGCGAAACGCCGTTCGGGTAGGTTGTGGGAAGTGTATATAGAAATAAAATAATAATAGCATTAATATAGAATAGAAATACCAATCACTTTTGTAAATTAAATACTAAGTTTATTTATAATTTGAATTTGATTGTCTTGTTCCTCGCTGTTTAATTCAATAATTGTAATACCATAAGTTGGTTCTTCTTCTTCCCCTGCACTGTTGGAAGATGATGATGATGATGATGAAAATATTCTGGTAGGATCCACATATTTTACTTTGATGTTGATCCATTTCAAAGGATACCTATCCATAAGTGTGAGTAAGTTGTGAAATAGAGTTTCCATCTCATCTCTTTCGGTAATTAAATGTTCAAAAGAAATGAATCTGTCACCCATGTTGGTGTTAGTCCAAGCAATGTAGTGTAAATGAGAAGCATGTTAAAGGGTATGTAGAATATATATTGTAAATCTCAAGGTCAACCAAATGAAATTTTAAAAAAAAGCTGCAGTCAGTGACTACAGCTATACATCTGAAGCTTGAATAGGATCAGAAGACCAATCTGATCTATATTTGCACAAATGTTTGATGCATGTACAAAAGTCGTCTTTATAATATGCATCACACTTTCGGCAATTAAAAAGTCTTTCTGGGTGAAATTTGAAACATCTCTGGGGACAGCAAGTGTGGAAGTATCTTGATTTATAAATTTTGAAGGTTTGCAATTCTGGTGGTGGTAGTTGTTTTGTTTTGCATTTGCAGTAACAGGATCCGAAGAATTCACATTTTCTACAAGCTAATCCGTCTACCATCCATCTTCCTATATCGGTACATTTTTGTTCACAACAGTAGCGTGGTTTGTAGTCTTCTTTTTTCTTTTCCATGTTGACGGTTCTAAGTGGAGTTGGGAAATGAAGGTGTATAGTATAGAATAGAGAGTTTTATTAAAAGAAAAAAGTGGTGGGGGTAATTTCAAGGTCAACCAAATGGAGTTTTAAAAAAGAATGGGGTACAAATATTAAAAAGTTGCACACTTAAGATATAGGTTCGTCTTTTTTTTCTTCTTTCTCTTTTTTAATATTTACTTCATGTTCTTGTTTTTTTGCTCTAGCCATTGCGACGAGATCTTCAGTGGATAGTGGATGTACTTCTGGAAATTTTAGAATTAACTTTGGTTGGAAGCCTTCTTTAGTTAATACATTAAGATCGGAGCTCATCTCTTCTACCGTTTGATAGTCCTTTCCAAATATTTTACCATTAAATTCAATCATCATTCGGTACAGCATAGTAGTTGTAGTTGTTATCGCTGCGGTTGTCAAAAAGCAAATGATGATTTAGTCTGGGTTGAATAGCCTTTTTATAGCGAAGCCTCAAGTTGATGGAGTATTGTTATTGTAATTCAACATTAGTAGTATTTGTGGAATTTAACATTATTTTGAGTAGAAGGGCTAGATGTTGTTGCCGTTTGTGTAGAAAAGTACACTTCATCATCGCAGTAGTTTTGTTTTGAAAACATCTTCTTATTTGTAACGTAAACATCGGCATTTAAGTGATAACCGCCTGCAAGAAGTACTCGCAATTCATTAGTGAAATTGTCGAGTTGTTCAAAAGTTGTGATGGTGGAGGTATCGTATGATGCGCATTTGATTTTGAGAGACATGTTGTTGTTTAAATAATTGGACAACCAAGGGAGATGTGTACAGCACGGAAGTCAATTGTAGACTGAGGAAATCCCCTTGAAAATTACTTCATTTATATAGTTTTTGTAACTAGGTCAAGGTCATCTAAAATTATTTTTTTAAAAAGCAATATATCACCATGTGCAAAGACACATAGTGATATATTGCTTTTTATTTTTTTTTTTATTTTTTCATCTTTATTTATTTTCAAAATAATTCACAAAGGTGTACAAAAGTATTACAAAAAATAAATTAGTTGTTGGCAGTAGGCATGACGTGAAGTGTAAGTTCCGTTGAATTGCTTCCACTTGGACCGTGGGATGCCAAGTACAGAGAGCCGGGGTGGATAAGGCGTAGATCTTCGTTTTGCAGGAGGTGCACGAAGCGCTTAGGAAGAAATGTTTGAAATTTTGGTTCATCACCGGGCGTGTAGGGCGCTTCACTCAGTGTAACGTTGATGGCGTCCCCAACACTAGTTTCCATCTTCTTAATGGTGTGGATAACATAATGTTTTTCTTCTTTTAATTCTGAACATCTTTTAGTCGGTAAGACGGTAGATTTTGAATGTTTGTTAAATTGATCGACAAGAGATTGTAAAAATGTTTGTGACGTCATCTTTACTTTTTCTTCTTCTTATTTATTGTTAATATTATTCTTAGTCTTGCGAATCTGTGTGGGAGGTGTTGACTGTTCGGAGGCTAGAGTAATACTCATGCTGGGTCATGGTTGCGTTGTCGCTTTTATATCCTTCCCACCCCCCACCATTCTGTTGTAGATATGCATTCAAACGATAAGCGTTCTTTAAAGCGCATTGGGACTGCCGATGTTTAAAGTTTTTGGTAGAGATACAAATGTTGGCAAAGTGACACTGAAAATCTCTATCCACTTGCACATTTATCACTTCATGGTTTGTAAATGCTTGTATCCAAGCGGTTTTCTCCAATCCCTTTGTGTAGATAATTTTAAATTCCTTACAGTAATGATTCATAATGTGCGGCACCATACTGTAGTGGATAAAACCTTCATCCCATCTCAGGTTGTGAAAATGTTTCATCAACCATTTGTTTGTCACTCTTGCTTTAGTAGTTAATCTGTTGAACGGTATAGGAGGTTGGAATAAATAGTGATAAACGACAGATGTGTTCATGTCTAGAATAACTAACTCTTTAATGATAAAATGTCCGTCGTTACCGCGAAACGCTTGAAATTCAATTATACCTCGTTTTACCTCCATTATTTGGTATTGGTTTGAAAATGAAACTTGTTTATTCATGACAAAGGTCGGTATGGGACTGTTTGTAAAATTATGGAGGGCGTCTTTTTATACTGCGGGTTGGTTGCTGCAAGATGCTTCTTCATTCATTTCTTGTGCTTCTTCATCTATACCGAAGTTAGTCTGATAGTTGTGCAACTGTCTCCACATATCAACTTCGTGAGGTATTCTATTGAAAATGGAAGTATCTACGGGACCGTATAGGATTGGTACATATGGTTGTCTATCCAATGTATCGGTTAAATATTCTTTTATGATTGCGCTTGAAAATATTAGTTGTTTTAGATATCTTGTGATAGGACCTGTAGCACAGCTGAGGGTGTAGAATTCATCTTTTGTAAGGTGTATTTTTATGTCATGTTTAGTTAAATCTCTAAAACGAACAATTTGTCCTCCCCGATGTTTTACTATATCGATTTCAATATTTGATTCTAGCAAACTTAATTTCGTTCTTCTTCCATATGTATTGTTACTTAAATAACATTCTAAAAGATGTATATGCTTCATAAACGATTCCCAGGAAATTTCAGAGAAAAACACCATTTTAGATCCATGATTCAAAATAATAGTTGGTGAATACTCCAATGATTTTATTACTCCGGCAGATACGCTTTTTGTCATACATGATGAGATGGGATAGTAGATTCTAAGAAATACCTCTGTTAAAATATTGGTGGAAATAATGTCATCGACTTTTCTTTTT
Organism: Neoaliturus tenellus; assembly: GCA_030545055.2. NCBI lineage: Eukaryota > Metazoa > Arthropoda > Insecta > Hemiptera > Cicadellidae > Neoaliturus > Neoaliturus tenellus. Next base: position 99,014,676 of record CM061536.1, on the reverse strand, counting down.
TTAATTCCTTTTTCAACTTCCTCTTCTCTTTTCTTATGTTTAAACTTGAGGAACTCATCCATTTCTTGTTCAATTTGTTTTTCTATATCGGAACTGTTGTCGGCTATAAGCGGTGTAGTTTCTTCTTCGTTAGTATTTGCATTAAGTGAACTCATTTTGCTAACGATGTTTCCCATAGGATGGTCAAACAAATAATGAAATTTCTACTTCGTTTTCCTCCTTTTATAACAATCGCCCCCACCTAAAAACCGTTTTTTATAACACATTTTTAACTATTCCAGTTAGTGGAGTGTACGTTACTATTTTGTCATGTAAAATGAGACAATATGCCGAAGTACCTTCTGGTATTTTATCTTCAAATTCCATTTCAATTTTTATATCCACACTTGACGATTTTACTGATTCATTTTGCTTTGAGCAATCGATAACGATTATTGGGGCTTTTGAATAATACTGTTCAGGTGATAACAGTGGTGTATTAGTTTTTCCATAATATGACGATTGAAATCTTGCATACATATCATATAAGATGGAATAACGCTTTTTGCTAAACATGACATTTAAATTGTCATAAGGAAAGAATTGAGAGTTTAGAAACACTTTGCAATTCTTTATATTGCAATGGTCAAATTGACCTGCGTGTGCGGTTATAACATCTTTTCGATTGGTTTGAAAACCTAGTATTATGTACCTTGCTCGTTCCAAATAAGTAGATGTTTTAACAGTCCATGTTTGTCGTTCTGTTTGAGGTAATATGGGGTATTCATGGAATTCCCAACTTCTAAAAGGCATTACAATATCACGGTCAGATTTTAACTTTCTTAACAATACGATTCTATGTTCATCGGCTAATCTTACATGAGGTACTCTCCACACGATTTTATTTAATTGTAGCTGCCATTCTAGTTTACTTTCTTCAGTGCCACTTGCTGCTAATATTAAGTCCTTGTTAGTTGAAGATCTGAGTAATACCAATTCTTGTTTGACATTTATTATTATTCTCTTGTAATCTTCAGCGAATCCCAAAAGCAATCGTAAAGGTATGTGAAAATCAAAATGACCATTGGAATTTGGTGTTATGCTGTCTTTATCGGGGGTAACCCATCCGGCGGTGACTATTGAATTCTTTTCATGGGGTGTTAATGATGTTAATCCTTTTAGTGTTGTTGTTATACCAACCTTTTTTGTTGAATCAACTGTCACTCCTGATATTTCATATCTTATTTCGTCAAAAAGATATGCCATTGGGTTATTTATAAAAGGAACAGATGAACCGGTTTTTCCATCCAATTTTAATACTTGTCCCTCAATATATAAATAACTCTCACAGGGTAATGTGTAAATATCTTGTTGTTGAATGGGAATCCTTATTTCATCATTATTGTTTAATTTTGATGAAGTGTAAGGGTTGTGTGTGTGATATTCCTTCTCCCATAGGGTTTCGTCGAACGTCGGTCCTTGAGATATATCCAGAATGTCCATCGTAATTTAGTTTTAACCCAATTTTTTGTAGGAAATGTATGTTGTCCGGTGTTAACTCGTCCAATGTTGAAGAGCTACTGAGCTCCCGGCTTTTCCGTTGTGGTTTAAATGTTAATCCCATGTTATACTTAAGTTACCGCTTTTATGTGTAACCGTATTGTAATTGTTTCTTTTCTAAAGTCAACACTATTACCGTCCTGATCTGATATGTTCAGTACGATGTCTGAAATAAAACTGGTGTTTAATGGTAGGTATATAAGGTTTTGTGGCTTCTCAACTATTTTAAAACCAGGAGCAACTGTTGGATAAAATGTATGTAAAATATGTTGGTTTACCCCATCTCTATACGATCCGTGTATAATATTGCATGTTATATCAATACTATTAACCTTTAATATTGTTACTGTAGTATCACCGGTATGAGTAGTTCCGGGATCTAAGATTTTTCTTTTCTTATCTGAAAATCCGAGTAAACTACCGATTGAATTTTCTAAACTTAAATCTATATAATATTTTGAGGTAATTTCCGCTTTTAAAGTATTGTTGTTTCCTTTTATACAGATATTTTCTTCTCCTAGCTGCTTCTGTAATAGCTGGTTTATATCATCTATTTCATATGCTCCCGTAGACAAGGTTATTATTTTTAATTCTGAATAATTTCCTTTTTCATCTTTACTTTCATAATAATGTAGTAAATTGTTTTTACCCTCTGTAATGTTGGGAATCGAATTGTACGTAGTGAAATCTAATAATGCCGCTTCCCATAATCTATCTTTAGATAGACGCAATGCTGGGAAAAGAGTACTTTTTAATGTAGATGAATTTCCGCTCAGTGACACTGTGTACGATGACATCTTAAAGCTGACTGACACTTTTTGCTAAAAACTCCAAACATAAATGTCCGCATATTTCTGTATTGTTAGGTTGTTCTCTTTTATAATTGTAAAATATATTCTTAGAGTTTCTAAAATAGTGTTGAAGTTCTTTAGGTGGTGGTAGATTGCCAAAACTGTCAAAATAATAAACGCTTTGTCCGAGTTTTTTATAGCATACCCAATGAGTTCCTGGACCATAGGAGGAATCTAAATTTACTATTCCAGTTTCATTTTTCCATATGTTTTTTGGTAATGCGTCTTTCATAAAAACTCCCCTAAAAAATGGTATCTTCAAACATTTTACATAATTTGATAATTGATGATTTGTTAAGGCTTTATTTGGAATTATCAATTGATTTTTCTTATTTAGTACACACGGTACGGTCTTAGGTATAGACCTGCTCCGTTTTTTACCATTGACCAAACGGAAGTCTTCTTTGTCTTTGTTTTACGAGTTCTACGACGTCTCTTTTTAATGTTTCCACCTCTTTTAGGAGCTCTTTTCTTTGCAGGTCTTCCTCTTCGACGTTTTCCGCCACCAAATTTTGTTTTCGCCTTCATAGCTGTAGTTACTGCCCAAGCGGCTGCTTTTTCTGCAATACTTGCGTCACTTGATTTAACTCTTTGCCAAGCTTTTTCCGCTAGCACTCTATCTGCTATTGATCTATTTGTTGAATCAGCAAACTTGGAATATGCTATATCGTGTTCTTTGCAAGCTTGATCCAATTTATTAATTCCTGGATCCCCTCTTGCTAAACGTTTTGCCAATTTAGTTCCGGGTCCGCAATATTGATAACCTCCTGGCAGATGAAATTCGTATGGTAGAGCGTCTATTGCCCGATTTACAACAGCACCAACAGGAATTCGTTTGAGAAGGGATAACGCAGCTGATGTTATACCAAGTCCTTTCTTGCCGCTGACTTGACGACGACTGAGCGGTGCGATCTTCATTATGTTGTTTTATATATAACCGGTGTGTTTACTCAACGAGATGCTTTATATAAATGAATAACTTATGCACAATTTTTATATTTAAATAATTAATTATTCAAATTAATTATATACTGATTTATGATTCTATTTTTAATCCAAGCTTCTCGTTCATCGGGTTGAATTATCACATGACTTGTTGTACTAGCTATATGATTGTGGGTATCAATAAGTAAATTGCCCACTATTCTTATTAAACAATCTAAAGTTACAGCATCTTTCGGATGTTGAGGATCGTGTAACTGCATAATACGTTTATCATTACACGTGTAAGCGGTTGAATCATTTTTTGATGTTGTTATAACTTGTCCAATAGTAGCAGCATCATTAAAATCTTCACCTGGTGAAATATTAATTATTTTCTTCATTTTAGCATCAAATTTGGTTCCATTGCGTTTATCCCAAGTTATTGTTTGTTTCACTGTAACACAATCATTTTCTTCATAACCAGGCATTATATTTTTTATTCTTCTATTATGACCTTCATATGTGCCTAATAAAGGACCGCCCGCAATTAATGTTTGTGCCATTAAAGGTACATCCGAACTTTTTTGACCAAATCTTCCATTTGTTATTCTTTTACCTCCCGCATCCCATTTATCATTACTTCCTTGCATTAAATCAAATTTTTCATTTCCATGTATAAATGTATTTCCTCGCCTTAGCACAGCATCTTCATGTTTTACAAAATTTGATGTTTCCTTTTTTAATTCTTTAGATAATTGTTCCATAGTAACAGCGTCTTTTGGTTGAGAACCAAATTTTACATTTGACAATGCTTTTCCATGACAATCTATTTCATCAGCATCTTGTAAAATACAGTTGTCCTTGATGTATTTCAGGTTTACAGCATCACCGTCTTCCTTTGGGTATCCAATGTCATTTATAATAAACTTATAAAAAGAAAATCCTCGTTGAGTCTTTTCCGGTATTATAGAATGTAAATATTCTTTATTAACTGAATCTTTATCATTTTTTGGATTTGCCACATTGGTTATCCTATAATTTCCAGCATCATATGTTTGTCCATCTTTTAAATTGTTACCCCACTGCAATTTTAAAGTGTTTGAAAGTTCAGATGATAAATACTCTTTAGTAATTGCATCAGAACTGTCAGTTGGTTTACCAACATTAATTATTCTATGTGATTTAACATCGTAAGTATCCTTAAGTAATTTTAATGATGTTGAAGTAGCTTCTTTTACCGTCTTTAAATTTGCTCCATCAGTATCTTCTTCTGGATCTTTAACTAGTTTTAAACGTTTATTACTTATGTTATAGTCACCTTCAGGTGTTTGCGGCAGTCCACTTCTTTTTCTGTCTTCTCCAACTTGCACTCCTAACGCGGAGTACCGTCCAAACTTGTCGACGCTCATGTTAAAAATGATACATTATATGCTTGCCATTCTTTTATATCTGCGGACAATTATACGACGACACCTCGACTTCTGAGTTCATCAACTAGAGCTACCCATTCATTATTTAAACCTGTATGACCAGCTTCCATAGCTTCATGTAATAGTCTCATTCTGTCAACTAATTTATTAATGTCTTTGTAATAAATTACATTGGTATTGTACAGATTTTTCATTAGTCCTTTGCCAGATGTTGAAGTATCTCCTTTAATCTTTTTACTATGTTGTTCAAGAAGTGATAAATCCATAAGTGATAAAGATTTTCTTTTTAGCGGTTGTTTTACTGCTGGTGCGGTACGTAATGTTGGTAGTTTTCGTGGGGGAAACAACTTTTTTATAACAATGTTATATTTTGTTGCGCGTGAACGATTAATTATTGCATCCTTTGAGTAATTCCTTTTATGTGCATTAGTATTTTGTAAAATTTCCTTAAAAGTATTTAAATCTTTGGTCGAATATCTCAATGGTATGTTTTTAAAAATTAATTCATATAATCCTTTTGTTCCCTTATATTTATGCTCACCAATAATGATATAATCGTCTTCAGTTATTTTAAGTTTTGAATCACCTATTTTCAATTCATTCCCATCAATTCTTGCTCCGTATACGTGTGATTTACTTAAATTAGGGTTTGATTTTATATCATGTAGCATTTTCAATATATATTTTCTTCCCAGAGGTCCGTGTTGTAATATATCGCTACTCAATTGTGTTAAATTTGGAATAGATTGTTCTGCTTCAGGTATTGGCTGTTCTTCTTCCTTTTCAACAATAGGTTCTTCTTCTTTTGTTTCTTCTTGGTCACTAGCGCTTGTATATGAATCATCATTGTCTTCCTTTTTTAATGCTTGTACTTCTTGTTTAGAAACTGGTAGTAAAACATCTCCTTCGTAACGAGGTTTACTAATGGTTTCTGATATTTGTTTTAAAGGTTCTGTAATAGGTTTAAATGTAGTCTCTAAAAATTCTTCTCTTTCGCTTATACCCATCCTTAATGCACGGTTTTTAATCCTAATAGAATCACTGAGTGATTTTATTTCTTTCAATAGTTTTTCTTGATTTACCATGTTTACACTATGAAGTCTCATTCATTACTAGACACACCGCTATTCATTTAATAGATTAATACAAATTTATCTAACCCTATTCGATACCTTCCATCTTTTATAGCTTCATCTTTCATAATAACAAGAAATCCATACTTTTCAGCCCATGCTTTGCCGCACATCTCTTTAAATTTATCAAATGTCATGTCGGCATTCACATGATCGTTATATATATGTTTCAAATTTGTTTCATCCTGCTTGAATATTATCAACAAATTTGCATTATCTCTTATAAGTTGTTTTGGAATTTTACTATAGGTTTGACCAATGTAAATACTGTCAATATTATGATGTCTCCCCATTGCGAAATAACTTCTTATTGTATCATGATTCTCACATGACACATCGTCAAATATAAATATAGAAAATGGTTTAGCTTCACTTGGTTGCATAATAGTTTCACTAGCATTAAACTTGTAGAAATTTACTTCTGGCACACTTGCTAATACCTTATCTAACAACTGGTATTTAGGTTGTTGCAAAGATTTTGAGAAAATGTATATGTTATTAAAACGTAGCCCTTTTGGATTAGTTATAAGGTTAAAAACAACATTTGTTTTTCCACAATTAGAAGGGCCAGTTATTAAACATCTTATAGAGTTTGGTAGTAATTCACCATGTTTACCATGGTTTAAATTGTTATTATCCACTGTCAATTCATCTATATTATTAATATTAAATCGTTCTTTTTGCTGTACAATATCCATCTTGTTTAAAGGTTAAACACATAATGAGTTATTAAAGTATTACACCAAGTCTTTTGTAGGAATCCAAGAATCTTCACTCCTATCAAATCCCAACCAACGGACTTTAACTTTATCCTTTTTTCTTTGTAAAATTTTTTCAACAAGATATACATCACCTACTGTCGATTTTAATAATTCATGACCATAGAATCCGCCTTGAAGTAGTTCACCTTTGTTATCCTTTAAAATGTAGGTTTCTGGTATTGTCGGCTGCACTTTGTAGATTGTAAATATTTCGTTAGTCCAATTTGGTAAATATCTTTTACTAAAAACTCCTTTATATTTACTTATACGTACTTTGTCGTTAATTTTAAACTTTTTAGGTCTTAATTTTTCAATTTTAGGAGAAGTATTTTTCTTAATACGCTCCAAAACAAGCTTAGCATTATTGATATTTACTTCAATAGGTTTCATACCGATAGTGCGATGAAACTTGTTATTGTATTCTTTTATAAGTTTCGGTAATATATCGTACCACACGTACGATCCTCGTTTAGAAAATGTTTTATACATTGCTCCTTTTAATGTTCTATTGAATCGTTCAATTATGGAAGCTTTTACTTCCGAATTTGTAGAATAATGATTTATGTTATATTTTTTCATTAATGCTGTAAATTCTTTGTTAAAATATTCTTTTCCATCATCAGTTTGTAAATGTTTTATGACAAATTTATTTTTCTTTATAGCTGCTTCCATAGCTTTTGTTACACTTTTCCCAGTCTTATCCTTGAGTGGTATAGCGTCAGCAAGCTTACTAAAACAATCTATAATTGCCAATATATATTTAAATCCCTTATTTAATTTACTATGCGGTATCATCTCAATGAGATCGGCTTGGTAAAGATCGTTCCTTCCTTTAATAATTGTATTTCTTCTTGGAAACTTTCTTCTTGCCGGCTTATGAAGTTCGTTTACAATTTTATCCTTTAATCCTTCCATCTTCAGATGTTGTTTGTACACCGCTTGAGAAAATACTAATCCTCAAAATGGCTTATCACCTTTTATATTATTAACAAATATGGGTCAAGGCCATATTATATTTGTGTAAAAAAGAGGGAACATGGCATTGAACTTGCCATGCTCCCTTTTTTTTACGGAAAGGAAAAGGAAACAGGTGAAAGGACGAAGAATAGGTTTTATTGGTCGATAGGAGTTAAAGAATAATGTCCAAAAGGTAGAGTGTGTATATTGTCTTCCCGGATATGTCTCTTGTCATCCTTGTAGCTGAGTCCCCACTTAGTTTGCTTGACACTGTAGACTTGATGATTAAAGCTTCTTATTGTATTAAAAGTTGCAGTTGTTTCCATGCTTTCAAATAAACATCTTTTAAAATGTTCAAACTGTACATTCTTCTTTAAATATGATGTTTTTATACCTTTTGCCTTCTTTACAACTTGATGTTCTTCTTTTTCACTAATGTACAATTGAAAAGAGTACAGTTTGGACATTAATGCCACAATTTCTTCCATAGGTGCACCATTTGTTTCATCTTTGAATTTTCCTAAAACCTTCTTGTTTATTCCATTGTCGTAATTGGGGTGATGTTGTGGGTAGTCAGAAAAATCAAAGTCATTTTTATAAACAAATGTGCGTAAATCTTTATACATATCATTGGTTATAATCCAATAGATGAATGCATCGGTATCCATGTATGCTATTCCAATATTATCTCTACCATAAAATTTCACCATTTTATTATAATGAAAATCATACATGTGAGTTTTTGATATGTCTAAAATGGACATTCCAACATATATGGGTCGATCCATCTTAATTGAAATTTTATTCATAGAAACGGCTACAAGGTTTTCATTAATAATTATAGAAGATGCAAAGTTTGGTTTTTGCACCAATTTCTGTAATTTTGTTGGATCAACAACCAATCTTAAGTCTTTGTGACTTCTTTTGTTTTCTAATGTTTTACCGAATATCGCATTGTTCATTAATTTAAAGAAATCTTTTTGAAAATTGGATGTTGCTGCAGTTCTTCTTCTTGTGTTGTTATCTATATAAGATTTTAACCAACAGGATTGTGAAAATTGCAGTACTTTATTAATTTTCGTAATTTTTAATCCCATCTCTAGCGCTTGCTGTACTGTCCAATAATGAGCTACATACCTAGTCTTATTGTTAAGTGTCATCATCAATTTTGGCCATCTACCAGTGGGAGATATTTCTGTTTTTGCTAATAGTGGTAGATCATAATGATGGTCGTGGAGATGTTCTGGGTATTCAAAATCAAAGTCAAAAATGTAGCCAATATCCCCATATTTAGGGATATCAGCGATGTTATTGATTGAATTTGGATCAACCCATTTAAAATTGTCATATGGAAGAGGGTTTGACATGGCCCATCCGTACAGATTATTTGCATCAAAATAACCTATAAATGTGCTAGGTTGTGATGCGTCGTAATTTGGAAGATATTTATTGTTTGCTTTTACATATCTAGTTACACTTTGGGTTAATCCTCCTCGAATACCGGATTCAATCATCAACACCATGTCTATGTCAGTTAATAGTTGAAGTTTGCATTTTGTTTCTTTTAACATAGCCTGCCATGCCAATCCGGGAGCTGTGTACGAATGAAGTGGGTCTAATCCATATGCTGTAAAACAGGTGTTTCTAAATTCTTCCATTATGTCGCAGAGTAAAGTCACATCTAATTTAACATAAAAATCTGAATATTCACCTAAGGTTCTTATTTCTAATTCATTCCATACTCTACAAGCGTGTTGATAATCCTCTTCACTGATGTCCTCTTCATGTAATTTATTCTTAAAAGCTTCTTTAGGTGGAAGTGACGTTTCTTCAAATTTTTCCAAATTGTCAATGTAATCATAAGGAAAAACGCCTTTACGAAGAACTAAATCTAATTTATCATTGTTTACAATTTTCTTTGTTTCTATTAAATCTTCTTTTCTAAGATTTTCAGAAAGTTTTGATAAGCTGCACGGCATAAACCGGTACGAATCTACAAATTGCAACTTCATATTTCCAATTTTTTTACTAAAAGTTATAAACTTTTCAGTTGTTTCTGCAAGAACATCAATTGCACCATCATCTCTCCCCAATTCTGGTATTATAAAATGACCATCATAACCGCTAAGGTTATGCAATATTACAGGAATTTTTCTGGTAATTTTATAGTTTATGTTGCATGCATTACATGCTGCACCCCTATAATATCCTGTAAGATGATCGTGATCTTTAACTTTATAGTTATTTAAAGTAAATTCATTTTTACATAGAAAACAGTAAGTAGCATTTTCATGTTGAATTTCCTCTTCTTCCTCCATTGGTATCATTGGTACTATATTATTATACAAATTTTCAACATGGCCAGCTATTTCATATAGATGATTTAAAAATGTTCTGGCAACATCTTCACCACGATACACCACGGGTTTTGATGACAATCCATATGCATTCAAATGTTCTTCAACCAATGTGGATTTAACCAATAAACAAAAACTGTTAGGCTTGTGCATTTGATATTTTATACTCTTCCTTGCTTCAATGTTTTCATCTTCAATTGGAACAAGTGTTGATTCAAAATCGGCATATATTACTATAGGAATGCGATACTGATGGAAAACTTTTTCAAACTGTAAATATGATTTATTTAATGGTGGTAGAATAATCTTAGCTTCAAAATTTTCATTACACAGTTGTTTGTGCTCCAGTAACCAATTTTGTTCTCCATTTCTAGGTTCTTTAAAACAAAAACATCTTTTACAAATTATTTTTTTATGTTTACTTCTTGATAATTGTTTATTGACAAGTTTTTCAAATGATTTTATCCATACATAGTGTGATACTTCATCCTTTGTAATTAATAACAAATCCGTATGGTCTGCAAGTTCGTTTTTTACCACTTTCAAAGGATACACCTTGTTAGAGCTGTCCAAACCAAATACATTTACAGATATTCCAGGGTTTTGTTTTTCAAATTTAGAAATATCCTTCAAGGCTACCGGATAAGACACACCTTGAAAGTTATATCTGTATCTATAGTTCTCATATTCTTCGCTGGGTCTTTGTGCATCGCGTGATATGAATTTTGATGTCATTGCATACCGGAAACATTCCGTATCATGATTTTGAACATTCACACATGATTTTGTATCTTGAATCCTTTTTGGAAGAGCTATATAACTGCTCCCCATTACCCCATACCCATGCTTGTGAACTCTAATATCCATACTTACTACACTAACTAAACTCCAACCTGATCCTCGTCCTTCATGTTCTTGGATTTTATTGATGATCTCATCAAAACATTCTTCTACTATTGAATTAATATCTGAACTACTCATGATGGTTCTGTTTTTAGTTATAAATCCTCTTGGTGACAATTCTTCTTCAACGTTTATAAACATAGCATCCAATAACAAGCCGAATTTAATAAAATTTAATCGTTTTAATTCTTCTTTTAAAAGTTTAACTACAATGGTTTTTGCTTCGGCAAGAAATTTGTCTAATTCTAAATTTTCATTTTGGATTTTGTGATGTGTTACTACTCTTCCGGGCAATGCATGAATACTTAAATTAGGTAGTGCATTAGATGGTCCCGCTGTTTCTTCTTCTTCTGCAGATGCATTTTTATTTTCATTTTGTGTTAAATTTTCATTTATATTATGATATAACTCCTTATGAATGTCTAGCAATATTTCATCTTCATAAGTTTCTAAACATATATCACAACGATGCATTTTAGTGATGTTTATCCTATGAAATTCGGCATATAAATGAAATGCATCTTTTTCATACCTCCTTTTTATGCTGTATTACCCCACCACTTTTTACCCCCACCACTATTTTTAATCTTCTTCTTCTTCATCTTCTTCTTCTTCATATGGAAATAATTGTCTTGCACAAAAAATTAATCTTCCACGTATTGATTCCAAATCTGGATCGTGACTGGATGTTGGAGTTTCATTATGAATATTTTCAAATTCCAATGATGGTGTGTATTCATTCTCTGTTAACTCCATTTCTACATCTTCACTCCCTTCATTTATTAATTCTTCTTCCATACTGTTAACACTATCTGTTTCTGAACTGTCATTATCCACATCTTCCACATCAAACTCCTCTTGTAGAATTTTACACAATATTTCTGCAATAGGTTTACTTGGATAGTCGGTGGTATCTACAGGAGCCATGTCGATTAAATGAAAGAGCTTCTTTCTCGTAGCTGCTTTTATATAAATTATTTTATTAGGTCAAGGTCAACAACACTTAAAGCGAGAATGGGGAATAGAGCACTAAGTGGTATGTTAGTCCATTACCACAAAGTGATCTATTCCCCACTCTCTAATGCAAGTCCAATTAATAACCAATTTATATTCAATATTTTTAGTAATTTTGCAGTTTCCTTTGTTTAACTTTTCTTTATTGATTGTCTTTAATCACACAGTTCATAGGTTCTTCTTTTTCTTGGTGAAACAATTGTTTACGTTCATATTCCAATTGACGTATTCTTTCATTTTTTATAGTCAACTCTATAAGAAGTTGGTTGATGTAGTCAGCAGCCATGTCGATTGTTCTGGTTCTTACTTCTCCCAATTTCACTCCTGGTATTAGCCTCTGTAGTTTATAATATTTTAGTTTTATTCTTGTTTCTCTTGCCTTTGCCATTTCTTTCATCTTCATTTTTCGAGAGTCCGCATATTGTTTTTTATTCTTTTCACTTAATGAAAGATCCAAAATGATGTTTTCACTATTCATGTTGTCTTTTTCTTATGTTATGTTAGTAAACGCCTGTTTAGGATAAGAATGACTCCAACCGAGCGTTGGACTTCTTTTATCTAGTTTCCCCCACTCAATTACCTTCCCCCACCATGTTTATTTAGGTCAAGGTCAAACATAATTAATGCGAGAACGGGGAATAGAGCACTAAGTGACATGTTATTCCATTGCCACAGAGTGATCTATTCCCCGCTCTCTATTCTACAACTAATTTTTTTCCATTTATATTTTATTATTTTTTTTTGTATTTTTTTTACCCATCATTTTTTACACAGCAGGAGGTTGGTACTTCACAGGAGAGTCTCTATCAATATCATTAAATGCGTTCCATGCATAAGTAGCAGGAAGATCGTTTGGCTCCATCTGCAGAACAGGGAGTTCATTTGCTGGATTCCATACATTTAGATTTTGCAACTCTTTTAGTTTATTTTCCAATACTTCAATTTTACCCAACAGTTCTATTATGTACTTGTTTGCAGTCCTCAATGTATGTGCTCTTGTACAGCCTACGTCCAATGAAGGTACTAAAAGCTGCATTTGATACAATTCAGTTTTCTCTTTTATATGACGTTCCTTAGCTAAAATGCTCAATTCCGGATGTGTTATAGGTTTACCTTTTCTTGACAAATTCACAATCTTCTTTGACAAATTTAATGGTTTTCTTTCACTTGTTGAAGGAGTTGAATAGTCCCGAGATTCAGCCATTTTTTTCTATGATGTTCTTCTTTTAAATGGTAGTAAGCGAATAACTCCTGCTGCGTATAAACCTTGTTTTATACACAATTCCCCCACCATTTTTATTCTCCCTCTACCAAGTTCTTTAAACATAAAACCAAACTTCTAATTCCGCGTTAACATTGTTGTCTTTTAAAAATTTAACAAAGTCCGAGCTGGAAGTTGACATATCTCTATTTCTTAAATAGTCTCTTACTATGTCTTCATCCCCTTCCTCTAAAATGTAACAAAATACCTTCATTAGAGTTCCATTATCTTGTTTTGAATGAATAAAATTTGAAACTGTTGTCCACTCCTCTTCAACTATTTTAAAGCTTGTCACTTCTAGTTCAAAATTCATTTTTTTTTTTTTTTTTTACTAAATTACAAGTTACTTTTTCAAACAATATTACAAGACTAAAGAAATTGGTGAACATCGAGCAACATATATAACCAATACCCCCCACTTCTATTTTCCCCCACCATTCAATAAATTTCCCCACCATAGTGTTACATTAAACAGTTTTTTTTTTTTTTTTTTTAATATGATCTACATCTAATAAATCTAAATAACAGTTGTGCACAGATTGTACATTTTTCATTCATGATTTCAAACCTTATTAGTGGTGCCTTAACACGATGGTCTACATATCCTCCTTCAAGATCAAATTCATCCCAATCATCTATAGCTGCTCGTGCACAATCTTGACAAAGAGTCGTCCCATCTGCAAATTTATAAGCAACAATAATGCCAAACCCATAATTTTGTCTTCGGTATTCATGAATAGCTTCTCTAATGCTGTTTGGAATAACACATTCTCCTGATCTTATTATATGGTTAAATAAAAAACCATCACAAATAATTTTCCTCAAGCAAAGTTCAAATAGAGTATCCACCATGTTTTATAAAAGAGATTAATATTTCAACTGAAGTGTTTACACATGTTTCATCCGTCTTAAATACTTTATCCCCACCATATTTTATATATGTCAAGGTCAAATTATATTAATGCGAGAACGGGGAATAGAGCACTAAGTGACATGTTATTCCATTGCCACAAAGTGATCTATTCCCCGCTCTCTATTCTAAATCTAATTTTTTTAATATTTTTTTTATTTTATTAATTTTTTTATTATTTTTGTTTTTTATAAGTTTATACAGATGTTTAAACTTCTTTCTTCAAATTCCCAATATTTCATTTCCTTCTTCTGCACCCTCTTCAACTACGACTTCATTATTTCCATTTTTCAAAAGCAATAGTTCATTTTTCAATTTCTTCATTTCATCTTCTAATTTTGTAATTTTACACTCTCTATCTTCCAATAATAATTTCAAATACTTAATATAACTACCAGCCGCATGTACAGTCTTTACTCTGTTTTCTCCAAGATGCATACCTGGGATTTGGATTTGTAGCCTATAATACTCCATATTAATATTAGACTGAATTTGTCTTGCTTGTTCGCTTTTCTTCCTTCTAGCTTCAGCTTCTTCATGAGATGCAGCCAAATCAGATAAAATTGGACGATACATTGTTGGTGAATGATTTTACAAGAGTAAGAGACTATCTGGTTAAACAACACATTTATTTACTTCCCCCACCACTATCCCCAGTAGGCCAAAAATGTTGAATACATATTTCAATAGTTACACTGGCACCATTTTCAACTAAAAATTTATAAAGAAAATATGGATACTCACTGGGTTTAATATTCATATTGTCCATCATAAAGTTAAACGCCAATCTTTCCGAATATTCATTGTGATATTTTTCAGTGACACCAATTAACATTCCTTGTTTTTGAAATTTAAAACCAATGTCTGGAATTTTTTTACAATCCTCCATGTCTAAAAGTGGGAAATAATATGTAAAGGAATTTACCGGTGGAACCCAGGGTTCTTCCTTACAAAAAGCTTTAAACATTGCTTCTCGGTCCTCCATTATGAAATGATTTTTAAACTGTTTTCTTTCCTGCTTAAATAATCAACCCCCCACCATTTTATTCAGATTCTTCTTCTTCAGATTCGGTTAACTCTTCCGGTTGATGCATCATTGATATATTTCCAGTTTCATTAGTTGTTTCTTGGTTTAAATTTATAAATTCTTCTACTATTTCTTCTATTAACTCTCCAAATGTAACATTCATCTCTTGTTCTAGTTCTTCTTGTTCTTGTATCTGACGATGTGTAATAATTTCAGTAATGTATATAAAGGTAGTAGCTCTTGGAGACATAGTTTAATAAAGTGTATGACTTTACTAACAACACAGCATATAATGAATAAAAAACCTGATGAACTCTTGCTTTTATAGCAAATATGGGGAAGGGGAAAGAAAGGGGGGGGGGGGGGGGGATCAGTAAGAAAAACACCAACATATCATTAGTCCGATTCAGAGTCTGAAGATTGTATAGGGGATATCAATGTATCAATTGACGAATCTAAAATGAATGTTTCAATTGCTTCTTTAACAATTTCTTCATCACTATCATTTATTAGCTCTTCAAATATTTCTTGTTCAAAGGACGAAATTTCTTCTTCCAATATAGAATCAGCCAGACTATTATTCAATTCTTCTTCCGAACCTTCATTTGTCTCTTCTATCCAAGTTATATTTTCATTTGTATTAAACTGATTTTTTACTTCAAAATAATTTAAAAAAGGTGTATCCTTAAAAACCATTATTAACCTTTTCTCTTCACACCAAAGTAATATCTTATAACAAAGTGATACTGAGTATGAAGTTGCTGTCTTATATATATATTCTATTTTCCCCCACTATATTTCATATAGTTAAACATTTGTAACATAGTATAATTACTCTTCTTTATCAAGCTTATAATACATTGCGGCTACTTCCAACTGAAACTCCATTTCTTCTACAAAATTACGTAATTGCACCATCCAAGGAAATAAATTATTTAAATTTTCAATTCTGACTGTACATGAACACAATAATTTGTAATCACCTCGACGATATACAAGCACTTTAACCCCTACACCCATATCTTTCAAAATTGTTTCTTCAATCTTTCTATGTAATCCATATAATAGTGGCCAAAGTTCTGTATGTTTAGCAAAGAATGAATCCAATCTTTTGGACATGTTCACTATATAGCAACTGGTTAAGTTCTGATCAAATATGTGAGCTGCGGACTTTTATAATGCAACTAATAGAAGGCAGGAGGGGGGGGGGGGGGTAAAGTTCAAGGTCAAGGTCATGTGAAAGTAGGTCATGGGACTTAGAGTGACCAAAAAATAATGGGAGAGAAACGCAGCGCACTGTTATATAGCGCTGGTTTCTCTCCCATTATTTTTCTACCAAAATTTTGAAAAAAAGCTAACTGATTTTAACATTTACTACGTCCCCACTTAGTCCAACCATCCTCACCTCTTATTAAATAGTCTCTCGCATCAAGTCTATTGATCGCTTTTTGTTTTCTCAGAGGTACAGACAGCTGTATTACCCATTTGAAGCCGTTACACCCAATTACAATTTTGTTGTGCTTGTCTGTTTTACTTACAAAAAAGTACCTCAAACCTTCCTTCAGTCTATTTAATTTAGTAGGAGGGTAGGACTTACTGGAGATTACAGTCGGTTGTGGCTCAGAAAGATGGTTTATGAGATGTACACGGCAATACTTTTCATTTAACACACATTTCCTACCACAAACCAATCCTTTTTTAGCACCCTTACGGAGCTTCTCAGAGCATTTTCGAAAATTTTTAAATGCCCTGCGACGCTCTTCATTTAATAATTTAAAGCGCTCTGAAGGAGCAATTTTGAAAACTGACTTTTTAACTTTAGAACTAGGAATGATAGGATTAATGGACTTTGGTTCAGGAATTGGTGTTATTAGTGGTGGTAATGAGGTGAAATCATGAATAGATTCTAGAATTGAAGGAGTATCAGAACGAACAGGAAGCTCCATCTGCGGTGATGTTGTAGGTGTAGGTTGTGGTTGTAGTGGTGGAGTTGCCGTAGGGTGTGTTGGTGATGGAGGTGGAGAAAAAATACTTCCAAGAACCGCCATGGCTTGGAGAAGAATATTTCCCTGAGCAGATGTAGATGGTGGTGTATTCATCTGCCGCAGCATCGACTCCGGGACGTTCTTCAACTTCAGTCTCTTCACCGGTTTCTTGTTAGCAGCTGATGTATTTATAGTAGGAGCAGGCACAGAAGTGGCAGCAGGAGCAGCAGGCATAGTGATAGTAGGAGCAGGCACAGAAGTAGCAGCAGGAGCAGCAGGCATAGTGATAGTAGTAGCAGAAGTTGTTGATGAAGACATGGTTCTGAAGTGGCAGCGTTAGCGGCTGGAATCAGAATAAACAGACATGTTAGCTAGCCCCGCTTATATATAGTGATGCTAAGTGAAAGTGACCTCGGGGGGGGGGGGGGGGGGGCTAATTGCAAATTGGGGGGGGGGGGGCTAATTACCTTAATTTAGGTCAAGGTCACCAAAAAATAATAATGATCCAAAGTGATGGAGGCGGCCACGGCCGTCTCCACCACTCTGTATTCCTCAAACACTCCCAATCCCAACCCTCTAGTTACGTCTTGCAAGGGATCCCAATTTTTTGCCCGCACGCACGTGGCGATCCAGTTTGGTGAGCTGTGATACGGGCGGTTCAGTCTCGGGCCCGAAGGCACTGGGCTTGACCATCCAATTATAATAGGGAATCTCGAACAATTAATACAAGACGCAACTCTAACCTCCCACCCTTAATCTAAACCCACCCAAATATAATTATTTCCTAACAAAAAATTTAACATTAAAAAAAAAATAAAAATATGCGCTGCCTATGGCACAACACGCATGTCCCACCCATATTTAATGAAGTTCAACAGAACTTCTATAATTTAAATTTAAATTTAATCTACCCTCCTAACAGCTAGCTGTGAAAGGTTATTAGTACACACACACATACACACACACACACACACACACACACACACAAATACAGAATAATTACATCAACACTCAACATTAAATGCATAAACACATTTTTTAAACATTAGCAATAATATAATACACCTTAATGCTAACATCGCAATGCGCAAATTAAAACTTAAAAATAACACAACTTAAAACTAAAAAATAAATAACATTTTACACACACACACACACAACAAATATTAATATTAGAACCCTAACAGCAAGAATAACTCAAATATATATTGGCCACCTATATATTTAAGTTACCCTTTGAGTTCGTCCCGAAGCTTCGCGTCCGGAGTTTCGGTACGAACTGATTCTAAAATTCTCGACAGAATACTCGTAAACTTCGAAGATGGTGGGGGAAATTGTAGGGGTTTGAGGGGCTTACAACATTCAAAGTACAACTTCAGTAGGAAATTCCCAAGCAACACTATTTTATACACGTAGCAGCGATTATTACAAGTAGGTCGTCAATAATTTAAGTGTTGTGTTGCGGCTTTCAATAATGTTGGCCAACATCTAATTATATTCTCTACCTAATCCAACCACAATTTTCTTTATAGCATTACACCATAGTTTGTTCACTGCTATTATTTTAATAACAGTAGGAAGTTATGTGTTCCCTTTCGCCGCTCAACTATAGTTATTATCTATTGCCAACAGCAGACCTAAATTACCGTTACTCTATCAGTTTAATTTATCTTAAGTATAGGTTGTATTATCTTAACCACAATAGTTACCGTTTGGTAACACCAAATTAGTATTACACAAGCTTAACTACTAGTACTATTTCAACATAAAGTAAAAGTGAAGGGGGGGGGGTTAATTACCTATTGGGGGGGGGGTCAAGTTCATAATAATTACCACCTGCCGTTATAAATACCCTTACACAAGCAGCTGCGCCTCTTTCTACTCGCGGAACCCACAGCTGACACAACACCTCGGTAAGTCGCTACCTTCTAATAATATTATATATACTTTTTTAACTTACTCCAATTAGGTCTACTTCTTTTTAACACCACATTTATAACGTAGTTTTCAACTATTTCTTTTTTATTTACTATAAACACATATTACTCTCCCATTACCATTTTTTTATTACTGCATAAATTAACCTCGCATCAACATTATTTTTGTTGTTACTTAATATTTATATTCATATCTATTTTTTTTTATCAAACTCTTAATTATATTTACACCTTTTAAACATTTATAGTTTTACATTACTATTAGTCTTATCCATGGTCTTAACTTACCATTTTTCACATTAATAACACATATAATTATTGCTAAACTATATAATATTTGTACAAATACTAGCTCTTACCTCATCAACTTATTAACAGAGTATTGTTTGCACTTGTGCAGCTCATAGCCAATTTATACAGAGTAACAAATTCCTTTTTTCAACTAGAATATTATCTTAATATTTTTAACAAAATAGTTTTTAAAGTGTCTGCCTCTCCTATTAATACAAACTATCGCAACGCTACCGAACAAATAACCGGGGTGACCGCAATCCCACCCTTTTATCCCATCGGCTTAGGGGGAGGGTAGAGGAGGGGTTGTTCGTGACTCACAAATTGCTTAAATACGGGGTCGGTACCCCGCCCGCGTCTCATTTATTCGCCGGGTTCCGTAGAGTAAACTTCGGTCTTTACTTTTCTAACAATTTTCTAACTTACATTTTTCTTACTCTAAAACATGTGTTCGCGGTTAATATGCTAATCACTCTCTATATATATTTAAACACATTTACAAACACTAACCATTTATCAGTCGGTTTTTACACAGTGTACATTTACTCACCACTATTATAATGGCTTCCCACAATTTGCAACTGAAACTTTTACGCACCAAACATATTTTACAAAAACAGTCTAACTACACAGTTTCAAGACCTCGTAATACATTCGCTAAACTTAAGAAACAGTTCAGCTTTCACCCCTTGTATTTTACAAGATCCAACCTTCGCGACAGTTATTCTACTGACACTATTTTACAAACAGTCTTAACTGATATGCTGAAATATCAACATTACAATCTTGTCACACCTATTGATGATGTTATCCGGTTATTCTTATTCACTATATTACCGGGTTTATATAACCGTTCTTCATCACACACATCTCTCATTCTACTCTATCAACTTACAATATAACCATCTAGCAGCTCTCATTTCTTCAAGTTATGGACACGCGGCAGGGTGCACCCATACCAAATCTCCAATAGTGACATCCACTACTAATGATAACAATAGTGGTGTTCCCACACAAAATTTGCCTACATACACTACCACCACCGACTCCCGACCCGTGCAGAGCAATGAGATCAACAGTACGGCTGCAAACGATGTAGAAGCGATCCTACGATCACTGGTGGGCTTTGATGAATAAATAAATTTATTTCCCAGAGCCTCCCATCCGCTCCCGCCGCACTCCCGCCCGCCACTCATCCCCAGACTCCCCACCTTTTTTAAAACCCCCTCCAGATGACCTTGACACACTTACCAACCCCTCCCCAAACCCCCAAAAACACCCCCAAATCAACAACACACACCTGCCAGTTACAAACGCTGACCTTGACCTGTGCCAGGACCCGGCAAAATCCATCTACTATAGTCAAAAGGGTGATACTAAAAAGACTTGGAGAACCATTAACAATCTTACAGGTCAAGTAGGGCCAAAACAAAATTCAATTGAATTAAAATCAGACAATGAAATTGTTTCTGACCCACAAAACGTAGCAAATATGTTCAATGGCCATTTTATAAACATAGTTGATGAAATTAGAAACAACGTGGGCCGTGTGAGACAAATAGTAAATTTTGACCCAAGTGAATACTTTGAAAATATAGAAAATCTTTTTCAATGTTTTTGGATCCAGTACTGTCAAGTGATGTGGTTGAAGCAATCAAGTCACTTAAGAACGGAAAATCCCCAGGGTTAGATGGCTTGACCTCTGATTTGTTTAAAAAAATTTCTGTCGAAATTAGTGAGGTTTTTGCTCATATTACAAACCTAAGTTTTCAAAAGGGATTAGTACCAGAAAATATGAAGGAGTCAGTTGTAATACCGATATTTAAAAAGGGGGATAGATTAAATTGTAATAACTATAGGCCCATAACTCTGACACCAGTGCTCTCAAAAATCATGGAAAAAATTATGAAGAAAAAACTACTTTCATTCCTGAATTCGTTCAACTTTTTCAGCAAAAATCAATACGGATTTCTGAAAGGGCGTAACACTGAGGGTGCAATTTCAAAACTCTTGTCTAGTATAGCTGGAGGCATGAATGATGGAAAATATGTTAGCGTTTTATTTTTAGATGTAACTAAAGCATTTGATAGTGTAGACCATAATGTTTTGTTAAATATTTTGTATAATTTAGGTGTGAGAGGAGTTGTTTATGATTGGTTTGTAAGTTACTTATCAGAGAGGAAGCAGTATGTTAGAGTGAATGAAAAAAAGAGTGAATGTGGTGTAGTTAAGTATGGAATCCCTCTGGGATCTGTTCTTGGGGCTGTCTTATTTATAATATATATTAATTCATTGTGTGAAGGTAAATTTAAGGGGTCAGTGTTATCTTTCGCTGATGATACTTGTTTAAGTTATGTAAGCAATTGTTTAGAGGATGTTCAGTTAAAAAATGGAAGATGATCTAAAAGCAATAAGGTGGTGGTTTACTAAGCATAAAATGTTAATTAGTCCTGAAAAAAACCTGTTATGTAAATTTTAATACAAAAAATTAATTAGTTTTGAACTTCCGATTAAGTACAAATGTTGGGACTGTTTAGAATCAAACATAGAATGTAATAACAGATGTGTAGTTGTTGCTCAAGAAAGTTGTGTAAAATATCTTGGAATGATGATTGATAGAGAATTGAGCTTTAAAGTCCATATTGAAAAAATTGGCAAGAAACTAAACTGTATACTAAGGGTTTTTTACTTTTTAAAAAGACTTTGTCCGGAACAAGTTTTAAAGAATATTTACTTTGCTTTAGTTCACAGTAGGTTGCAATATGGAATTGCTTTTTGGGGTGCCTCTTTTCAGAATTATGTAAATCCAATCTTTATCAAGCAAAAATGTTTTGTAAGGATAGTCAAAGGTAAATCTAGATTAGATCATTCTTTTCCCCCTGTTCAAAGAGCTTAGAATATTTCCTATCAAGTATCTGTATGTTTTTAAAGTGCTAAGGATGTTTCTTTGAAATTAGTGGGGATTTTATAGTTGACACAAACACACAAAAACAGAAGCTTAGGAATTTAAACAATTTGCTGTTTCTCAAACCAAAGACAAGTTCTTTTAAAAAAAACATTTGATTTTGTTGCACCTCAAATGTTTAGGAAATTGCCTTTAGATATTAAAATTTGTGAAAACAAAAGACTTTTTTCAAAGAAACTAAAAGATTGGTTATTTAGCCTTGAAAGTCTTGACCGTCTCTTTTATATACCCGGTTGAATAAAAACTATAAAAAACAATTTTTTAAGTATTTAGCTTACTCATGTACCTTTGTGGCCACCGGTAGCCTTGTGGCTACCTGCATGGGCCTGAGAAGCAATGCCGGAGGCACAATTAATTGCGAGGATTATCCGCAAAATATTAAACGCCCGCAAACCCCTGACAAGGCAAGCCATCTTTGATGAGTATTGATCCTACATATAAATCTATTAATTCCGACTAGGGACATTTTATTGTGAGAAACAAGTTATTAAGATAATTTACTGGCCTGATAAGAAGAGTGAACACTAGATAATAAATAAGCTTAAATAATTAATTACATCATTGCCGTAAATTTAGAAAAGTATTGGTTAGCCTATTCCCCCAGATAAATTCCCCCCCAAAGTTGGAAAGTACTCACAGAACCTTCATGATGTGGCTGCCCGGCCCTCCGGCGACTGAGACTGAGTCCTTGCTCGTTTAGCTTACCTGCCGGCTTCTGCGCATGCGCGGGCGGTGTCTCCAGTCCTATTGTGTGTATCCTCCGGGGTGATAATACTATGGGGTGATCCCTCAGGTTCCCCCCCCCCCTCCCCCCAAGCAGCAAAGGGGAAGAGGTGTGAGGTTGATCTGTAAACTGGTTAATTGTATTAAATATAAATGACCTGCAAAATTTTTTAGCTTTTCCAAGTCGGATAATCTATCAATTTAATTACATAATTTTTTTATTTATTTTTTTTATATATATTTTTATATATATATGTATTATCTTAATCAATAAATAAGTGAATCTATATAAATATATTTGGTTCAAAAAATAACATTAATTTAAGCTTCATGCATGCATACTTCTTAAATATATATTTTACAAGATCTTTTCATATTCTTTTCTCATAGGGTTTTGGTATTTTATTTGTAATAATCCATAGAGATTTCCTTAATTAATAACTTAATCTAATTGCCGGTTTGAGGTGAATGTGTTCTATTGTGTGTGTGTTTGTGTGTGTGTGTGTGTGTGTGGTGTAATGGCATGTTGCATCAAAATATAAGCTTGTATTTTGATGAAACAATCCGCTCTTCCCCACTGGCATTAGTCATGAATTTATGTGTTAAAATTGAAAAAAAATACAAAAAAATGTAGCACATAAATCCATGATTGAATGAAAATTTAAAAAATTAAATTTTTTGAAAAGGATTTTATTGCTAATGCAGTGGAGGAGGGCTGCTTGCCTTATGTGTTTTGACACAGGCAACAGGGAGCTGTGGAGTCACCACTGTCCTGAAGGGCGCGCCTACTCGAAACGCGACCTTAGTCACAGGATGGTGGCAATCAGGCACCCTGTGCCAGTGTGTGTTGGTGTAAAATGTATTTTTTGCGGGATGGTCTAACTTAAACTAACTTAACCTAAAATCACAACCTTGTCTTCTGGGGCTGCGAGTGTGCCATTTATTTTACCTGTGGCATGAAAAATTTTTTTAGCTGAGAGACATGGGCTCTCCTAATGGTTTTACCACTCTTTGGGTCCATGAGCAAAACAGTTACTGGGGATGTGAATGCTTGTATTATAACTAGGTCAGACCACAACGGTAGGAGTTTGGCGTTGATTTTATCTATTGCTTTGCTTTGGTGCTGTAGTTTATACATCACCCAATCACCTACTTTGTAACTGGGGGGTTTTCTGCCTTGATTGTAATATTTTTCCCGGGCTGCTCTGGCTTTCTTTAAGTTTGTATGTGCTTCTTTCCACTTGTCTTTTATGTCTTTTGGTGTGTTTCCAGTGGGGATAAGTGTATCTAAATTCCAATTCAGTTCCAGGGGGTGATTAATTTGAAAGGACAAAAAGAGATCTGCTGGAGAATATCCTGTGCTGTTATGTTTGGCTGAATTGAAAGCTATTTGAAAGAAATGGAGATTTTTGTCCCAGTCCATTTGGTGTTCCGAGTGATAAATTCTAATAGCTACTTTAATGTTCTTGTTGGCTCTTTCGGCATGACTCGGGTTCGGATAGTATGGACTGGTTGTCACATGGCGAATCCCTAATTGAAGACACATATTCCTTTGATTTGAAGGAACTAACATTATCGGAAACTAAATATTTGGGAAATCCAAAATATGCAAATGGCCGGTAGAAAAACTGTGAATTTTGAAAAGGCATCGATTATAGTTAAAATATATTTGTTCCCTTTTTTGGACCTTGGTAGGGGGCCTATGTAATCAATGAAAACCTTTTGAAACGGGTGAGTGGGTACCTCTGAAGATAGTAGTCCTACTTTAGTGTTCGGAGCTTGTTTAGCTCTCTGGCAAGCTGTGCATGTTCTGACCATTTCTGAGATGGTGTCTCTAAGGTTTTCTGCCCAAAAGTGAGGTTCGATTCGAGACCAGGTTTTTCTTATCCCTAGATGTGCAGTACTTGGAGCTTGGTGGTAATATTTAAATAAAAGTGGGATGAGGCGTTCCGGGAGTTCCGGGAATTCGAGGTTTGGTCTGGTTTTTGTGTTTTATGGGTTAAAATGCCTTCGTGTAAAAAATAGTTGGTGGTGGGTTCTTGTTTTTGAGGTTTCTAATAATTCTCTGAATGGATGGATCTTCTGATTGATATTGCTTAATGTCTTTAAATGCTTCTGGGAGTTTGAATAAAATATTTACTTGCTCTACTGGGTTAGTGGAAGTTGACGGAGTGGGGCCTTGCTCCTCGAACATTCTGGAGAGGCAATCTGCCACTACATTGTCTTTTCCCTTTATGTGATGTACTGTGAACTGAAAGGCATTTATCAATGTAATCCATCTGGAGATTTTACCATTGATTTGTCGGGGATGATTTAATAACCAAGTTAAGGCATTTGAATCTGTATATAATTCAAAGTGACGGTGTTCTAAATATGTTCTAAATTTGTCCAAAAAGTATGTGATTGCCAAGGCCTCTAATTCAAATGCACTGCAATTCTTTTCATGTCTATTGGTGGGGCGAGAGGCATATGCAACTGGGAGTAGGGCATCATCATTAAGGGTTCGGAAATGCTTGAATAGTTTGGAATGAATCTAGAGTAGAATGCTGTCATTCCCAAAAATCTCGAGAGCTGTTTGATATTTTTAGGTGTGGGAAACTGGTCTATCGGTTTGGTCCGTTCTCTGCTGATGGAAAGTGTATTGTCTTTAATCACGTGGCCTAAAAACTCTATCTCATTGGACGCTATTGTCATTTTAGATGGGTTTACCGTAAGGCCGGCTTTGCTCAGCCGCTCTAGTACTTCACGGATATGTTTTATGTGTTCCTCAAAGGTATCTGAATATATTACTAAGTCGTCAAAAAATGAATACACGTATTTGAATTTTATATCACTGAAAACTTTGTTCATTAAATCTGTAAGGACCATTGAACCATTAGCCAGGCCAAAAGGGACATAATTGAACTCGTATTGAGCCCAGGGGACCACAAAGGCAGTGTAAGGCTTTGATTCTTCATCTAGCGGAATTTGGTTGTAAGCTGAGTTTAAATCCAAGAGGGTGAACCATTTTGCTTTACCAAGGTGTTCGAAGCTCGCCTGTAACGTTGGCATTGGGGTAGCCTCTAGAACTAGTCCACTGTTTAAACCTCGATAATTAACTGCCATTCGTGTTTTTCCTCCCTTTTTTGGAATAACAAAGGCGGGGCTAGCGTAGGGTGACATGGATTCTCTTATTACTCCTTCCTTCAATAGGTCATCTATATGCTTGCGTAATATTTCTGTTTTTATGGGAGAAAATTGATAAGGTCTGGATCTGACTGTGTGCCCTGGTTTAAGATTTATATGGTATTTTACTAAATTAGTCCTACCTAGTTTTTTTGTAATGGTGTTTGGGAATTCTCCTACTAGTTTTCCTAATCTTTGCAACTGCATATCATTTAAGTTTGGACCATATTTGGGACCAGTGGGCTCTTGTGGCTGATCATCGGTTGACTGTGTATCACTTAAAGTTAATATTAGAGGGTGTGAATATGGGAAGGTTATGGTCTGTTTGGCTACATTTATAACTGCTTTGGTAAGCTGCAAAAAATCTATCCCTAATATGGCTTTTACTGGCAATTGATCTGCTACATAAAATGGGAAAGTCCATGAGAGGTATTGAATTTTAAAATGAAGTTTCACTTTATATTTCAAATGTAATGGGTGTGACGAGGCTGTTGTGGCAGAAGACGAAATTGGTACCCGGCTTTTCCGTTACCACTCCTTTGATATATTTTATTTGGTTAAATAGTTCCTCAGAAATTATTGAGCAAGATGCTCCTGTGTCTACTAAGGCTGGGACAGTGTGGGGACCAATTTTCAATTATAGGCGTGCGGTTTTGGTGAGGTCGGATTTAAGTTTACTGACAGGTTTGGGTGGAGAATTGTTTTGGAAACTGCTATTTCGTACTAGTTTTAGTGTTACTAACTTTTGATTTATCTGATTTGGTTTAGAGGCAGGCTTGGAAGTTGGGGGAAGTGAGCTGCCTAATGACCTCCCCGCTTGGGGTTTAAATTACCCCGGTTGTTGAGATTGGAAGAATTTGATCGATTTTGATTGTTTTGATGAGGGTGATATGGGTAGCGAGGTGCATACATTCTTCCTTGGTGGTGGGGGTAAGAAGTTGCTGTTTGGTTGTTAGGTCTGGAAGGTTGGGGGGTGGTATGTCTAGGTGTTGCCTGCCAGCGATTTTGATTTTCATTTTGATTTTGATTTGACTGGTGATAACTCATTTGTTGGGGCCTATACGAATTATTTGAACTGGAATGATAGCTATGAAACTGTTGGGATCTGGGTGAAGAAAATCTATGGGAATGGTTGTTGAAGGTGGAGCGTTGATTGGTTGTCAGGCTAGCTGAAAGTGGGGCAATATCTATCAAATCCTGTAAACAAGTTATTGGCTTAAGGCCTGCGAATGTTGTTCTTGTTTGTTGGTTTACTCCTCTGAATATTGTCTGAAAAATTTCAGATTCCTGAGTTGTTGTGGATAGAATGGCATACAATATTTGGATGTCCCTGACATAATCTAGTAAGAGTTCATGAGATTCTTGGGGCCTGTACAAATATTTGTTTTGCATGTCTCTCAAAATATCGTGTGTGAAAAAGACCTTGCGAACATTGTGCAGCAATTGTTGCCAATTGTGGTTTTGGGCGGTTGCTGTTGTCCAAAAATCCCTAAGTCTGTTTTGGGTGTAGGGGACTACGTTGAGTATTATTATTTTCTCTGGCACTAAATTCATTTCTATTATTATGTGAAGTTCCTTGAAAAATTTTAATGTTTGATGAGGATCGTTACCAGAAGTTTTAGGAAGCTCCCTTTAATAGGTCTCGGACAAAGGGAGGACATCGGGATTCATCATGTGGTTTGGTTGTGGTAAGGGTTTTCATTTGTTCGGTGATTGTGCTGGCGGTTTGTGCAACAGCATTCAACGTCATGGTCTGTAGTGACTGAACAAGTATTTGTAAAGTCGGGTCTAGTGTGGTGGTCTGTATAGGCGTAACTGTCGTTGTTGAGGTAGTCATAGTGTTTACTTGGGTCATAGCAAGTGTAGTAGCTCACTGATGGATTTAGTGAGGGGAAAATGTTGGAGCACACAGGCACATTGTGCGACACAGTGGTTGTTGTCACCATTGGGGGTGTCGCTGTTGATGTGACAAAGATGTTTGGCGCTAACATCTGTTCTGATTGAGTTATTTCATCCGCTGAACAAGCTTTCTCTTTTTTGCGCTGTAGCACAAATTGTTTCAAAATGACTCGGTTTTCCTCAAGGGTCCCGGCTGGCTGAAGGCCCAAAATATTGCATTGTTGGATAGCCTGAGGGGCTGATAAATCCTTAATCCACGTAGCTGTGTCTGGTAAAATCGTCTAGATTATAAATTGCCATTTCATATGATTTGTTCCCTTGGGGGGAAAAACCACTGGGTGAACCTGGCTAAACTTGGTTTAATGAGCTGTTTTAAATTTCTGGGGCCGAGTCTGACTCAAGGAAGCATAACTTTAACACTGTGATCTGTTTTGAATGGGGAGAAAAATATTTTAATGTTACACTGTCCAAAAGGTATTAATAATTGCTGTGATTGTTGTTTTGTTGGATGGGACTGTTTGGATAATTTGTTGTGATTTCGTGTGTTAAGGTTCCATGGTTAAGGATAGGATTTTTTTTTTTTTGGATTGGGTAAGTGGGTGAAGTCTGTGACCCCCTAATCTAAGAACCCCAGCAGCTGTTGATTTTTTTTTTTTGGAATAATCCTTCCAAGGTGGGCTCTCCCAACAGACTGTCACTCCTAAGCAGCGACACATTATAGGCAACGTCGACACCCTTTTTTTTTTTTGGTCGGGTGGAAAATTGAGCAACTAGCTAACACTAATCGGGTACCTACTTTGTGAGGCCTCAACCTGAGTGCTAGGCATTCATGAATGAATTTTCCCCTTAACCCATGTCTTATCGGATATGTAAATCTGGCACATTTTTTCCTCTAGGAACTGGATAGGAAAGGTTTTTATTAACACTATTATTTTTAATTATTTTTATTTTTATTTTTTTTTTTGCTTTTTTTAAATCAATATCCAATGCATTAAGAGCGGTCCTGTCACTGCCACGGTAGCCGCTTTTTAAGGCGGGGACAACATTCCAGACCCCGTGGGCAATCGGTTCAGAGGCCCCTGCCCCGACTAACCACAGTTGCTTACTCAATGATTGGAACTGATTTTTGCTTTTTATTTCTTTACTATTTTACTATTTCTTTACTATTTGAGTATGGCCATACAATTTGCAAAAGGCATGAGCTCCTAGGATTGTGGGTTTGGACTAGGTCGTGCGCCAATTTACAATATCCAGATAACCCCAATTTTACAAGTTTGCTTCTTTGCAAAATTTATTTTTCCATCAAAGGTGAGAATGCCAACACTGAGGTTTTTTACTATTTCTTGGGGGGATTTCTCTATGTGACAGTCCATCCAAGGAGACCCTTGGCTTGCTTTGCTCGCCCTAAACTAATTTGAGTCGAATGACTCAACTAAATTGAGACAACTTCCCTAACATGGGTCCAGACTTTTTTTGGGTATATTTGGACATTTTGGGTTTTTTGGGTACAGGAAAATAGGAAATTGTGTTAGTAGGATTTCTTGAATTTTTTTTTTTCGCCTAAACACTATGTGACAAAATTAATTGCATTTGTTGTTTGATGTGAACTTAATAATGAAAGGGTGCATCGATGCGTTCTGGCGCTTCCTTGGAATCATCCTACAACCCCAGCTTTTATTTATTTATTTTTTGTTTAAAGCTTGTTTAATTATTTCTGTTAGTTGGCAAAACGCTCTGTCGTTCAAATGAATTTGATCAACTTTCCCCGAATATCTGTAACGTTGCTGGAAAAACTTGTCAGCATCATGAACAGTGATCTGTAAATGAAGTAAGTGTGTATTGTCCGATTATAAAGTAGCTAAAAATTTGTTTACATTGTCAATATGCGTCAAGCTGTTTTCGTGAGATAGGAGTCTTTGGTAAGGTGGTAATGAAAGGATGTAGATTTGTTTTGGAGCATAGAACTTCCTAATTATTCTCAAAAGGGACAAAAACTGATTTTTAAAATCAATCAAAGATACATTTCTTACTACATCGTTGGTGCCAATGAATAATACAACAGGGTAATTACTATTTAAAGATGGAGTTGCTGTTTTGATATGTCGTTTTAATTCCCCTGTCGTTATTCCTGAAATGGTATTACTGCTTTCAACTGATAAACTATTCTCTCCTTGCTGGTAACGCTTTAAAAATGCTTTGTACCTACAGAATTGTGAATCGCCAATTAGATTCACGTACAACATTTATATTTACTGAAATTTTCTGCGGACAATGTTACTGGGGAGGAAAATATTCGGGGTCGTTTAATTTCTAACTTTGCTCTAAATTAATTTTAATAAGGCAAAAACTTATTTAATCACTGCTTTAAATGCGCTGGGTAAACAATTCATTGTTTTAATGACAAACAACAAGCTACAAAATTATTTATTATTTAATACGAGGAAGATGATCTGTGTTGTTTGGTATTGCGAGGGAAGGGCGGGGAGGAGTCGACAGATGTTTTGTTTTGACGACGCACGGTGGGTGGGAAGTAGTGGGGAATGGGGGCTTTTGGAACAGTTCAAGGTCACCTGAGGGATGACGTCATCGATGACGTCATCGAGGTCGATGACGTCATCGATTGCATCATCGATGACGTCATCACCAATGATGTCACATCCATGACGTCACACCCATGACGTCACAGAAATGACGTGCTGATGACGTTATCACCCCTTACGTCACCAAGATGACGTCATCGATGTCACAAAGGTCAAGGTCACGCTGAAACCTAAAATTTTTTAGGCACTTTTACTGTTTCTCGCACTACGCTCCGAGTTTCAGTCACAGCTACCATGACCTTGACGACTTGGAGCGAATTTGCGATGAGAAACAGCAAAAGTGCTGAGGAAACTTGAAGTTTGCAACGTGACTCTGCCTAAACCGTCATGTGACACCGCTCGGGTGACCTTGAACTGACCCAGAAGCCCCCATTCGACCATTACTGCAACCGCGATGCGTACCCTACGACAGACACCGAGCGACTGACTGTCCGGCCCCGCGCACTCTAGGTATATGGGAAGTGGTGGGGGAACTGTGATGACCTTGGGAAACTTGAAAATGTCAAGCCGGGTAGCACCGTTTTGGTGCTACCTTAAAGTTACATGTTAAAGTGTGATGACCTTGAGTGAAAACACAGAAATACTACAAGTCGATCCCGTCCCAGAGTTAAAGTGTGGTGACATTGAGTCAAAAACACAGAAATACTACAAGTCGATCCCGTCCCAGAGTTAAAGTGTGGTGACCTTGAGTCAAAACACAGAAATACTACAAGTCGATCCCGTCCCAGAGTTAAAGTGTGATGACCTTGAGTCAAAACACTGAAATACTATAAGTTGAAACCATCCCAGAGTTAAAGTGTGATGACCTTGAGTCCAAACACAGAAATACTACAAGTTGATGTCGTTCCAGAGTAGAAGTGTGGCGACCTTGAACTACCCCAAATTGTCAGGAATCGGAGTAGCAACAGCGATGTGCACCCTACGACGGACACCAAGCGACTGACTGTCTGGCTCTGCGCACTCTAGGTATATGGAAAGTGGTGGGGGAAATCTCAAGGTCATCCAAATTGGGTTTTAAAAAATAAGAAACTCTAAACCCCATGCTCCTCTTCTTCCCTTTCCACCTCATTTGTAGGATATATGGTTGACAACGGTAAATGTGACAAATACTCCGGTGATTGTTGACCTCCACTGTGATCTGATTCTTGATCGTCTTGCTGCATTATAACTTCAGACCAATCATAATCTAAAGTGACCTTGAGCTTTATTCCCGGGTTGTCGAGGAGAATAGACTTCATCCAATCGCAGATGGTTTCTAAATAATGCACGTCGTCGATTGTCAATTTCCAACTTGTAGTGGGTACATCTTCGGTGGAAGACATGTCATCGCAAGCAGGTGTGTCCGCCATGGTTGTTGGAGGAGGAATGATGCTTGTTGCAGCGAGCAATGCTGGTATAACAGAGTGGTGGGGAAATTTCAAGGTCATCCAAATGGAGTTTTAAAAAAAGGAAACTTTTTCTATTTATTTATAACATAACCACTTAAAACTAAAAGAATTGGGATCAACAGTACGTTTAATCATCATATTCGTTATATTCTTCATGTTTCTCAGTTTTCACCTCCGCCTGGATAGTACCTCCACTCCTTAGCTCCTTTTCGGCTTCTTCTAGTTGCTGGGTAATCGCCATCTGACATTGAAGTTCAAAATCATCACGCGGCACAGATCCGCAAATATTCATCTGAGCCAACCAGAGCCGCCTGAGGTTTTTTTCCTTTTCCTCGACAGCTTCGACGGCTGAATGTAATTCTTCTTCTGTAATAGAGGAGTCCCACAATTGTTGATCATCGGTTTTGTTGACAACCTCCTTCTTGGACTCCATAGCGCTATCTGGCCAAAACTCGACTGTGAGACAGCCGGACGGAGTGGGGGAGCAGGACGTTAATTTCCCGGAATTGTGATGTGTCATGTATATTGACAGTCAAGTGGTGGGGGAAGTTTCAAGGTCATTCAAATTGTGTTTTAAAAAATCCTATCTTCTTACTGAGCATATATGTCAGTAACAAGATAGGTGTTTTTTCTCTTTTACATCTTTAATATAATAAAGAAATAAACATATTCTACAATGGTAAGAAGAAGGAAGACAACTACTAGTCAGCTGAAATAATCCAAAGTCTGGCTTGCTTCAGTCTTCATGGACGCCGGTGATGAAACCGCTGGAGAAGAGTAATGTTCAGACTCTTCTTTTGGGTGTCGGAGATTGCGTATATTGCAAGCGTAGACTTGCACATTTATACGGTAGCCTCGCGCCACCATCAGCTGCAACTCCTTGTACAAGTCGTTCAACTCCTGCTGAGTCTTAATGGTTACCTCCTCGTAACTAGCACAACTTACATTGAGAGACATCTTGATGTTGTACGGTTGACCGTCGGAGTTGAAATGAAGCTAAGGCACAGCGCTTGGGGGTACTATGAAAAAGTGGTGGGGGTGTTTGCGTCGAAGCAGGTTTGACCTTTAGCTTGGTGGTGGGGGTAACTGTGAAAGTGAAGGTCAAAGGTCAAGGTCACCCGCGAAGTTTAAAAAAAATGCAACATATCAATATGTGACAAACTTCACATATTGATATGTTGCATTTTTTTTGCCTTTTGTATTTTTTTTCTTTTATGGTTTATTTATTTATAAAACATTACAATAACATATGTACAACAGTAAAACTTAAATCTAACACTGCTGCTTGTCGGCGATGTGGATGGTCAACTCGGTGGAATTGCTACCCGTGCAACCGTGGGAAACCAGGTAGAGACAGCCGGGTTGGATGGAGCGCAGATCCTCGTTCTGGAGGAGATGGACGAATCGTTTCGGCAGGTAGACTTGGAACTTGGGCTCATCCCCCGGAGTGAACGGTGCCTCGCTAAGACTGCAGCAGATGGCCTCTCCAACTGTAGTCTCCATCTTCTTCATGGCGTGGATAATGTAGTGCTTCTCATCTTTAAGTTCGGAACACTTCTTGACAGGTAGTATGGTAGATTTGGAGTGAGCATTGAACTGCTCAACCAAAGTTTGCATGAACTGGTGAGATGCCATGGTTGAGTTAAAGATTGTCTTCTTCGTCTTCTTGCTGGGAGATGTTGTCGTCTCGGAATCTCGAGTAATACTCATGCCAGGTCCCGGTCTGCTCCTCACTTATATAACCCCCGTCACCCCCACCACTCCCCACTTCCCCACTTTGAAGGTAAGATGCGAGTTTATAGGCGTTTTTTAAAGCGCAATGTCTATCTTTTTCATGTTCTGGACTTTTAGTACAAATACAAACATTTTCCATCGTATACTTGTAGTTTTTATCCAAGTCCACATCATTAACCGGAACATTAGTAAATTCTTCGATCCATCTCTTCTTTTCCAGTCCTTTTGTATAAATATTGGTAAACCTGTTTGAAAACTCATGCATGATGTGATACAAGTCTGTGTAACTTGCAAAACCATCATACCAATCGATATGATGGAAATATTTTGAAATCCACCTGTTGGTAGTAGCGGCTTTGCTAGTTAATGATGAATAAGAACATGGTGGTTTGAACAAAAATGTATATGGAACACTTGTATTGATGTCGAAAAACACAAGTTCTTTTATGATAAATCTATCGTCATTACCCCGAAACGCTTGGAACTCAATTATACCAGGTTTGGACTTTACTTGTTCTTCTTCCTTGTCCATTGCGAAGGCCACTCGTCTGCTCATGACGAAGTCCAAAGATCAACTGATTTCCACACCACGGTAGGTACTGCTTTTATACCAGGCCGTACAGTTGTTGGCGCGTTGGTGTATATTTAACGTGGGCACCGTCCCCAATAGGCCTAACCCCACAAAATGTTGGTTATTGTTTTAGAAACTAACCATTGTCATTTAAGTTTCCATCTTTATATTTTCCTTGTTTTCGTTTTCATCACTAACACTTGATTCTTCTCCTCCATCTTCCTTTTCTTCCTGTTTTACTGATTTCTTATGTAGTTGAGCGTACTTTTCCAATTGTCTCCACATTTGTACTTCATGAGGAACCCTATTGAATATAGAAGTATCCACAGGCCCGTACAATATAGGTGCGTCCGGTTGTTTGTCCAAAGTGTCTTCCAGATAATCTTTAATAATTGAACTTGAAAACACCAGTTGTCTCAAGTATCTTGTTATTGGTTCAGTTACACAAGTTAGAATAAAAAACTCTTCTCGATTAAGTTGAATCTTGTTATCATGTCTTGTTGTGTCTCTAAACCGCAACTGATGATCACCACGATGTTTAACAATATCGATTTCCACATTTGAATCCAAAAGGCCTACTCTTGTCTTTCTTCCAAACATGTTACTACTTAAATAGCATTCTAGCAGATGCAAGTGTTTCATAAACGATTCCCAAGCAGTGTCCGTAAACAAAATCATTTTGGGTCCATGAGTTAAAATTACAGTAGGTGAATAATCCGTCGATTTCATAACACCGATTAAAACACTTTTGTCCAAACTTGATGAAATTGGATAAAATATTCGCAAGAATACCTCACTCAATATGTTAGGAGAAATATTATCTTCAATATCCCTTTTCTTCTTCTGTGCATTCTTTCTTCTTTTACCTTTTTCCTCAACATTATTACTAGCGTGGAGTTGTCCGCAAGCGTTGTGTTCATCTCCTTCCGGTTGACCTTGAAGATCTAAAAAGTCGGATATCTCCTTCTCAATATCTACTACATTTTCTGGTGTACCACTAGGAGAAGCCATATTGAATGAGATGCTATCCATACAACAACAGGCAACAAACTGATGAGGAGCAACCTGAACGCTCTGCTTTTATACTCGCGGAATGCATCGGAATGTAACAAAACCGGTTTTTTACAATACATTTTTAACAATTCCAGTTAAAGGTGTGTATGTTACGATTTTATCATGTAGAATTAAACAGTATGCAGTTGTATTAGCCGGTATAGCCGCGTTGAATTCCATTTCTATTTTTATATCCACACTTGATGATTTTACCGATTCATTTTGTTTAGAACAATCGATTACAACTATAGGGTAACCATCTAAGTATTTTTCTGGTGATAGTAAAGGTGCATTTGTTTTACCGTAATATGAACTTTGGAATCTTGCATACATATCGTACAATATGCTGTACTTTTTATTAGCGAATGACACGTTTAAATTATCGTATGGAAAAAATTGTGAATTTAAATAAACTTTAATATTTTTTAAGTTACAATGATCAAATTGGCCTGCATGTTTGGTGATGGTGTCTCTTCTGCCTGTTTGTAAACCAAATATAATATACCTGGCTCGTTCCACATAATTAGATGTTTTAACAGTCCAAGTGTGACGTTCCGTAGTTGGCAAGCTGGGATGTTCATGAAATTCCCAACTTCTAAAAGGAATTACAATATCACGATCAGCCTTTAACTTTCTTAATAGTAGCATTCTATGCTCGTCAGCTAATTTAACATGCGGAACTCTCCATACAATTTTGTCTAATGTTAATTTCCATTCTAAAGTTGCATCTGTTGTACCGTCTGGAGCTTTAATAATGTCTTTATCGTTTGAAGATCTCAACAAAACTAATTCTTGTTTAACGTTTAATATTATTTTCCTATAATCTTCAGCAAAACCAAGCAACAAACGTAACGGAATATGAAAATCAAAATTTCCATTTGTATCTGGAGTAATTGTGTCTTTTGCAGGTAAAACCCATCCTGCAGGTTGTATTAAATTGGTTTCATTAGGTGATATAGATGTTAATCCCTTTAAAGTTGTTGCAATACCTACTTTTTTAGTGGGATCAACTGTTACACCTGATATTTCATATCTAATTTCATCAAACAGGAAAGCCATGGGATTATTTATAAATGGAACTGTTGTACCAGTAGTAGTACCGTCCTTTTTAGTAACCTTTCCTTCAATATACAAGTAACTTTCACATGGTAGT
Source organism: Neoaliturus tenellus (assembly GCA_030545055.2). Taxonomy (NCBI): domain Eukaryota; kingdom Metazoa; phylum Arthropoda; class Insecta; order Hemiptera; family Cicadellidae; genus Neoaliturus; species Neoaliturus tenellus. The sequence goes on along the minus strand of CM061536.1, from coordinate 98,978,145 downwards.
GTGTAAATGTCTTGATTTTGTATGGGAATACGAATTTCATCGTTATTGTTTAATTTTGATGAAGTGTAAGGGTTGTGGGTGTGATATTCTTTTTCCCATAGGGTTTCGTCGAATGTTGGACCCTGAGCTATATCCAGTATATCCATAATCGGTTAATTTTAATCCAATTCTCTCTAAGAAACTAATGTTCTCGCGTGTTAACTCCTCCACAGCTGAAGAGCTACTAATGCGGTTTCCCGTAGGTTGTTCGCTTTTAAATGTTAAACCCATGGTTTTTGTATTAAAGTGTCGATTTCTATATAAAAAAGTGAAAGCTTAGTGAAATCTATATAATATTTTGAAGTAAGCTCAGCTTTCATTGTATTGTTATTACCTTTTAGCGATATATTGTCTTTTCCCATTTTATTTTGCAAAAATTCATTAATATGATCAATTTCATAAGAACCTGTGGGTAAACTGCACTCTTCTAAGTCTGTAAACTTACCACTGGCATCTTTTCCTTTATAATAATGCAATAAGTTATTTTTACCTTCCGTAACATTGGGAATAGAGTTGTAAGTTGTAAAATCTAACAGTTTTGCCTCCCAAAATCTTCCTTTTTGCAAGCGTAACGCTGGAAAAAAGATGCTTCGTAAAGTGGACGATTTTCCTGTTAATGATACCGTATAGGAAGACATCTCAATAGTGACTGATACTTTTAGCTAGGAATTCCAAACATAAATGGCCGCATATTGAAGTATTATCAGGTTGTTCTCTTTTATAGTTGTAATATATGTTTTTAGCAGATTTAAAGTAATGTTCAAGTTCTTTAGGTGGTGGCAAATTTCCAAAACTATCAAAATAATATACATTGCTATTCAGTTTCTTATAACACACCCAATGGGTGCCGGACCCTTCAGTATTATCCAAATTTACGATTCCAGTCTCATTTTTCCATATTTTCTTTGGTAAACTGTCCTTCATGAATACTCCGCGAAAAAATGGTATTTTTAAACAGGAAATATATCTGAATAATTCAACATTAGTCAACGCTTTATGTGGTATAACTAATTGATTTCTTTTATTTAATATGCACGATACGGTCTTAGGTATAGACCTGCCCCGTTTTTTACCATTGACCATATTGTTGGTTTTTTATTATTTTTCTTCGTAGAACGTCTTTTTAGTCTAATATTACCACCATGTTTCTTCATGGTTGATCCTTTTTTATTCCTACCCCTCCTTTTTCCACCTCCTACCGCTGTTTTAGCCTTCATACCTGCTGTTACCGCTAAAGCTGCTGCTTTTTCCGCAATACTAGCGTCACTAGACTTTACTCGTTGCCAAGCTATATTTGCTAGCTTTTTATCAGCGATTGACCTATTTTTTGAATCGGTAAATGTGGAATATGCGATATCGTGTTCTTTACAAGCCTGATCTAACTTATTTATGCCTGGATCACCTCTTTCCAGTCGTTTTTGCAATTTAGTTCCTGGTCCACAATACTGATAACCTCCCGGTATGTGAAATTCGTATGGTAAAGCGTCTATTGCTCTGTTTACGATAGATCCTACTGGAATACGATTTAAAGCTTTACTTAACAGAGAAACCGCTGTGGACGTGATACCGCCTCCTTTCCGTATAGTGTCTCGATATGGACTGGTGTAATGAAACGCCATGATTGTCTTTTATATTCGAAAAGCGTAACCCATGTGTTACCTCTATGACAGGTTGCACATAAATGATGTAATATATGGTGTTATTTAATTAAATATCAAAAGTACCCCAATCTGATGATCTAAACTTTTGTGTGTTATGATTAAAAAAATATTTATAAAGAATTTCTTGTTTAATCCATGTATTTCTCATTTTTTCGTCAATAGGTTTATGTTGTCCTGCTACAATATAATTAAGCATATCAAATAATAAATTACCTATTACTTTAACAAGAAAATTAACAGTTACAGCGTTATCGGCATAATCAGGGTCTGCAACATTTGTTAATCGTTTGTTATCACAATTCCACCATTTTTTTCCAGTTGGCTCTAATTGTATTATCTGTTCATAAGTAACAGCATTACCAGGCTTTTCACCAATACCTAAATTTGTCAATAACTTTCCTTTACCATCCCAAACATAATTGTTTTCTTCAAGTAAAGTAAACTTTTTATTTCCTTGTACAAATACATCTCCTTGACGTGTTACTACTTGGTTTTGTTTCACAAAACCGGAGGTTTCTTGTTTTAAAGTTTCCTTCATTTGACCCACCGTTGCACCATCTGATGGTGCAAAACCATCTTTTACATTCGCTAAACAATTACCAAGACAGTCAATAACTCCTACATCACGTGTAATACAATGATCTTTGATGTATTTTAAATTTACAGCATCATTTTCATTTTTTGGATAACCTATATCGTTAATAACAAATTTATAAAAAGAAAAACCATCTTTTGTCTTTTCAGGTATTATAGAATGTAAATAGCGTCTATTTATGCTGTCTTTTTCATCTACAGGGTCTGCTACGTTGGATATACGCCGATTTTCAGCATTATACGTTTTTCCATTAAATTTTAACGTATTCTTTAATTCCGATGATAAATAACCTCTGTTTATTGCATCAGCGTTTTGATTTGGCTTACCAACGTTGGAAATTCTATGATTACCCGCGTTATATGTGTTTTTATCTAATTTCAGTGTTGGTACTATCTCTTTTTTTAATACTTTTAAATTTATTGCATCATTTTCATCTGTGGGATCATTAATGTTTTTTAACCGTTTATTACTAATATCATAATCTCCATCAGGTGTTTGTGGTAATCCAACACCTCTTTTTAAAGTATTAAAGTAATATAATCCATCCGATGAATACCGTCCGAACTTGTCAACACTCATGGTGCAACTGAATAACATTCTAGAGTGTAACCCATTTTTATAATATTAGTCCCGATTTCTAACCCATATCAGTTTTTATACAAATTCTTAGTCTTCATCAGTTACATTTGCATCATTCCCGGGACATTTAAAATATTTTAAATCTGCACTAATTAATGATCTGTCTGCTTCATTTCTAAATACATGATTTTTATGAATAAATTCCTCACCAGACAATTTTCTAAATCCGCTAAATGAATTTGGATCTGCAATTAATATATTTTGATAATCATTTACATCCATTAATTTAAATCTTTTGGTATTATAAATAAACTCTTGATTTGCACTATCATATTGTAATGTTTGTCCTACAGTTGCAGCATCCTTTGGATCTGTTCCTTGTGCCAAATTACCTATTTTCTTATTTTTCGCATTGAAAGTACTACCTCTAGGTTTGTCTAATATTAAAGATTGTTTTACTACAACACAATCGTAATCATCGATACCTGGAAATATGTTAATTATTCTTCTATTTGTACCCAACCAACTTCTATGATAATTGTTTGGATTAGTATGTAAAACTTGTGATAAAATCGGAACATCATGAGCATCTGTAGCTAATTGCGCATTTGATAATTTCATGTCTTTGCAATCCCAAACATTATTTTTTTGTTCAAGTAAAATAAACTTTTCATTTCCTTGTACAAACACATCACCCGACCGTGATACTACTTGATCCTGTTTTACAAATCCAGATGTTTCTTGCTTTAAAGTTTCCTTCATTTGACCCACTGTTGCACCATCTGATGGTGCCGAACCATCTTTAACATTCGCTAAACAATTACCTAGACAATCAATAACTAATACATCACGTGTAATACAATGATCTTTTATATATTTTAAATTTACAGCATCATTTTCATTTTTCGGATAACCTATATCGTTAATAACAAATTTATAAAAAGAAAAACCATCTTTTGTCTTTTCAGGTATTAATGAATGTAAATAGCATCTATTTACGCTGTCTTTTGCATCTTTAGGGTCATCTACGTTGGATATACGTTTATTTTCAGCAGTATACGTTTTTCCATTGAATTTTAACGTATTTTTTAATTCTGATGATAAATAACCTTTGTTTATTGCATCAGCGTTTTGATTTGGCTTACCAACATTGACAATTCTATGATTACCTGCGTCATATGTGTTTTTCTGTAGTCTTAATGTTGGTGATATCTTTTCTTTTAATACTTTTAAATTTATTGCATCGTTTTCATCTGTGGGATCTTTTATGTTTTTTAACCTTTTATTAGTTATATCATAATCCCCATCAGGTGTTTGTGGTAAACCAGCACCTCTTTTTAAATTATTTGCGTAATATAACCCATCCGAGGAGTAACGTCCGAACTTGTCGACACTCATGGTGCAACTGAATAGTAATCTAGGGAGTAACGCATTTTTTATGAGATTACCCCACGGTTTCGGAGTTCATCCACTAAAGCCACCCATTCGTTTTCCAATCCAGTATGACCCGCTTCTTTAGCTTCATGTATTAGTTTCATTCTATCCACCAATTTATTGATATTATTGTAATAAATCACATTTGTGTTATATAGTTTCTTCATTAAACCTGTACCTGTAACAGATTTGTTTCTTTTTCTTGGTTCTGGAGCACTTATATCCAAAGTGGATGACACAAACCTTCGTTTTACAGGTTTTCTTGGCATTATCGGCATTGGTTGTCTTCTCGTTGTTGGTATTAACTTGGATACAAATTCTCTATATTTTAAAGACCTAGATCTAAAAACTGGTTGGTCAGCTAAATACTTCCTCCTGTATGCATTGGTGTGTTCCAAAATCTGTTTATATGCTTCCATGTCTTCTTCTTTAACTAACAATTCTAAAGGCTTTTTTTCAAATAATAATTCAAATAATCCTCTTGTGCCCTTATATCTTTGATTACCAACAATAATATTATCATCTTCATCAATGTTTACCGGGCTATTACCAACCATTAAACCTTCTTCTGTTAATCTTACTCCATAACTATGGTAGTTTTTATTAGGATTTATTCCAGCTAACATTTTTATCATGTATTTCCTTCCTAAAGGTCCTTTGTTATGAATGTTTTCACCCAACAAGCTTATGTTTGACGGACCTTCCCTTGCTTCTTCTTCTTTTTCCTCTTCACTAGCAGTTAATACATCTTCATGTCCTCTTTTAGCTTTTACTTCATATAATTCTCTTATACCACTATAGTCTGGTGATTCTAGCTCTCTTTCAGGTTCTCCACCGGTAAAACCACTATATGTAGAGGATTCCAGGTCTTCATCACTAAAATCTTCTGATTTTACATTTTCTCTTTCAAACTTTGTAATAGGTGCAATTGCATCTCCTTCCAAAACGGGTTTAGCAAATTTTTTGTTTAATTGTTTCAAGGGTTCAGTAATAGGTTTAAAAGTAGATTCAAGAAATTTCTCCCTTTCGCTAATACCTAATTTTAATGCTCTGTTTTTATCTCGAATAGAATCACTAAGTGATTTTATTTCCTTTATTAACTTTTCTTGGTTAACCATGTTTGTAGCAAGACGTGTTGTACAACAATGAATGTTTTACATCATGATCAGTGTATTAGTATAAATTTATCAAATCCTATCCTGTATCGACCATTGTTTAGCGGTTGTTCCTTCATAATTGTTAAAAACCCATACTTTTCAGCCCAAGCCTTTCCACACAACTCTTTAAATCGTTCAAATGGAATATCCGCACTTACATGGTCATAATATATGTGTTTTAGGTTGGTTTCATCCTGTTTAAATACAATTAACATGTTTGCATTGTCTCTAATGAGCTGTTTCGGTATTTTGCTGTAAGTTTGACCAATATAAATGCTATCTATGTTGTTATGTCGACCCATGGCGAAGTAATTTCTTATTGTATTTTGATTTTCACAAGATACATCGTCAAATATGAATACTGAGAATGGTTTAGCCTCTTGCGGTTGCATGACACTCTCGCTCGCGTTGAATTTAAAATATTTAACTTCAGGCACATTATTGAGTATTTGTTCCAATAACTGGTATTTTGGTTGTTGTAGTGACTTTGAAAATACATATAAATTATTAAAACGTAATCCTTTAGGATTTGTAATCAAATTGAATACTACATTTGTTTTTCCACAATTGGAAGGACCGGTAACCAGACAACGCACCGTGTTTGGTAACAAAACACCGTGTTTCCCAGTATTGAATTGAGAACCATCCACTGTGAGTTCATCTATATTATTAATAGTAAAATTGTCTTTTTGCGGTATTATCTCCATCCTTTGTAATGGTTCAACCCAAAATGATGCTCTATCATTATATTAGATCCTTTTTAGGTATCCAAGAATCTTCCGTCTTATTAAATCCTAACCATCGTACTTTAACCTTATCCTTTTTTCGTTGCAACACCTTTTCGACTAAATATACATCACCTACTGTTGATTTTAACATTTCATGTCCATAAAACCCTCCTTCCAGCAATTGTCCTTTACTATCTTTTAAAATGTAAGTTTCTGGTATTGTAGGTTGCACCTTAAATACAGTAAATACCTCATTTGTCCAGTTTGGAAGATATCTTTTACTGAATACACCTTTGTATTTGCTTATTCGCACTTTATCACCAACATTAAACCTTTTAGGCTTTAGTTTTTCAACTCTTGGTTTAGTATTCATTTTTATACGTTTTAATACAAGTTTTTCATTTTTATTAGTCACCTGGCTTGGTTTCATACCGATAGTTCTATGAAACTTGTTATTGTAATCGCTTATAAGTTTTGGTAACATATCAATCCATACGTGCGATCCTCTGTTAGAAAACATCTTATACATCGCACCTTTTAAAGTTCTGTTGAATCTTTCAATTATTGATGCTTTTACCTCTGAATTGGTTGAGTAATGGTTAATGTTGTGTTTTTTCATTAAATTTGCAAATTCCTTATTGAAATATTCTTTTCCATCATCAGTTTGTAAATGTTTTATAGTATGTTTGTCTCTTTGTATAGCTGTTTCCATTGCTTTAGTAACACTTTTGCCACTTTTATCTTTTAGTGGTAAAGCATCTGCCATTTTTGAAAAACAATTAATAATAGTCAATATGTATTTAAATCCTCTATTTTGTTTACTATAAGGAATCATTTCGATTAAATCCGCTTGATATAAATCATTTATTCCTTTTTTCACTGTATTTCTTCGTGGAAACTTTCTTCTTGCAGGTTTATGAAGCTCGTTGACAATTTCTTGCTTCGAGTTCTTCATATTGCAGGTTTGAATGTTTCATGTATCACATGTATAATCACAATGAATGTTGTCTTAAATATTCACATCATTTATATAGGTCAAGGTCATCCAAACTTGTGTAAAAAAATGGGGAACACGGCGTTGGACTTGCCGTGTTCCCCATTTTTTTTACGGAAGGAGAAAGGAATAAGGTCGATGTTGTAGAAGGACGAAGAATAGGTTACTAGTTGATAGGGTTTAGAGAGTAGTGGCCGAAAGGAAGAGTATGAATCTTATCCGGCATAATATGCCTTTTATCATCTTGAGCTGATAGTGCTCTTTTAACTTCAGTGACACTGTAGACCTCATGTTTAAAGCTTCTGATAGTGTTGAACGTTGCAGACATTGTAGAATCTTCAAACAAGCAGGTCTTGTAATGGTCAAATGTCACACGTTTCTTCAAGTACGATGTTTTGACTCCTTTAGCTTTCTTCACTGTCGGTATGTCGTTTTCCATATACATCTTGAAGGAATATAATTTGGACATCAGCGCAACTATTTCCTCCAAAGGTATTCCATTTGCTTCATCATTAAATTTTCCAATTACTTTTTTATTCTTTTCATTGTAATTCGGATGGTTCTTCGGATAGTCAGAGAAGTCAAAGTCGTCTTTGTATGGGAAACTCCTTAGATCTTCATACATGTCCAAAGTCTTTATCCAGTATATAAACGCGTCGGTATCCATGTATGCAACTCCAATGTTGTCTCTTCCATAGTGTTTAACCATTTTGTTGTAATGGAAATCATACATCAGAGTTTTACTTATATCCAAAATCGACATTCCAATGTATAACGGACGATCCATCACTATTGTTGTTTTATTCATACTGACAGCAACTAGATTTTCGTTTATAATCATTGATGTTCCGAAATTTGGTTTTTGCACTAATTTTTCCAATTTCCTATGATCACTTACTAATTTTACAATTTTGTGTTTTCTCTTGTTCTCCAAGGTCTTCCCAAAGATGGCGTTGTTCATTAATTTGTAGAAGTCCTTTTCAAATGCTGTTGTCGCTGCAGCTCTTCTTGTAGTGTTGGAATCGATATATGGTTTCAACCAACAAGACTGGATGAATTCAATTGCTCTGTGAATTTTCACTATACGTAGGCCCAATTCAAGTGCTTGTTGAACTACCCAGTAGTGTGCCACATATCGACTCTTATTCTCCAAGGTCATCATCAGCTTGGGCCATCTTCCTGTCGGTGAAACTTCAGTCTTGGCTAGGAGAGGCAGGTCGTAATGATGGTCGTGAAGGTGTTCTGGATATTCAAAATCACAGTCCAAAATATAGCCTGTTTGGCCATCTTTTGGAATCCGTGATATGTCACCGATGGTGGTCGGGTCAATCCACTTGAAGTCTGCGTAGGGAAGTGGATTTGACATCGCCCAACCATAGAGGTTGTTCGCATCAAAATATCCAAGGTAGAGTGATGGTTGTTGCTCGTCGAAGTTGGGGATATACTTGTTGTTGGCCTTAACATGTCTTGTCACAGCTTGAGTCAAACCACCTCGTACACCTGATTCGATCATGAGGACCATATCGATGTCTGTGAGAAGCTCCAATCGGCAGTTAGTTGACTTGAGCATAGCTTGCCATGCTAATCCAGGGGATGTATACGAGTGTAAAGGATCCAATCCGTATGCTGAGAAACAGGTGTTCCGAAATTCTTCCATCACATCGCACAGCAGAGTTACATCCAATTTTATATAAAAATCAGAATATTCCCCTAAAGTTTGAATGTTTAGTTGGTTCCAAACATTACACGCATGATTGTAGTCTTCAACGGAGATTTCACTTTCATTTAATTTGCTATTGAAGGCTTCAATCGGTGGTAGACTGGTTTCTTCAAACTTTTCTGTGGAAGTTATATAATCATAGGGGAAAACTCCTTTTCGTAATACTAAGTCCAATTTATCTTCAGGTACAATTTTGCTGGTTTCTTTTAGATCTTCTCTTCTTAGGTTCTCAGACAATTTGCTCAAACTAGATGACATAAATCTATAAGAGTCTACGAAGCGAAGTTTAATTTTACCAACTGTTTTTGAAAAACTGATGTACTTCTCCAATGTTTCAGCTAATACTTCGATTTTTCCATCATCTCGTCCTAACTCTGGGATAATGAAGTGGGAGTCATAGCCGCTAAGATTGTGTAACACGACAGGAATAAATTGAGGCAGTTTGTAATTTATATTGCATGAATTACAAGCAGGTCCTCTGTATAACCCTGTGAGGTGATCATGATCTCTTACTTTTTGATTTTCTTCACTGAAGCTCTTCTTGCATAGATAACATCTTGTTGCCGAAATGTATTCTTCTTGTTGATTTTGGTTCAAAGGTTTCATGGGTAAAACATTACCGTATAAGCGTTCCGCCTTTTCAGCAATGTCATACAACTGGTCTACAAAATACTTAGCAGCTCCTTCCCCACGGTAGAGTATCGGAGTGGATGTTAAGCCATAGTCTTGCAATTGTTCTTCAGGTAAAGTAGATTTCACCAATAAGCAAAAACTGTTAGGTTGATGCAATTGATATTTGGTTCTTCTAGTTACTTCACCATCCGAAAGTTCCTGCGGCACTAACGTGGATTCAAAGTCAGCGTAGAAAACTAGTGGAATCCGGTATTGGTGAACTGTTTTATTGAACTGGACAAATGCTCTAGATGGTGGTGGCAGACTAATCTTCACTTCATAGTTGTCATTACAAAGCCGCTGGTGTTCCGACAACCACTCCGATCCTCCACGTCTCAAGACTTTATTTGTGAAACAAAAGCATCTCTTACACACTGTTACTCTAATTTTCTTTTTAGTCACTTGTCGTCCAACCAAAGTTTCAAAGTTCTTGATGTAAACATAATGTGATATTTCACCTTTGGTCAATAGCAGCAAATCTGTATGATTTTGACGTTCAGTCTTTGTAACTCGTAACGGGTATACGTTATTTGATTCGTCTAAACCAAACACATTAACTGAAACTCCTGGGTTTTTTCTTTCAAATTTAGCAACATCATTAAGACTAACAGGATACGACATACCTTGGAAGTTATAGCGGTGTTGAACAGCTTCGTATGCTATGCTAGGTCTACAGGCATTAGGTTCCACATATTTTGCTAACATTGCATACCGGAAACATTCATTATCCTCATTTTTCACATTGATACATGATCTTGTATCTCGGATCACCTTTGGTAGAGGGATAAAGCTGCTACCCCTCATACCATATCCATGCTTGTGAACCCTCACATCCATACCTTCAATCGATGATAGCGTCCAGCCGGATCCTCTTCCTTCATGTTCTTGAAGTTTCACTAGCAGTTCAACCAAACATTCTTCTAAGATTTCGTTGATATCAGATGTGGTTGTAAGGGTTCGGTTTTTAGCAATGAATGCTCTCGGTGAGTTTTCACCATCGGTATTAGTAAACATAGCCTCCAACACCAATCCAAATTTAATAAAGTTCAATCTTGCTAATTCTTCCATCAATGTTTTTACAACTAGATTTTTAGCTTGGGTTATAAAGTTTTCCAATTCCAATTGAACATTATTAATTTTGAAATGAGTTACAACTGGTCCTGGCAAGGCTGTGGTGCGCAGTTGTCTTATATCTTCCACTTCTTCTGTATCCTCTTCTTCCATATCCTCTTCTTGGGTACGCAGTTGTTTTACATCTTCCACTTTTTTTTCTTCCATTTCCTTTTCAATAAATCCTCCAGCTGTAGATGGTCCAGCTCCGGCAAATTGAATAACACTTGGTCTTCTTCTTTGCATTGACTGTAAATAGCTAGCCCAGTCCTCCTGCTTCTGGGGTTTTTCCAAAAACCGATCAATCGCATCCAAGTCTTCTTCACTTACTACAATCTCTTCTTTTCTGTCCTCTTCACGATGCAATTCTCGGTGTAACTGTAGATAGCTATCACAGTCGTCCATCTGCTTCTGGTAGTTTTCCAATAACCGATCAAACGCATCCAAGTCTTCTTCACTTACAACAATCTTTTCTTTTCTGTTCTCTTCATGATGCAATTCTCGGTGTAAAACAAAGATATCTTCATCTTGGAAAAACTCACCACAAATATCGCAAAGAGCCATTTTTTTTTTTACAGTTTGGCTTTGAGTGTGCACTCGGTGAATGTCCAAGCAATAATGAGCAGCGCGCTCAACCAGGTCCCTTTATACCCGAGGTTGAAGGGCGGGGGAAGGTGACGTCATATACATCCGGTTTATCAATCATTTAGTAAATTTGGCTTTTAAACACCCATTTTCAATATATTCTTCAACAGGCTTGATAAACCAATAATGTTTGGTCTAAATCCACTACTTTGTACAAGTTTTTTCAAAGATGTCTGTTTGAGTAAGTTTATATGGGTCAAGGTCATTTGGAATTATTATTTTCAGAGGGATAGAGCACTAAGCAGCATCAATTACTACAAAGTGCTCTATCCCCCGCTCACATTTTTTGTTTTAATTTCTTACAAAGGTGAAATATCACCGGTATTACCTCCAGAATAGGAAAAATTCTGTTGCGATGGAGCGATGGTGTGTATCCAATCCAATTGGTTTGCCATTTTTATACCCCCACCAACTATGCATTTATTAAATTCAAGGTCTATGCATTCTTTACGTCAAGGTCGCGTAAAGATACCCTTTGAGCGGGGGATAAACCACTAAGCAGCATGCTAGTCCATTGCCGCAAAGTGATCTATCCCCGCTCTGTTCTACAAAACCTCAATCAAGTCCAAGTTCAAGTCCTAGTTTAACACTTGGTTGGGAGAATTACATTAGTTTGATGCTTATTTCTACCGTTACACTTGCTCCATTCTCAAAAAGATATAAATAATATAATCCTGGATACTGTTTTGTTTCACGTCCTGCATGTTCCTTAATAAAGTCAAAAGCCAATCTTTTTGATTATTCATTATGAAACACTTCTCTCACACAAACAAGAATTTTTTCTTCCACCAATTTTAGTTGAATTGATGATAGTTTGCTTACATCATCCTTGTCTATCAGGGGTAGCTTGTAGGTAAAAGTATTTGGCGGTAGTTTTCGCGTTCTGTCAAGTAAACAACAAAATTTGTTATACAATTTCTTCTCATTGTCTGTAATACTATTAATACCAATCAGATTATAGTACGAAGGTTTATAAGGTATACGACGAGACATTTTTGGTCACCGGTCTTCTTAAGAATGAGCTC